>OZ017738.1:284562278-284719778 GCA_963969285.1 Odontomyia ornata
AAAGTATGTAAGAGATGTGAATTATTAGTAATTATGTCCGTGATTTTCGGGTAGATCATATTTATTGTGATTTCTTTCTGTTTTTTCTTTATTAACTCATCAATGAGGTATTCGGAAAAACCATTATTTTTCACGATATCTTTTAAAGTTCTTATTTCTTCTCTTAGACCTCCTATGGAGGTGCGTATAGAAAATGCACGGTGAACCATGGGTCTATATGCAGATAACTTTTGTGACCAAGGGTGATATGACCCCGCTAGGATAGTGGCATCTGAATAGGTCGGTTTTCTAAATATATTAAAGTTAAGTTCGTTACACTGATTTCTACTAATAGTTTGATCAAGAAAATTGACTTGTCGGTTATTTTCTGTTTCAAGTGTGAATGTTATAGACGGATGGATGTTGCTGTAAAAATCTAAGAGTTGTCCAAGTTGATGATTATCACTTATGGAACTTATTAGAAAGTCATCAACATTTCTGTGCCAAAAATGATGAAATTTGAGAATTTCGATTTAAAGATGGATTCCTCAATGGCGTCCATAAATATATCTGCCATTAGTGGAATGAGAGGGGAACCCATAGCCAAGCCTTTTTCTTACATAGGGCAAACAGGGAGGTCATTCAAAATCAGATTTAACGAGCATCTTAAATCATATATTCACAAAAAAAAAATTCAATGTTGCTAATCACTTTTTGGATACCAATCATAAACTCCCATAAATAGACAATTTAAAAATCATCATTAAATATTTTAGAATCTTTAGGAATTTATAAACTTGAAAAGGATTGTAATGTAATTGTACTTAATGACCAAATAGATATTTTTAAATCCGCCTGATTTGACGACCTATCGTAAAAGCAACCTTTTTGTCGTTTTTCATTCATGTTATATCTCTCATTGATACGCTTAACTAGGATGCCGCTACATATAGATAGACTTACTCTAGGATAAGTTTATTCGTTGTACTTGATATTGCTGGCAAGATATCAGCGAACCGATCGTAAAAATAACGAAATAAATCTTGATACTTAGCAAAGAAAAATATTTTTAACTTTATTAACAAAGAATGTGTGGGAGTGTGTCTCATTGATATGGAGAAAGCCTTCGATACAGTGTGGTTAGATGGACTTATTTTTAAATTCCTTCAGGACAGGTTCACCAGACACCTGGCCGTCATGATAAGCAATATGTCATACGGGAAATCAGTTGTTGTAACTGATGGAAATCTGACGACAATATGCGACTTCTAGGTCTTGAATTGTCTACAGCAGGGAACAGTTACTGCGCCTCTGCTCTTCTCAATATTCATTCGCAAGCTATTCAACGGCTTTGATTTCATCGTCTCACTAACTCGATCATTGGTAGCGTTTGCTGATGACCTGAAAATATATACGGCAGACCGAAAAGCTACAATAGCTCAGAGCAATCTTCAGAAGATGTTTAATGATGTACAGCGCTACACTGACACTTTTCGAATGAAAATCAATGCACAGAGGTGCGAAACAATTTTATTTTGGACTAAAGTCACTAAAGTGACGAGAATCGATATCTTAATACCGAAACTTCTTTGGAATCATATCGCAAGATATGTAACCGTGAATTAAAACCCTTGGAGCCACACACAGCCATTCCACCCAACAGATGGGTATATTGTGACATGCCTCGCCACTGGCTTCATTCCTCCAGAAGCATTCGTGTGTTTGGACATGAGTCAATATGTTTGTGATTCTGATGGTGTCCCCGCTATATATCACATATATCGACGGGCCACCGATAAAAAGATAAAATGTCCTCCAAATTTGAGTTTACGAAACCAACAATTTCAATGGAGATACTCATTAGCTCGATTCGTTGTGGCTGGTTGTGCTAAGACGGAGCAATCTAGGTTTCGGCGGCTGAATGACAATGTCTAAATTATTCAAGTTTGTTTTCATTTTTTGTGTTTTTGTTACTTAGTTTTGAGTTTCAGCTCAGTATTGCTACATTTGGTATTGTTGTTTATTTGTGCTAAAAATCAGAGATAAATTTCAGTATAAGATAAGATTTTTTGATTGAATTTGATTAGAATAGGCTATAATATATAAGATATAAGATAAAAATTCACTGTCGTGTTCAATTATAAATAATTTTTAAATAGTGTAGGTTGGTTTTTTCTCCTTTTTTCCAACATAATCAAAAAATATGTAATAATTTTAATTAATTTGAATTTAATATTGTTTTGATTAAATCTGTTTCATTGATA
This sequence comes from Odontomyia ornata, assembly GCA_963969285.1. Taxonomy (NCBI): domain Eukaryota; kingdom Metazoa; phylum Arthropoda; class Insecta; order Diptera; family Stratiomyidae; genus Odontomyia; species Odontomyia ornata. Next base: position 284,564,522 of record OZ017738.1, read on the forward strand.
ACGTAGAAATTCAGAAAGCCATTTGGGCCTTTAAGTTTTCGTATTTTTACGGTTTGGAATTTGCTTTATATTCTCTTAAAATTTATAACGATCAGTATTGAATAAGGCGCTTTTGAGATTGACGGAGTCCATCAAACACTCAGGTAGAAAGTGGGGGTAAATATTGTTTTCAAATGGGTATAATAGTTTTGTTCTCAAGTTTTTTATCGGCATTTGCTACGGGCGTGTTTCTTATTATGGTAGATTAAGGGCATAAGGCACGACTATATACTTTCTCAAACCGCGGTCAGAGTCGTTTAAAATGAGGCAAATAATTTTCGCGAGTCGATTTACAAAATCAATATAATTAGACAAGGAAATATAAAGAAATAAATAAAATAGAGGTAGTTATAAGACGAGGTGATAAAGAACTAACAATGATGAAGTCGAGTCACATAAATTCAATGATTACAATGATTTATAAACTAAATAATATCTTTGAATTAAAATATTGTATGTAATAATTATTTTCGCTCGGATCGATTATCTCTCGAAGGAAGTGCAAATCGTCTTCTGGGTGATTCCAAGACGTGAACTCTCAAGCCGTATCAACGAACGGATGGCATGTCGCAAAGTGGGTGTGTCTAACTGGTTCGTTATATCTCTTTACCCCCTTTTCCATTCCAAATTTTCTATGCCACATTAAGCCGCTTGACGAGATGTGTGATAGCATTATCATAGCCACAATATATGCGGTCAAAATTCCGATGGGTGGACGCATTCCGAGCTTCGCAATTCTAGTCGAACACGTTTCAATCAACTCTCATGCATGAGTAAATATTGTAGAGTCCATCCGCAACGTTGAGGTACATTCTATTTCCTTCTGAGTCTGGGTAGATAGATGAAGCCGTCTGGCTGAATCGATTACTACCCGAAGAAAGTGCAAATCTTCCTATCGGTGATTCCAAGTCTCAAGCCGTATCAACGAACCGTATACTTAAGGTCAACAGGTCCGGGTACTCATAGTCAACTCCATCGTGGCTGTTTGTCGGCCAGCTAGTTCGAAGAGGAAGGCGGTCGTGGGTCTTATCGTGAGTAGACTATGTGAGTATATGATTTTCATGCACCGTTCAACTTGCCTGTTTTAAATACATTAAAAATTTTCCGAAAAAAAATTTAAACTTTACCGCAGCCTTTTCGAGGCTTCCAACAAATAAATATGAACGGTGAACTCATGCGCTTTCGATCTATATACAACCGTGGTACCAGACATACTCTAATTTGAACCAGAACAGCTTCCGCTAAATGAAATCTACAAAATACTGTTCGTCGGGGTCTACTGAGAACCCCGCTCACTTGACGACATACTCACCTTCTACTTTTGATCCCACTGAAAGAAATTTAAACTACTGAAAGCACAGCCTTTATTTTCTCCGCGAAAACTGGCATGCAAACGCACATTTAACAAAGAAAACGTATTTTACGCATTCAATTTCACTTGTTTGTTGCATACTCTTTGATAATCAATCAATCCTACAATATCTTCCAGAATGTATCATTCGAAGCACATAAGTATTGAGATCAAGATTTTCAGCCATGCCGTTCCATTCGCAACTAATTCATTCATAAAGTACTATAAATCTAAAAGGAGAACATTTTCACACATACCTCAGCCACTCACGTAGTCACGCTTAGACTACTCGTAGCTCACTTGTTGTATTTAATTATTTCAGGGACGATTAAACTTCGCACCAATTCGACAACAGGGAGCGAGCCAGTAGGAAATGATAACGATTCGTTTGCAATCTTTCTTATGTCTTTCATCTCCCTTCATTTATCGACAGTCTTGCACTCATCCCAAGCAAGCCCAAAATCGTCCGAAATTAACAAAACTAAGCTTCAAAATCGAAAATACTGTATGGTGCTTACATGATAAATTGTAAAAACTTAGTGGCTCATATATAGGGTTTTCCATTAAGAACATAACAATAAACAAATTCTTCTTCTTCTTAGCACTACAGCCCTTTCGGACCTTCGCTTCCTGCAAACAGCGCCTCCAACTGTCTCGATCCGTTGACCATGTCTTCCAATTCCGAAATCCGAGAAGCGATAAACTGTCTTCGTCGACCGAGTCAGACCAGCGTTTCCTCGGTTTCCCCACTGGCCGCCGGCCTTCAGTTCTCCCAACGAATACCTTCTTGGGTATCCATTGTTCGCCCATACGATTCATGTGTCCAGTCCATTGCAGCTTCCGCAATCTTACAATCCTTGAGACCTCCGGGTTGTCAAATATTTCATACAGCTCATGGGAGTATCGAATTCGCCATTGGTACCCGTCTAGCTTCGCTCCGATTATTCGCCTCAGGACCCGTCGCTCAAAGGCGTTCAATATATTTGCGGATGCTTGGGTTAGGGTCCATGTTTCACACCCATAGCATAACACAGGTCTTATCACAGATTTGTATAGTTGGAGCTTTGTTTTCCTGTGTATGCAGCTGGTCTTCAAGATCGTCAATACTGAATAAAATATTTTATTTGCGAGCTATATTCTTCGGCGTATTTCGTCCCTTTCATTGCGCGTTTTCGTTATTTTGGCGCCTAAATACACAAACTCCCTAACATTTTCGATATTGTATTTTCCAAGTGTGATATTTTGTGTATTTGGGGTATTTTCCCTCGACTGTGTCATGAGCTTTGTTTTATTTTCGGTGATTTGTAGCCCTACTAATTTTGCTTCGCTGTCGAGTTTCAGGAAGAGTTCTTTGGCAGTTGTTAGTGACCGTCACAGAATGTTGAAGTCATCCGCATAGGCCACTACTTGGCTTGACGTGTATGGTAATGTACCTCGCGTATCGACAGGTAGCTTCCTTATGATGTATTCCAGAGCCAAATTGAATAACAATGGGGCCAGCCCATCTCCCTGCTTAAGTCAGATATTTGTGTCAAAGGCATCGGTGAGTTGGTTATTGATGCAGACTTGGGAGGTTGTTGACGTCATTGTCATTTTGGTAAGACGGACTAATTTGGCTGAGATGCCAAAACCAAGCAATAAACAAATAAATTTCAATAAATCGATTGTGAGACGAAGTCATATCTGGAGATATTGCGCATAAGCAAGAGGAAATCAATACACCATTTTTAAAAATCCAAATTGCAAATACTGCATAAGTGCTAAACAGGAAACGAACCAATTAATTTTATAATCATACTTATTGAATTCCTGACACCTTGAGTGCCCATCGCGGCCTGATCCGGCAACATCAACGCTTAGTTATCAAAGGTTAATTCACCGTAGTAATTAGCTAATTTGTAATCAATTCGATTGATTTATCAATTGAGCGGCCATCTTAACTCAATTCACCAATCGATTGATCAATCATTCACTGTTCCCTTTAAGAACAATTGAATTTGCCTTTCGCCGGTATTTCCCCCTAATTCAATAATTTTATTGAATTCAAACATTTTAATTCAATCCAATATTCATGAATCCTAAATTTTACCACATACTGTAATTCGAATTGCTATTTTAATTTCCCTGCCAAATTGCTGACTCATGCACATTTAGCCAGTGCATTTCTCCGTGGAGTGGATCCGTAATCGAAGAAATCGGGTTACATTTCATGGCTAAAGGCAGGCATGCCGGCGAAGAGACGCAAAATCAGCGTTCTTTCTCCGGCGTGTTTTTGTCTGGTCATCAAATTGTGTTGGCAGTTTGAACGTGGGTGAAATGCTCGGTGAATTGATCATTTCAGTCGAATAATTTTGTTGAATGCTCTAAGTAGCATATTTGTCAAACGTAATCTGTATCACAATTTGTAAAGGTTTCAGTTTTGTATTGTAACAACCAAGGTGTAGTTGAATTTGCCGAATATCAATAAAATCAGATTGATTCATTTCTATCTTTATTATAAAGGAACGGAATCTTATCAATAGGAAATAATCAACTGCCAGGACAAAAGAGTCCTGACAGCAACATCTGGAGGCCCCGGCGAGATCAGGCTTGGTATTTGCTTTGCAGTATATATCTTTAATTAATTGTTTCTTCCCCGGTGAACAGGTCGCGAAGTGCTGTATGGTGTTTAGGGTAGTGTTGTGGTGTATCCGCGCTTTCTGTTTCCGGCCGTTTTCCGACTTTCTACGCGATGGCGAATGTGGATCGCGAATGTGGACCTGAAAGGATTGGCTCGAATCGTCGAAGGCGTTATCTCAACTTAGAAGAAGGATTCGCCCTCAAGGAAGCATGAAGCCGGGTATTATGCGGAACGACTGCGGTGACTGGAGGCTGTGTGCGAGGATTTCAAACGAGGCAATAGTCACATCCGATCCATACCGGAGGTCACTCCATCGCACGAGTACTTTACGCAACATATATACGACACTACCAAAGGCACTACCTCCATTGCCAGCAGCACTTCCACGATCAAATGCTTGCCAAAACACACGTGGGCACGCCAACCGGGGAACAACCACCAAAAAGGACCGAAACTCAGGATAGCGAGGACAAGGACTACTCTGCAGAAGCCTCAGCACCAAGAGGTACCAGTGTGGTCAGGATGCTGCGTCGCTACAAAGTCATGGCAGGCTCGTTGAGGAGGGTCATCGACCGTTTGGACTTAAAGGAGGTAACTCGGAACTGGTGGAAGAGTAAAGTCATGACCCTCTAACGAGGTGGGCAACAGCTGGATGAATATCACCTGGAGATCTTCAAGGTTCATGACGATCCTGTAGCGTATGGTTTTAATGTGCAACAGCACATTCAGTTGGAAGAGCTTACTCAAGATTGGGTCATACGTCTGGAATCGAAAATGGATGAATTCTGCGCCACAACTGCCTCGGCGGTTCGGCCTGTGACTCCTCTTACCATGCCTCTGCCAAAAATTAGGCTCCCCTCTTTCGATGGGATCTATTTACATTGGCAACAATTCCACGACTTGTTCCTGCAAATGGTGCATAGCCAATCAATGTTCAAGTGCCCGAAGCTATGGTACCTCAAGGCTGGTCTCACCGGAGAAGCGGAGCTTTTGATTCGAAATTTTATATTGTCGGATGACAACTACGAGGCGGCTTGGACAACCTTGTAGGAAAGGTACGACAACCGGCGGTTATTGGTAGTGACGCTCATCAACAAATCGATGAGTCAGCCATCTCATGCTAATGAAAGGCCATCAGTGGCAGCAATAAAGGCTCTACATGACACCACACAAGAGTGTCTCAGAGGCTTGAAGAACCTTCAAGTGTCCACAAAGGACTAGAATCCGTGGCTGCTACAAAAATTGGATCCAGCGACTCACGCATCATACGAACAATCTTTATCCAACCCGCGCGAGCTACCACTCTTGAATGGTTTGTTGGACTTCTTGGAAACGTGTTTCCAGGCTCTCGAGAAACTTGGTCATAAAACAAAGGAACCGGAAATCAACCGTAGGAAAGCCACCAAGTCGATCGTGGCCACCACGACAGCTTCTCGGTGCTTGATGTGTGAGCAAGATCACTCACTTTACTACTGCCCAGATTTCCTCAGGATCACTGCTGCAAAGAGACTAAGTCTCATGCGCGGCAAGAAGCTGTGCGTGAATTGCCTTCGAGAAGGACATCAGGCTTCCAGCTGTGCAGCCAGAAGTTGCAAGCAATGTTCCAAGAATCACAACAACCTACTGCATCTGCCTGGAGACAACAAGCCCAAAGAGACCAAGACAATATCCTCGAGCACGACAACGCTGAAACAAGATTCGAAACCGCAAACAAATGCAGAACCGCCATCGCTTACTTTAACGACTCTGATGGAACCCCACCCCCCAAGGCTAGGTACTTCTGGGCACCAGCCGTCGTCAGGCTGGTCGCCAGCAATGGAAAGACGACGGATTATCGAACTGTGCTGAACCCAGGCTCACAAATGAACCTAGCCACCAAAAGAATCATCACAAAATTGGGTTTATCATCGACACCACAAAGGCGGTAGTACGGAGAAGGCATACCATAAGGTGAACCTCGGCCTAAGATCCAGATTATCAGGATATGCCGCGCAGTTGGAAACCTATGTCATGGACAAAATTATATCACTGCAACCGTCTCAGAACTTGAACACATCGGGATGGCACATTCCCAAAAATATAAGGCTGGCAAATCCAGACTTCGACCGAACGGAGCGTATCGACATGTTGGTGAGTGCCGAACACTTTTACGAGGTCCTAGCCATTGGATAATTAAAGTTGGGCCCACAGCTCCTAGTGCTCCAGAACACGATCCTAGGGTGGATTGTAGCCGGAAAAGTAATCACACCTCAAGTGTCTTCCATGACATGCGGCATCCTGGCAGAAGATAACCAGCTATATCAGCTCATCAAGCGATTTTGGGAGGTCGAGGAAGTACAGGATCCGCAGCACAAGCTTACGTTAGCTGAAGGAGCTTGCCAAGAACATTTCTATCAGACAATGACAAGACGTCCCGTTGGCTGTTTCTTGGTTAAACTCCCATTCAACAAGGTGTTAGGTGATTCCCAAGCGGTGGCCACCCGCAGATTCACTGCCTTAGAGCGTCCACTGGAGAGGAATCCTGATCTAAGACTTCCATACGAGGACTTCATAGAGGAGTGAATTCGGCTTGGGCATATGGAGGAGGTGACGTCGTAGCAGCGAGAGGAATTATGATACTTCCTTTCACATTAGACAGTAGTACAACTAAGCTGCGGGTGTTTTACTGAATGTTGTCCTTCATACAGGGCCTACTGTCCAGGATGACCTTTTTTCGATTTTTCTGCGTTTCAGAATGCTTTGTTTCGTAGACACTGCCAATGCTCCATCCTGAAGACCATCGGTACCATGGCTTAATTCGGAGATACAATCAGTTGAAAACACTAACCTACGGCACGACGTGTGCCCCGTATCTAGCTACAAAATATCTACAGGTTCTAGCACAGGAGAACTGGCAGAAGAGTCCCTTGGGCAGCAGCGCGTTGGAGAAGGATTGCTATATCGATGACGTCATGACCGGGGCAGATAGTTTAGAGGAGGCACTTTACAAATAGGTGGAGCTATGTATCATGCTCTCAAGTGCAGGTATGCATTTGCGCAAATGGTGTGCCAACCATCCTCTCTTGTTGAAGCAGATTAAACCTGAGGACCAACGAGCCCAGCTAGACTTCAGTAGTTCACTCGAGGACTATACTAAGACATCTTTTTTTTTTTTGTAGTAGGGAGGTGAAGGAATTTACGCCCGCCGAGTCTGACAGTGTGGGACATCCATGGAGGATACCCTTGGACTACCCACTAAACACCTCCCCTGTCAATCTGAGAACCTAGCCTGGAACCGTTTGACACATTACTTCGGGCCAGGTCTCGTTTTGTTACGCCGTGGGGCGCCTTCAAGCTGGGGAATCCCTTTCCTAGCAGGAGGGGAGAGGGGAAGAGGAATTGCCAGAAGAGCGATCCCCCAGCCCCAGCGCCTCCGGCTGCTGTGAGTCCCTTTTATCTTTTAGGACTGCCCGAGCATGATGTGCCACCTGGTTCCATTTGTCAACCGATTCGAGCATCACCGCAACTATATTATTTGGGGTGAGCTCTCTCGTCTCCCTGTAGAGTTCCCTTCGCAGCCTGGCCCATTTGGTACACGCAAAAAATGTGTGACAGGCATTGTCCTCCTCCCCTGGGCAAAACCGACAATCGGGAGACCGTGACTTACCAATCTTGTGCAGGTAAGACTGAAAACACCCGTGCCCGCTCAAAAGCTGGGTCAGATAGAAGTCAGTCTCACAATGCCTTCGATTTAGCCATGGTCTCACATCCGGGATGAGGCGCGCAGTCCACCTTCCCTTCGTGCAATTCCTCCAAGACGGCTGCCAATCTTCGAGCGAGCGCTGTCTCTCCTCGCGGACAATTATCTCCCTCGCATCCTCGTTTCAGCGCAGGTAAATAGCGCGGCGCTCTCTAGCAAGGAGGGCGACAGGTATCACGCCTGCAATCACTCTCACCACCGAGTTGGAGACTGTTGGATACGAAGATGCAATTCTCAGTGCTCCTCTTTTCTGTACCTGTGCCAATCGTTTTCGGTATACCTCCTTGCTGAGAGCATGGCCCCATACCTCTGCTCTGTACAGTAGCACTGACCCTACAGCACTCATCAAGAGGCGTCTTCTTGATGGGCTGGGTCCCCCTACGTTGGCCATAAGTCGACTCAGGGCCTATATTCCCTAAGCAGCCTTCTCAGCCGTTGCCCTGTTTTGCTCAGAGAAACTCATCTTTGAGTCGATCAGTAGCCCCAGGTACTTCACCGCTGGCTTCGATTCGATTGGTATATCTCCAATACTGATCATCCTTACTCTAGGGATTCTCTTTTTTGTCAAGATGACCACTTCGGTTTTCTCCAGTGCTAAACTGAGCCGGTGAGCAGTCATCCAGTCCCTCACTCGGCGCATTAGCATACCTAGCCTAAGTTGCGCTTGTTCAACGGTGCGTCCAGCGACCAGAGCCGCAACATCATCCGCATAGCCGACAAAGCGCGACATCTGGCATCTCAAGTCTCAGTAGCCCGCCGTAAGACACGTTCCACAGGTCCGGACCAAGGATAGATCCCTGGGCAACACCCGATGTAATTTCCATCCTTCGTTGGCCCTGTGTCGTGTCGTAGAGCGGGCTACTAAGACATTAGGAGTCGTCTGGCGTCTGAAGACTGACGAGGTCCAAGTCCAAATCAACCTGGATCCAACCGATGCGAAGTTCTCTAAGAGGACCATGGCATCTGATAAAGCTAGAATGTCCGATCCATTGGGTATTCTGGCTCCTGTGATAGTGGCAGCCAAGCTAATCCTGCAGGAATTATGGCAATTGAAATTGGAGTGGGATGCAGCATTACCAGTGGGAATCATACTCAGTGGTGCGATTTCCACAGTGGTCTGCCATCATTGCAGCTGACCCAATTTTCTCATCACATCAGCATAGGCGAGAAACCCGTGCAAGTACAGTTGCACATCTTTTGTGATACCTCCGAGAAGGCATATGGCATAGCAATATACTCGTACATGCAGCCAACCCTGTGGAGCGGCAAAGTCGTCGTCAGGTTGCTGTGCGCCAAGTCAACAGTGGCTCCAATCAGGACACTTACTATTCCGCGCCTGGAGTTGTGAGCAGCGAAGCTAGGCGCTGAGCTCACAAGACGAGTTAAGACAGCACTCAATCTGTCACGTGGGATGGTGTCGGCTGAATTGAGCCACTGTAGTATGTGGTGGAAAGGACCACCATTTTTACCCAGGGTAGAATCAGTTTGGCCTTTCGAGTATTGGAGTGCGGGCCCTTGCGACTTGGAGACGAAACGGACCAAGGCCGCTATGGTAGTGGCAGCGGTTCCTGAAACGCATTTTATTCAGCGGATCCAACACGGCAACTCTTTCCAGAGGCTGCAGCGCATAGTGGCCTACATGATGCGGTTTATCTGTGGTCTCAAGCTGGCAATCAAACAATCTCAACTGAGAAATCAAGCGCGCATAAGTGATGAACTATCCACAGCCCTGGAAATCATCGTGTGGTATGTACAATCACTAACTTTTAACTGCGAACTTTTCGACATCAGGTTTGGTGCCATTCCAGGATGCAAAGGGCATAATCCACGTTGGCTGGAAGCTGGAGGCTGCCAAGATCACGTTCATTCCTCTGTGCTCTCAAACGTTTCATTGGACGACGAGGATACTGCTGAAACCTATTTTGCGACGACGTCACCAACTTTGTGAGAGCTCACAACCAGCTATCAGAATTGCCGTCCTCATTATATTCCAAAGAAGCGCATCAAGAAGTAATAACAGCGTGCTGCAGCCGGGGAATCGATTTACATTTCATCCCTCCTCATTTTGGCGGTTTGTGGGAGAAAGCGGTCAAATCAGCCAAAAATTTGATCCGTCGAGGCGTTTCGTCGGCGGCTCTTACCTACGAGGAGCTGCAAACCATGGTGGTTGAGGTGGAGGCTATCTTAAATTCTAGACCACTGACTCCGATGTCAAACAATCCCAATGATTTGGCAGCCTTAACTCCAGCACACATCCTCATGGAAGAGCCCCTCACAGCCATGATACATGGTCGTGCAGAGCCAGTCACCGGAGGCCTGCATGCCCGACGGAAGCTAATCAATCACCTCAACCTTGAATTCTGGAGACTACGGTTGCAGGAGTACTAATGGCAGTTGCAACATCGTGTCAAGTGGAGCGATCACACTCCAATGCGATACCGGGAACAGTGGTCATCATATGCGAAGATAACACCCCACCGATGAAGTGGCCACTGGCGCGAATTATCAGAACGTACGAAGGCGCCAATGGTTTTTTACGCGTCGTGGATGTTAAAACCACCTCCGGGACCTTTAAAAGGCCAATACACAAACTGGCACCGTTACTAGTACTCGACGACGCACGGTCTAACGAAGAACCATTACAAGCAAGTTCCCCCCACTTGATGAAGGAAGGGTCCCCGAAAAGCGGTGACGACATCCCGAGGACAAGGTGGCAATCGATGTGAACCGGCAAGTCAATTGTGGCGCTCCTCTTTATGTGTCTTCTAGCTCCTATAGCACACGCCTTTCCACCACAAGGCTCAACAACCAGACCCCATATGGGTCTGTATTTTCAACAATTACGTCGAGCCTACTTTTCTTCCAGCAAGTGGAAGTTGCTCATTTATTACGATTCGGGATAATATTGGCGGGAAGTGGCTATTCTACAGAACGGGATGAACCTCTTACAGCAGCTGTGCAAAGGTGTATCCGTGCAGACCAACTGCCTACATGCTATAGATCACTTCCGGCACTTTGAAAGGGATTCTCGAGCATCAACCAAATCTTGAAAATCAGGTTCAAGACAGGTGCTATCAATATAGTGGGTGGCCTTGCACGATCATTATTTGGCGTTCTTGATGACGACAATGCCAATCAAATGGCCCAGACCATCAAAACCATGCAAGGAAGACAAGACAAGCTGCACTCACTGCTAACCAACCAAACATTCATCATCGACTCAACGCTGAACATCCTTGGGAATACCGAATAAATTTCCCAACAACGTTTCACAGTAATAGAGCAGGAGTTAACCAGACTGACCAATGTCATCAAGCCTCCTCATCCTGAGGGGGGTCAAACCCCGATGCTCGACTTGATCACCACACTCTCCTTGCAAATGAAACTCATCACCGTCAACTTGCAGAGAATGCAATCGTCCCTCACCAGCTTAGTCACGGATACACAACACGGGCAGTTCAATTCCTTGTTATTGCCACAGCAACAATTGGGCACAGAGGTGACAAAAGTCAGAGAGCATCTACCCGAGAACCAGCACTTATACACCAAGAGAATATCCTATAACTCTTTCAAATAACGTCAATCAGCGTCAAAGTGACCACCAATTTTGTCATCTTTGAACTAAAGATTCGACTGGTAGCAGCAACGACCTTCGAGCTCTATAGACTTCTCGCAATACCTAGGACAAAATCCAACAAATTAGTGGCCATACAACCATCTTCACAGTATTTGATAATTACGCCGCACCGTGACATTTACTACCCACTCTTGGAGGCGAAGTACTCATCCTTTATCTAAACGGATCAAACATTCACATTTGCCGACAGACTCATCCATTATGCACCAGGGAATCCAACATGAGTCGATGCGAAGTCGACTTGTTGAAGGGAATTACACCCGTGCCCAAATGCACCTCGAAGGAATTACACAACTCATCTATCTGGTCCAAAATTCCTCAATCAAACGAATAGATCTACGTTTTTGTCAACCAAACCATCTCTCACCTAGTATGTGGCAGTAACACTTCGACACTGTCGTTGCAGGGCTCCGGTATCCTTCAGCTGGGGGTGGACTGCACTCTCAAAACCGACACGGCAAGTATCCAGGAGCACTACATGTACGAGGGCCAACACATTTCTACTGGCGGCGGGTCCAACCTTGTGGACTCTTTCAACGAGTCCACTCATTTCACTGAGCCTGCATCTGAAATCGAGGAACTGCGACGACAACTACAATCGCAAGATGTTTCATGGACCGATCAAGTGACCGACCACGACATCCTCCAGTACACAATCGGCTGCCTGAGCATTCTCGGATTGGTCGTACTGGTGACCTACCTCCACTGGCGTTCCTGCAAACAACAATCCAACCTGCAGGTCCAACCACCCGTGCCGTTACCTAGACGATACAGCCAACCGCACACCTTGGAGAGGTTGAACAAATCGTTCAACGGGGGAGTGGATGTTGAGTTCCTGACACCCCTGAGTGCCCATCACGGGCTGATCCGGCAACATCAACGCCTAGTTATTTAAGGCTAATTCACCGTAGTAATTAGCTCATTTGTAATCAATTCGATTGATTCATCATTTGATCGATCATTTTAACTCAATTCACCAATCGATTGATCAATCATTCACTGTTCCCTTTAGAACAATTGAATTTGCCTTTCGCCGGCATTTCACCCAAATTCAATAATTTTATTCAATTCAAATATTTTAATTCAATCCAATATTCATGAATCCTAAATTTTGCCACATACTGTAATTCGAATTGCTATTTTCATTTCTCAGCCAAATTGCTGACTCATGCACATTTAGTCAGTCCATTTCTCCGTGCAGTGGATCCGTAATCGAAGAGATTGGTTTACATTTCATGGACAAAGGCATGCCGGCGAAGAGACGCAAACGCAGCGTTCTTTCTCCGGCGTGTTTTTGTCTGGTCATCAAATCGTGTTGGCAGTTTGAACGTGGGTGAAATGCTCGGTGAATTGATCATTTCAGTCGAATAATTTTGTTGAATGCTTTAAGTAGCATATAATCAACTGCCAGGACAAAAGAGGCCTGACAATAACAAGGCTTTTTAATTAGATGCCAATTTTTTGAAATTAATATTTATTTGAAATATGAAACCTTGAATAACAATAGCTAGAGTTATGCCAGCATACGGAAATAATAACACGAAAATCAAATATGAGAGATTGTACTTCTGCAATCTCTGTCATTCCAAAAACCATAACGTAAATAGATGTCCATATTCAGATAAACAAAAATTTGCACGAGAGCATGTTAAGAAATGAAATATAATGAGGCAGAAAAATGTAGAATAAACAAAAAGGGCTTAGATTAACATTTGAATCTTTAGATAGTACAGTTGTAAATTAAACTTGAAACGGTCCGGATTAAAAATATAAAAAATTGTTATTTGTAAAAGTAAAATAATAATAAAAAGAATGTTTTAGTTTTGAATGGAAAAGATGGTGTTTTATTTTTTGGAATGTTGAAAATATAAATTGGTGATAAGAATTCGCTGTCGTATAACTGGCGCAATTCGTAAATATGGGCCCCCCCCCCCCAAACCTGTGGGAGTAGATAACTCAGGATAATTTATCCATACAAACGATCCGAAAAATTTTCCGGAAGAAGCCTCGGAAAACCTTGCCACCACAGTGTACCCTATATTAGAATAAACTCATACGGTACACCTTTTAGATTTCTAATTGATACAGGTGCGGCCATAAATGTAATAGATCCGAACCTGTGTCATCCGAATTTACGAATTTCAAATAACAGTTTTAATACTAACACTTTAAATTCTTTAATACCATTTTCGCATACCGTAGAAATTAAACCATTCAAAGTAATTGGAGGAGACAAAAAGTTTACCTTTGTAGAATATAAATTTAGCAACTTCTTTAACGGTATATTAGAAAATAATATTTTCAATAATTATAAGGTTACCATAGATCTGTACAATATAATATAAAATTTAATGATCAGAGTCGGAAATTATATCATTCCCCTGAGGAGGAGGAATACGGATATTTGCAGGAAAAATAATCCTTTATCACTTTTGAGAACAGAACACTTAAATAAGGAAGAAAAAGAAAGTCTTCTAAGTTTATTAAAGAATTTCAGTGACGTGTTTTACAAATAAAGTGATGATTTGACCTTCACTCAGTCCATAAAACATGAGATAAAAACAACTAATAACACTGTGGTATACACCAAATCAGTAGATGTAGAATACCGATTCTAATCCACTTTTTCCATACAAACTTCAAATGTTGTGGGTGTTTTGTGCTTTCTTAAGGGTGGTATAAGTAGGTACCTGAGATAAGAATGTCATGGATGGTTGCAGCAAAGGTGTGTGTCAGGGTATGTGTGTATGTATCAGATTAGTTTAGGTGTGGGCCTTAGGTATGTGGGTATGTGTATAAGATTGGTACAGGTATGTTAGATGCCTGAGATAAGACGGTATGAGTCCGGAATAGGCGTGGAAGTCACGGGTGGTTGCCAGAGGGGGCGGGGGAGTATGTGCCTTGGCTATATATGTGAGATTCCAGGATTAGGATGTTGTAGGTGATTGGTTACCTGTCTGCTATACAAGTAAGAAAGTTGATTTCTGTCTAGGAAAGTCCCATATTTTCAATTAATAGATGAAAGACCTAGATTTCTCAGCGTATGTTTATACAGAGTTAATATATATATTTAAAATTAATAGGAGCTAGTCTTTGATTTTATATCAATGGTCGTTTTAATATATAGGAGATCCATGTTTAGAGTTGCTAGTTAGAAGTGTTAGGGTTACTGATTCATTAGGGAAGCTCTGTGGATAGGTGGCGCTCCAGGGAGTTGGTTTGCTGGCTGTAGGGTTTGAGATCCTTTAGTTCATGTCACTTATTGAAGGTGTTTGGGTCGAGCGATCAACTTGATCACGTTAGGCGTGCTGTACGTTTTTCATGATACGATTGGCTGCATGGTGACGGCGGGCACTTAACAGACGGGTGACTTTACATTATGGATGGGCGATGGGTTTGCCTTTCGACGGGTGCTCAAGGCATGAGAATTTACTTTATGGGTGTTTGCGTAAGGAAAGTTTTGCTCATAGTTTGATGTATATGATTAAGGATGGATCACGTTGTGGGCGAGAAAATGTCACGTGTGTTGGTTGCTAGAGGAAGTAATTTGAGATGTAGGTTTCTATGGCAGCGGGTGTTATGAGCGATATAAATTTACGTTCATCGTGAGGGCTTCGTTAAATTTCCGCGTTGCTTATCAAAGGGTGTCTGTCCTTAAATCTGGAAGGCCTTATCGGTGAGTAGGACTGATGTGCGTAGCTTGTTGGAGGATCGTGATTGGGTTGTAGATTTGCTCGGCGGTGAATGCTGCTAGGTATGGAAATCGACATCGGGGATGCGTGGCATATGCAAGTGACTTTGCTTGTCAAGAATGGTGTTCCGTGCGCATAGACTGGCCTACTGGTGTGAATTTTAGGGTTTCGGATTCTATATTGTGGAACAGACATTGTTACATTGTAAGGTGAATTTGCTTGTTGGATGCGGTCACGTTTGTTTAGTGAAGATAAGAGTGTATGTTACACGTTGCTTGGCGATTTGAGTCGTCATGAGTGTTAGAGTTTTTTGTTGTGTTGGCCGTGGGCAACGGGTAACGTGATGTGCAGCATTGAGGCGTGTTTCCATAAATGTCCATTTAAAGATGTGTCTGTGTAGTAAAATGGGTAAGTCAATGTCCGTTAAGGACTGCAGCAATGGTCTGCTGCCTTGGTGGAAGAGGATGGTAAGGTCCGCCGAGATTGTCTGGGGACGTGTGAATGCGCTGGCAGGCGTGTTCTTTCCCCCAGCACGAGGACCTACTGCAGAAGAATTTCGCATTCACGAATTCCTGGGTCACAAAAAAAAATTTACCGAAGCTGAAAAAGGAGGTAACTAACTAAGGGTAGGAGATTGCAGACGAAAAGGACAAACTGAACCTGGGGAAGACAGATGGACTTAAGCGGACTACATCGTTACCCGGCGATTCTTATGGCCAACAAATAAGAGAGTGGGGCATCCAGATGGAGGTGGTGCCCCTCGCACGCTCCCAATCGGATCAAGATCCCTCAAATGAGAAGCACAAACGTAACCAATTTATGCTATAGAATTATGCAATGAAATCACATAACCCTATATCATAAAAAGGCACGCGAGTGCAAGGCCACTCTACCCGGCAAGAACCCCTGTTAAGCGACAAAAAACGGTGGAGCGCGCCTTATGGCTAGGCTATATCAGCGAAAGAACCTGCCATTGATGCGGGTCCTATACGCGGTCTGGTCGCACGAAATGGAAAGACCGTAGTTTTTCTTTAACAAGCCATTGTATTTATTCAGTTCTTGCAAAAAAAAATTTCAATAAATATTTTGACTTTTCTTGTGTTCCTTTTTTCTATATTTAGCAACAATTTATAACAATAAAAAAAATCGAAATAAAATAACTATAATCATACTGATAATGACAAAATAACTATTATTACAAATCAAATTGAAAGAGAGATAAGACATATCATCATGTTTCAGGTGCAAGTAAAAATTGAAAAGGAAGAACCGTAGGATAATAAGCCTAATAAAATAATTCAAATTCATTAATGAATCGAAACAATATGTTGGAGTGAACAAACACTCAATTGGCTTGAACTCAAAACAGATTAATAAATTTTTTTTCTTCGTCAAGTTTCGGTGGGTTATGCAAATTTTGTAAATGTATATATTTTTTGTAAATTATGTATTTACATTTCGAAACAAAAAATGGTAACAAAAATATCCTATAATAAAAAATCCTATACAATAAAAACAAAAATATGATATAATAAATAATCTTATACGATAACAACAAAAACATTATATAATAAAATTCTCTATACAATAACGACAAAAATATTTTAAATAGATTTCTCTATACAATAACGACAAAAATATTTTGAATAAATTTTTCTATAAAAAGTGCTACACAAGTTTTTGGCCAAAAAGAATACGTTCGTGTTATTCTTAAATTTAAGGTTCATGGATACTTTTAAGTTTCATATCGATTCCATTCATAATGCTTGAGGAATATTTTTCTACAATCAGGTTCATTATTAAATAATGTCGTGACGAATAATTTGAGTCTAGTAAAAATTTTCCGTAAAAATACGAGTCAGTACCTCCCTACAAATATATATACTCGCAAATCGATCATTTGTGCCTAATTAGAACTCATTGCTGTTTCCCTTTTTGTTTTCTGTTTATGACAATGTTTGAGATACACGAGGATAATTCATATTTTGCACCTTTTCGTCTATAACTAAGCAATTTTAGCCCACATTAACTTTCCGGAATATTCACGGTTCCAGATTTCTCTTTACGTTTAAATAATATGTGCATAGTACAATTTTAATTCAAAGGCAAATCATCAAAACAAAGCGAGCTTCCTTGATATACCACTTCATTTGTTCTTTCCCTTTTCCTTTTTTTTCTCTTTTTTTTTCTCTATAGGGTTCACAAAACAAGGCCTACCAAACGCTGTCAAGGTAATTACCAGGGAAGTATTAATATTGCAAACTTATATATCCAGCTTGCACTGCCACTCCGTATCATCTTAAACTTTCGTTTCCCGCCCGATTTATATAAACATTAAAAGAATATCGTTTCATAGATTCTCACGGCTCCAAACAATTTCGTTCAAAGCTACCCTTCTTCGTTATTTTTATTTGTTTAACTCCACGAACCGTTTATATACGCTCTAAGTTTCAAGTTTAACAAGGAAAAAAGAACATCCAAATTGACGCGCACACTTTTACTTCTACCTTTTCTATTATTTATTTATTTATTTATTCAAATCCATTTAACAGACAGAATTCCAATTACAAAATAGACTTAAACAATTAAATATAGTTAAATATAATTTAGAGTAAGACAAATTAATACAACAAATCAAGCAGAAAAAAGTTAATTAAAACATGTAAGAAATGAAGTTAGAGTCTAGATCAAAGTTTGAAAAAATTGAGTGAATAAGGAACATTAATCACTATTTGCAAAAAGTAACGTCTTTAGTTTAATTTTAAAAACAAAGTAGGACGTGGATAGAGAACCAAGCTCGAGGCTGTTATGCATTCTGATGATTCGCGGCAAAGTCAAAGTCAAAGTCAAAAGCGCTTTATTTAATACTAATCGTTATAAATTTTTAAAAGAACATATTGCAAATTCCAAACAATAAAACTATAAAAAACTTAATGGCCCGAATGGCTCTCTAAATTTATACGTTATCAGTTAAACACATTTAATGAAAAAAATACACTTGCAAATTTAAATTAATTAAGATTATTAGATATTTTTTGATTCAATTGGAAAAAGGAGAAAAAACCAACCAGCATTATTCAAAAATTACTTATACTACTAACACAGCAATGAACTTATATCCTATACCTAATATGTTACACCCTAATTCTAAATAAGTTCAATCAAACAAAAAAAAAACGTTACCTTATATTGAAACCTATACCTAATTTATAATAAAAATAAACAACAATACTAGATGTAGCAATAATGAGATGAATCTAAAAAACTAAGTAACGAGAAAAAGCACAAAACAGAAAATAAACACGAATAATTTAGACATTGTCATTCAGCCACCAATACCTAGATTGTTCCATCTCAGCTCGACCAGCCTCAACGAATCTAGCAAATGAGTATCTCCATTGGAATTGTTGGTCTCGTGAACTCAGATTCGGAGGGTATTTTATCTTCTTATCGGTGGCCCGTCGGTATATGTGATATATGATTGGGACGCCGTCAGAATCAAAAACATATCGATTCATGTCCAAATACACGAATGCTTCTGGAGAAACGAAGCCAGTAGTGAGGCAAGTCACAATATACTCGTCTGTAGGGTGGAACGGCTGTAAAATTCAAGGGTTTTCACTCACAGTTACAGATCTTGCGATATGATTTCGAAGAAGTTTCAGTATGAAGATATCGACTCTTGTCAGTTGAGCGGTTTGATAAATTTTTCTATTCGATATATAGTGCTTCCAATCCGTCTCAGGCTTTCTGTACAAACCAGTACATGCACGAAGACATTTCCTTTCGAAAACTCTTAATCTTTCCATTGTACTAGCACCCTGGTTGTACCAGATCTGGCATCCGTATGTCAAAACTGGCCTAACCAGGGTCTTGTAACAAATAACTTTGACTTTTTGATCAATGTATCTGGAATGAAAGAGTCGCCGAAGGGCCATGACTACTTTTAGTGCCTTACTGAGCATGATTTTGACATGTTCAGTATAGTACAGATACTGATCGAGATGAACACCGAGGTATCGAACACAGGATTTATGTGGAACCCGTTCTGAACTACCCTCACCAGCCATAATGTGGAAATCCTTCCAATTACGTTTCAGGTCTTGACTGGCCCCCTGCAGCGTTGTCCGAAACAAAATTGTTTCGCACTTCTGCGCATTGATTTTCATTCGCCAATTGTCGGTGTAGAGCTGCACATCATTAAACATTTTTTTGAAGATTGCTCTGAACTATTGTAGCTTTTCGGTCTGCCGTATAGATGATCAGGTCATCAGCAAACGCTACCAATGATCGCGTTGGCAAGACATTAAAATCAAAGCTGTTCAATAGCTTGTGAATGAATATTGAGAAAAGCAGGGGCGCAGTAACTGTTACCTGCTGTAGACCATTCAAGACCTTGAATTCGCGCATTGTTGTCAGATTTCCATCAGTTACAACAAATGATTTCCCGTATAACATATTACACATCATGGCGACAAAGTGTCTGGGGAGCCTGTCCTGAAGAAGTTTGAAGACTAGTCCATCTAGCCACACCGTGTCGAAGGCTTTCTCCATATCAACAAGACATGCTCCAACACATTCTTTGTTGTTTAGTTTCCAACAGATGTCTGAGGTTACTTTCGTTATTGCATATATGGTCGAATGCCTGCCACGAAAACCAAATTGGCAATCCGGCATCAACTCATATTTCTCAATGTGGGCGTTTAATGCTCTGTTGAGTATCACTTCAAACACCTTGCTGATGTTAGGCAGCAAGCTGATTGGGCGATAGCTTTTAGGGCATGAAGATTCTTTTCCTTTCTTCAAGATCGGAAATACCTTAGCCTTTTTCCACTCATTTGGGAAATATGAATTGTTCAACATGTTGTTGAACAATATGCAATAATTCCTAATAGCAACCTCAGGCAAATGTCGGAGAACTATATTTGGAATACCGTCAGTACTACATGATTTCTTGTTGTTTATCCTGCGAAATATGAAACACAAGTCTTCATAGCTGACAAGCTCGGTATGAGGTCAGATGTTAATGTTTCATCGAAATGAAGAATTGATTGGCCGTTCAGGCTTGATTTGAAGTCGGAAACTTTTGCTTCAACGACCTCCGAAAATATTTCATTCCTTCTCTCTGGGTTTGGCAGATGAACCATTTCTAAATGTGTTCCAATCAGGGCAAGTTTCTGCAATCCATCACATATAATCCTGTTTCCACTTCTATCCGGAGTCGTACTATCAATTTCGATACCAGCTCTATCGAGAAGATTTATCTAATCACTAGTGACTTCAAGATTCGATACCTTCACTCGAGACTTCCTGCGGAATAAGCTATTCACTTTCGCGAAAACGCCATCTGGGTCCTGTGGGCTAATACCCCTCAGTTTTTCCGCCCATTGATTGCTGACCTCACTCCTGAAGTATGAACGGATTAAGTTCCGGACATTCTTCAGGTGTAATTTCAACAAAGACAACGAGGGACGGTTGTAGTCCAAAAATCGTCGATAAATATTGTTGACGCGGGTGAGAAGAAGGCTTTTCAATCTTTTCAACCTTGCGATGGTTGGTGTTTCAAATCCTTCCATATTGTTTCGATGTTTAATCTTGGGAACAACTTTCTCAATCGTTTCCAACGTCAGCTTCTCTAACTTCGACAAATAGAGATCTATTTCATCGTCAGTTAGATTTCTGTTATTAGAAACCATTGAGCAAGCGTTGCCATCATCAGAAGGAGGACATTGCTTTTGGTACTCCCGATTAAACTTCTTTTGAAAATTTCCCCAATCTGTTTTTTTGAAATTCAACCGATGGTTGTCATGTTGAACTGGAATGAGGAAGAAATCATCCCTTTGATGATTGATTTCCATAACGATTGCGTTATGGTCGCTATCGTAAGGAAGCACCTGCAGTTTCCGTTGAGGACTATTAAAGCTGAATTCAAGTGAATGCAGAGGTCCAAATATGAATTTGTCCTAGGGTATGTTGGGAACTCCGACCCATATAGGTTGCACCTGTATTCAATCTGGTTCTCTGTTATCCATGATTTCAGGAATATACCTCTTGGATTATTGGTGACGTTCAGCCATGATGTATGCTTGGCATTTAGGTCACCGGCAAAAATTTAATAACTATGCAGCCTGTTCAATTCGAGTATTTCAAACAAGGGATTGAGTTCCTCCTTGAACTTGAGAACATTTTGACCAGTTGCATAGGCAGAGATAACGAAGAGGTTATCCCCACCTGGCAGTGAAATTTTGATGACGGACACTTCAAGAAATTCAAAGTTTTTGAATTCGACTTTTTGAATATTTTGGAAACAATAGGGTCTTCTAACCAATATCCCGGTGCCACCTTCCCCATCACCTATTACCCTATCGTTTCTTACGAATGCAAAATCTTTGAATTCCATGGAATGCCATGAATTGGTTTCAGTGAGAAGTATGATGTCAGGCTTTTGCTTAACAACAAATTCAAGGAGATAATCACGTCGATGTATAGCAACGATAGAGTTGACGTTGATCGATATGGGGCGAAGCCTATCCATGGGAATATGACTGGATGACAAGCTATTATTAGGCATTTGAAAGACCTAAACGCTGAAAAGCAAAGTTAATTTTTGAATCTTGTTTGTCGATTCTCTCCGATAAAGAATTAAGTTGCTGGTAAATTTTGAGAAGCAGCTCATTATTGCCACCTACATTATTTACATTATTTCCAGCATTTTCTGCTGGTCCTCTAGCGGCAAGTGCAAATGACACTCCGGGCTTGACGAAGTTGGAAGGTATGATATTACGGTGTACTTGTGTTTGCTTTGGAGCAAATTTAACTTTTGCATCTTGATATCGAGAGCATCCTCGATATGATGCTGGGTGACCAAAAATACCGCAGTTAACGCAGTATAATTTTTCTTTAGGCTCCGTCTGAGCCAATTTGCACTCACCGGGAGCATGAACGTCTTTGCATTTAACGCAACGATAGTGCATAGCACAATTGGTAGCCGAATGTCCAAATTTTTGACACCGGTAACACTGGTTGACTTTTCGTTTCTGGAGGCGTTCTCACCTTACCACTCTGAAATTCAAGTACCTTATTTGTTGAAGGGCACTTGGACTGCTCTTATTTGCAATTTGTACCAGGTAAAGTGGTAAATTCTTCCTTTCTATGGTTGACCTTCTTGTCGCAAAGGCTTTGACTGAAACAATATCAATCTCTGGTGCAGCCTCCTTGAGCACCTGAAGAAGATCGACCGTATCCTCTCCGCTGTCCAAACCCTTCAACAAGAAGGTCTGATTTTTTTCACTTTTTGGGGTATAGGTGAAGTGTGGAACCTCCGCAGAAATCAGCGCATCTTTGGCTGACTTGAAATCAACCAGTGATTTCGTCCTTATAGTTAATTTTTCGGCATTAACTCTTTTGATTTCGAAATTGGCCAGTTTATTTTCAGCTGCCAATAGCCGAACCATATCTTTCCCGGTTTGTCCGAACACGTTGATTGGCGGAACTTTTTCTGTCTTGTTGGAAGCTTTTTCAGAGGAACCAGCAGAACTGCGGGCTGTTTTTTTCTCCTTATTTTTGTTCTTTAAATATTGAATAAAATTAACGTCATTATCTTGATTAAAATTACCTCCGATGTTTTCTTCGATTTCCATATCTTCGGTTAATCCCTCCAGCGCTGCAAAATAATTTTGGCTCTCGTTGGTGCCACCAGCACTTAGAACTTCCTCTGGATTTACTTGCTTTGCACTTTTCTTCGGCTTTGTTACCTGTTGCCATTGATTTTGTGGCTGCGCCTTCCCTTTCTTGAAAAGATCCTTGAGAGACTGTATCTCTTGCCTTAGTTCATCATTTTCTTTCTGCAATTTGGCCATTTGTTGATTGTCCGCTATTATTTGCAGCTTGCACCCTCCATCTACGGAGTTTTCTTCGTTATGTTTTCTTTTGGTGATTGTCGCCAGTTTCGTATTCGTCGTTTCCCCAGGTTGCCCCAACGGTGGGAAGCCGTCGGGCTCCTCCATACCAGCGGCGAAATTTTCTTTTTTTTCGTTACCAATCGAAGTAAAAATATTCGATCGAAATTTCCTGAGTCGATTACTTCGACAATATAAGATTTTTTCCGATAAAAATTAACTTCGGACTAACGTTTTTAAAAAATTAATTTAATTTTTGAAAACTTTTGACAGGAGCGATTTAAAAGACGTCTATACGCAAAGACTACTACGATCCATCCTCGATGATTCGCGGCATAATTGAGTGAAAATATAAATCCGTCCGGGCGTACGGAACCTCGAGAATGTGATTAGACCGACTAGGACGTGCATACAGTCTGTAGTGCAAGTCTGCGCTTAAAGTTGAAGCAATTTGTTGGTGGTACAACTTATAAGGGAAACATTGATCTAAGAAGGCTCTACGGGACGACAGAGAAGAGAGACGAAGTATGGATAGACGATGCTCATAAGACTCATCAGCTACGTTGAATTTGAAAAACACAATACGGGTAAACTTACGCTGAATAGCTTCTAGTGAGTTCACAAGATTTTAATGTCTAGGAGACCACACTACTGAGCAGTACTCAAGAGGCAGGCGGACAAGACATGTGAACAAGCGAACAGAAACTTTTGATGCCTTGTTAATTAAGCTAAAAACGTGGACATAAAATTTAAGCTTGGGGTCAAATATTACACCAAGCTAGTTTTTCATGGGTTGATTGATTTTATGTCCGTTCACTAATATTGTTACCTTTTCGATGGTTTATTTCAAATGCCAGAAGGAACACGTAGAAAAATTGGCTCAAAAATTATTTCGAATACTTTTTGTTATAGTCCGAATTTGGTTTAATGAACCGAGCTAATTGATTTGGGTAGCCGTATTACAATATTAGATTGTTGTCATTTTCATGCGAATGGATTGACCCAAATGGACTTGATGCGTAAGCCACGAGCTTTCACGCTCTATCACAATCTTAGACTTGTCCAAGAAGTTCTAGGCTGCACCTTGCAGTTGGCTGTAACTGACACGGACACACACCCGGTTGACTCCTGCAGCTTAACTCCCCTTTGAATTCCGCCAAGGTGAAAATTGCTTTCAGCAGCTAGATGTATGATGACACAGCTTGCAACAAACTCCTTTTTGACCGAGGGAACATTGGAATTTAAACCATTTTAAACTAGTTGGGCATGATGAAGATGCGTGAAGCTCACATAGATAAGAAGTGCCTTAATCAGCAGTCAACATTGCATAGCTTTTCATGACGCTTCCGATGCAAATGGGTTGCAATTTTCCTTCGCCTTCATTTACCGGGATAATGTATCCGATTTGCAGCCCGCGCAGATTTTGTAGCCACAGAGTTTAGAAATTAAGGGTAGACACTAACTCGCAATGTAACCGATCAAAAGTCTAAATTTTCGGATCGATCTGACATAAATAAATACGGTGGCGTAGATTGGTTTCAATAGGCTTCTTTGACACTCATTCACCCAGTTTACATTCCATTTCATCCCAAATTTTAGTACACCGTGTCGAAACTTGTATTTTAAATATTCTTTCTTTGACTTTTTCACTATAATAATAAAATATTAATTCCTTTTGAATAGTATTTGTTTATTTATAAAATTTGCAAGTACAGAATAATACAAGATTTTTTCTTTGACAATAATATTTTTTTAAATGCTCTCAGTTTGAAGTCTGAAAAATATTTTTATTTGTTCTTACTTGACAATTGACAATTTATCTACGGCTACTATTTCTTTTTGTGTGGGTTTTATGAAAATGTGGAATTTAATTTATGAGTAATGTAGAATATGCTACAATACTCCCTTTCCAACGGTAGCGTTGTATTTAATCGTTATTATTTATTAAATTGTTATTAACTCTGAACTCTGGTTTGATTCATTCAATAGGAATGGTTTTAATTTTAATAATCATATATTTAATCGTTATTATTTATTAAATTGTTATTAACTCTGAACTCTGGTTTGATTCATTCAATAGGAATGGTTTTAATTCACGATATGATAGAGAGTTCATTGAACCAATTGACATTGTCACGAGTTTGAATTCCCGTTTTTATTGTTCGATGAAATCTTTCAATCATTCCATTTGCTTGTGGATGATACGCAGATGTATGAATTGTATGTGAACACAGAAGTTGTAACAGTTCTTTGAATAAATTTGACTTGAATTGAGCACCCTGATCGGTCGTAATTTCCAAGGGTGAACCAAATCTCGAAAAATACACGCCTTAAAGTATTTACAATTGTTTTTGTTGATATTTCTTTCAATGGATAGCATTTTGGCCATCGGGAGAAACGATGAATAACTGTAAGAAGATAGGAATATCCTTGAGATGGGGATACTAGTCCTACAATATCTAAATGAATATGTTGAAATCGTTTTGGAGGTATCGGTATTTGGTCTATTTGTGTTTTATTGTATTTATTTTGTTCTTTTGACAAGCGTCACATGCTTGTGTCCAATTGTTGATGTCTTTATTCATTTTAGGCCAAAAGTAATCTTTTGTGATAGTTTTTCTGGTGAATTAATACCAGGATGTGAAAGGTTATGATATGAGTTGAATATAGAACGTCGTAAATTAATAGGAACAAAAGGTCTAAACGTGTCCAAATTTTTATAACACCATAGACTTGATGTCTTATCAGAAATTTTAATTTGAGCTGATTTAGTTTTAGAATTAAATTTAGAAGGATCTTCTAGGAAGATTTTAAGTTCTGGATACTTTCATTGCTCCTCTGCTAAAAATTTTAAGTCGATTTAAGTCGATTTTAAATTAATAACATCTGTGTCTAAACGAGACAAAGTAACTGGTGCTTCATTAGCTGATCCTTTGATGTATCGAATATCCGTCATAAATTGAGAAATATAATCAATGTATCTCTCCTGACGGGGATTCTTTTCAGATTTTGATGTAAAAATACTAATCAAAGGTTTATGATCGGTTAAAATTGTATCATTTCTACCTTCTACAAAGTACCTAAAATGTTTTATAGCTAAATATATAGCTAATAGTTCACGATCAAAAGTAGAGTATTTCTTTAGTGCTGGATTTAATTTTTTGATAAAGAAGGCTAAAGCTTGCCGATTCCCATTTAAGAACTGTTGTAGAACTGCTCCAACACTATTATTTGAAGCATCAGTTCCGATTGAAATGGGTAAATTATTATTAATAAGGTGGCATTAGCTGGACAATCTTTTGCTTTCTCAAATGCTACTTGGCAAATAGTAGACCAGTGAAAATTCTTATTAGATTTACCTTGTTTCTGTAGCAAAGTTAAATGATCATAAATTGGAGTAACAATATTAGCTAAATTCGGAATGAAACGGTGATAATAATTTATCATTCCCAAAAATCTTTATGTTGATTTAATTGAACATGGTGTTGGAAACTTAATAATTGTTTCTACTTTTGTATTTGAAGGTTTGATATCTTCTGACCAAATATCATGACCCAAAAATATTAATTTGGGAACACCGAAAATACATTTTGAAGGTTTAATTTTTAAGTCAATTTTTTTTAAACATTCAAATACTTTTCTAATATGGTGCTTATGCTTTTCATTTGTTTTACTAAAAACAATGATGTCATCAAGATAAACATAGGTTAAATCAAGACCTCTTAAAATTTCATGCATCATTCGTTGAAAAGTTTGAGCCGCATTTCTCAAGCCAAAAGGCATGCGGGTAAATTCAAATAAACCAAACGGAGTAATAATGACTGTTTTAAAAATATCCTCAGGAGCGACAGGGATTTGGTGATAAGCACGAACTAAATCAATTTTTGAAAATATGCCACAACCACTCAATTTTATTGAAAAATCCTGGATATGAGAAATTGGACATGTATCTGGTTCTGTTACGGCATTTAGCCTACGATAATCACCACAAGGGCGCCAATCTGATGAATCTTGTTTTGGAACCATATGTAGAGATGATGAACAAGAAGATGAAGAAGGTCGACATATACCGATTTTCATCATATGTTCAAATTCAGTTCGAGCTATTTTTAATTTAGAAGCATTAAGTCGTCTTGCTTTAGAAATAGGTAATTGTCCTTTTGTCATTATTTTATGTACTACAAAATGTTTAACTGATTGATTAAAATCTGGTCCTTTAAGCAATTCTGAGAATTCTTTAACAATACCTCCAAACTCAGATTCAATTGCATAAAATTTTAATGAAGAAACATTTCCTATGGAAATACTTCCTTGAAAAGCGATATTGGTCTTTGGATCAATTATTTTCTTTCTTTTTATATCTATTATTAAGTTGAATTTCTCAAGAAAATTAGCTCAAATGATTGGTTTGGAGACTGATGCTATCATAAAATCATTATGAAAGGATCTCCTAAGGCCTAAACTGAGTTCTAATACTTTGGAACCATAAACGTTAATTGTTGATCCATTTGCAGCCGAAAGAATTTGAGTTGGTCTTTTGAATTTTGAGAATATTGTTGAAATGGGTAAAACGGAAACATCAGATCCAGAATCAATTAAAAAAGTTAACTTAGTTAAAGGATCGTTTATAAATAAGCGGCTAAATTTAATTCTTGTTAATCCGTTATCTGCCGCTTGGATAACGGATGGTTTTAGTTTAACTAATTTGACCCATATTTACATGGTGATATGCATTTGCTAGCTTTGTCACCAAATTTATAATGATACCGACAAAATTCATGTTTAATTTTATCACTTTTATCGTTATTGTAGCTACGATTTCTACTTACACTTCTGGTTCTAGAGTTAAAACGATTACTATTTTTATAATTGTAAGATTTCTGTAAATTCAAACTCAGATTTTTGATTATATTTTTTAATTCAACAATTTCGTTTTTTATTTGCTGATTTTCTGTTATTATTCTTGCCATTTTGAAATCTGTTGAGCTAGATGTACTAATAGAAATTGAATTAATTGAAGAATTTTGAAAAGGGTGGATTTCTAAGATATCTTGTTAAAACTTCCGGGTTTGTATTTTGTTGTGATTTAAGAATTGCCTGAATAAATGTAGGCAATTTTCTCAACCAAAATTTTAAAATTAATTCATCAGACACGATTGCGGATTCTCCTGCTAATTGTTTCAATTTTCTATGAAATTCTAATGGCTTTAAATCCCCAATCTCAGTTCCTGAAAGTAGTTTTTCAAGCCGTGCATTTTCTGAAAGAGAATGCCTATCAATCACCGCTTTTTTAATTGTGGTACATGGAGAAGTAGAATTAGTAGACGCATTTTGAATGATATCGTATACAGAATCTATCATTTCAGGAGGAAGAGATGAAATTAATATTCAAATTTAGTCATCTCCTGAGTTATATTCCTGATTGAAAAATGTGATTCCACTTATGTAAACCATTGGGCCGGCAATTGACTCCAAGATTGTGGTAATTTTAAGGAAACCGCACTAATATAATATGGTATCAGATGATTTGAAAGGAAGAAATCACTATTACCAAGTTCAGAGTTAATGACAGAAGCTGTTTCATTCAGCTTCTTAAACAAAATTATTATTATAAATATATTAAATATATTATTATTGTTGTAAATTAATAAAATTATTAATAATTCTCAAAGGGGAAAAGACTTGTGTGCGAAGGTTTCAAATAGCAAATATTATATTAAAAATTGAATTAATTTATTTCAACCATATATCATGGATTCAAATTTTTAATTTTTTTTTTTTACTGTGAAGGGATTTTTCGTAAAATGAGCGGTAAATAGTATTTCCCCTCAGATAAATTACTTATTCGCTGCACCAAAACTTCAAGCTTCTCAGTAAGATCTGAACCGATGGGTTTTGTTATAGTTGGGTCAAACGCCGATGAAAAATTTGTTAAATTCTTCTCGTGTGCTTACTAAATGATTATTTTTTGTGGAAAACCACACAAAAAGAATTACAATTTAATATTTTCAAAAATTATTTGCTGTATAATTGTTGATTATGGTGTTATTGTTACTTGTTTCTTCAGAATTCGATGCAATATTTTTGAATTCTCCTCGATGATTTTCAGAACTCGATCACTTCTACACTTGCCTTCAGCTATATCAGCTCTTTCTTCAGGACCCAAGGTGGGTCTAGGTTCTTCCTTTTCTACTTGAGTAGTGTCGTCAAATGAGAATAATTTTTCTCGGTCGATATTGTGATGGTTTCGGATGGAATGCTTTAAAATATGATACTATGTTTACTAGGAGAACTAGGAGATGTTTCGAGGGATGAACGTTCTTTACTATGATCGGTTGGTGAAATATCGTTTGATTACGGTAGCAATGCCTTTTCTTCCCGTGGAATTATCTCGGTCCTGTCACTACACTCCTTTGTATCGTCTTTTTGTTGCTTGCAGGCTTTGTCTCAGTTGTGGTCAAGGTTCGGGCAGAAGTTGCAGATTGTGCAGCAGCCGCTGAAGAACTGGAACTTTCCGTGCTCAATTCGGGGTCACCAGATTGTCGAAACTTGTATTTTAAATATTTTTTCTTTGACTTTTTCAGTATAATAAGAAACTATTAATTCCTTTTGAGTAGTAATTGTTTATTTATAAAATTTGCAACAATAGAATAATACAAGATTTCTTTGACAATAATATTTCTTCAAATGTTCTCAGTTTGAAGTCTTTTTATAAACTGAAAAATATTTTTATTTTTTCTTACTTGACAATTAATAACTTACCTACGGCTACTATTTCTTTTTGTGTGGGTTTTTATTTCATATATAATGTAGAATACGCTACACACCAGTAAGCTTACGTGGCAGATTTAAATTTTTGAAAACACAATTTAACGGAAGTCAAGGAAAGGAAAAAGCTTTAAGTGGTAATAAAAATCTCATGAGAAATATAATGAAAGGGAAACATTTAAATTTAATATATAGGGAAATTTATATAAAATTACATTTAATATAAAGGGCAGTTGGTAAAGAAAAATGTTAGATTTAATATGAAGAAAAATTGATGTAGAATTACATTTAATAATAATAATAGGAAAGAAAACTATTTTACAAATGACGACTATGAATGCAAATAATTCATTATTTTCTGTTAAATCTGCCACATGAAATCACAAGTAGGGGACAGGAAGGTTTTCGAGCAGTTGGCTTGAGAAACTACTCGATGAATACATCTGTTCATCTGTTTTTTTTTTTTTTTTTTTTTTGTGGCAGGGAGGTGAATGCTATTTATGCACAGAGTGTGGGACTCCCATTCGCGACTGAACTACCCACTAAACACCTCCCCTGACAACCTGAGAACCCAGCCTGCAACCGTTTGACACATTACTTCGGGCCAGGTCTCGTTTTGTTACGCCGTGGAGCGCCTTCAAGCTGGGGAGTCCCTTTCCTAGCGGGAGGGGAGAGGGGAAGAGGAACTGCCAGAAGAGCGATCCCCCAGCCCCAGCGCCTCCGGCTTCTGTGAGTCCCTTTTATATTTTAGGACTGCCCGAGCATAATGTGCCACCTGGTTCCATTTGTCAACCGATTCGAGCATCACCGCAACTATATTATCCGGGGTGAGCTCCCCCGTCTCCCTGTAAAGTTCCCTTCGCCGCCTGACCCATTTTGTACACGCAAAAAATGTGTGAAAACACCCATGCCCGCTCAAAAGCTGGGTCAGATAGAAGTCAGTCTCACAATGCCTTCGATTTAGCCATGGTCTCACATCCGGGATGAGGCGCGTAGTCCACCTTCCCTTCGTGCAATTCACCCAAGACTGCTGCCAATCGTTGAGCCAGCGTTGTCTCTCCTCGCGGACAACTATCTCCCTCGCATCCTCGTTTCGGCGCAGGTAAATAGCGCGGCGCTCTCTAGCAAGAAGGGCGACAGGTATCACGCCTGCAATCACTCTCACCGCTAAGTCGGAGACTGTTGGATACGAAGATGCAATTCTCAGTGCTCCTCTTCTCTGTACCTGTGCCAATCGTTTTCG
The DNA here is from genome assembly GCA_963969285.1 of Odontomyia ornata. NCBI lineage: Eukaryota > Metazoa > Arthropoda > Insecta > Diptera > Stratiomyidae > Odontomyia > Odontomyia ornata. The sequence continues at coordinate 284,595,509 of OZ017738.1, forward strand.
GTATACCTCCTTGCTGAGAGCGTCGCCCCATACCTCTGCTCTGTACAGTAGCACTGACCCTACAGCACTCATCAAGAGGCGTCTTCTTGATGGGCTGGGTCCCCCTTCGTTGGCCAGAAGTCGACTCAGAGCCGATACTCCTGAAGCAGCCTTAGCCGTAGCCCTGATTTGCTCAGAGAAAGGCATCTTCGAGTCAATCAGTAGCCCCAGGTATTTCACCTCAGGTTTCGATTCGATTTGTATGTCTCCGATACTGATCATCCTTACTCCAGGGATTCTTTTTTTTTTGTCAAGATGACCACTTCGGTTTTCTCCAGCGCTAAACTCAGCCCGCGAGCAGTCATCCAGTCCCTCACTCGGCGCATTAGCATACCTAGCCTAAGTTGCGCTTGTTCAACGGTGCGTCCAGTAACCAGAGCCGCAACATCATCCGCATAGCCGACCAAGCGTGATTCATCTGGCATCTCAAGTCTCAGTAGCCCGTCGTAAGACACGTTCCACAGGTCCGGACCAAGGATAGATCCCTGGGCAACACCCAATGTAATTTCCATCCTTCGTTGGCCCTGTGTCGTGTCGTAGAGCAGGCTTCGGTCCTTTAGGTAGTTCCTCAAAAGTCGCATTAGATATTCTGGAACTTGAAAAGAGTTTTCCAGCGTGTCCAGAATATCCACCCATCTAGCGGAGTTGAAGGCATTCCTGACGTCGAGTGTCACCAACAGGACGATCCGTCGCTTGGTGCGACTATATGACTCTGCCTTTTGGACCGCGCTCACCACCTCTGCAATCGCATCAATGGTAGAACGTCCTGCTCTAAAGCTGTACTGCCGAGGAGATAGGTCCCCAGCAGCACGAATCACGTCAGTGAGCCTTCCCTTGATGAGTTTCTCTAGCACTTTCCCAGCCGTGTCTATCATGCATAACGGGCGGTATGCAGACGGCGATCCGGGATTTCCCTTCCCCTTGCTGATCAGCACGAGCCTCGCCACCTTCCATCGTACCGGGAAAACCCCGTACCGTAGGCAAGCGTTGAATGTGCTGAGCAGCAAGTCAGGACAATGGTGATAAACGAGCCGCAACACCTCAGCTGGAACACCATCTGGACCTGGAGCCTTCCTCGTTTTCAATGAGAGAACTGCCTCCTCCAGCTCCAGCTGTGTGAAGAGTGGGCACTCTACTGCTGTTTCACCATGGACAGCGTCAACACGGACGGGATGGGCGGGGAAGAGTCCCCGCACTATCGCGTCCATCTTTTCCGCGCCATGTATACAAGGCTTCCGTAGGGCACCAAGTTTCCCCATGACCAGCTTGTAGCCAAGGCCCCACGGATCCTTGTTCACATTGTCCACTAGGTCTTGCCAGCAGCGAGCCTTGCTACAGTTGATCAGTTTGCGAAGGCATTTCCTGGCCGACTTATATGCTGCCACCTGCTTGCATGCCTCGTCACGGTTCCGCGCCCGTTGAGCCTCACGTCGAAGCTTGTGACACTCCCTTCGCTTTTCAACGATTTTAGTTGACCACTAAAAGTTGGGGGCTTGCCGTGCTGGGGTTTTCGACGGGGCATAGAAGCGCAGCAAGCAGTCGTAATTATGCTCATAGTAGAGTTCACCACGTCTTCAGCTGCCAGTTCTTCCGTCCCCTCCGAAGCTCCCTGCAGCGGCTCACCTGCTGTGAGAGCCTTGACGAACCTCGACGTCCATCCCTCCAATGTTCCATCCAGTTGTAGAAGGCCGAGAGCACGGACGTCGGGAGACAGCATCACTTATCTCAAGCAGAATGTACTGATGATCACTGGCTGAGTAGTCCTCTAATACTTTTCAATTGTGTATCCTTCGTACTAAGGACTCCGAGGCGAATGTCACGTCCGGTATGGTTCCCTCACAGCCAATACAGCGGAAAGTCGGCGTATTTCCGGTGTTTAGTACGACGAGGGCCGTCCTGGCCGCCATTTCCAGGATTCGTTTTCCCCGCGGATCCGCCTGAGGCATGCCCCATTCGATTGCTTTAGCGTTGAAGTCGCCCCCAACGAGCACTTTGCCCTCTGCGTTCAAGACAGCGCCCTCCAAAGCATTAGGCTTGGCTTGGAAAGATGACATCGACTCGTTAGGCGTTAGGTACATACTAAAGAAGGTGATCCCTGAGCACCGAACCCACACGAAACCATCCCCCCGTCCACAATTCTCCGCTTGAAAGTCATCTGTTGGCTGACTATTATTTACATTGATGGTTTTCAGTCTTTCATTGCTCGAGCACGTTGTTTCTTTATTTTCAGACTCATTGCCATCACATTTTATTGCTTTTATCGGTTTCATATCAATTGTACTTTAAGAATCGTCTACAATGTATTTTGTTCGGTTAAACTACTGCGCTGATTGCTCAAATTTATGGATGCAGTGAAAGAGATCTTAATGTTTGTTATAATGCGTTCGTGATATTTAGTCTAGTATTAAATTCTAGCTTGCTTGTAATGGCATTTTGTTTGTATTCATCATCATCACTTATTTCTTAAAGCAGTTTCTATACTTAATTCTCTGATTTTAATATTATGTATGTTTGAAGTATGACATTCGTATATCCATTCATTTTTTCTTTACTACAAGTATAAGATGCTCACTGGTTTTGTTCAAAAATTCTAATCATTTCTTCTAAAATGAGTTATTTTTTCAAATGACTGATCTTGTAGTGCATGAGATGGTGATAATTTTTTTCGTACATCGTATCGTTTGCTTATGATTTTTCCCTTTTGATAAGGTCTTGGTTCTATTTTTTAGATCGCTTTGTTGACATGTATGTTTTGGGTATCTATTCTAAATTTGAGATTATTTATGGATGTTCTCTAGGAACGATTTTACGATTTATGGCTATTGAATGGTACTTTTTTTTGATGCCATAGTGGGTAAAAGAAGTGCCGGCGACTCGTGCAACTTTTAAAAAGTGAACTTATAATCCTGTTCAAATGGTAATATACGCAGTAAATTTTAATTAGGCTCGCGCAACACACATCCAAATAGGATGCAAAAGCATATTTCTCAATTGGTTTGCTTCAATGGACGCGAGTGAGTGTTTAATGTCTGTAAAATAAATTTAATACTGCGAAGTTAATACGTCTTCTTTATCTATACAATAAGTGATCATTTAAAGTGAACAAAACACAATTCTTCTGCATTAGTGCTTAAACGATGATGCGCGATAACTTCAGTAGAAATATGTGAGTATATATATTATCCATTTTTATTTCAGAAAATTTTACATCATATCTGAATACAATTTCTACTTCTCTAATTACACAAGCACTAATTACACAAGCTCTAATTTCAATGTATTTATTCGTAATTGGTAGCAAAATGGCATTTTTCAGAGCCCTTAAAAGAAAAGTAAAGTTTTATCGGGCTAGATGATGAAGATATTTATCACATGTAAAGGCTCGGTCTCGCTTCGGCTCATATGTAGGCTTATGACTTGTAAATGGTCCTTTTCACGGCTTTAAAACTATAAACAAAGAGTAAAAATCGGCTATCAAAACCAAAAGCCCTTTTCAGGGCAAAAAAATAACTTGCTTTGTTTAGTCGTTTCAGATCCCATCGCCTCCAGCTGGATAGACTCCGGACCTGCTTACTTTCATGGGTTGGAATCCCATTCAATAGTATGACTCCTGCCGAGAGACTTAAGAGTGGTGTTGCTGCATATCCGGGATGGCGAACTATAAATGACCCTTTTCAGGGCCTTAACAAAATAAAACAAAGAGTAAAAAATCGATTATAAGTCCGATTAGCCTTTCTCAGGGCTAAAAAAATACCTTATTTTCTTTTTACTCGTTTCAGGTCCCACCACTTCCAGCTGGAAGCAGGCTGGATCAGCTTGACTTGAAGAATGTAATTCGTCTATTCTATTCGTCAATTATCGGATGCTGAAATTTCAATGGGTTGGAATTCCATTCAATTGTTGCTGCATATCCGGGATGGAGAACTATAAACGGCCCTTTTCAGGGCCTTAAAAAACTAAACAAAGAGTAAAAAGCGACTTTCAAGTCCAATAAGCCCTTCTCAGGGCTAATAAAATATCTTACTTTGTTTTTAATCGTTTCAGGTCCCACCGCCTCCAGGTGGAAGGAAGCTGGATCAGCTTGATTTGAGGAATATAATTCGTCTATTCTATTCGTCAATTATCAGATGCTGAAATTTCAATGGGTTAGAATTCCATTCAATAGTAGGACTTTCATCCGTACGGTCTTCAATATATTTATAAATAATGGAAAAAAAATATTTTCTATGATTTTTTTGTTGTAAAAATAAATCTTCAAAATCCTCCGATATAATTGTTTGAAAAATTTGATAGGACGAAGTACTTATTTCTAATGAAAATTGAGATGGATACTTCAGGCCTCCTCTATTTAAATTTATAAAGTAATTGTTTTGGTCTATTGACTCTATCATCTCATTTGAGAGAAGGATATTGTGGCACGAATCGCATTTCACTGCTTCAATAACTTTTCGGCCAGCATATCCAGCTACGAAAACTATAGCAGACAGCGTTGCCTCATCGACAGCGACATTTTCAGATTGCTCGATAATGTCATCTGCTTCTGGAACAATGCAAACTTCAAAAGTATTTGGTTCGTTGCCAACATTTCCTCAAGAAGGAAATCTTTTAGATTTATATCACCCCGATGAAAAGACTATAATTCTAAAATATTAGTAATTTTAATTTTTTTCTCCGCTTCTAGAATCTGCTGCATGGATATATTGAAATTGGAGCCACTCATTTTCCGGTATTTGCTAAAACGAGCTTCTAACAAATCCGTCTGGAACTTATCAAGTAAAACGTAGGAAAAATTAAGCTCGTTCAATAAGTCATCACAAAGAGAAAGAATACCTGTAGAGGAATGAAGTAAAGCTGTAAGAGTTTCAGTGGTGAACTTATGTTTGGATGAATTTTTGAAATGACTGCTACTTTCCCAATGACGCAACCATTGATTGAAAACTAAAAGGTATTTATAAGGCTCATTACTACTTCCAGTTATCGGCTCTTGGAAAGGATTCCTTAAGTTGCGGCCCTTGTATGGGTGTTTTACGTTAACAATATTCCACCACTTTAATATCATTAGCATAAACTCAGAAGTGCCCTGATCGGACGGGAAGTAATAATTTAAAGCCTCGACATTTTTTTCATTGAATATTCTCAGGGCCAATGGTACACTTTGCCGTTCAAAATTGTTAGGATGTAGTGATTTCCAAGAAAGAGTAGGAGCTAATTTGAGAGTAGAAAATTTCTCATGATCATAAATATTTTTTAATAAACAAAATTTGGCCATTTTAGTTTGAGAAAAATCATGTATGCTTGGGAATACAAAAGTTTGCTCCTTCTGGTTCAACCAATTGTTGCGCACGCTTTTAAATAAATGGACAGAATCAAAAAGAAAGAAAAGTTTCTTTCCAGGAACAAACGGAGAGTTAATGAAGGGTTGCAAATCTTTTGTGGGGGAAAATTCTTTAAAAAGTTTCCTGTTAATTTGATTATTGTCCGTCTACAATGTATTTTGTTCGGTTAAACTACTGCGCTGATTGCTCAAATTTATGGATGCAGTGAAAGAGATCTTAATGTTTGTTATAATGCGTTCGTGATATTTAGTCTAGTATTAAATTCTAGCTTGCTTGTAATGGCATTTTGTTTGTATTCATCATCATCACTTATTTCTTAAAGCAGTTTCTATACTTAATTCTCTGATTTTAATATTATGTATGTTTGAAGTATGACATTCGTATATCCATTCATTTTTTCTTTACTACAAGTATAAGATGCTCACTGGTTTTGTTCAAAAATTCTAATCATTTCTTCTAAAATGAGTTATTTTTTCAAATGACTGATCTTGTAGTGCATGAGATGGTGATAATTTTTTTCGTACATCGTATCGTTCGCTTATGATTTTTCCCTTTTGATAAGGTCTTGGTTCTATTTTTTAGATCGCTTTGTTGACATGTATGTTTTGGGTATCTATTCTAAATTTGAGATTATTTATGGATGTTCTCTAGGAACGATTTTACGATTTATGGCTATTGAATGGTACTTTTTTATGGAGCTTATGGGCTCGTATGATGGATGTAGGAATCATCGGAGTGATTCTAATGAGTGAGAATATTTACGCATTTTCATCGATAAATGTTTGGGACATACTGAAAAGAAGAAGCTAATATAGAAGAAGTTGGGTAGACAGATCTACGCTCATTTCAGAAGGGTTTTGTACTCAACGAATAATATCAAGAAACATGTCAAAGAGATTTGCTCGTTTAGAAGAAAATCCATTGTTTCTCCATTTTCAACTAAAAAAATCACTCAAATCATGAAATCCCAAAAGCATTTATGTCATCCATCTTATCTGAAAGTTTTAAGAAGATCAAATCAAAACTGCAGGTCTGGTTCAATGGAATGGGTTTTTTACCAAAATACAAAACCCCATTGCAATCACGACCTGTGTCCGTTCATCCGTCCGTCCGTCTGTATGTCACAGCACTTTTTCTCCAAAACTATAGAAGCTACAGCCATGAAACTTTGTGGAAAGGTCAGCAGTGGTGATTTTTTGAAAGTTTTGGGGCGAAAAAATTTTTCAAGGAGGGTCTCTCCATATAGGGAGGTGACCCTTAAAAAAAATTTTCACCATTGGTAGTCGAGTAGGGTTTCATTGGAAAAGTCTTAATGAGATCTTTTCACAACAAGTCATGAAATTGTGGTATCGAAACTTTGTGGAAAGGTCAGCAGTGGTGACTTTTTGAAAGTTTTGAGGCGGAAAAATTTTTCAAGGAGGGTCTCTCCATATAGGGAGGTGACACTATAAACAAAATTTCACCATTAGTAGTCGAGTAGGGATTCATTGGATAGGTCTTAATGAGATCTTTTCACAACAAGTCATACAATAGCGGTATCGGTACCGCGGGGGCAGGGGAAGGGGAAATGTACGAACTTTTTGCATACCCCATTCGCGATTGGACACCTTTCATCCGAAAAATTTGAAAAAAATAGTGAATGTAGGTCTTAATGAGTACAACAACTACAAATACATGAGAAGTCGAAATTCACTCAACTTTGTTAGAAACAGTATGATTTATCGATTTTATATTTTCTTGAATAAAATCTTAACGGTACTCTTCAATTCCATAAAATTCAGTACACAAATGAAAATCATGAATGTAGGTCTTAATGAGTACAACAACAACAAATACATGAGAAGTCGAAATTCACTCAACTTTGTTAGTAATAGTATGATTAATTGATTTTATATTTTCTCGAATAAAATCTTAACGGTACCCTTAAATTCCATAAAATTAACTATAATGTCTATTTATAAGGTTGATCTGTCTTGCAAGTTTCATAAAGATCGAATTGCACTTCACGAAGTTATAGCGATTTGAATTTTCCTGTATTGCTATGGAACAATATGCGCTGTATTACTATTGAAACATGTGGCTTTCGAACAATATGTGTTTTTACGGATTCAGACACTACAGCTTTGCTAGGATTTTCATGAAAATTTCAGAAATGATAGGTATCATGAATATCTTTGAGAGTCGGTTCAGCTAGTGGTATCAGTAATCGTAAAACAAAATGGTGGCTATTTTAAATGCGTAGGTTGAATAATTTTGAGTTATTTTTCCCCAATTTCAACGTTTAAGGTGCATGCTTCGAACACTTGATTCAATTTAACGAATGACTGAAGATGAGTACCTACAATTAATAATCATAAAAGATACAAGCAGAGGAGGTAGGAGAGAGCTCCTCCTTTCATATTTTCTCCAATAAAAACGTCTTTTATATGTTTCTTGATTTTATTCGTTGCTTGTGACTGCATTTTGTAAGTTGAGTATAAAACCTTTCTGGCATGAGCGTAGGTCTGTCTACCCAATTTGTATTTGTTCTAATTGGAGAAATTTCAAATGGATATAACTTCCGTGAATATGATACAAATTTTATCAAACTTACAGAGTATTAGGACCTTATGTTAGGTTGGGTTTAAAGGCATCCATACGATTGGAGAAAATGTGAAATTTGAAGATCGTACTACTATTAACAAAGTTGAACGAATTTTAACTTCTGAGGTATTTTTATTATTGTATACATAAATATCTTCCTTAATAATTTTTTTCCAATTTTTTAGATCACAGGGGTCCAGTCTCGAGGGGGGAAACACATTTTTCGTGCCCCCAATGAAGCAAAAACAGTCTAAGGACTGTTTTGAAAAGCTCTCATAAAGAGCTTTCATTTAATACCCATATCGGCAACGTTTGTACTGTAATCATCGATTCATGGCATCATAATTTTTTTTCGAAGCCTAAAGTGGTTACAAAGTCCTTCTGTTAGGAGCTCTCTCCTGCCTCCTTGACTTGTTTCACATATGAGTATTAATTGTAGGTACTCATCTTCAGTCATTCATTAAATCGAATCAAGTGTTAAAAGCATACACCTTAAACGTTGAAGTTGGGAAAAAATATCCCAAAATTATTCAACGTTAGCATTTAAAATGGCCACTATTTTATTTAACGTTTTCTGATACCACTATCCGAACTAAATCTCAAAGATATTCACGATACCTATCATTCCTGAAACGTTCATCCAAATACTAGTAAAAAGTTGGTAAAAAGCGCATATTGTTCCATAGCCACATGTTTCCATTATAGTGCAGCGCATATTTCTATGCATTTCTATGCATACAGGAAAATTCAAGCCGCTATAGCTTTGTTAAATACCATTTGATCTTTATGAAACTTGCAGAACAGATCAATCTTATAAATAGTCATTTTTATATTGAATCTGGTTGAATTTAAGGGTACCGTTAAGATTTTATTCAAGTAAATATAAAATCGGTAAATCATACTGTTTCTAACAAAGTTGAGTGAATTTAAACTTCTCATGTATTTGTAGTTGTTGTACTCATTAAGACCTACATTCATGACTTTTTTTGAGTTTTCGGATGACAGGTGTCCAATCGTGAGGGGGGATACGCGAAAAGTTCGAACATTTCCCCTTCCCCTGCCCCCCACGATACCGATACGGCAATTTTAGGACTTGATTTGAAAATATCGCATTAAGACCTTTCCAACGACACCCTATTCGACTACCAATCATGAACATTTTTTTAAAGGGTCACCTCCCCATATGGAGAGACCCCCCTTTTTCACCCTAAAACTTTCAAGAAGCTACCACTTGTGACCTTTCCACAAAGTTTCATGGCTGTAGCTTATATAGTTTCAGAGAAAACAAACTGTGACATACGGACGGACATACATAGGTCGTGATTGCAATAGATTTTGTATTTTAGTACAAAACCCTAAAAAAGTGAATGCGGTAGGTATTGACATTAGGAGTTTGTAGGTATTATATTATTCTTTGGTTATGCCCATCATGCATGAAAAAATATTTGCCCACTGCTTCTACAGATCACTTAAGCTAATGATTTTGTAGGATATGTCGGTAGTGATAACGATGTGCGATAGCGTATGAGTTTATGGTAGGCTATTTTTAGATCGATCTCATCGTATGATGCATAGACAAGTAGCATATGTTATGGGATGTTCTTGATAAGGATAGTCGCGACTCGTTGTAGGATGTTGAGGATTATTATTGCTTTGAGGAAGTGTTTATTCGCTGGTAATTTGATGAACAGATGTACACTTGAGTTGAATGAACTTTTTTGTCTCTCACTAGATATTTATGAATGGTAGAGTTAAGTGTTTCATATTTGGGAGTATTGGATATGATAGAAACAGCGCCATCTTAATATAATGGCCGTACTCACAGCTGATAAAAATCTCAGCTGATACACATGATAACGACGTCATCAATTTTTTGCTTTTCTTTTCATGATCAGCTGTGGAATTCGCGCGTTTCATAAACCAAAATGTTGGGGAGCAAAACTCTAAGTGTTTTAGTAGTATATTTCCCTAAAAACGCAAAATAATGTCGTGCCATAGTACGTAAACGAAGTGCCGGCGACTCGTGCAACTTTAAAAAAGTGAACTTCTAATCCTGTTCAAATGCTAATATATGCAGTAAATTTTAATTAGACTCGTGCAACGCACATCCAAATAGGACGCAAAAGCAAAGTTCTAAGTATTTGATTAGGACATTTCCTCAAAAACGCAAAATTATGTGGCAATTTTGATGCCATAGTGGGTAAAAGAAGTGCCGGCGACTCGTGCAACTTTTAAAAAGTGAACTTATAATCCTGTTCAAATGGTAATATACGCAGTAAATTTTAATTAGGCTCGCGCAACACACATCCAAATAGGATGCAAAAGCATATTTCTCAATTGGTTTGCTTCAATGGACGCGAGTGAGTGTTTAATGTCTGTAAAATAAATTTAATACTGCGAAGTTAATACGTCTTCTTTATCTATACAATAAGTGATCATTTAAAGTGAACAAAACACAATTCTTCTGCATTAGTGCTTAAACGATGATGCGCGATAACTTCAGTAGAAATATGTGAGTATATATATTATCCATTTTTATTTCAGAAAATTTTACATCATATCTGAATACAATTTCTACTTCTCTAATTACACAAGCACTAATTACACAAGCTCTAATTTCAATGTATTTATTCGTAATTGGTAGCAAAATGGCATTTTTCAGAGCCCTTAAAAGAAAAGTAAAGTTTTATCGGGCTAGATGATGAAGATATTTATCACATGTAAAGGCTCGGTCTCGCTTCGGCTCATATGTAGGCTTATGACTTGTAAATGGTCCTTTTCACGGCTTTAAAACTATAAACAAAGAGTAAAAATCGGCTATCAAAACCAAAAGCCCTTTTCAGGGCAAAAAAATAACTTGCTTTGTTTAGTCGTTTCAGATCCCATCGCCTCCAGCTGGATAGACTCCGGACCTGCTTACTTTCATGGGTTGGAATCCCATTCAATAGTATGACTCCTGCCGAGAGACTTAAGAGTGGTGTTGCTGCATATCCGGGATGGCGAACTATAAATGACCCTTTTCAGGGCCTTAACAAAATAAAACAAAGAGTAAAAAATCGATTATAAGTCCGATTAGCCTTTCTCAGGGCTAAAAAAATACCTTATTTTCTTTTTACTCGTTTCAGGTCCCACCACTTCCAGCTGGAAGCAGGCTGGATCAGCTTGACTTGAAGAATGTAATTCGTCTATTCTATTCGTCAATTATCGGATGCTGAAATTTCAATGGGTTGGAATTCCATTCAATTGTTGCTGCATATCCGGGATGGAGAACTATAAACGGCCCTTTTCAGGGCCTTAAAAAACTAAACAAAGAGTAAAAAGCGACTTTCAAGTCCAATAAGCCCTTCTCAGGGCTAATAAAATATCTTACTTTGTTTTTAATCGTTTCAGGTCCCACCGCCTCCAGGTGGAAGGAAGCTGGATCAGCTTGATTTGAGGAATATAATTCGTCTATTCTATTCGTCAATTATCAGATGCTGAAATTTCAATGGGTTAGAATTCCATTCAATAGTAGGACTTTCATCCGTACGGTCTTCAATATATTTATAAATAATGGAAAAAAAATATTTTCTATGATTTTTTTGTTGTAAAAATAAATCTTCAAAATCCTCCGATATAATTGTTTGAAAAATTTGATAGGACGAAGTACTTATTTCTAATGAAAATTGAGATGGATACTTCAGGCCTCCTCTATTTAAATTTATAAAGTAATTGTTTTGGTCTATTGACTCTATCATCTCATTTGAGAGAAGGATATTGTGGCACGAATCGCATTTCACTGCTTCAATAACTTTTCGGCCAGCATATCCAGCTACGAAAACTATAGCAGACAGCGTTGCCTCATCGACAGCGACATTTTCAGATTGCTCGATAATGTCATCTGCTTCTGGAACAATGCAAACTTCAAAAGAATTTGGTTCGTTGCCAACATTTCCTCAAGAAGGAAATCTTTTAGATTTATATCACCCCGATGAAAAGACTTTAATTCTAAAATATTAGTAATTTTAATTTTTTTCTCCGCTTCTAGAATCTGCTGCATGGATATATTGAAATTGGAGCCACTCATTTTCCGGTATTTGCTAAAACGAGCTTCTAACAAATCCGTCTGGAACTTATCAAGTAAAACGTAGGAAAAATTAAGCTCGTTCAATAAGTAATCACAAAGAGAAAGAATACCTGTAGAGGAATGAAGTAAAGCTGTAAGAGTTTCAGTGGTGAACTTATGTTTGGATGAATTTTTGAAATGACTGCTACTTTCCCAATGACGCAACCATTGATTGAAAACTAAAAGGTATTTATAAGGCTCATTACTACTTCCAGTTATCGGCTCTTGGAAAGGATCCCTTAAGTTGCGGCCCTTGTATGGGTGTTTTACGTTAACAATATTCCACCACTTTAATATCATTAGCATAAACTCAGAAGTGCCCTGATCGGACGGGAAGTAATAATTTAAAGCCTCGACATTTTTTTCATTAAATATTCTCAGGGCCAATGGTACACTTTGCCGTTCAAAATTGTTAGGATGTAGTGATTTCCAAGAAAGAGTAGGAGCTAATTTGAGAGTAGAAAATTTCTCATGATCATAAATATTTTTTAATAAACAAAATTTGGCCATTTTAGTTTGAGAAAAATCATGTATGCTTGGGAATACAAAAGTTTGCTCCTTCTGGTTCAACCAATTGTTGCGCACGCTTTTAAATAAATGGACAGAATCAAAAAGAAAGAAAAGTTTCTTTCCAGGAACAAACGGAGAGTTAATGAAGGGTTGCAAATCTTTTGTGGGGGAAAATTCTTTGAAAAGTTTCCTGTTAATTTGATTATTGTCCGATATAATGGCAACCACCTCATAACCAATTTCGTGAAGGAGTGTTAAAACCTCCTTGGTGGTTTCGAAAAGGAAGGGCGCATCTAAATTTTTTACAGGGTAAAGACCGACAACATCTTTATTAGAAGCTAATATGGATGTTATCATAAATGCCTGCACTGTTGCAGCAGGGCGAACATTCGAAATATTCTCTGCAAATACCGTATTCTGAGCCACTCCTTCTATTTTATTACCTTTGAATGATATTTAAGGCTTGATGTAAATTTCGTTCATTAGCAAATTTATGTATTTCTCATGGTCTTCCAAGAATTTAAACTTTTCCTTTAGATAGGTAGCTGAAATACCAGAGGAAAGATAAGCTCTGGTTAGGCTTTTAAAATAAGAAGGATGGGGCATTTTCAAAATATTAGTATCACGTAAAAACTTATAGGCGCCAGGAAAATAAGAGTGAAAAATTCCAAAAAGCACTACATCATCGGCTTCGTTTCGCAAGTGCGATGAAAATAATGTTTTAAGTTGTTTAGTCAAAAATTTGACTGTCTCAATTTTTTCCTCTACAATTTTCCTGCCTTCAATTAATTCCTGAACCTTTTCGTTAAATGCATCGACTATTTCTTCAATGCTTATTATATTTGGATCAAAATTTTCTAAGTAGACCATTAAACTTTTAATTTTTGAGAATGAATTGCATTTAAACACAGGGCCTAAAATTGGTTTAAGTTTTTTATTGTTAATTCTGTTTCTCTGTATATAAACCTCGACCTCGAAATTTGAATTAATGAAAAAAGATTTATATACTTCCGGAATTTTACTATTGAAATCTATCTGAAAGAAAATAAGTTTAAATTCCTGATTGGAAACGTACCATGAAAATTCAGATAATTCATGTATATTTGAAATAATTTCTTTCAAAGATTTTACTTCATCTTCTTGACGAAACGTTTTCTCTCCATTCCCAAAAATTTTGTTTTCTGTAACAGGTCTCGTATCTGGATCGACTCGCGAGGTGGATGGTATTTCCGAAGGGTACTTTGGTGATCCGGAGAAATTTGATGGAAAAGCATCTCCTTTCAGAGAGCACCTCCCTCTTTTGACTTTAGACCCATCTGAGTGCAAAGTATCCTCACGGATAACTTCATTTGGATCAAAGTGAAGACTGCAAACCAAAGTATTTTTACTTACTTTCAAATCTTTACAAGGGATACTTTGGATCCATTTACGTCGTAAAGATTCGTTTTTCGGAAAATGAAACATATTTGCGGTCATATATGATGACCGACAGCCAGGCACGCAACAGTGTGTATTTATTGTATTCTTACTTCTAAAACAATTAATATACGATGAATAATATTTTGGAATAAATTAGATTAAAGGCTACCTTGATTATTAAATGCTGTGGCCAAGGAATTTAATACCTAAATAGAGAATAATTTGTTAATTTTATAATTCTAGTTTCCTTCTATAGTTAACGTAGACTTATTGAAAAAGGAAATACCGACTTCAAAATGCAGTATAAACGATTAGATGACTTTTAGCAATCGATGCCAGATCACACCAGTTTGTAATGAATGCAATATCTTAGAAGGAAGAAAAGAAGTAAGCACCAATTAAAACTGAAGTTAATGAATCACACCGATTCCAAAACTCAGTGGGATTTGAAATTTGTTTTCTTTCGTTTAAAACGTTTTATTTTATTCTCTTTAGTGGCAAAATACAGCATATTTTTTAAACTGGAAGGCTGAATGAATCAAAAGGGTTGCAGACAAAATTAGAGGACATACGATTATGTTATGCTATATATCAGGATTACTGAAATTGTTTATACCAAAGATATAGAAATTTGATTGTTGTAAGTGACTATAAAGGTAATCATTCATTTTAATTATTAAAATATTTTAAATATGAACGGCGCTCACTTGCTCAATAATCAATCACCCAATTATATAGAATTAACTTTTGAAAAAATTTTTGGGAAAAAATAGAAAACCGACTTCAAAGTGAATGAAATAAACTTGTTGAAAGCGGTGCCATATCATGTTTTCCCCCATTTCTTTCGTGATAGTGCATATATATTTGAAGTTTTTATGTAGAAACGGAGAAATTGATTTGGCACCGCTTTCATAACGTTCATCTCATCCTTTTTAGAACATCTTGAAGTCGGTTTTCTTTTTTTTCTAACATTTTTTTATTTCACCCTTTTTAATGGCAATTTTTTCAAATTTTTTCATTTCTAGCGAATCTTGTCTGGGAAGCATCAAAATTTAGAGTTTGATATTTTACAATATACTCATAGTTACAATACAATAATAAGCAAACTTCACTATATCTGCTAATTGGTAATGTATATGTAAAACTTTTAACCTGAAAGTACTTGTATGACATTTGTTTGTATAAAATGCATTTAGCTTAAAAAATATCAATTTTAATTTAACTGTGTTATGATTGTGAAATAAATAAAAGAAGGAGGAAAAGAAGTTAGCACCAATTAAAACTGAAGTTAATTAATCACACCGATTCGAAAACTCAGTGGGATTTGAAATTTGTGTTCTTTCCTTTACAATTGATATTTGTTTGAATAACATGCATTTAACGGAAACAAGTTGGGTAGACAGATCTATGCTCTGTCAGAAGGGTTTTGTACTCAACTTACAAAATGCAGTAACCAGCATCGAATAAAATCAAGAAACATGTCATGTTTGAGGATCATACTATGATTAGCAAAGTTGAAAGAATTTTCCCTTCTGAGGTATTTGCTATAATTATACCCATAAATATCTCCCTTGATAATTATTTCAGATTTTTTAGATCACGGGGAGGGAACACATTTTTCATGTATTCTTCCCCCCCCCCCCCCCCCCCTGTGCCCCCACTGAAGCAAAAACTGTCAGTTTAAGAACTGTTTTGAAAAGCTCTCATAGAGAACTTTCAGTTGATACTCATATCGGCTACCTTTCACGAAATTTTTTTTCAGGGGCCACTCCTCTGTACTGTAATCATCGATTCATGGCCTGTTTTTTCGAATCTCAGAATGGTTACAAAGCCCTTTTGCTAGGAGCTCTCTCCTGCCTCTTCGACTTTTTTCAATTGTATGTACTCATCTTCATGAAACCTATCATTCCTGAAATTTTCATGCAAATCCTAGCAAAGCTGTAGTGTCTAAGTCGGTAAAAAGCGCATATGGCTCCATAGTAATACAGGGCATATTGTTCCATAGTAATACAGGGCATATTGTTCCATAGTAATACAGGAAAATTCAAATCGCTTTAACTTCGTTAAAAACTATTCGATCATTATGAAGGTTTCAGAAAAGATCAACCTTGTGAATAGTCATCTGTTTGCTAAATTTTATGAATTTAAGGGTACCGTTTAAATTTTATTTAAGAAAACATAAAATCGATAAATCATACTATTACTAACAAAGTTGAGTGAATTTCGACTTCTCATGTCTTTGTTGTTGTTGTACTCATTAAGGCCTACATTCATAATTTTTTTTTCAGATTTTTCAGATGGAAGGTGTCCAATCGCGAGAGGGGGGGGGGGGGTACGCGAAAAGTTCGTACATTTCCACTTCCCCTGCCCCCCTCGGTACTCATAAGGCAATTTTAAGACTTGTTTTGAAAAGATCTCATTGAGACCTTTCCAATGACACCCTATTCGACTACCAATGGTGAAAAATTCTTTTTGAGGGATCACCTCCCTTAACCCCCTTTGAAAAATTTTTCCACCATTGAACATTCAAGAAGTCACCACCTCTGACCTTTCCACAAAGTTTCATGGCTGTAGCCTCTATAGTTTCGGAGAAAAAGTGCTGTGACATACAGACGGACGGACGCATGGACGGACGGACGGATGGACGGACAGACGGACGGACGGACAGACGGATGGACGGATGGACAGACGGACACAGGTCGTGATTGCAATAGGGTTTTGTATTTTAGTACAAAACCCTAAAAATATCAATTTTAATTTAACTGTGTTATGATTGTGATTTAAATAAAAAGAAAAGCCTTCCTTTTAATATGACGGTTATATATTTATTCATCGTTATCAATTTTTGACCGTTATCATTGTGTCCTCTTCAGCACTGAGGATTACCAAACAATAATGGTCGAAAATCGATTCCGATCAACGCAAGATTAAAAGAAATGCTTTTTTTTTTCTTAAACACACTTTGACACTATACTAAACAAATGGTAATTGAGGGAGAAAACTTCGATAACTCAAAACAGATTTAAAGTGAACTCACTGATTAGAAAAAATTTATATCGCGAAAACTTAAATCGAAGTTAATCCAATTCATAATCAGCTTCGATTTATAATTTTCACTATAAGAAGAAAACGTAAATGTACTTCACCTGCATATTACACCACAATTTTCGATAGAATTTCTAGACGATTTGAAATCAATCACGCACTTGGCTTTTAACACTTTTACCGAATGTCAACATGTAACGGTAGATATTCGATGTAGATCTATTTGGCACCAAAATGAACAAGATGTGAAATATGTTCCCCAACTGGCGCAAAATGGTTTGAAACTTATGACTGCTCTTCTTTTTGAACATATTCAAGCAATTTTTATGAAAGATAAATAAAAATTGATTTTTTGCAGATGTTTAGATTCAAATTTATTGTTCAAACTCGCATAAGTTTGTTTTTGAATGTTCAGGATGAGTTCAATAAAGCATATTACTAATTAACTTTTGAATGTCTTAAAAGTTAATTTACAATACTCAAAGTTTTTTAAAAACGTTCAAGAGTATGTTATGCACAGTAAGAGTATATGAAGATAACAATAATTATATCTACATATCTAGTTGAACATCAAAAATTAAAAGCCCCAAAAGATTTTTAAAATTCAGACTACAAATTTAGCTCAATTAATCACGAGAGCCTTTTAGATACTTCGTACACTTATCAAATAAGTAATTCTTCCTTTCTTTATCGTGTGAGCAATTGTTAATTTGATAAAGCAAAGAACTATCGAAATGTCGTGATTGATTTAAATAAATTTGTAATGTACATCTTAAAAACAATTCAGTGTTTTTAATTCTTGATCGGTTTAGAATTTACATCCAGTGACAATAAAGCCACCTTGTCTTTATCCTAACGTGCACCTAAGATAATAAAGCCACCTTATCTTTATCCTCACAATAATCGTATTATCATTATGGAGACGCCTAAAAGGTAAATGAAATTAGTAAAACTTGTATTCAATAAAATATTTCAGCTCAACATTACATGCTAAAATCCAAGAGGAAGGGCTATTACTTCCGAAGGGACCTGCTTGTACCAAGCTTCAACAGCACTGCATACTAGTGAAGGGCGATATCTTGATTATCAAACTAATCTGATTCAGCTTTCTTCCAGCTGAAGGCGATGAGACCTGAAATGAGCAAAAACAAAACAAACAAATTTTTTAGCCCTGAGAAGGGTTTTTGGATCCCGAATATGCAGCGACATAGATTTAAAGTCTCTCGGGTCACACTATTGAATTGAATCCGTTCCACGAATCTAAGCAGGTCTGGAGTCTATCCAGCTGGAGGCGATGAGACCTGAAACGATTTAAAAGAAAGCAAGATATTTTTTAGCCCTCAAAAGGGCTTTTGGACTTGATAGTCGCTTTTTACTCTTTGTTTATTTTTTTAGGGCCCTGAAAAGGGCCATTTATTGTTCACCATCCCGGATATGCAGCGACATAGATTTAAAGTCTCTCGGGTCACACTATTGAATCGAATCCGTTCCACGAATCTAAGCAGGTCCGGATTTTATCCAGGTGGAGGCGATGGGACCTGAAACGATTAAAAAGAAAGCAAGATATTTTTTAGCCCTGAGAAGGGCTTTTGGACTTGATAGTCGCTTTTTACTCTTTGTTTACTTTTTCAGGGCCCTGAAAAGGGCCATTTATTGTTCGCCATCCCGGATATGCAGCGACATAGATTTAAAGTCTCTCGGGTCACACTCTTGAATCGAATCCGTTCCACGAATCTAAGCAGGTCCGGAGTCTATCCAGCTGGAGGCGATAGGACCTGAAACGATTTAAAAGAAAGCAAGATATTTTTTATCCCTGAGAAAGGCTTTTGGACTTGAAAGTCGCTTTTTACTCTTTGTTTATTTTTTTAGGGCCCTGAAAAGGGCCATTTATTGTTCGCCATCCCGGATATGCAGCGACATAGATTTAAAGTCTCTCGGGTCACACTATTGAATCGAATCCGTTCCACGAATCTAAGCTGGTCCGGATTTTATCCAGTTGGAGGCGATGGGGCCTGAAACGATTAAAAAGAAAGCAAGATATTTTTAGCCCTGAGAAGTGCTTTTGGACTTGATAGTCGCTTTTTACTCTTTGTTTACTTTTAAAGGGCCCTGAAAAGTAAAGTAAAACATTACTTATAGCGTTTGTAGTATTTTATTTCATCACATGGAAGATTAGGTCATTACAAAGTACTGGTATTTTATAAAAAAGTCTAGAGTAGTTTATGTTTACAAATGATGTTTGAGTTGGAGTGAAGAAGTCGTTGATATCCAGTTTAAGTACGTTTTTTTCTCTGCATCTTGCACAATATTGGCCATAGTATTCTTTCACACAATCTGTAATCAAATTATTGTATTGTATGACAATGTTGAAAAAATCCATCAAGACGAAAAGCGTGAAGAGCTCTGGATGTTTAAGTATTAATCTCTCCCCTCCAATAGGTATGTAGAAGTATTCAAAAAGTCCAAACTGATTTGCAGGGAATTCATCTCCTCTATCCTTGAGATCAATGAGGTATTGACGAAGTGAAGTCCATTGACTGTTCTCTAACTCCAACCGATTTTGTCTACTGCATCGAAAGATTATTTTCGCTTGAAATTTCGGCGGGTCAAATTCACGTATAACCTTGCTATTGTGGAAACCTTCATCAAGATAGTATGTATAGTTCAGCAAGAGGGCTTTCTCATAGATTAGCTGTATCTCGATACTTTTTTAGTTTCTTCTCTTTTTTGTTTACTTTTCTGGATGAAGTAGCCTTATCAGTCTGACTGGCCTTTTTATGCTTCTGACTAACTGATGAATTTACTGGATCTACTCCGATCGTTTTAAATGACTGCTTCTCGTCGTAAAACTAAAGATGTATATTTATTACACCAGCATATATATTCACTTCTCTGGATTTGTAGATGGAGGGGGGAGGTCAAGTTCAATATGTGTTGGTAATTCTATAAGTAAACATATTTAAACCTTTGGTGCTGTAATGTTGCTTACTCTCATGATTTAAATTGAAAGATAAGAAAGTGCTATGGAGCTAAGACTTGAACCACCAAGCTAACAAGAGTAGGGGTCAGTAACAGGAAATAATACTTTGCTACGTATTTTCTTTAGTATTTTTAAGAGTACTGCTGGCCTAGAATACGTTGCTCATAGGCTAATTAGCTGTCTGGTTATCTGTAAAATTGTTTGTTTAGCTGTCACTTTTGCTGATAAGCTATCTATTTTATGTGTAATACTTTCTGTTGAGTCGTTTTTTTAGCTGATACCTTGTCTTTTTAGTTGATATGCTGTCTGCTGAGCTAACCGTTTAGCTTATAAGACCGTCTGTTCAGCTGGTAAGCTGTCTATGTAGCTATCTTTTTATCTGATGCCCTGTCTGCTTAGTTGATATGCTATCTCTTGAGCTGTATGTGTAGCTGTCTTCAGTTAATCAGTTGAGCGTTTGACCTAACGTGCTATCTTTCATTCAGTAAATTTATTTGTTTGTTGGTAATTATTTATTCATAAGAAAATTCTTATTACTTTCCCTACAGTTATAGTCAGCATTTTTACACCTTACTTTAAATGTTATATGCTCGTCACGGTTTACTTCAAGCCAATTGGCGATCAAGACTAAATTTTCATCATCTTCCAAGTTATTCGAAGGCATACATGGGTCAGACAAGAATATTCACGTCGAGGTTGCTGTTCTGGTGAACAAAACTTGATTAGGAGCAAGCCATTGCTAGTTGCTCGAGAATTAATTGATCTCATTTCCCACTAATATACTCTTCATAAGATTGAGTCAATACACACTTCTTTTTATGTGCATCAGTTTTTCTGCTGACCCCTGTCTATCTAATCTATATGATACCCTTACTACAGCAATTAGAGTTCATTTTCCAGTCTTTTCATGTCTTCATCATTTTCGAAGTTAATAATGCTCCGGAATTTAACTGCCTACTATGGTGTCACCTTGCCTTGAAATCATGCTGCTACACTTATGCCTTCATCCAAAATACTCGAAATCGTATGATCCCTTTGATCAGCCATTTGAATCATTTTGTAAAGCACAAACTTGTTGAATAAATCTCCACTTTATGCAGACCATTGCTAGCGCCTTATCATGAATCAATTTAGCCTGTTGTTTAGTCGATGTATTAAGGGCTTATAGTGGAACTTTTTTTTTTTTAAATACCTCCATTCCCTTCCACTCTCGCCATCACACTTTCTTCGTCGCACAACGCTCGTGCGACCTGCACTTCACATTTCGTCGTTTCTTCAGGTGTGCCACCCTGACAATGATTAGACCATTGGTATAAGGGGGCACACAAATTATGTGAAGTTATCCTATTAATCTCATCTTGTCCATTTCGTGATCAGCTCTCAGAGATAAAAAAAACTTTGTAATACGCCGTGGGAAAAAAACTCTGAGTTATAAAGATAGCTGTCTCTCCAAGCATCACGACGATAGGGTTTAAAAGTGCCCTTAGATGCTATGTTGAAATTTATTGGACTGAGATTCTCCATAATAATGTCTTTCTGCTATACAATCTCGACGATAGGGTCAAGAAAGGCCCTAAGATGCGATGTAGAAATTTATTGCACTGAGATTCAATCGTTGTTAAATAAATATTATATTTAAGCCTTTTTTTTTAAACTATAAGTGAGTTTGCATCCTTAACTGAATCTGGGAGATTGTTGTATACACGCAAGGCATCATTTGTAGCGTCATTCTTTAGACGATCCGTTCTTGCAAAAGGTATTATGAATTGATTTGCGTTCCCAACATTGTAGTGATTTTTCTGCGATACTTTCATAAATTGAATATGTGACGACGAATTTGAATTCAAGCATTTAAAAATAAACTTGGCTTTCTCTGCTTCAACGATTTGAGTAAATGCTAATGCTTTCGCTGATTGGTACACAAATCTGGTTGGTGTACGTATTGGTAGATTTTGCATATTTTTATAAGCCTTGGTAAGCAACCTGGAGATAATATTAAGGTGTTGTTTTGATGACTGGCTCCAGATTACTACTCCGTAATGTAGTTTCGACAGAACGAGTGCATCTAACACCATCTGCTTGATATTGCTTGAAAATCCTTCATATCTTCTCAGTAATCCAATAACAGGAGCTAATTGTCTTCTTAATTGGTTTATATGCGACAGCCACGTTAATTGTTGGTCGATGATGAGTCCAAGATATTTGAATTACGCTACTCTCTCCAGTTTTTCGCTATTAATTCTTATATCAATGTTAATGTCTTCCTTGTTCTTCTGTTTGAAAATAATGTATTTTGTCTTAGAAGTATTTAGCGCTAGCTTATTATTACTTAACCACGAATGATATGTACTTAGATCCTCATTAATGGTATTCTCTATGTAATCTTTTTTGCATTCCGAGTAAAGTAGAACTGTGTCATCAGCATATAGTGCATAGTGTCCCTTTAGTCCACATGTATTTAAATTGTTAGTGTATAACAAGAATAAGGTAGGGCCAAGTATGGAGCCTTGGGGAGCGCCTGACTTCATAGGTGCCAAGTCGCTCAATACATTATTGACTACTGTTTTCTGCGATCGACCTTTTAAGTAATTCCTAAAAAGTTGATTTGGTTTCCCGTGAATGCCATATAATTCGAGTTTACGAAGTAAAAGCTCATGATCCACCGTATCAAACGCCTTTTTCAGATCCACAAAAATGGCAGCAACATAGTCACCCTTATCAAGTCCTGTATTTATGAAACGCGTGACTGAGAAAAGAGCATCAAAAGTTGTTTTATTTTTCTGGAAACCAAACTGTTGTAAATTTAAAATTGAATTTTCCTTAATGAATGATGATAGAAAGATGTTTATTAATTTTTCGAATATTTTACTAAATCCTGTTAAAAGCGCGATCGGGCGGTAATTATTTGGATCCATACGGTCTCCTCCCTTGAAGATTGGGACTATTTTTGCTAGTTTTCCTTCCTCAGGAAACGTTCCCTTCCTAATATGTTTGTTTAGACAATTTGCAATACATTCTGCTATCTCTTGCTTTATAAGTTTTATTTCATCAATGGTGATATTATCTATACCTGGTGCTGTATTTTGCTTTAATTCATCAATAATTTTTTTATTACTTCAACTTTGTTAGTTAGATACATGTGAAAGGAAGATTTGGGCGACGTAATTGTAGAAGTAAAACTGCTTGTTGGTGCTGGCTGGATTCCATTGGCAATTTTTTCACCTATAGTTGAAAAAAGATATTGAGGTTACTTGCAGCTTCAAATGCATTTACTGAAGATGAGTTCTCTTTGGTGAAATCCCGGGTCTTAGAGTTACGCGGTGAGTTTCTTTTAACTTCATTTATTATGTCCCATATTTCATGCGCATTATCGGCCGCTGCATCTAGTCTTTTGGAGTAATACAAAAGTTTTGCTTCTTTCACAACACATTTAGATGTTTTATTGGCTTCGATGTATATAAACCTGAGCGATTGATCATTCATGTTCCGTTTGTAGTTCATATAAGCCTTCCGCTTGTTCTTACTTGCCTCAATAACTTTTTTGGTTATCCATGAACGTTGGCGACATCTTATTTTTTTCTCCGTAGTCGAGGTGTCCTTAGCTTCCATTATGATGTTTGTGAGCTCCACTAAGTTTGAAAGTTTTTGGTTAATTAATAAACGCTTAAGATTTGATCTAAAGAGGTCCATATTTAAGTATTTGAAAACTTTGTAAGCAGGCTTTTGCTTTTTATTTATTTTAATGCCTTGAATAACAACTTTCAAAACACGATGATCAAGTTGTGGCCAGTCCTCTAGAGTATAAGCAATTTTCCCAGCAATTTGATTATCATTTGTGACTATGTGATCCAGGCAGGTATTAGATGCTAGTCGAGTAGGTTGAAGTGGGTTCACAATAGTGGCACCATTCATTTCTAGTACGTCGTTGTACATCCTTGACTCATTAGATTCAACCATTAGATCTATATTCGTATCGGCAACTGTGATCAAATTATTTTCCATAGAATATAGTTCATCTTATGTCAAGCACAGGTCTTGCGCGTTAAGTCGGGTGGGGTTGTAAAATGTGCCAATTTTTATTTTCTTTCCAGGGCATACTAGTTCGATGACTATCATATTGTATTTATCCGGTATTACTCGCCTCGTTACGAAATTAAGAGTTTTTTTAATATAAATTGCTGTTCCTCCACCTCTTCCGGGCCTGTAGGAAAATACAGAATCGTATCCCTGAATGTTGTAGTACTCCACTTCCTCGGAATATATCCAGACTTCATTAAGTATAATTAAGTCTATATTCAAATGTTGCTTTACATAAATATGAAGCTCGTTAAGTTTTTGTCTTAAACTTCTTATATTAGCATAGAGGATAGAAATTTGGGTGTCTTCAAATATCTTTGTATTATTGAATGGCATATTAATCATCGTAGTTAATGCTTCTCTTAGCAATCAAAATCCTACGTTTTAATTCTGGGCATTCCGTCGAATCTGCCCGGTGTGCATGGCCAATTTTCTCACCATTTTCTATACAATTACAACTTCTTCAGCTGAGCTTTTACAGTCTCTTGTATCATGCTGTGATCCACATTTTGCACACCTCAGTTCCCCTTCACATTTTGATGTCTTGTGATTGAACTTTTGGCATTTGAAGCACCTCGTGACGTTAAAATCTTCCTTTATGTATTATGATCCATAGTCGATATTAACATATCTATTTGCTATTTTCTTGAACATTGTTCCATTCACCTCTAAAATATGTAACCATTTTCCGCTCCGTATTCTTCTAGAATGAACCTATTCCATTTTATCTTCTTCTAAAATGTTCGGGTTCAGACTTTGGATTTCAGTTCTTAACTCCTCGTTTGTGAATTGCTTCTCTAATCCATTTATAACCAACCTTGGTTGATGAGACTTAGTTTCCATTATTTCGTATCCCTTCATATTTTCCTTAATAATATTGAGAAGCGTAGATGAATTTTCATTCGAAGAAGTCTTAATAATTGCTCCACCATTTCGAATCGGGCGGACTAGCTGGAGTGGAATCTTGCATTGAGAGGGTCGGTTTTTAGATTTGAAATCGGAAAGAGTTTGATCGGAGCTTGAATTGATGATTATGCCTTTTTGTGATGTTGTGTTTGTGCGTTTTTCTTTCTGCAAACCAGTATCTATCCAATTTGGTCACATCTGCATATGTAATTTTATTTACATGAGTATTTTTTTCCATTAAGGCACTGACGGTAGACTTCAGTTCAATTAGCTGGTTGGCTGTTTGCTTCATTTGTTCCATGAGACGATCATCTTTTAATTTTTTGTTATAAGATTTACAAGCGGAGCCCATCCAAAGAAGATCTTGAGTAATCTCCATAATCTTTAGATATCTTTCTTCAGACATTTTAATACAGCTTATGTGGAACCACTTATTACATATACCATCACACCCTATTCGTTGTTCCGAATTCTCAACGGGCTTTCTGCATTTACCACATTTGTTGCATTCCACCGTCGACATTTTCCTTATTTATTATTTTAGGAATTCTTACCAATAATAGTTGAAAGGGTTCAATCACTACTATTTTAATCTTATGATGATAATTATTATTTTATAAATCGTCCGCAATATCAATTTATTACGCGCAGGGGAAATAATATTAATACACCTTATAAAATTAATTTGAAAATTATCAATAATAATTAGTTGGAAAAATTGTTATTAAGTTTATTCTAAATTTTATAAATTTATTATAAATTACTAAATTTATAGTAAATTTTCTAAATTATCTTCGTATTACACGAGAATCCCTCTCCTCGTACAAAGAATAATTGAAAAATCTAGCGGTTTAATGCAGAATTTTTAAATGTAGAATTTCCTCTAAGGTAATGTACTTATCCTTGATTTTCACCCTTGAAAATACCGAAATTCTAACACCAAATTCACGAAATCAAAAAACAGCTGATTTCACTTTAAAATTCCACTTTTTAAACGTTTTTTCTATAGAGCTGATAAATTTTACTTCACCACCAATCTTGGTGTTTCCGCGTATAAAAAACCCTGTTGGATCATCCGGGATATGCAGGAAGATGAGTATGTTATGACCGGAACAATTTTTTCCCTATCATTGAACAATAGAGTAAAATTTTGGTATCTCCAACTGACTAGACATCTGTCATTGATACATTTTCAGAAGTGTTTCAAATGATTTTGATGGCTTAAGGCTGCATCATTACTCACAACCTGTGAAATGATTAAACATGCACGGACAAATGTATCTACATATGTACATTTTAAAAGCCATTAAATATCGATGTAATAGTATCATATGATCGACTGGTCTCTTTTTCATGCGCAATCACCGATCAGTTTAGCCGTCTGCTAGGATTATGAGCAGATTGTTCAGCAGTTGAACAATGATCAACTTCACACCAATATGTTTTCTCTATCACACATATTAACCCGATTGCCTGGTGAACACAATGCAGATTTCTGTTTTGTAGTAATCGAGCAGTCACACAAGCAAACTGCTTGAAAACCTTAATATCTCCTATTCGAAATTTAATGGCAGATTTAGAAAAATATTTAATTATTTATATTCATAATCGTAATTTATAAAATAGTTTGCTTTCCTATTATTATTATTAAACGGTATTTTACATTAATTTTCTTTTATATGAAATTTAAATGTTTCCCTTTAATTATATTCTTCACGAGATTTAATTTTTATTACTATTTAAAATTTTCTTCAGTTTTCTTTACTTCAGTTAAATCTTGTTTTTGTTTTTTTTTTTTTTAAGAAAACCACCAGTTTGCCTGGAACCTTAACGCGAAATTTCACGAAAAAAAAGATTCTCCCATCGTGAACATAGGAAAAGTAAAAATTGGCCCGCCATCGCCGCCATTGATGAACTTGTACGGAAAACGGCGAGAAATATCTTCCACCCCTCACAAAAAAGAGTGGAAAATAGTCGGAACTGGTACAACCAACAACCATTCAATAGTGCGACCAATTTTCTGAATTCACTGCATCTTATACACCGTGAAAGGAACGTGGTTCCACTTTTAAAGTATAGGAAAAGATATTAAACTTTCCCCATAGGGCTGCGGCCCACGAACTAGAAGGAAACTCGATTGCACGCGATATTGCCATCGTTGAAATTTTTAGTGGCCTGCGTCCTCTTCACCTCGACAAGAATCTTTGGGTCTACCAACATTTCTACCTTTTACGACCTTGATGCACGCAACCGTGCAATGTTTAAAAGTCGAAAAGTGCCGTCTCCCCGAATCGCCCATCAGTTCTGTGAGTTTTCGTTATAACGCGCGGAGGCATAACTTTACATTTGTGGATAAATCGTATGATCAGCATTTTTACATGCATTCAAAAGCCGCAGCGCAGTCATCGCGAACGTTGACATAATCTAGATAGACGTCGCATGTAATTTTGCATGTACAACCCAGGATTTGGCCTGAAAATAGTACGTGCAGTGACTGCGAAAGCGTAAATGTATGTATGGAAGGTGTTTGCAAGGTCTACGAAGAGCGCGGGAGTCTGCTATGCACCTTGACGGCGGCCAAGTCATGACGCAAAAAGGAGGAAAGAGGTTCACGGGAGGTCGTGATGAACCACGGCAAATTGGCGAAATTTTGGTTGAATATACTCTTTCTTTTAATTCGAGAAGTTTTTCGCGATTTGGATTGGTGTCGTGTGAAGTTATTAACATCGCGTTTTAGTTAACACGTTTTGGGAAGTTCTTATGATTTAATTAAAAAGTGGGGCCCCACAAAGGCAAGTTCAGTGCAGTGAATCGTACGGTTTTATGACCCAATATACGACAAACGTTTTTTGACCGGCTTCGCTATGGGTATGTGCGAAGGCTGCTGTTTCTCATAATTCACGAATATATAAAAACCAAATTAAACCCTACACTGTTTAAATTTTCTATAGTTGCGGATTATTTCGTATAGTATATTTACGAGCTCAGTGATCGTGTTCTCGTACAAGTGACTCAATTCTTCCCCACAATACCTGCCCATGAGCAAAACTTCAACAAAAAGTGTTCCCTCGCTTCCTATTAAAATTTTCAGCGGAAAAGTCAGGGATATGATGGTGTTCGCGAGATAATTTTCAAAAAGATTGCCGTTGATGAAAATTTAGAGCAGGGAAGATTTGATTACGGGTTTTCCAGTAATCAAAGAAATAAACTTGAAACTAGTCTACTTTGGCAAGATGATTACTTGGATGAAATGTGAAGTGGAATGTATTTTTGGTTTGTGTCAAAGAGTTCATTTCTTGCAGCTAAAACCATGTTCGTCGGCACCAAAATTAACTTAGCGGTTACTTGTGACGCATATAATAGTTCACTGGAAGAAACCAGCTGCACTGCTTTCAGGCCTTTCCTTCGATTGCGGACGGAATGACAAAGCACAGTCAAAGTAATGCCTTTGAAGTACAAGTCTCTGAAGTATTAGAAAAGTGCATTGAAACTAATATCATACCCGAATTTAGATTTCTTGATGAAATTTCGGGCAATGAAGAAAATCATAATGTTGCACTAACGACTAAATACAGCGGTACCAAGTTGGAAAAGTTGACAATTTTCCATGACCGAGAAATTGATGTGGTGCAATCAGCGCTGAGGACAGCGGAACTGGGAGAAATAGGAACGACTTGTCAGTACTTGGCGGCTTACTTTAAGGAGTTTGATTTCGAATCGTTTAGTATTGTGCTCGCAGTCTTCTCCATTTATGTGATGAAAGAGGCAAGAAGGCAGAGGGTATGCAGTTTTCTGTTTAATGATTAGGTTTATCTGATACTTTAACTCGCTACGCAGTTTGCCACGTTAGCATTGCCTTCCCACCGAAATTATATATAACTAAAAATCATCTCAAACATTTGAAACTCGGTAAGGCATCTCCAAGTGTAAAAATCAGCTCCCTTATATAGACCAAATAGATTTCCTTACTGTAAAGATAGTGTCTGGCATGTAGTAAATAGTTGTGTAGGCTATAAGTGCGCATTATAAACTTGTATCCCTATTTGAAGTTAATAGTAACGATCAATGTGGAACCACCACATCATCAGCGGGCGCCCAGCGAGAATGTAGGTGAGTATCCGTTTGTTTTTTCTAAACTTTTGATATTGAAATTTATTATCTATATTATCTCGAATATAAGGTGGGGGCATCACCTCCATCTGGATGCCCCACTCTTATTTATGGGCCATAAGAATCGTCGGGTAGCGACAAAGTTCCCTTAACTCCGCCTATCTTCCCCAGGTCCAGTTTGTCCTTTTCGCCTGCAATTTCTAACCCTTAGTCGGTTATCTCCTTTTTTTCGACTTCGGTCGACCTTTTTGTGACCCAGGAATTCGTGAATACGAAATTCTTTTGTAGTGAGTTCTTGTGCTGGGGGAAAGATCCCACCCCATGACACCACAACGCTAGCCTGCCAGCGCATTCACGCCTCCCTAGACAAGGCCAACCTCGGCGGATCTTACCATCCTCTTCCACCGAGGCAGCAAGCCATCGCTGCAGTCCTTTACGGACATTTAAAAACCCAACTCCAATACAAATTGGCGCCCAAGAAGCCCGGCTGTATCATCAGTCGTGAGAACGAGAGAGTCCATCGTCTCTAGATGTCCCTACAAGGTGTTTAGATTTTAGCGAGTGGGTAACCTCTAAAGGATATTGCACAAATCGTGGCCCCAGCAATTGATTAACTTCCAGATATGTGTTGTCCTTGAACATCAATATCATTTGGACCTGCTTTTGACTTATACTTCAGCGGTTTACCAATATTTTATGACTAGTAAGGCCAAATGATATTAGAGTCCTTATGTGTAT
Source organism: Odontomyia ornata (assembly GCA_963969285.1). Taxonomy (NCBI): domain Eukaryota; kingdom Metazoa; phylum Arthropoda; class Insecta; order Diptera; family Stratiomyidae; genus Odontomyia; species Odontomyia ornata. Next base: position 284,625,357 of record OZ017738.1, read on the forward strand.
TCGGAAATTATTATCCCAATATCATTTTTGCGCCGGCTTCTGATCTGCACTCCAAATCAAGCGGTGCCTAAATATTTTCCAGTACATTGATTTTGATTTCACGTGATTGGCTGCTTAGCTTCTCCGTGACTATTCATGATAAGACACGCGCTGCTTGCGGGTCAGAATCCACCCTGGGCAGATAAGTTGTACCTGGTGGAAAACTTGCGTATGAGAGCGCACTTCTAAACCCTGATTCTCATGGTGCCTCAAGAGAGTAGTCCCTGTCGAGCAGAGGAAGAGCGTACCATTGGTGTCCTTGCTTGGGAATTAACCGAATTTTCTCACGATAAACAGATAGCTACCGTTTTAGCATGCATTTTTTTTTATAGGATCGTTGAAAAGCTTGCCACTTTCCGCCACTTCACTAATGTTAATTATTCTTCACCTCCATGTAGACCTACGTTCGAACATATTTTTAGTCATAGGTTTATATATATATATATATATATATATATATATATATATATATATATATATATATATATATATATATATATATATATACTTTAGCACCCTCACGTGATTATATATTCCAGAATAAGGGATATTCTTTCGTTCTTAGAGATGCTCACCAAACAAACGCCAGAGGGGAGGAAGTTGAGTTCGGATGCTGGACCAACACTCCTGTGTTCCATCTGTCATGAGGACTTAGACGAGTCGGCAAGCCAGACTCTGCCATGTGAGTAACGTTTACACCAGCTGTGCTTAAGCCAGCTACGGCAAACATCTTCAACACGCCCGCTCTGTCGTCAGCCTCTAGAGCCGACAACTTTATTTTAATTTATAAAAAAATAAAATACAAAAGAAACGTACGCAAACCCCTCCAAATAACTGTAACGTTCGACATTTAGATTATTTTGATATGTTATAAAAAAAATATATATGAAGTCTTGAGGAAGCGGTCATTGCGTACGTATCAATACCAAGTTGTTAAATTTGAAAATCAAAAGAAGAAACGACATGCACAATTCAACATTAAGATCAGATCCACACCCCTTTGAAACTTATTCAATTGCCTCATCTTTCATAAATTTTATTTCTTTCTTTATTAAATTCTATTTTTGACTAAATTGACATTTTTGGTTATTTATATGTATGACCCGTATTTGAATTCATTTTTGCAATGACTGTTAAACACAATTAGCATTTTCATGTTGTTCGGCACTTATCATCGAATAAAAATGGAAAGATAATCGAAAAGATAAACTCGGTCTTTTCATTCCCTCAAAGCTGACTGGGTATAGGACCCGCATCGATGGCAGGCTTTTCCGATGATATGGAGCCATTGGACGCGCTCCACCGTTCTTTTGTTTAGCAGGGGCTCTTGCCGAGTAGAGTGGCCTTGCGCTCGCGTGCCCTTTTATGATATAGGGTTATGTGATTTCATTGCATAGCTCTATGGCATAAATTGGTTACGTTTGTGCTTCTCATTTGAGGGAAAGAGATGACTCTTTCCCTCAAATGAGAAGCACAAACGTAACCAATTTAGTGTGTGCTTTTGTGCTTTTGTATGAGTTTTTCACTCAAATGGAAAGCACATGGCCACGTCTACGTTTGGGTGTTGATCCGGTTGGGAGCGTGCAAGGGGGCACCACCTCCATCTGGATGCCCCACTCTTATTTATGGGCCATAAGAATCGTCGGGTAGCGACGAAGTTCCCTTAACTCCGTCTATCTTCCTCAGGTCCAGTTTGTCCTTTTCACCTGCAATTTCCAACTCTTAGTCGGTTATCTCCTTTTTCAACTTCGGTCTGTTGTGAGCGAGTAAATACCGCCTACGTATTAACGAAGCGAGCGAGCACTGCCTATATACTCGCGCTTCACCAATCAACTTTTAAAAGCATGCACATAGGCCACTATCACCGAAGCATATACTTGTCGTTTAATGAGCGAGCAAAAGCTCGAGCAAATATCAATACACAATTCGCTTCACACGAATGATCACCACGTAGACGACATGCTTCGGGTGTACTCCCAGCTGAAGGGAAAATTGAAAGTTCAGGCGAAACCGTTCTCTCGCTCAATTTCCCCAGCTCCATCAATTCGCCTCAAGAAGCCGAAAGCTTAAGCGAAAGCGTTCTCTCGCTCAATTTCCCCAGTTTCACATATTCGTAAGCGAAACGGAGCGGGGAGGAAAAGTGCTTCGTGGAACGAGAACGCACGTGTTCGGCTATTCAGCACTTTTTGCGAGAATCGAGGCTAAAAGCTTACGAGAGAACGGTATTTAAAGTTCTTGGGAAAACATTAGTGAGTCAGTCGTGATATGTGCTGCGACAGTAAAGCACGGTACAAGTTCCGGTTTTTAACACGATTTCCACTTACGTCAATCAACGAATTACTTATGGTGAGGTGTTGGCTCTTAGCGCCGTGTCCCTCCAAGGCTTTTAGCGTGTAAGCGCTGTGTGGCCACCATAAGTAATATAATTTTTCCTTCTTGCAGGCAACCCGAAGAGGTGGACAACCAGCAGCCGCAGTGGCCCCTTCAGGACGGCGTGAAAAGTGCCCTTCAACACCTGGTGGACCGTCATCGCGACCCAAGCTCGCCAGTACCTGCGTGCCGCTCTACCCGCTAGCCTCCAGGATAATTAAGGACCTCGGGCCAGCGAACCACCCCCGTCAGGCACCCGTTAGGACCCTAGATCAGGCGCTTCAGGCAGAGCCCCGAGCTGGTCCCCGACCCGTATCGAAAGAAGAGTACCTCAGGAGGTTGAAGGCTCCCTTGAGCACCACCGACCATCCCCGCAAGCAACAACATCAGCACGGAGGGCAGCGGGAACGCAAGAGGCGGGAGTTGGACGAGCTGAGGCGGCTAGCTCGCTTGTCAGTCACACCCACTGAGCGGGCTTACTTCCGACGGAAAGCGAAGGAACTGCGCCGGGGAATACAGAAGGAGATCCAGGCACGTCATCGGACCAAGGCACGTGGAAGCGACTCAGCTTGCTTTAGTAAAACCTGTAGTAAGACTTGCTGAAGAAATAAAGTAGAAAAAAGAAACGCAACATTTGGTGTTTTTGTTACAATTTTTCAGAGGGGTCTTCAGCTTCAAGAGTAATTCAGGTGCGAAGGTGAGTGTTTCTAAAAGGTAACACCCTAGGGTTCCCCGGAAGTGGCCGGCAGAACCCCAGGTAAGAGTCCGAAGAATATAACATTGGCGCAGCCGGTTTTAGTTTCTGAGCAGCTCTAGTACGGCAACTCGCTGTGGAGCGGTCAGTTTACTACCGATTAAATTGGTGAACCGTTCGAAACTGGAATTTTACTCTTACACTCTCAGTATAAGCACACTCATCCACGCACCCTGATTACTCGAGCTTCGTACTCCCGGAATTGTAACCAAAATCACCTAGCTAGCGCTTTAGGAACTTTAACTTATTTCAAAGAAAGGGTTTCATTGCTATATTCGGAATTAATGACCGGTCATTAAGTCAAGAGACGGTCAATATTTTTTATTGAGATTGCGCGAATGCATAATCAGAGCAAATTAACAGAAGGAATTCATCAGTCAACTCCAGAGCAAAACAAGGGGCTTGTATTACGGAGCGGTAGAACACTTTCAAGACCAAGAAGTAAGTCTGAATCTTTTTGTTTCAGCTCAAACCTACAGGTAAAGCGAGAACCCGAACCCACTGAATTATACCCAGTTCTTGAATTAACTAATACCGTTGATCATTTACATACACATCGTTTGGAGCGAATTAATCAGTTCCGTGAACGAACAAAACAATTTAAGGAAGAGATTGAACATTTCGGTGGGGTCTCGCTAAACTCGACCAGTTTTTTCAATTTATCGCAATCATTGAAAACCCTGATTACGTCTCACGATTGGAATTTACCATTTGGGGCAAGCGCATTTTCAAACGATTCCGTTAGCCTAACCGATTCTTTGAATCCTGTTTGTATGGTTGATAAACAGGCGGAAGTTAAAATTCATCCAGTCAGTATGGCTGACTATGCAAAAGTAGCTAAGCTGATGGGACAGATGATCCGTGTGTTTTCAGGAGCTCCGAGCTCATCAATGGTTTTGGAACTGCAGACCTTTATAGGGTGCAGCAAGCAAGTTTGGAAATGTTTAAATAGTCAAGAGCAAGTGGCTTTTATGCAGATTTTCCCAACCCGTCTTCGAGGAGAGGCATATCAGCTAATATCCTCTAGTTTTCCATCAACCTTAGAGGCAGCTGAGGAACTTTTGAATCGGGTATTTTTGCCGAGGGAAACTTATCAGGAATTGGTAACAGGGCTTATATCAGCTAAACAGAGTCCCACGGAGACAGTACTCGCCTACACATCATGCCTAAGGCAAATCCTTAAGCGATGTCAAGAAGCTGCAATCAACAAATATGGGTCAGAAGGAGGTAAAATTGCGAGTACTCAGCTGGAGGATTTTGCCAAGAATGTCTTTAAGAGTGGGGTTAATAGTCCTCATCTTTGCCAGTATCTTTTGTCACAGGAAACAACTACCTTTGAAGATCTAGTCACTAAAGGGTTGAATATGGAAAAACTGCAGCAAGGGGCTTGCCTCTTTCAGGGCAATCTAACACAATTATATCCACAAATGCCGCAGGTTCAACCCACTTTCAGTACTTGGATGCCTAACCAACATGCTTTTACGAGTACACCTCAGCAAGTTAGTTTCACACCTAATCCGTCCACCGTACCTTTCCAGTCACGGGTAGTAGTAGCACCAGATCCGAACTCTGGACCGAGGCCACCTAAATTTACAAAGAGTCCGAAGATTACTTGTAATTTCTGTCATAAACGTGGCCATACCTATACAGACTGCTATAGCCGCAAGAATACTCCTTATTGCCCGACGTGTAAGGAGTACGGCCATGATCAGAAGGATTGTAAGGCAAAGCCGGCTGCAACACCGGTTATAAACGATGGCCCTAGGGTATATAGTATTCAGGTTAGATGTGACTTTTGTGGTTGGAGAGGTCATGCAATAGACGCGTGTTTCCAGAAGAAGAGATGGGAAGCCAGACAACAGGGAAACGAGATGCAGTCGGGTCAAAAATCCCCGACTCGACTCCAATAGAAACGGTGCAACAAAGGAGCCAAATTGGTGGTGGCAGGGCCGAACATAGGGTAACCCATAAAGGTACTGAAGGGCAAAACACGATCAGTAATAGTTATGAAAAATCAAGCCTTGTTACAGCTTCTCTGCCATTAGATATTGGGAAGCAGGGTGAAACAAAATTTACTATTGATACAGGTGCAGAGGTGAGCATAATTACTAAATCAGCAATACAGGATACATGCCCGATAGATTCTAGTCATAAGCTTACTTTAGTGAGTCCGTTTGGGGAAGGAGAAACGCTTGGTACTACGCAGGGCAATTTTGAACTCCCTACGGGACTTCCTTGTACTTTTAAAGTAGTTGAAAAAATTCAGGGAACGTTCAACGATGGTTTACTGGGGAATGACTTCCTGGCAAAGAATTGTAATATAGAAGGTCCCGCACAGGCGCTAGTGTTTCCTCGCACGGAAGCGAATAGCACTGAGTTCAGGGTCCCTCTGGAGTCCCAGGGAGGTGCAGTCAGATCGGCTCAGTTTTCGGCTAAGGCGTCGAATGGCACTGACGCGTTGTCTATAGGAGTAACGCGAAGCGCGGCGTCATTATCAAGCCAAACTGACGATGTGAGCTGCAACTCTGACGAAGGGCCAAGCATCAGCCAAATTGGTTCCAATGGAACTTATCAAGTCAATTTCAAGGAGGCTATCAAACTGTTGCCGCGGACACAACATCTAGTGGGGGTTCCGATCCGGTTGGGCCAGGAAATGCTTAGTACCGCAAGCTCGATAGCGGATGGCGTTTTTCTAGCTAATGCTCTTCTAAGTCCGGAGAGTCCTGTAATAGGCATACTGAATTCGAGTGAGTCACCGGTCAAACTTGAATGGATTGATTTAGAACTCGAGAGATTAGATGAATATTTGGTGGATAATCTAGAGACTAACAATAAGGAGGAGCAGCCCCAGCAAACCTCCTGCATGAATTTCCCCGTGAAACATATAGGAAGTATATCAGCAACAACAGAAGGGTCACAATTGATAAGTAATGGGCGATCAGGAAACAATCCTGGACTAATGAATCAGGACCCGCCTATCGACATTATACGCAATGCATTACTAAAGCAAGAACTTACGCTGTATGAGCATATTAATTCCGAGGAGAAGGCTGTTATTACCCAGCTGTGTCAGGAGTTTACTGACGTTTTCTTCCTGCCAGGGGATAAGTTAAGTTACACGGAGGCTATCACACATGAGATTCCGTTGGTGACAGACCAAGCACCCATAAATCAAAAAATGTACCGTTTGAGTCAGCCCCAAAAGGACATTATTAACGAGCAGCTCAAGGTGATGTTAGACAATGACATTGTCCAGCCAAGCAAAAGCCCATGGAACTCCCCCCTCTTGGTTGTGCCCAAGAAGGCTGGAGCCGATGTAGCAAAGAAATGGAGAGTGGTCGTTGACTTAAGGAAACTGAATGAGAAGACAATAGGTGACGCTTTCCCATTACCCCATATTGAGGATATTCTGGACCAGCTAGGGCATTCACGGTATTTTAGTACGTTAGATTTGGCCAGCGGATATCACCAGGTCTTGGTAGATCCAAAGGATCGGCCGAAAACTGCTTTTAGCACCAATTATGGGCACTATGAGTTCAAACGGATGCCTTTTGGTTTGAAGGGGGCACCTGCTACTTTTCAGAGGCTAATGAATTACATATTGACAGGTTTACAAGGTTTTGACTGTTTTGTGTACTTGGATGACAAAGTGGTTTATGGGAAAAACTTGGGAGATCACATCGATAAACTACGGAAAATTTTTGTCCGACTGAGAATGAATAATCTAAAGCTTCAACCGGAGAAATGCCAGTTTTTACGACCAGAAGTGGTATATCTGGGACACATTTGCTCTCAAACGGGTGCGCGGCCAGATCCGAGTAAGACTAGTTGCGTGCGAGATTTTCCCGTTCCCACAACTGTGCGTAGGTTACAGTCCTTTTTAGGTTTAGTTAATTATTATCGGAAGTTTATCCCTAATTTCTCGAAAATAGCCAAACCCCTTACGAATTTGTTGCGAAAGGATGTTCGTTTTACATGGACAGATAAGTGTATGGAGGCATTTCAGCTCCTAAAGAATTCGTTGGTAGAACCACCATTGCTGGCGTATCTTGATTTTACCAAGCCGTTTAATCTTACCACTGATGCAAGTAACGAGGCCCTGGGGGCTGTTTTATCCCAAGGGGAAATTGGCAAGGACCACCGCATAGCCTATGCAAGTCGAACCCTGAACAAGGCGGAGCGGAATTACTCCACAATAGAGAAGGAACTACTTGCGATGGTTTGGGCCGCCAAAAATTTCAGGTGTTATTTGCAGGGCAGACGTTTTACCATCTACACGGATCATAAACCTTTAAAGGGTGTATTTAACGTAAAAGATCCCACTACTCGGTTGGTAAGGTTTCACCATAACTTATCGGAATTCGATTACCACATTGAGTATAAGCCGGGCAAGTACAATACCAATGCTGATGCCTTGAGTAGGATCCCCCAGGACCCTGCCGACGAGGCAAGTAATAAATATCAGTGTAATGTCCTCACTCGGGCACAGAAGCAGCGGAAACTACTTGATCTACTACTACTTGATCTAGAAGCTTCCTCGGCAGAGCCGTTGCAAGGTCAGACCAGTGGTGGTAATCCAACTGATGATACGATTGTATTGATTGAGGTCGGGCCTCCAGAAACCGCGCGTGTGCAGCAGCAGTTAACTGAGTCATCCCTGAAAGACCTTGTCGCAGATCCGGTATCAGGAGGATCACAAGGGCTCGATGGTGAACATGCGACCAGTAGTGAGGATAACATTAAGGTTATATCCTCCCCGACACAGCAGGAGATCCTGACCCTCACCACTCCGGAAGAGGTTAGGGGGGTTTTATTGGAATATCACGATTCCCCTTTTGGAGGTCATCAGGGGGTCGCGAAAACCTACAGGAAGATCCGCAAGAAATATAAATGGAAGAATATGCTTTCAGACATCAAAAAATATGTTAGGGCATGCAAGAAGTGTCAAGTTATGAAGGCCTGCCTTCAACATCGCATGCCGATGGTTATCACTGATATAGCGGAGAGGCCATTTGATAAAGTATATCTGGATATCGTGGGGCCTCTTATTGAGACAACTTCCGGAAATAAATACATTTTGACCTTTCAGGACAATTTGACGAAATTCGTAGATTGGTACGCTTTACCGAACGCTGAGGCCGAGACAATAGCCAAAGTGTTCTTTAATGAGATCACTGCTAGGTATAGAATACCTAAGCAGCTAGTTATTGATCAGGGGGCTAATTTTGTGGGGAAACTATTCAAGCAAATATGTAAGTTATTAAATATAAAGAAAATTCAAACTACCGCCTACCACCCACAATCCAATGGAGCCTTGGAGCGAGCCCAAAGACCCCTGGTAGAATATTTGAGATCTATGGTGGATGACAATCCGCAGGTTTGGGATCAGTTTTTACGTACGGCCGCGTTCGCGTACAATACCAGTGAGCATGATAGCACGAAACTCACTCCTATGGATTCACGGCGGACGTTCCGACGAACCTAAAGAGGGAGCCAACCCCTCTCTATGACCATGAGAACTATTATCTATTATTAAAGCACAAATTACAAAAAATGTACACCTTGGCACGTAAGAATATACTAGAGAGTAAGTTAAAATGCAAGGCTCATTATGATAACAACGTCAGACCAGTTACTTTCCATATAGGGGATAAGGTGTTGTTAAAAAATGAGAATCGTAAGCACAAGCTTGCGCAGGTATGGGTTGGTCCATATGAGGTCAAAGCCATTACTTCCCCCGTAAATACTACGATTGCGATAAAGAAAAAACTGGTCAATGTTCATAGCAACCGGCTTAAGCCGTACTATGAATAAATTGTCCTAACTCCTCCCTTTTTCTTTTGTTTTTTTTTTGTATTTCTAGTAATGGATATCGGCATCGTTATCCTAGTCTTGCTCAGCGTTGGCATTTTGGCAATCCCGAACGAGGATCTGAAACCATATTCACTGAAGAGCATAGCAAACACGGGAATACTATTTGAGAATGTAGGTGGTCTGTTGAGCTATCACAGCACCTGGAATATCGTGATGGAGTTAAATCTAGGGGAAATGCAAGATCAAATAGACGTAGCCGAACGAGCCGAACACCTGATTAAGATGCTATGTGCAGGGAAGGGCTTGGGATGTGCGGAGCAGTTAAGGCACGTCCATAGCCTAGTGGAAAATCTTAAGATTCGCTCTCAAGCTTTGTTTGAGTCACTGATGCCTAAAAGGGTTAAAAGATCATTTATTGATGGAGTCGGGAGAGCATTACATTCGTTATTTGGCACCATGGATGACGAGAATGAAAAAGAGCTGTACAGTAGGTTAGACAATCTGGAGGACAAGGAAAGGGAATTAGTTAAATTGGAAAAGCAAAGGATTAGTATTGTAAATAAATCCTTGGAGGAAATCCATGAACCGCTATCAGATGTGATTAACAGGCAAACAGAACTCGGTTTACAGATGAAAGATATCTCTATAATGTCGGATAAATTGCAAGCAGCAGAACGGAGGAATGTAGTTCTAACATCTTTGTTAGCGCAGCTTATGGAAATCGAAACGCGTCAACGCACCATAATCGACATTGCTGTAGCAGTTCAAAGCAACAGAATTCATCCCTTACTAATTTCTAGTAAAAGATTGCACGAAATTTATGTTAAACCGGGCAATAGATGTCCTGAATTCTGTGAAGAAATCCTTGCACAGACGGCGGAACTACAGTATTTCAGACGGAAGACCAAACTAGTGGTGATAATAACGCTTCCTCTTTTCCAGCTACCCTTGATGAAGCTATATCAAATACACCTATTCCCCATCAAAACTAACAGGACCCTATTCTTGTTACCCTCCGTGGAATTCTCGTTTATAGCGGGGGACGTCACAACTCAACAGTTTTTACTTCTGACTGATAATTCAGGTCATAAGAAAATTAAACATCCACAACCTGGTGACCTATATGTGGCCCCATTATCTACGCCAGTTATTCAATCCCCACCTTCAGTAAATGAAATAATATCACTTTTACATAACCCACTCAATCTGAAGATAGAGCTACCTCTACGAGTGAGCACATCAATAACTGATTCCCTCATTAAGCTAAGCAAACCTAACAGTTGGATATATTTTCTACCGCATGAAACACCCATCAATATCCGCTGCGATGCTAGCATCACGACACACAAACTAATTGGTCAAGGAATTTTAACTCTCCATCTCCCCTACACAATTCAGATCAACGAAATGACCATACATTATGAAGCCGAAAGTACTCACCCGTTCGATAAAGTTCAACCGCAGTATTTCCCCGAAGTAGACCCGAGGATTTTAGAACGAGACGTTGCTGATCTTAAGCGTAACCACAGCATGCCACAAATGAAGATTGTAACAGCCAAAAACGGAGGCATTCATTTCGCAGCCAGCACGCACGCCCTCAATGAAATCTATTCGCATCTCGAGCGGATCAAATTTGAGGAGACTGCCAGAAGGCATACGCATCTATCCACGGCCTCGGCCAGCCTGGCGGTGATCTCAGTGTTCATTATCGGGACATATTTTGTGATCAGGCTCATTAAGGGGCGTTGTCGGACGAAAGCAAACAATCGAAGTTCTACGGAGGTGTCGAACCCTGGTATTGCTTTGGAAATCCATACTGGGGAGACGAGTCGGCGGGTTTACCAGTATCGCTAGCAACTGATAACTCACATTCCGTCGTCCACAAGGAGCAACTTGTAACCACGCGTATTCCAAAAGCACAGGCACCCAAAGCCCCAAGTGTTAGCCAATCCCAAATCCCCACGCATTATCCCGCCCGTTCCTTTCAACTAGTCTAGTTATACCAAAAAAAAAATTAAAAAAAATAACGAATAAGAGACTAATAAAAAAAAAAGAAAAAAAATAGAACAAGAAGCAAAAACAACATAAAGCAAAGAAAAATGAACAATCCATTTTATTCAACGCATGCTATAACCGGCTAAAAACTACTAACCAAATAATAACATGCATTCATTTCCCTCGCACCTCGCACACTAAATGCACGAAGCCATAATTCATTAGCAGCGAAGCTAGTCCCATACAGAAGATACGACCGACCAGCAATTGGTATCGATCGTACCCATATCTTTTAGCTCCGTATTAATCAACCGGGCTACGGTTTCTTGCGGCAACTCGTCAGATTCAATTTGCACGTATGCGCTGAAAAAACAAACCACATTTTTCACTGTATCAAGCTTAAGTGAGCACGCAAACTTTCAGACCGAAGTTTAGTTGCTAGAAGAGCGAACATACCCGACACAATTCCCCATCTCGATAAAAGCTTCTCTCTTGGCTGAAACAATCCGAAAGATAACCAAGCGACCAGCGTTGACGTCGGCGCAGGCGTACGAATGTGGGTAAACGAAATACCTCTAAGCCCGACCTACCTACCTTTCATATGTTAAATACACACACATACCTTTCCAATTAAAACTAATTTGTAACCTCCCACCTACTAACGAATATCCACAAATATATATTGGCACATTAGTTAAAATTGTGGAGATATTAAGAAAATTAGATATAGATGTAATGGATGTTTAAGCATGTTAAATAGATTATTCATTTTAAAGGTGTTAAAGAAAAATCTCCGTAATGTAATAGTAGGAAATACATGAACAAAAGAAAATATAAACATACAAAGATAAAATGAAGAAACAGAGTGTGGCGTTAAAGTAAAAATGTACATATACATATTGGTATGAGGATAGTAATAACCAAATATAAAATTAAAAGTAAATGCCAAACTTAAGTAGGAATAAATAAAAAGCCAAAAGCAGCACAATGTAAAGTAAAATAAGAAAATAAAAAAGTGCCATTGCACCTGCACCCTTTGCACCAAATCCCAACTAACGCTGACTGGTCATAATTTGCTAACACCTGTACTACATACTAATCACACAGAAGCAGGTAAACCAGTAACGTAAACCTTTGATTAAAAGAAAAATTGGCATTCAATATGGATGTTAAAACAAAATATAAAGTATTATTAAGTAAAGTCGATTAAAAGCCAAATTGAATTCCGGCATCCTTCAAATGTAAAGAATAATTTTCTGGTCAATGATATTCAGTACACTCTTCAGCATTATAGCAAAACAAAACATTAATTTATATTCCCGTAACTGTAATGATTACATCAAACGCAACATTATTCTATTATTGTATAGTATCAAATGTAAAATTAACTTATAAATTCATGTTTGTATAAATTGAAACAAGGAATATTAACTATATCGAATCAAACAAATCATCAGTGCATAATTGCATAGATTAACTTGTCAAGATAGGGTCAAGCAAAAAAAAAAAAACATTAGTGGATAATTACGCAGATTAATGACTAAACAAAATAAATCATTTCCACAATATTATAGAATCAAATCGAATATGAACTAATTAATTTGGAAATTTCAACGAATCACTTGTAGTAACGAAATTAACTGATAGAATTACGTTAGCAAATAGTAAATAAATAACGCGCAAACCGGCAGCGGAACAACGATCAACAGTAATCAGCAAGAAGTACAGCTGATAACAGCACACAGTAAGAGCGCAAAATATAAGTATAACCGACCTGCATAAAAGGAAATATAAAGAAAATCAGCTAACAACCCAAATGTACGACAAAACAAAGGCTAAAAGAATCAATTAGAGATATGTTTGGTTAATCCGGATAATCGTAGTAGAGCAACGATTTATTGTACTCTCCAAGTAAAATAAATCCAATTTACAACCGCCGGAATAAATGCTGTGAGCGAGTAAATACCGCCTACGTATTTACGAAGCGAGCGAGCACTGCCTATATACTCACGCTTCACCAATCAACTTTTAAAAGCATGCACATACACAATTCGCTTCACACGAATGATCGCCACGTAGACGACATGCTTCGGGTGTACTCCCAGCTGAAGGGGAAATTGAAAGTTCAGGCGAAACCGTTCTCTCGCTCAATTTCCCCAGCTCCATCAATTCGCCTCAAGAAGCCGAAAGCTTAAGCGAAAGCGTTCTCTCGCTCAATTTCCCCAGTTTCACATATTCGTAAGCGAAACGGAGCGGGGAGGAAAAGTGCTTCGTGGAACGAGAACGCACGTGTTCGGCTATTCAGCACTTTTTGCGAGAATCGAGGCTAAAAGCTTACGAGAGAACGGTATTTAAAGTTCTTGGGAAAACATTAGTGAGTCAGTCGTGATATGTGCTGCGACAGTAAAGCACGGTACAAGTTCCGGTTTTTAACACGATTTCCACTTACGTCAATCAACGAATTACTTATGGTGAGGTGTTGGCTCTTAGTGCCGTGTTCCTCCAAGGCTTTTAGCGTGTAAGCGCTGTGTGGCCACCATAAGTAATATAACTTTTCCTTCTTGCAGGCAACCCGAAGAGGTGGACAACCAGCAGCCGCAGTGGCCCCTTCAGGACGGCGTGAAAAGTGCCCTTCAACACCTGGTGGGCCATCATCGCGACCAAAGCTCGCCAGTACCTGCGTGCCGCTCTACCCGCTAGCCTCCAGGATAATTAAGGACCTCGGGCCAGCGAACCACCCCCGTCAGGCACCCGTTAGGACCCTAGATCAGGCGCTTCAGGCAGAGCCCCGAGCTGGTCCCCGACCCGTATCGAAAGAAGAGTACCTCAGGAGGTTGAAGGCTCCCTTGAGCACCACCGACCATCCCCGCAAGCAACAACATCAGCACGGAGGGCAGCGGGAACGCAAGAGGCGGGAGTTGGACGAGCTGAGGCGGCTAGCTCGCTTGTCAGTCACACCCACTGAGCGGGCTTACTTCCGACGGAAAGCAAAGGAACTGCGCCGGGGAATACAGAAGGAGATCCAGACACGTCATCGGACCAAGGCACGTGGAAGCGACTCAGCTTGCTTTAGTAAAACCTGTAGTAAGACTTGCTGAAGAAATAAAGTAGAAAAAAGAAACGCAACATTTGGTGTTCTTGTTACAATTTTTCAGAGGGGTCTTCAGCTTCAAGAGTAATTCAGGTGCGAAGGTGAGTGTTTCTAAAAGGTAACACCCTAGGGTTCCCCAGAAGTGGGCGGCAGAACCCCAGGTAAGAGTCCGAAGAATATAACAGGTCGACCTTTTTGTGAGCCAGGAATTCGTGAATACGAAATTCTTTTGTAGTGAGTTCTTGTGCTGGGGGAAAGAACCCACCCCATGACACCACAACGCTAGCCTGCCAGCACATTCACGCGTCCCTAGACAAGGCCAATCTCGGCGGATCTTATCATCCTCTTCCACCGAGGCAGCAAGCCATCGCTGCAATCCCTTACGGACATTTCAAAACCCAACTCCACTACAAATTGGCGCCCAAAAAGCCCGGCTGTATCATTGTTACAAACCAGTATACCCTATGTATACTGGTATGAACTGGGAGCTCATTTGATGTGTATCCAATATACATCATCAAGGCTCCCGGGGAAAGACTCTCTGTAACACCACTTACCTGCTACTCTGACCATCAAAACCCAAATCACCAAAGGCAAGAGTTCACTTTAAAGCATTACTTTTATTGTACTATTGTTATTTTCTAAAAACATTTACATTACATTAGAATTTCCAAATTATTTTAAAACACTAAATATCAGCCAGCCTGAAGAGGGAACCAACTTGTCGTATTAATGGTTCGGGGTGGCCACACGGCGTGAAGCGCCAAAGGGCCGGTTGAGGATCGCGGCGCAAGCCAACACCTCACCCCTCACCATTTCTTTGAACACTGGACAGCACTACCAATTCAAACTTAAACTCGAATACTTCGATGTTGTTAATGATAAATGGGTAGCAGCACGCTCCCTTTTGGATTTGAATACAAACTCCCTGGTACAAGACTGCCCAAGAACATTAAATACCATTCTTTCGTGAGCTTTCAACCTAAATTCTCTTTAAATGTGCTGAGTAGCCGAACACGTGCGCTCTCGTTCCACGAAAGTTTTTCCTACCCGCTTCGTCTCGCTTGCTCGGCTGGTGAATATGCGAAACTGGGGAAATTGAGCGAAAGAGTGTTTTTCGCTTAAGCTTTCGACTTCGAAAGAGTGCTTTCAGTTTAAGCTTTCGGTTTTCCCAAGATCTCTTGGGGTAAAACAGCGAAACTGGGGACATTGAGCGAAAGAGTGTTTATTCCGGAACTTTCGGTTTTCCTTTCCGCTTATCTCTCTTCGAAGCACCCCGTTCGTTCACGATGTGAATATCGTTGCGGGTTGAACTTTCTCGTTCACTTATCTGCTCGCTTATTTACTTGCGCATGTGTTTCCATGGCTAATTTTCATTGGCGAAGTGCGAGTACATAGGTGTTGTTTGCTCGCTACTATTGCAGTTATGAAGCGGGAATATATCCGAGTATGCTTATGTGTTCACTCGCAACATTCCTCCGGCAGTTGAAAAAAGGATTTAGTGTACTTGGAGAGTACAATAAATCGTCGCTCTACTCCGGTGATCTGAATTACTTAATGTACCCCAATAGATTACGCTCACTCTTGGTTTTTCGCAATTTTTGTTGTTGGTTGAGTCTCGCTACATTCCCTTTTGTGTAAATCATTCGTACTTATATCTCGCGCTGTTATCGCCATTGGTATTGTCCACTGTACTCCTCGCAACTTATTATTAACCGTAGTTTTGCTGCTGGTTTATGCGTAATTTACTAGATACTAACGCGCCAATGTTATAATTCTATCCAATTGACGTTACTTAATATGTTGTTACAAGTCAACGTTAGAATTGTAAATTTCCACATTTATGAATTAATGAGTTAATATTTGGTTTGATAATATACAATGTTTTGTTTGATTCAATCATAAATTAATATAATAATATTTCGTTCGGTACCATAAGTTGATGCTAATTAATATGTATTAAATGTCAGTGTTGTATTTGCAAATTACTACAATCAAAAATTACTAAGTTAAGATTTGATTTTATACAATTATGTATCATATTTTCCTATTCTGTTTGGTACCTTGAGTTAATGTTAATTAATAAGTATTACATATCCATGTTGCTTTCATAAACTACTACAATTATAAATTAATAATTTGAAGTTTGATTTCATACAATGTTTTGTTTGATTTAATCATAAGTTACTGTAATGATGGATACAATGAGCGAAGATCCTGTTTGGTTTAATAATTTGTTTGCTTCAAACATTAAGATGTTACTATTTCATTTGATTCTATGCAATAATGGAATAGTGCTAAATTTGCTTCTGACGTAAATTACAGGATTATAGATTATTTCGTTTTACTATAATATTGAAAACCATACTGAACATATTTTTTCCGACCTTAAATTGTTTTTTCTTGACAATGAACTATTATTTTACAATCGAAAAATAGCGGACTACAATTTCTTCTTTTAATTGGTTTTACTTAATAATATGGTTACAACTTCTCTTAAGATTCATATTCAATGCCGATCATTTTTTTATATTTGGAAGTTAATGGTTTTCTCTTATTTTTAACATTACTTATCATCTTGAAATTTTTATTCTACTCGTATATTTTTTGGCTTTTAATTTCCTCATTTCTTTCAAATAGTATTAAAGTTCTCTTGCGTATATTCAAATATTTTAATTACTAATTAATTCGATGTTGCTTTTGGTTAGTGATTATTACTCGTATTAGGGTGTTACTATTTGTTTAGTACAGGTTTTAGTAAATTATAACAGTTAGCGTTAGTGAGGATTTAATGTGGACGGCTTTCAAAATAGTTTAAATGTGCAAAGAAATTCGTTTTTTATTCCATTCATGGTTTATTAATATTCTATTAAATTACTTTCATTAATGCTATAAAAAAGCTCTTTATGTAAGCTTCTGCTAGCATTTTATTAAATTGTGTATTGTGCGAATAGGTTAGTAGGGAAGTTTCAATAGGAAATATTGTTAAAGCTTTAGCGGTAATTTATTGCGAATAAGTTAATATGTAAACGGGGAATGAATATTTCACACGATCGTTACGTTCGGGCATTGCTTCGCTTCGGAAGAAGATTTGCCGAGAGAATAGCTTTCCATTTATGTAGCTTGGGAGTCGTCTTTGTTGTATTCCCAAGACTTTAGTATAAGCTATCTTGGCTTTATAGGGTGCGAGTGAGCGTGATAAATAAACTTTCCCCTTACTACGCATGGTTAATGGTGTTAATGGGAATGGGAGTCATGGATTGAAGGTTTATGTGATTGTTTTTGCTCGCCGCTAACGAGTTTTAAAGATATGATTAGCATTGCTTCTGCAATGATGCATGAGATAATTGAATGAAGCGATGTATTGTAGCTTTTACATGCGCTGATTGCTAGGAAGTATGTGAAGTATATGATGTGTATGTACTAATTCGTGGTTGGCTGGTAATTGCCTTGAAGAGCATTTGTTTTTAATTAAGTTGGCTTAATGCATTTCGTAGTGGGCAGGTCTTTTAATTCATCTATGCTATACGATTGTGTAGGAGGAAGAGCTTTTAAGGTATATGCATTTAATTGTCGTTTAATTGGCTTAAGTCGTAAATTACATACTTGTTTATTCATTTGTAGTTGTAAAAAGGGAGGGTTATTAGAAATGTATTCAGCAGTATGTGTAAATAGTTGTGGATTATTTATAAATCGGAATTATTATGTACGTTTTTTTATTAAGTATAGAAATGTTTAATGAGTTAATATGAATGAATTCGACCTTTTTCTCAAACTAAAACTAGAAAGAGTGATTTTGAGCTCTGTTTTATACTTTTATTGATTTTAGTGAATTGTTAAATAGATATACTGCATTGAAAATTTCTTGCGAGAAATTATTGTAAAAGATGATCGAAGCGACACAATCACTATATGGGCTTGGGAACATATAGTTTCGGTCTTCATTCAAGACCCTATATGTGTTCCGTCTAATTTTTCCCTAGTGTGTGTCTAAAAGATGATCGAAGCGACACAATCACTATATGGGCTTGGGAACATATAGTTTCGGTCTTCATTCAAGACCCTATATGTGTTCCGTCTAATTTTTCCCTAGTGTGTGTCTAAAAGATGATCGAAGCGACACAATCACTATATGGGCTTGGGAACATATAGTTTCGGTCTTCATTCAAGACCCTATATGTGTTCCGTCTAATTTTTCCCTAGTGTGTGTCTACTAAGTTTGGCATAATGCTGTCCTGGACCTTACTAGAAGACAGTACAGTGCCGTGCGAGGTCACTTCATTAGCCGTTAATAAATTTTTGATCCCGATCTTGAGAAAACGGTTGTTTAAAGCATCTTAAAGTATATATTATAGCATTCTAAGACGCTATTTGGTATTTTCGCAATATATGAAGTAAAAGGGTGGGAAATGGGTGGGTTTTGAATTGTCTTGCGCTTTCTACAGGGGTTTTATTTGTGACTTTTTTCTAATAGTTAGCAGTTATATAATGCATTCATTGTGCAAGGAAACGTAGTGGCTTGTTTAAAGGGTACATGGTTGATAGCGTGTTGTAAACCATTTTGGATCAACAGCTCAGAGGCTATGAGTGGATGGTAAAGCGATGTCTGTTTTGCATATAGGTAACTTAATACTAAATGTAGCGTGTCTGCCGAAAGTTTAAGTCGGGCAGCTCAGAGGCTATTATTTGTTTCTTTCAGGACTTATAACTAAAAATAGCATGTCCGCCAACAGCTTACGTTGACGGCTCAGAGGCTGTTGTGTAATCAACTGGTTTTCATTCCAGTGATCGTGCAATTTAGACATCGAAATAGCGTGTCTGCTGATAGTTTTGCCGAGGTTTTACCGACTTGACTGCCACTTTTCCCGTTTCCTTAACATTATGAATTTGGTGATTTGAAAGTGAATTGCAGTGGAACTTGAAAGAGATAATTGGTTTTGCGGTGAAACCGTTTGCATTGTTGTATTGTTCTAATAACTAAAATTCTGTTGTTTCAAATTTCCCATACTTTAATTGTTTCAGTGTAACTGGAAATTAAATTAGTTTCATGTTTATTTGCGTTGGAAAATCGCCGTTCTCATGTAAATTATTCTTTGTATTTATGTAGCGCAGTTAATTTATTTAGTTTGCTCTTCAATGTTATTGCATTTAGAAATATTGCCCAGATGTCTATCTATTCAATTTGCAGTTAAATGTTTGTTTTTTTTTTTTTTTGCTCTTTTAATTATGCTTCAGTTAATTCGAATGCTCATTCAATTCAAGAGATAGAACTTTAGTATGCATGTGGGTACGCGTATTGTCCAAGCAGTTGGAGTGATAAGTGGTATCATATTTCGATAACAATGGGCACGCGTTTGTTTGCTCGCTATTAAGTTTTTGTTTTGCTTATTTGTGCTTAATATTTACTTGTAATGTTTTGTGTTTTGAATGTAAGTTGATTGAAACTTTATATCTTTATAAATTCTACGTTGGGTTTGAACGAGTTAGTAGTTAGTTTGAATGACCTTCAGATAAGAAAGATGAGATTTAAGATATATGAATGAAGGAGTAAATGAATGTAGAATTAGATGTTCAATATGACTATTTGATTTTAGGACTGATCTTATTTGATGGTCAGTATGAGTAGGATTAATATTACATTTGAATATTGTTATCATATTTTGGTTATTAGAATGATCAATATAATTATTTGAGTTTATTTTAAAGGAAGACTGATTCAGTTTGATCAATAATATTATGTTTGGATATTCATACTTTCTTTTTGTTATTTAATTGAAATATTTATTTGCTGATTTATTTAAGAAGATTAATCTAGTTTGTTGGAAAGTATGAGTAACCTTAATTTTGTATTTGAATATTGATATTATATTTTTGTTATTTGATCAATCAATATTATTTTTATTTTCTTTTTTGAGAAGTTTAATCGAGTTTTATGTACTGTATGAGTAGTAACAATATTGTATTTAGATACCGATATTATATTTTTGGTTTTTAAATGATTACAATTATTATTTGATTTTCTTTTAAGCAAGCTGATCTAGTTTGATGGACTGTTTGAATAGTATTGATATTATTATATCTTGTTATTTAAATAATGAACATTATTATTTGATGTTTTTTTAAAGAAGGTTGATCCAGTTTGATGGACAGTATGAGTAGCAATGGTGTCTTACAGGAGTTGAATGGTTTGAGATATCGGCTGGGTGAATAGATTTTACAGCCCATTTAAATTTGCTACACAGCGCACTACACTGTGGTCTCTGCAAAACCGATATCCTACCGGCTGCGCCAATTTTGTTACAAACCAGTATACCCTATGTATACTGGTATGAACTGGGAGCTCATTTGATGTGTATCCAATATACATCATCAAGGCTCCCGGGGAAAGACTCTCTGTAACACCACTTACCTGCTACTCTGACCATCAAAACCCAAATCACCAAAGGCAAGAGTTCACTTTAAAGCATTACTTTTATTGTACTATTGTTATTTTCTAAAAACATTTACATTACATTAGAATTTCCAAATTATTTTAAAACACTAAATATCAGCCAGCCTGAAGAGGGAACCAACTTGTCGTATTAATGGTTCGGGGTGGCCACACGGCGTGAAGCGCCAAAGGGCCGGTTGAGGATCGCGGCGCAAGCCAACACCTCACCCCTCACCATTTCTTTGAACACTGGACAGCACTACCAATTCAAACTTAAACTCGAATACTTCGATGTTGTTAATGATAAATGGGTAGCAGCACGCTCCCTTTTGGATTTGAATACAAACTCCCTGGTACAAGACTGCCCAAGAACATTAAATACCATTCTTTCGTGAGCTTTCAACCTAAATTCTCTTTAAATGTGCTGAGTAGCCGAACACGTGCGCTCTCGTTCCACGAAAGTTTTTCCTACCCGCTTCGTCTCGCTTGCTCGGCTGGTGAATATGCGAAACTGGGGAAATTGAGCGAAAGAGTGTTTTTCGCTTAAGCTTTCGACTTCGAAAGAGTGCTTTCAGTTTAAGCTTTCGGTTTTCCCAAGATCTCTTGGGGTAAAACAGCGAAACTGGGGACATTGAGCGAAAGAGTGTTTATTCCGGAACTTTCGGTTTTCCTTTCCGCTTATCTCTCTTCGAAGCACCCCGTTCGTTCACGATGTGAATATCGTTGCGGGTTGAACTTTCTCGTTCACTTATCTGCTCGCTTATTTACTTGCGCATGTGTTTCCATGGCTAATTTTCATTGGCGAAGTGCGAGTACATAGGTGTTGTTTGCTCGCTACTATTGCAGTTATGAAGCGGGAATATATCCGAGTATGCTTATGTGTTCACTCGCAACATCATCAGTCGTGAGCACGAGAGAGTCCATCGTCTCTAGGTGTCCCTACAAGGTGTTTAGATTTTAGCGAGTGGGTAACCTCTAAAGGATGTAGCACAAATCGTGCCCCAGCAAATGAATAACTTCCAGATATGTATTGTCCTTGGACATCAATATCATTTGGACTTGCTTTTGACTTATACTTCAGCGGTTTACCAATATTGTATGACTAGTAAGGCCAAATGATATTAGAGTCCTTATGTGTATTCGGAAATTATCATCCCAATATCATTTTTGCGCCGGCTTCTGATCTGCACTCCAAATCAAGCGGTGCCTAAATATTTTCCAGTACATTGATTTTGATTTCACGTGATTGGCTGCTTAGCTTCTCCGTGACTATCCATGATCAGACACGCGCTGCTTGCGGGTCAGAAAACTTGCGTATGAGAGCGCACTTCTGAACCCTGATTCTCATGGTGCCTCAAGAGAGTAGTCCCTGTCGAGCAGAGGAAGAGCGTACCATTGGTGTCCTTGCTTGGGAATTGACCGAATTTTCTCACGATAAACAGATAGCTACCGTTTTAGCATGCATTTTTTTTGATAGGATCGTTGAAAAGCTTGCCACTTTCCGCCACTTCACTAATGTTAATTATTCTTCACCTCCAAGTAGACCCACATTCGAACATATTTTTAGTCATAGGTTTTATATATATATATATATATATATATATATATATATATATATATATATATATATATATACATATATATACACACACATATATATATATATATATATATATATATATATATATATATATATATATATATATATATATATATATAGATATATATATATATATATATATATATATATATATATATATATATATATATATATATACTTTAGCGCCCTAACGTGATTATATATTCCAGAATAAGGGATATTCTTTCGTTCTTAGAGATGCTCACCAAACAAACGCCAGAGGGGAGGAAGTTGAGTTCGGATGCTGGACCAACACTCCTGTGTTTCATCTGTCATGAGGACTTAGACGAGTCGGCAAGCCAGACTCTGCCATGTGAGTAACGTTTACACCAGCTGTGCTTAAGCCAGCTACGGCAAACATCTTCAACACGCCCGCTCTGTCGTCAGCCTCTAGAGCCGACAACTTTATTTTAATTTATAAAAAAATAAAATACAAAAGAAACGTACGCAAACCCCTCCAAATAACTGTAACGTTCGACATTTAGATTATTTTGATATGTTATAAAAAAAAATAAATATGAAGTCTTGAGGAAGCGGTCATTGCGTACGTATCAATACCAAGTTGTTAAATTTGAAAATCAAAAGAAGAAACGACATGCACAATTCAACATTAAGATCAGATCCACACCCCTTTGAAACTTATTCAATTGCCTCATCTTTCATAAATTTTATTTTCTTTCTTTATTAAATTCTATTTTTGACTAAATTGACATTTTTGGTTATTTATATGTATGACCCGTATTTGAATTCATTTTTGCAATTACTGTTAAACACAATTAGCATTTTTATGTTGTTGGTCACTTATCATGGAATAAAAATGGAAAGATAATCGAAAAGATAAACTCGGTCTTTTCATTCCCTCAAAGCTGACTGGGTATGGGACCCGCATCGATGGCAGGCTTTTCTGATGATATGGAGCCATTGGGCGCGCTCCACCGTTCTTTTGTTTAGCATAGGCTCTTGCCGAGTAGAGTGGCCTTGCGCTCGCGTGCCCTTTTATGATATAGGGTTATGTGATTTCATTGCATAGCTCTATGGCATAAATTGGTTACGTTTGTGCTTCTCATTTGAGGGAAAGAGTCATACAAAGTGCTTTTGTATGAGTTTTTCACTCAACTGGGAAGCACATGGCCACGTCTACGTTTGGGTGTTGATCCGGTTGGGAGCGTGCAAGGGGGCACCACCTCCATCTGGATGCCCCACTCTTATTTATGGGCCATAAGAATCGTCGGGTAGCGACGAAGTTCCCTTAACCCCGCCTATCTTCCCGAGGTTCAGTTTGTCCTTTTTGCCTGCAATTTCCAACCCTTAGTCGGTTATCTCCTTTTTTCGACTTCGGTTGACCTTTTTGTGACCCAGGAATTCGTGAGTACGAAATTCTTTTGTAGTGAGTTCTTGTGCTGGGGGAAAGAACCCACCCCATGACACCACAACGCTAGCCTGCCAGCGCATTCACGCGTCCCTAGACAAGGCCAATCTCGGCTGATCTTACCATCCTCTTCTACCGAGGCAGCAAGCCATCGCTGCAGTCCTTTACGGACATTTCAAAACCCAACTCCAATACAAATTGGCGCCCAAAAGGCCCGGCTGTATCATCAGTCGTGAGCACGAGAGAGTCCATCGTCTCTAGGTGTCCCTACAAGGTGTTTAGATTTTAGCGAGTGGGTAACCTCTAAAGGATATAGCACAAATCGTGCCCCCCCAATTGAATAACTTCCAGATATGTGTTGTCCTTGGACATCAATATCATTTGGACCTGCTTTTGACTTATACTTCAGCGGTTTACCAATATTTTATGACTAGTAAGGCCAAATGATATTAGAGTCCTTATGTGTATTCGGAAATTATCATCCCAATATCATTTTTGCGCCGGCTTCTGATCTGCACTCCAAATCAAGCGGTGCCTAAATATTTTCCAGTACATTGATTTTGATTTCTCGTGATTGGCTGCTTAGCTTCTCCGTGACTATCCATGATAAGACACGCGCTGCTTGCGGATCAGAATTCACCCTGGGCAGATAAGTTGTACCTGGTGGAAAACTTGCGTATGAGAGCGCACTTCTGAATCCTGATTCTCATGGTGCCTCAAGAGAGTAGTCCCTGTCGAGCAGAGGAAGAGCGTACCATTAGTGTCCTTGCTTGGGAAATGACCGAATTTTCTCACGATAAACAGATAGCTACCGTTTTAGCATGCATTTTTTTTTATAGGATCGTTGAAAAGCTTGCCACTTTCCGCCACTTCATTAATGTTAATTATTCTTCACCTCCATGTAGACCTACATTCGAACATATTTTTAGTCATAGGTTTATATATATATATATATATATATATATATATATATATATATATATATATATATATAATATATATATATATATATATATATATATATATATATATATATATATATATATATATATATATATATATATACTTTAGCACCCTCACGTGATTATATATTTCAGAATAAGGGATATTCTTTCGTTCTTAGAGATGCTCACCAAACAAACGCCAGAGGGGAGGAAGTTTAGCTCGGATGCTGGACCAACACTCCTGTGTTTCATCTGTCATGAGGACTTAGACGAGTCGGCAAGCCAGACTCTGCCATGTGAGTAACGTTTACACCAGCTGTGCTTAAGCCAGCTACGGCAAACATCTTCAACGCGCCCGCTCTGTCGTCAGCCTCTAGGGCCGACACCTTTAGCAACAGAACGACCTTAGTTCTTCATCGCTAGTCGAGGAGTGCCCAAATGCGGAGCTCCCCCACCAACTACAATGGGTGGGTTTAGTGATGACAGTGGAGCCGAACGTAATCGTTCACCATGTGCTATCCCACCATCCAAGATAGCACATATAGTGGCTAGCTGGAAGCTAGTGTTTACGGGTCAGGATCACCCCACTACCATCGGGTCCTTTTTGAGAAGGGTCAAGAACGTGGCCTCACTGAACCTAGGAGGGAACACGAGAGCCGTTACACGCTGTACTCAGATGCTCTTTGCTGGGAAAACTCTTCGGTGGTTCTGGTGTTTTGTAGACACGTTTCCCACCTTTGATTGGGAAACGTTGAGACGTGCAGCATTGTGAAAGTTCACCCCAGTCGAGGGGATAACATGCTGAAGCATGGGATCCAAAATAGACGCCAACAGGCACAGGAGACCGTAGGTGAGTATTACGAAGTCCTGTGCTGCCTGTTGGAACGTCTGATGGTCCTCATGGCAGAGTCTGAGGTTCTCAGGCTCTTCTGGGAGGGGATTAGGCCAGAGCTGCGAGAGCGACTGGTGTTTGCCCCGCGCCACAACGTGCATGCGCTTCGCACGTCAGCGAAGGAGCTGGAAGTGGCGCAATATTCAGAGCGATCCACGCACCAGGGTAAATATTTTGGCCAACGATAGCCGGCAGAACAACGCGCAATCACTGAGCTCGGGCCCCGCACGCCAGTTTTACCCGCGCCAGCTGGTCTCATTCCACCCACCACCGTCAGCACGCTGGAGACTCTCCCTCCAATATCCACCGATTTAGACCAAGAACATCAGACCAAAATGCATGAACTGGCTCCGAGGACACGAGCTGCCACGTGTTGAAACTGCCGGCAGACAGGACACCGTTTCACTGCATGCCAGGCAATGGCTAACATTTTTTGTTTTCGTTGTGGGAACCCAGATACTTATGCAACAAACTGCACTGATTGCAAGAAGCCAAAAAACTTCAAGCGAGTGCTCATGACAGCCCGCAGCACTCGCGACAAACTCAGTAATGGAAAGGTACTCCGTTCTGTCTACTGACAGTTCCACCATGACAAGTTCCTCAGCAGTAAATCCATCAGATACAAACGCAACGATACCATTGCTGGTTCATGATGCATCAGATGCCACATCTTCTCTGGAGGCCTCTCCAAAGACAGTGCTGAAGCGACCCCCACAAGTATTGCTTGGAGAATCCCGGCAGCCACAGGTCCGTTTATTGAAACCATACCATATTAGGTTGCTGGAGTATATTGCTGCACGAGAGAGGATATTTGCCACAGAAGAGGTCACTCCACGCCAGCACAAAACTAAGTGGTCAACTTGTCGTTGGAGGAGCTTCCGCAGAAGAGTGCGCACCTGTCGCCAAAGTTTAAGAATATGTAACATCTCGGAGGTTTCTGAGAATGATACTCGACCTTACGCACCAATCAAAGTGTTGGGCGAAATCGCTGTTGCACTGATTGACAAGGGTGCAAGAATCAGCTGCGTTGCCTCAAGCCTCGGCTCAAAGGTACTCCATCAAAACCCTACGGCAGTAAAACTCTGGCGCTCTGAAATCAGTACAGCTGATGGTACCAAGCATCCTATCTAGGGTAGACTGACAACACCCGTGACAATCAGATGTCAAACGCAGAATGTTACTTTCTACATTATCCTATCTCTGACTCAGAACGTGTACCTTGGCGTCGATTTCATCCTTCAATTTGGTTTGGTCCCAAACTTATTCACGGACTTAAATACTAGATCTGTCAACGAACTCGCTTCTATACCCGTCAGGCACGAATTAACGCCTAACCAACGACAACGTCTGGAAGCACTCATCGCTGCTTTTCCATCTTAGCTACGTAAATCCTTGGCCACACAACACTGGCCTCACATGTCATTGATGTTTGCGATGGTAAGCCCATAAGTAGAGACACTATGCCATCTCACCGGCCATGAAAAAGTTAGGGTACGCAGAATTGGACAGGATGCTCGAGTTGGGGGTTTTAGAGGAGTTCCAAAGTGCCTGGTCCTCACCGATAACCTTGTTGGTGAAGTCTTTGTCTAGATGGCCGGAAGTTCATTTGGACCGAGCTCAGTCGAAAGACATTTGACGAGCTAAAACAAACCTTAACATCAGCTCCGGTCTTGCACAGCGCCGACTTCAAGAAGCCCTTCTCCATTCATTGTGACGCAAGTCAACATGGAGTGGGAGCCGTGCTTGTGTGATGCCGAAAAGGGGGAGAAACCACGCTTCGCTACAATGGTTGATGAATCAAGCGGACTTACATGGACGTCTGACCCGATGGGCTCTTAAACTGCAAGGGTTCAAGTTTTCTATCAAACACTTGAAAGGGACCCAGAACATTGTGCCCGATACTCTCTCGCGAATTTTTTCACCCGATGGAGCCGAATGGACAGTGAATGACAAGGACCCCATTGAGCTAGATTTGGACAGCCCACATTTTGAATCAGACAGCTACAAAGAGTTGAGGCAAACCATCGTAACCCAACAAACACTGTTGCCCAATTTGAAAGTGATAGACGGCTTCGTGTATCGACGCAATGCATACACCACTGGTGACCCATGACAGGTAGAAAAGTCCTGGAAACTCTGGAGACCGGAGGAAATGACATATAATCTGATCCTCCACGCACACCACCACCCTTTAAGTACTTTTTTTGGCCTGAAATGTCTTTCCAGGTCAAAGACTACGTGGGCACCTTTGAGACCTGTACAGGCACTAAAGCTCCCAACCAGCCTCTTCGACCTCCTATGGGTCAACTCAACGTTCCGGAGCGCGTACTCCAACGTCTGTACATAGATCTACTCGGTCCATATCCTCGTTCTTCTATGGGACACATCGGAGCTATCGTTGTGTTGGACCAGCTCTCAAAATTCCAACTTGTGGAACGTATTCGCAAATTCACGACTCCATCCACCGTGAAATTTTTAGAGAGTCAAGTATTCCACGTATTCGGGGTACCAGAAAGTGTGTACTCGGACAACGGAGTACAGTTCAGATCTCGGCAGTTTAGGAGTCTACTCGAACAATACGGTGTCGAACACCAACTGACGCCCCTATACTCTCCTCAGTCTAACGCATCTGAACACTTGAATCGTACGCTGTTAGCCGCGATCCGTTTTTATGTCCATCCAACTCAGAGGGATTGGGACCGAAGGTTGTCCGCCATCACTTGCGCTCTGCAGTCAACTTATCATTCCGTCACCGGTGTCTCACCTTACTTTACCGACTTCAGACAGCACATGATTTGCCATGGTAAATCATACAGGCTACTACTGCAATTGAAGTGTTTGGGAGACCCCGTCATTGCGCTGGAGCCCCACGAGCATTTAGGAGACCTCCGCCACAAAATCGGACGGAAGATAAAGGCCGCAGGACGTAAAACCTCAGGTTAGGACCTTCCAACTTTAAAGAAGGAGATGAGGTTTTTCGACGTAATTTTCGCCAAAGCGATGCCACTGGGCATTACAATGCCAAGCTAGACCGGCGTTTCCTGAAGAGCCGTATACAAAAGGTGGTAGGACCCAATCGTTACCTGCTAACCGACCTATCGGGGAAAGAAGTCGGGGTATATCACGCAAAAGACCTACGTCGATAGTTACAAATATACATCTGCTCTGTCCGTCGGTACTCAGTTTCAATCACGCGCAAAGTTTACCGCTAACCGTATTCTTCAGTCATCCCATTCTGCGTTCCGAACCCAAAAACAATCGATCCGTCAACTGAGGATCCTTCAGCTCCTTTTTCGCTATCCTCGTCGTCTTGGGATCGCGAGAAAATTAGCTGCCCTGTAATAATCTTAGAAAAATATTTAATTATTTACATTCATAATAGTAATTTAAAGATAGTTTGCTTCCCTATTATTATTAAATGTTATTTTATATCAAATGCTTCCCTTTGATTATATTCTTCATGAGACTAAAGTTTTATAACTGTTGACTGATGGACCTTTCCACGGGCTTCGAGATGTCCTGGTGCAATACCAGGCCTTTCTGTAGAATAATGTGATCCTGGTCCAATACCAGGATCAACTTGATAAAGCACTAAAATCTTGAAGCACTAAATCTTGGTTCACCACCAAGATTTAACACTTCACTCCGTGTTCCGATTAACTCGTGTTGGTAAATTCTGGTCAATACCAGAATCAAGATTCTAACACAATATATTCAAAGATTTGCTTAAGTTCTGGTCCAATACCAGAGCTTGAAGTGCTCAGTTATTGAATCAAAAATGCTCCGCTTCGAAACCAGTTAACAGAATGATTTATTTACATTAATTTCATGCTTATTTACTATATAATTATTTTTTTGTCTATCATGCATGAGAACTAAATTCGTGAATTTTGTTCCAATGCATCATATCATATTAAATAGCGAATTCCATTCCCATACATTAGATCATATTCACCTGAGACCGTCTGACGAAAATTGCTGACATTGCGTCTAGACAATTTTAGGTGAGCTGTACGTGGGATTTTTGTATGAACATTCTTTTACTATACTGAGGTACATATTCCCAGCATTGAACCTGGAGTTCAAACCTGAAGTCCCGGATCCAATGAGAAGGAAGGTTGTCGAGATGGTGACGGTGCAGGAATCGGTAAGGTTTTGATGGACACTCGGTTTCGATGCTGGAAACCCTTGGAACAGTTAACACAGTAAAGCAGCGACCATTGCAAGACTGATGTAGGCAATGCTCTAGTGATGGATGTCATTAGCAGGGTGACTGTGAATATTCGATTCATTGCGATGCAATTGCTGCGCCCGATTGCATAGATGTGTTATGTTCCTGACAGTACCGTTGATGAATCTTTCTATCGGGATAAATTTCGTTTCAGGGCTAATCGGTGCAAGGTCCGTTGAGAAGTTGCTCAATACCGAAAATGATGCATCTAATATGCCGGAATAGAAATTGCTGGCCTACAATATTACAGTTCGATTGTAGATAGTGCATCCGTTTGTCACGTTGAGCTTGCTAGTTCCACTCAACCTATAGTTTAAACAATGGTACCGCAAACGATGTGAAAGTCATTGGGTCCCTTCTGCAATGCGGGATGCATTTGCTTGCATATGTAGTGGGCTGGTTCGAACATGAAGCACTGAGAAAACTCAGTACTTGCAACGAAAACTCAGTACTTGCGGCCCAGGTTGACTAAGAGGTAGTTAGTGGATGGAATTACTTCAATGAAGCCTTCTTTAGTGCTTATGGGAACTGGATGTAATTTCAATACTTCGTATGAGTCCTGGGATGCTAAGGGAAAAGTGAGACGGAATAAGGTTTTGAAGGTTGTGATATTTTGCAGGCAGCTTTAACGTTGCAGGCAAATTGTCCTTCATGATGGTTAACTGCTTTAGCAGGTGACTTGGTGGAAGCAGCTTGGGATTCATCTTTCCATGATGAGCATCAATCACAACGTCCAGGAGAGTAGTTTGGGTGTCTTCGTAGGCCGTCATCTTTACCAGCATATGAGTGGCCAACGCGATGAATAAATCTATGGCCTGAATTCGCTGCTCATTGTAAGTGAGTCGGGTTATTGCCTCTAAGGTTCTGTTGAGGTTGAGGCTTAGAGCGTCGATTTGATTGGCGATAGCTTCGTGAGACCGTTGCATTGCTTCGGTAGTAGCGTCCAGGGTGCTCGTTTGGTTGCGGATAAGTGCCAGTAGCTGATGTTTATTGTTTCTGACATCCATCCATTTTCTGCACATAAGCCGAGTCAAGCACTCCAAACAAGTAATGTGCGATATTGCCGTTTGCTGCGTGGAGAGTGCTTGTCTTGAAGAAGTTCGTTTCGCTCCTGAATGCTTCTGAACGCGTCATCCAGTTGAGGTAATGTTGAGGCGCATACCCGAGATGTCTTTATAGTATCACAGATTCGACCAAGTTGAGTGACACCATGGGCTATGATGCTTGGTTCCTTCCAGTAGGTGGAGAGGTCGAAAAAGATTACGAGATTCCACTCGTTGAAATTGAGGTGACCTTCACCGATTTTTTCGAAATACAGTCCGTGGTAGTTCGCAAGAAGTCTTGTAGTCGCTAATGGTGAAGCCTGCGTCGAATAGGCTGTTAAGAAGAAAACCAAGAGTACGTTGAACTTTGTAGCAGCGATCGTCTTGCGCGGCCGTTTAGAGGTTGATGGCCCTGACTGATCAGTTCGATCGTCATCTTCCGGCATCCTACGGTGTTGGCGTTCCTGGGATATATGCTGCGGCGTTGGCTGATATTGCCTTGAAATCAATTGCTTCTCGTCTTCTTCTGTCTCAATTGGGAGTACTTCGGAACTTGTCTTTACGTCTACCACACGCACTCTTCCATCTTGGCCCCTTACAACGCTCATAATACGCCCTAGTGGCCAGTGCAGCACAGGGGTATTGGCTTCTTGCAACATCACCATCGTCCCAACCCGCAGGTTTTCTTTTGCATTTTTCCACTTGGAGCGATGTTGAAGCTGTGACAGATATTCCTTTGTCCATCGATGCCAGAATTGGCTTTTGATCTCGAGTAGCCGCTTCCATTGTTGATGCAAGTTGGGGTACTTTGGTGGTACTATCGGATCAGCACTGCTTGTTAACGGTTCTCCGACGAGAAAATGTCCGGAAGCTAAGGCATTCAAGTCATTGGGGTAAGAAGATAGCGGAGTAGAAGGCCGCAAATTCAAAAGGCTTCAACTTTTACTACAGCTGTTGTGAGCTCGTCGTTGGTTAACGAAAGCTTTAGCAGCGACGTAGGAAGAAGTTGCTTTGCAGATTTTATGGCAGCCTCCCACAATCTACCGAAGTGTGGGGACCTGGGAGGAATGAAATTAAAATCGATTCCTTTGCTTGAACAGAATCGCATAATCGATTCCATTGCTGTGCCTAAGTATAAGACTTCGTTCAATTCGCGAAGCTGGTTGTAGGCACCCACAAAATTTGTTGTATTATCACAATA
The DNA here is from genome assembly GCA_963969285.1 of Odontomyia ornata. Taxonomy (NCBI): domain Eukaryota; kingdom Metazoa; phylum Arthropoda; class Insecta; order Diptera; family Stratiomyidae; genus Odontomyia; species Odontomyia ornata. The sequence continues at coordinate 284,657,169 of OZ017738.1, forward strand.
GATAATCCTGCAGTTGCCTCTTCGTCTTATGAGGCGCTTTAATGCCCCTATGAATGCATCTGTAGTAAGATCACCCACCAATTCCAGGTGTACCGCTTTAGTGGCAAAGCACACGAAGATGGCCAAATACGTTTTTTTGGGGTGGTTTGCCTCGTATTTTAAAGCAAACCTAAAATGGGCCGCAGAAGTCTACGCCCGAGGTGATGAATGGTCGAGCAGGTTGTACGCGGCTCGCTTGCAAATTTTCTATGATATGGGAGCTTAATTGTAGTTTAGCCTTTCGACAAATGACGTAATTAAGAACGATGCTTCGGGCGATAGTTTTACCTTTGATGAGCCAAAATCATTGCCGTGTTATGGTTTGCAGTGCTGTTGCTACGTGGTTATTCTCGTTGTGGATTTGTGTCATAATTAGTTTGGTAATGTATTGACCATACGGTAGGATTTTAGGATGCTTTGCCTCATAGCTGAGGTGAGATTCTTCAAGGCGCCCTCCGATATGTATCACTCCATAATCATCTAGTCGTGGCGTTAGTGAAGCTATGTGGCTTTGCTGATCGACTTGGCCGTCCTTCTTCAGCTGCCACAGATCTTCCTTAAACGACTGTTCTTGGCAGTGTTTTAGGATAGTATTCAATGCCGCATCCAACTCAGACACAGTGAGTTGAATGGACGATGGAGGTTTATTGATTTTGTGCACCAAATTAGTGAAACGGAGAACATATGCCACTATTCGTTGCAGGTGATGAAATGAATTTTTATGGTCAATTGAGTCGATAGCATCTGAAAAGTCTTCGTTGTGATGAGAACTGCTGGTCTAGTTTTGCGCTCGAGATCAATTTCGAATTTTATCGGTTGCTTAGGCCACGCATCTTGATGGCCATGTAGAAAAATAGGGCGATAGAACCAGGTGGAAGTCTGTTTTAGTTGAGCAGGAGATAATTCTTGGCTGACCACGTCCGCGATATTCTGCTTTGAAGGTACGTAAAGCCATTGGTCCTTCGAAGTTAAATCTCGGATGGTAGCCACTCGATTTGCTACATAAGTGCACCAAGATGATGATTCTGACTTTAATCATGCAAGGGCTACCGCTGAATCAAACTAGAAGGAGCATGGGACATCTTGCCAGTTTAGGTCGATTCGAATCCAACTGGTAAATTTGGCAGCTAAGAGGGTAGCTTGCAGTTCTATCCTTCTATTCTGATCTTGCAGCTAGAACTGTAATGCACGATCTACCGCTGGAATATCTCGAAGTAAGCGTGGTTCAAAGGAGCACCATTTCCGCAAATGGACACACCCCGATCTAAGAATGGCGGTGAGCTGGGTTTTCATTGCTTCTGTCTCTCGGAAGCTGTCTGCACCGGCCATTATATCGTCCACGTAGATGTTTCGCCAAAGAACCTCCGTTCCTAGTGGGCTGGAACCTTGTTTTTCTTCCGCTAGACTTTGCAAACATTTGATTGCTAGGTCGGGTGCTACAGTCATACCGTACGTTACCGTTGTAAGTTGGAAATAATGCAAGGACTGATTTGGCCGATCCCTCCCGGCGATTGTTTGGTACGGTTGATCTCGTTGGTCTCGATATCAACCGTGAAGACATATTTTGATGTTCGAAAGCACAAGAGGATTGTCAAAATGTTCTCTTGCAAAGCAGGACCAGCATGAAGGACCTGATTCCGCGATACATTAGGCGACAATTTTGCAGGCGCATCGAAAACCACTCGAAGTTTCGTGGTGCTACTATCTGGCCTCATCATAGAGTGGGGTGGAAGAAAAAGTGTGTAGTCTGGAGCTCTGCTTCTTCAATTTCTTGCATGTGTTCCAATCGCAAACACCCTTGCATAAACTCAGTATATTGTTGCCTGAGTGAATTGTTCCTTTTGAAAGTCCTCTCTTGAGCTGAGTATGATCCCATCGTCTAGTGTTTCACCCAGCATCGCTGGATCCCGTGAAAAGGGTATGCGGACAATGAATTGACCATCCGCATCTCGTTTTGTTGCACAAGCAAAATGTTCTACACATTTCTTCTCTTGACTGGTCATCGAACGATTGTGGATTGAAGTCATCCATCTCCTAGAAGCTGTTAACATGCTCCTCCAGCCGTTGTTCTTCATTCGCACAGACACCAACTATTCCTGCCGTTATCACTGCATTGTTGGATATCTCCGCAATTCTTCCACAGACTACCCATCCAACAACAGTGTTTTGTAACCTGGGCATATCTTCTCCTAAGCGGATTAGGCCAATAGACAGCAGTTGAAAGAAATTTCCAGCACCGATCAGAAGGTCAATTCGCCCCATTTTGTTGAAGGTAGTGTATGCCATTATTATATTTTGTAGAATTGGCCAGTTGGTGATGTTCACTTCTTTGCTGGGTTGGTTGCTTATAATATAAGGCAAGACGTATGCTTCCAAATTTGAGGCGTATCCAGTCGTCTTTGATGACTGTTTTAGTGTTGGCAAGTTCTTTTCCTCATCGAATTCCTGCTATGGCTAGCTCTTGCAATGTTTTTATTAGTTTCAATTTTGACACTAACTGGAATCAAGAATGGCTCGGCATTCTAGCTTCCGACCATTTAACGTCTTTACTATGACACAAATTTGCCGAAGCAAGATGTAGCTGTCGTTTGATCCGGGACTGGATCCAATGCCTTCAACCGTTGAGGACAAATTTGTTGTTGGTGTTGGTTTGGGTGCTGCCTTTGGTTTGCTGGCTTTGCTTCACCGAGGCGCAGTAGGGTATGATGCCTTTTACCACAGCGCTTCAGCTACCTGAACCACACTGGTTGGCAAAATGGCCAGCCTTCAAGCAATTTATACATAGCTTGTTTTTTCGCATGATTTCTAGCCTGAGCTTATGTGATTGTCCTTGAAATGTCCCGCAAGTGTATAATGGATGCGCTTGCAAACAGACAATACAGTTGCTTCTTGCTGCTGATGTTACCATTGAAGCTGGTTTAGACACTTAGCTGGTAGGCTGTCGACTTTCAATGGTTTCGAGGCTTTGGAATCGTAGCTCGAGGAATGCCAAGAAGTTCTATATGGTGTCCAATTCTCATGGTGTTGCATCTCGTTGCTCGTAAAGGCAAAAATAGTAGAATTGGGTCCCAAGAACCAACATCAACGCCCAGGTTTTTCAATCCAAGAAGACATTCGTTGGTTGTATCATGGAGGAATTTAATACCCTTTGAGCATTCACTCTGCAGGTTGGATTGCGATATCAGGCGCTGCACCAAACTGTTCACCAGAATCCTTTTGTTGTTGTACCCGCCGTTAAAAAGCCTCCAGGCGTCATCATAATGGTGATCGGACACTGGTAACTGTTGAATGAGGTGCAATGCTTATCCGCTGACGTTGTTTAGAAGGAAGTACATTTACTGCGATTTTGTGATCCCTTGCACATGGATCATTTGAGTGTAGAGCTCCTTGAACTCCACTCATATCAGGTAATCTCCATCGAAGTTGGGTAACGATATTTTTGGAAGTTTAACTGCCATCATCGTGTCGGCAGAATTATGATCATTTCGTCCATTCAAATTATTAAGTTGCTGCTGCATTTGCGAGATGCACTTTAAAATTTCCTTTTTGAGTGCTCTGTATTTAGTACCGTCGTACCCGTGCGGAGATTCAATGTCTGAGTATATCAAATAGACTGCTATTCACTTTCCGTTGGACGTGTAACGTACTCCTTCAGAATTGCTCTTACCACAAAATCGCTCAATTGCTGTATCACTTCCTCCATTAAGGCATTTTGCCTCCTTACTGCTTTCGCACACTCACTGTTTTGGGCAGGGGCTGTTTCACTAGTACCTGCTGACTTTCCTGATGAATTCGATACCACATTCGCTCTTCATTTCTCGATAGAGTATGATCAGCTCGATGGCCTTTGAGCGTACCTCGAATATCGAGATGTAGTAGGAGTTCTTTATGTGAGGATATTCTAGATCCAAATTCTCTGCCGGCCATTCGTTGCTATCGACAAACGTTTTCCATGAAGCTTGAGGTCAGAAGGAGCTTTATCCAAATAGGCAGGTTGCAGCTTCCGTTCGTATGAATCTTTACGAGGGCGTAGAAGCGTAGCTTGTTTTGTCTCGCCCAGCTGTTCCTGCTGCAACCACTTTGGCCATCATTGAATTAAAGAAATCTCGAAATATCAGATCTTGGATCCGATTATGTGGTTTTGATCTCCTTGTAGAATCAGATCACGTCGGGGTCACCAAATGTTGACTCGTGGACCTTTCCACGGGCTTCGAGATGTCCTTGTACAATACCTGGCCTCTCTGTAGAATAATGTGATCCTGGTCCAATACCAGGATCAACTTGTTAAAGCACTAAAATCTTGCAGCACTAAATCTTGGTTCACCACCAAGACTCAACACTTCACTCCGTGTTCCGCTTAACTCGTGTTGGTAAATTCTGCTTAATACCAAAATCCAGATTCTAACACAAAATATTCAAAGTCCAATACCAGAACTTGAAGTGCTCAGTTATTGAATCAAAAATGCTCCGCTTCGAAATCAGTTAACAGAATGATTTATTTACATTAATTTCATGCTTATTTACTATATAATCATTTTTTTTGTCTATCATGCATGAGAACTAAATTCGTGAATTTTGTTCCAATGCAGCATATCATATTAAATAGCGAATTCCATTCCCATACATTAGATCATATTCACATTGCGTCTAGACAATTTTAGGTGAGCTGTACGTGGGATTTTTGTATGAACATTCTTTTACTATACTGAGGTATCAGCTTTGATGCACAAAACTGAAAAATTACCATTTAAAATTTTCTTCATTTTTCTTTACTTCAGTTAAATTTTGTTTTTAAAATTTTAAATCTGCCAAATGAAATTTTGAGTGTGGGAACGCTGATCTAATACACCCCAACGATGCATTACATCACGGAAGGCAAGCTAATTAGGCTGAACTCGGCTGATGCGAGCTAAAGAAAACCTGTTTTTTTTTAAGAAAACCACCGTGCGCGTCATCTCCACCACCGGGTAAAGAGCTTGCCGGGAACCATAACGCGGAATTTCACGAAAAAGAAAAAAAAAAGATTTTGCCGTCGTGTACATAGGGAAAGTAAAAATTGGTCCGCCATCACCGCCATTGGTGAGGTGCCTATCACGACGGAATCTGTACGGAAAACGGCGAAAAATATCTTCCCTACCTCAAAACAAAAAAGAGTGGAAAATAGTCGGAACTGGTACAACCAACAACCATTCAATAATTGGACCAATTTTCTGAGTTCGCAGCATCTTAAACACCGTGAAAAAAACGCGGTTCCACTTTTGAAGCATCGGAAAAGATATTAGACTTTCCCCATAGTGCTGCGGCCCACGAACTAGAAGGAAACTCGATTGCACGCGATATTACCATCGTTGAAATTTTTAGTGGCTTGCGTCCTCTTCACCTCGACAAGAATCTTTGGGTCTACCAACATTTCTACCTTTTACGACCTTGATGCACGCAACCGTGCAATGTTTAAAAGTCGAAAAGTGCCGTCTCCCCGAATTGCCCATCAGTTCTGTGAGTTTTCGTTATAACGCGCGGAGGCATAACTTTACATTTGTGGATAAATCGCATGATCAGCATTTTTACATGCACTCAAAAGCTGCAGCGCAGTCATCGCGAACGTTGACATAACCTCGATAGACGTCGCATGTAGTTTTGCATGTACAACCCGGGATTCGGCCTGAAATTAGTGCGTGCAGTGACTACAAAAGCGTAAATGGATGTATGGAAGGTGTTTGCAAGGTCTACGAAGAGCACGGGAGTCTGCTATGCACCTTAACAGCGGCCAAGTCGTGACGCAAAAAGGAGGAAAGAGGTTCACGGGAGATCATGAAGAATCGCGGCAAATTGGCGAAATTTTGGAAATTTTTCTCGATTTGGATTGGTGTCGTGTGAAGTTATTAACATCGCGTTTTAGTTAACACGTTATGGAAAGTTCTTATGATTTAATTAAAAAGTGGGGCCCCACAAAGGCAAGTTCAGTGCAGTGAATCGTACGGTTTCATGACCCAATATACGACAAACGTTTTTTGACCGGCTACGGTATGAGTATGTGCGAAGGCTGCTGTTTCTCATAATCCGCGAATATATAAATACCAAATTAAACCCTACACTGTTTAAATTTTCTGTAGTTGCGGATTATTTCGTATAGTATATTTACGAGCTCAGTGATCGTGTTCTCGTGCAAGTGACTCAATTCTTCCCCACAATACCTGCCCATGAGCAAAACTTCAGCAAAAAGTGTTCCCTCGCTTCCCATTAAAATTTTAAGCGGAAAAGTCAGGGATATGATGGTGTTCGCGAGATAATTTTCAAAAAGATTACCGTTGATGAAAATTTAGAGCAGGGAAGATTTGATTACGGGTTTTCTATGGTATTATCCAGTAATCAAAGAAATAAACTTGAAACTAGTCTACTTTGGAAATATGATTACTTAGACGAAATGTGAAGTGGAATGTATTTTTGGTTTGTGTCAAAGAGTTCATTTCTTGTAGCGAAAACCATGTTCGTCGACATCAAAATTAACTTAGCGGTTACTTGTGACGCATATAATAGTTCACTGGAAGAAGCCAGCTTTCAGTGACGTTTAAGGCAAATGCACTGCTATCAGGACTTGTTTTCGATTGCAGACGGAACGATAAAACACAGTCAAAAAAATAATGCCTTTGAAGTACAAGTCCCTGAAGTATTAGAAAAGTGCATTGGAACTAATATCATACCTGAATTAGATTTCTTGATGAAATTTCGGGCAATGAAGAAAATCATGATGTTGCACTATCGGCTAAATACAGCAGTACCAAGTTGGAAAAGCTGACAATTTTCCATGACCGAGAAATTGATGTGGTGCAATCAGCGCTGAGGACAGCGGAACTGGGAGAAATAGGAATGACTTGTGAGTACTTGGCGGCTTACTTTAAGGAGTTTGATTTCGAATCGTTTAGTATTGTGCTCGCAGTCTTCTCCACTTATGTAACGAAAGAGGCAAGAGGGCGGAGGGTATGCAGTTTTCTGTTTCATGATTAGGTTTATCTTGCTGTTATCTGATACTTTAACTAGCTACACAGTTTGCCACGTTCGCATTGCCTTCCCACTGAAATTATATATAACTAAAAATCATCTCAAACATTTGAAACTCGGTAAGGCATCTCCAAGTGTAAAAATCAGCTCCCTTATATAGACGAAATAGATTTCCTTACTGTAAAGATAGTGTCTGGCATGTAGTAAATAGTTGTGTGGGCTATAAGTGCGCATTATAAACTTGTATCCCTATTTATACGTCTACGTCTACGTTTGGGTGTTGATCCGGTTGGAAGCGTGTGAGGGAGCACCACCTCCATCTGGATGCCCCACTCTTATTTGTGGGCCATAAGAATCGTCGAGTAACGACGAAGTTCTCTTAACTCCGTCTATCTTCCCCAGCTCCAGTTTGTCCTTTTCCTCTGCAATTTCTAACGCTTAGTCGGTTACCTTTTTGTGGCCCAGGAATTCGTGAATGCCAAATTCTTTTGTAATGAGTTCTTGTGCTGGCGGAAAGAACCCACCCCACAATACCGCAATGCTAGCCTGCCAGCGCATTCACACGTCCTCAGACAAGGCCAATCTCGGCGGATCTTACCATCCTCTTCCACTGAGGCAGCAGACCATTGCTGCAGTCCTTTGCTGACACGTATTTACTTACTTTCACTACAGTATCACACCTACTAACCAAGTTTATTGGCGGCCATAAGGTGATGTAGGCCTCACAGAGATTCAGGATAACCTTCTACCCAGCCTAGCCCTTACCATTCAGGCATCAATGACCGATCATCATCCGTTATGACGCGTTATAATGTAGGATGATGGGTCATCATGCATGCTTGGCAAGGGGTGGGCTGGGTAGAAGGTTATCCTGAATTTCTGTGAGGCCCCATATCGCCTTATGGCCACCCATAAACTCGGTTAGTAGGTGTGAAACAGTAACCTGCCTTGTGTTCACCAGGCAATCGGGTTAATATGTGCGATAAAGGAAACATATTGGTGTGAAGTTGATCGTTATTCAACTGCTGAACAGACCACTCATAGTCCTGGCAGATGGCTTAACTGATCGGTGATTTTGATTGTGCTATTAAACTGTACATATGTAGATACATTTGTCCGTGCATGTTCAATCATTTCATAGGTTGTAAGTAATGATGCAGACTTGAGCCATCAAAATCATTCAAAACACTTCTAAAAATGGATCAATGACAGATGTCTAGTCAGTTGGAGATACCAAAATTTTACTCCGGTGTTCAATGATAGGGACAAAATTGTTCCGGTCATAACATACTCATCTTCCTGCATATCCTGGATAATCCAAAAGGGTTTTTTTATACGCGGAAACACCAAGATTGGTCAATATACTTAATAAGTTCCACTTTAAGCCCTTAATACATCGACTAAACAACAGGCTAAATTAATTCATGATAAGGCGCTAGCAATGGTCTGAATAAAGTGGAGATTTATTCAACAAGTTTGTGCTTTACAAAATGATTCAAATGGCTGATCAAAGGGATCATACGATTTCGAGTATTTTGGATGAAGGCATAAGTGTAGCAGCATGATTTCAAGGCAAGGTGACACCATAGTAGGCAGTTAAATTCCGGAGCATTATTAACTTCAAAAATGATGAAGACATGAAAAGACTAGAAAATGAACTCAAATTGCTGTAGTAAGGGTATCATATAGATTAGATAGACAGGGGTCAGCAGAAAAACTGATGCACATAAAAAGAAGGGTGTATTGACTCAATCTTATGAAGAGCATATTAGTGGGAAATGAGATCAATTAATTCTCGAGCAACTGGCAATGGCTTGCTCCTAATCAAGTTTTGTTCACCAGAACAGCAACCTCGACGTGAATATTCTTGTCTGACCCATGTATGCCTTCGAATAACTTGGAAGATGATGAAAATTTAGTCTTGATCGCCAATTGGCTTGAAGTAAACCGTGACGAGCATATAACATTTAAAGTAAGGTGTAAAAATACTGACTATAACTGTAGGGGAAGTAATAAGAATTTTCTTATGAGCAAATAATCAACAACAAACAAATAAATTTACCGAATGAAAGATAGCACGTTAGGTCAAACGCTCAACTTATCAACTAAAGACAGCTACACAGACACCTCAAGAGATAGCATATCAACTAAGCAGACAGGGCATCAGCTAAAAAGATAGCTACATAGACAGCTTACCAGCTGAACAGACGGGTTTATCAGCGAAACGGTTAGCTAAGCAGACAGCATATCATCTGAAAAGACAGGGTATCAGGTAAAAAGACCGCTCAACAGAAAGTATTACACTTAAGATAGACAGCCTTTCAGCAAAAGCGGCAGCTAAACATACAATTTTACAGATAAACAGACAGCTAATTAGCCTATGAGCAACCTATTCTAGGGCAGCAGAACTCTAAAAAATTGTAAAGAAATACATAGCAAAGTATCATTATCTGTTACTGACTTCTTCTCCTGTTAGCTTGGTGGTTCAAGTCTTAACTCCATAGCACTTTCTTATCTTTCAATTTAAATCATGAGAGTAAGCAACATTACAGCATCAAAGGGTTAAGTATGTTTACTTATAGACCTCCCCCCTCCATCTGCAAATTCAGAAAAGTGAATATATATGCTGGTGTAATAAATATACATCTTTAATTTAAAATTAAAATGATCGGAGCAGATCAAGTAAATTCATCAGTTGGTCACAAGTAATTCATCAGAAAATCGCACATCGAGGTATGGTAAACTGCATATTACAGTGAAAGCATTAGTCATCAAGTATATTCTCTTTAGTCTATAAAATACTAAATTTATTGGGAAACAGATCCTCTTCTGAGTTACACTGGACAAACTAGAACATGAATGTATGATAACTTAAACACAAAGAGCGTTTTAAAGGGTATCAACATTTCGTTTTTTCTATCACTAGGTTATATATTAGTCTACGGATTATTATGAAGTTTTTAAAATTCAGCGAAATACTGGCCCTAGATCCATCTATTCAAAAAACCAGAAGAAAACTAATAGGTCAGAGTGTAATAGACCTTCAACACGATAAAATCTATTACAATGGTCATCCTATACTTGCTGGAAGAGTACCATGATATTTTTCCTGAACATCGAATACGCATAGAGAATTATATGCTTAAATATGGAAATATGGGTGAGAAAGTATCTAATAAACATGGGATGGCCATCAAAAAGGTGTTCCTTAGCGTGGGAAGGATCAAAGCGAGACTGACACCAGAAAACAACAGAGGACAACGCATGGCCATAGTTGACTTGACCGAAAAGGACGCCGAACAATTCCTGAACAAGCGCAAAGTACGAATTGGGTGGGTTGTCTGTAGGATACGGCGAAGAGCAACGCCTCTTCAATGTTTCAAATGCCTTGGTTATGGTCACACCACACAAGTATGCAAAGGACCCGATAGGAGTTCCCTATGTTACAAATGCGGTGAAATGGGTCATAAAAGAAAAGAGTGTACGAAGGAGGCACACTGTATCCTTTGCAAGGATGCTGATCCAAAACTTGATTTTGGACACGTCTTGGAATCAGGAAAATGCCGGGTGTTCCAGGAAGCCCTAGCCAAGGCAAAATCAGAGCTTCGATGACCCGCATCCTGCAACTAAGCCTACACCGCAGTTCAACTGCCCAAAATCTGCTTGAGCAATTTGCGAGGGACAGGAAAGCCGACTTCTTGCTGCTGAGTGAGTAACACCATAATAAAAGTCCTGCATTATGGTACTCTGATGAAACTGGTACTGCCGCTCTCTGGGTTCGGAACAGTGACTTTCAAGCGGAGAGTTGTGGACGGGGGGATGGTTTCGTGTGGGTTCGGTGCTCAGGGATCACCTTCTTTAGTGTGTACCTAACGCCTAACGAGTCGATATCATCTTTCCAAGCCAAGCTTAATGCTCTGGAGGGCGCTGTCTCGAACGCAGAGGGTAAAATGCTCGTTGGGGCGACTTCAATGCTAAAGCAAACGAATCCTGGAAATGGCGGCCAGGACGGCCCTCGTCGTACTAAACACCAGAAATACGCCGACTTTCCGCTGTATTGGCTGTGAAGGAACCATACCGGACGTGATATTCGTCTCGGAGTCCTTAGTACGGAGGATGCACAACTCAAAAGTATTAGAGGACTACTCAGCCAGTGATCACCAGTGCATTCTGCTTGAGATAAGTGATGCTATCTCTCGAAGTCCGTGCTCTCGGCCTTCTGCAACTGGATGGAACATTGGAAGAATGGACGTCGAGAGGTTCGTCAAGGTTCTCACAGCAGGTGAGCCGCTGCAGGAAGCTCCGGAGGGGACGGAAGAATGGGCAGCTTAAGACATGGTGAACTCTACTTTGAGCATAATCATAACTGCTTGCTGCGCTTCTATGCCCCGTCGAAGACCCCGGCACGGTAAGCCCCCAATGTACTGGTGGTCTACTGAAATCGCTGAAAAGCGGAGGGAGTGTCACAAGCTTCGACGTGAGGCTCAACAGGCGTGGAACCATGACGAGGCATGCAACCAGGTGGCAGCATATAAGTCGGCCAGGAAATGCCTTCGCAAACTGATCAACTGTAGCAAGGCTCGCTGCTTGCAAGACCTAGTGGAAAATGTGAACAAGGATCCGTGGGCCTTGGCTACAAGCTGGTCATGGGGAAACTTGGTGCCCTACGGAAGCCTTGTATACATGACGCGGAAAAGATGGACGCGATAGTGCGGGGACTCTTCCCCGCCCATCCCGTCCGTGTTGACGCTGTCCATGGTGAAAAAGCAGTAGAGTGCCCACTCTTCACACAGCTGGAACTGGAGGAGGCAGTCCTCTCCTTGAAAGCGAGGAAGGCTCCAGGTCCAGATGGTGTTCCAGCTGAGGTGTTGCGGCTCGTCTATCACCATTGCCCTGACTTGCTGCTCAGCACATTCAACGCTTGCCTACGGTACGGGGTTTTCCCGGTACGATGGAAGGTGGCGAGGCTCGTGCTGATCAGCAAGGGGAAGGGAAATCCCGGCTCGCCGTCTGCATACCGCCCGTTATGCATGCTAGACACGGCTGGGAAAGTGCTAGAGAAACTCATCAAGGGAAGACTCACTGACGCGATTCGTGCTGCTGGGGACCTATCTCCTCGGCAGTACGGCTTTAGAGCAGGACGTTCTACCATTGATGCGATTGCAGAGATGGTGAATGCGGTCCGAAGGGCAGAGGCATATAGTCGCACCATGCGACGGATCGTCCTGTTGGTGACACTCGACGTCAGGAATGCCTTCAACTTCGCTAGATGGGTGGATATTCTGGACACGCTGGAAAACTCTTTTCAAGTTCCAGAATATCTAATGCAGCTTTTGAGGAACTACCTAAAGGACCGAAGCCTGCTCTACGACACGACACAGGGCCAACGAAGGATGGAAATTACATCGGGTGCTGCCCAGGGATCTATCCTTGGTCCGGACCTGTGGAACGTGTCTTACGACGGGCTACTGAGACTTGAGATGCCAGATGAGTCGCGCTTGGTCGGCTATGCGGATGATGTTGCGGCTCTGGTCGCTGGATGCACCGTTGAACAAGCGCAACTTAGGCTAGGTATGCTAATGCGCCGAGTGAGGGACTGGATGACTACTCGCGGGCTCAGTTTAGCACTGGAGAAAACCGAAGTGGTCATCTTGACAAAAAAGAGAATCCCTAGAGTAAGGATGATCAGTATTGGAGACATACAAATCGAATCAAAGCCAGCGGTGAAGTACCTGGGGCTACTGATCGACTCGAAGATGAGTTTCTCCGAGCAAATCAGAGCAACGGCTGAGAAGGCTGCTTCGGGAATATCGGCTCTGAGTTGACTTATGGCCAAGGTAGGGGGACCCAGCCCATCAAGAAAACGCCTCTTGATGAGTGCTGTAAGGTCAGTGCTACTGTACGGAGCGGAGGTATGCGGCAATGCTCTCAGCAAGGAGGTATACCGAAAACGATTGGCACAGGTACAGAGAAGAGGAGCACTGAGAATTGCATCTTCGTATCCAACAGTCTCCGACTCGGCGGTGAGAGTGATTGCAGGCGTGATACCTGTCGCCCTTCTTGCTAGAGAGCGCCACGCTATTTACCTGCGCCGAAACGAGGATGCGAGGGAGATGGTTGTCCGCGAGGAAAGACAACACTCACTCAACGATTGGCAGCAGTCTTGGGGGGATTGCACGAAGGGAAGGTGGACTGCGCGCCTCATCCCGGATGTGAGACCGTGGCTAAATCGAAGCCATGGTGGGACTGACTTCTATCTGAACCAGCTTTTGAGCGGGCACGGGTGTTTTCAGTCTTACCTGCACAAGATCGGTGAGTCACGGTCTGCCGATTGTCGGTTTTGCCCAGGAGAGGAGGACAATGCCTGTCACACATTTTTTGCGTGTACGAAACGGGTCAGGCGGCGAAGAGAACTCTACAGGGAGATGGGAGAGCTCACCTCGGATAATATAGTTGCGGTGATGCTCGAATCGGTTGACAAATGGAACCAGGTGGCACATTATGCTCGGGCAGTCCTAAAATATAAAAGGGACTCACAGAAGCCGGAGGCGCTGGGGCTGGGGGATCACTCTTCTGGCATTTCCTCTTCCCCTCTCCCCTCCCGCTAGGAAAGGGACTCCCCAACTTGAAGGCGCCCCACGGGGTAACAAAACGAGACCTGGCCCGAAGTAATGTGTCAAACGGTTCCAGGCTAGGTTCTCAGATTGACAGGGGAGGTGTTTAGTGGGTAGTCCAAGGGTATCCTCCATGGGAGTCCCACACTGCCAGGCTCGGCGGGCGTAAATGCCTTGACCTCCCTACCACAAAAAAAATGAACACGGGATACATTATCAAATATGGAAATGGTCCAACTCTAATACGACAGCAGGCACTGATACATGCATTTGTCATTCATATGATAGAGATAGAAGAAATATGTTTACACTAATAAAATAGAACATACTCCTGCAGTCTCATATACATACGACAAAGTAATAATTCATGACACAGGGTAGTATAAACAGTACAAACAGAACTAGAACCAACTGGGAGCCAGCGCTATAAGAATGAAAAAGTTTATCATCGATATTCGATTTGCTTTGGGGAAATGTTCATCAGTAATTCATCAAGGAACTTATCATTCTATATGGATCTCTAGCGCAATGCTTTATCATACTAAGCCCTTCTTCAAAAACATAACCAAAACGGTATTGGAATTGAAACATTAACAGTTTGCACTAGAGTGAAGGTGACATAAGCTACAATGACATGCCAAGGATATTGAGTACAAATTGTACAGTATATTACTGATTATACATGACTACGGGAATATGGCAGAAATAGTGCAGCTGAATAAACCTATGTTAAGTTAGCTTGAAAATTTTTTTAAATGCTGCAGAATTCATATAAATATAAAGCCATTTATCATATGTGCTGTTAAAGATTTTATATCAGGAAGAAGTACAGTTATTAAATTTTACCAACTATTCTACCACTCTTCAAGCAGACAAATAACTCAAACAACCAAGCATAATGATCTAAACCTTCCTATCATATCCAATACTCCCAAATATCAAACACTTAACTCTACCATTCATAAATATCTATTGAGAGACAAAAAAGTTCATTCAACTCAAGTGTACATCTGTTCATCAAATTACCAGCGGATAAACACTTCCTCAAAGCAATAATAATCCTCAACATCCTACAACGAGTCGCGACTATCCTTATCAAGAACATCCCATAACATATGCTACTTGTCTATGCATGATACGATGAGATCGATCTAAAAATAGCCTACCATAAACTCATACGCTACCGCACATTATTATCAATACCGACATATCTTACATAAACATTAGCTTAACTGATCTGTAGTAGCAGTGCGCCAACCCAAAATATACCCCCTATGTTGAAAACTAATGAGATCTTCTTCAAACCAATAAATAAATCAAACAAATATCAAGTCATAAAATCCGCTGCCATAGAAACCTACATCTCAAATTGCTTCCTCTAGCAAGCAACACGCGTGATGTTTTCTCGCCCACAACGTGATCCATCCTTAACCATATAATAGGAGTACTGGTTAATTCGTGCGGTTTTTTTTTCGAAAATTGAAGTTTTATTGTGAAAAATTGCTTTTAGACGATCGGAAATGGTTTCTTGAGTGACGCCAAGTTTGGGATAGATCTTGGTCGAGCAATGTCTCCAATTCGTGATCTTCAAACTTTTGTGGCTGTCCGGGCCATTCATCGTCCTCCAAGTCAAAATTGACACTTTTAAACCGTGCAAACCACTTCTGGCACGTGCGTTCAGCTCGAGCAGGCATACCATACATTTCCACGAAAATACGATGACTTTCGGCAGCCTTTTTGTTCAATGAAGAAGTACTCCCTGCAAAAATACAAAGTATTGTTGTTTATGCTTCACCTAAATGACACATACTGCTTCTGAGACTATATGACAGTAGCTTTCCAACACATATTTGGAAAGGTGAATCACTGGAATAAAAATCACGTTACGCCATTTGTTAGAAAACCACACGAATTAACCGGTACCCTTATCACATCAAACGATGAGGGAAACGTTCCTTACACAAACACTCATGAAGTAAATTCTCATGCTTTGAGCAACCGTGGAAAGGCAAACCCGTCGCCCATCCATAATGCAAATTCACCCGTCTATACAAGCGCCCGCCGTCACCACGCAGCCAATCGTATCATGAAAAACGTACAGCACTCCTAACGTGATAAAGTAGATCGCTCGACTCAAACGCATTCAATAATCTTAAGCCCTACAACCAGCAAATCAACTGCCTGGAGTGCCACCTATCCACAGAGCTTCCCTAATGGATCAGTAACCCTAACACTTCTAGCTAGCAACTCTAAACATGGATCTCCTATATATTAAAAACAACCATTGATATATAATCAAAGACTAGCTCCGATTAATTTTAAATATATATATATATATATATATATATATATATATATATATATATATATATATATATATATATATATATATATATATTAACTCTGTATAAACACACGCTGAGAAATCTAGGTCTTTCATCTATTAATTGAAATTATGGGACTTTCCTAGACAGGAATCAACTTTCTAACTTGTATGGGAGACAAGTAACCAATCACCTACAACATCCTGATCCTGGAATCTCGCCTATATAGCCAGGGCACATACTCCCCCCCATCTGGCAACCACCCATGACATCCATGCCTATTCCGGACTCATACCTTCTTATCTCAGGCTTCTACATGTACCAATCTTATAGATATTCCCACATACCTAAGGCCCACACCTACACTAATCTGATACATACACACATACCCTGACACACACCCTCGCCCAACCATCCATGACATCCACAGCTATTCCGGACTCATACCTTCTTATCTCAGGCACCTACCTATACCACCCTAATACAAACACCCACACACCCAAGCCACATACCCTCGACAACATTTGAAGTTTGTATGGAAAAAGTGGATTAGAATCGGTATTCTACATCTACTTAAGTCATATAGATACCCACAGGTGCATCAAAAGCAGGTGGGAATGAAAATCATGGAAATGCTCGAACAAGGGTTGTACGTCCGAGTAAATATCCTTATTCTTCACCTATTTGGGAAGTCCTCAAGAAAGCCGATGCTTCAGGGAAAATGTAGTGGCGAATTGTTGTGAACTATAGGAAGTTGAACAGTTTTACCATAGATGATAAATTTCCGATAGTGAATATTGATGGTATCTTGGATAAGTTGGGAAAATGCATGTATTTTCCGACTTTGGATCTGGCCAAGGGGTTCCACCAGATAGCAACTGAAGAGAGAGATATTCCGAAGACTGCATTTTTCACAGACGGGGGTCATTATGAGTTTACAAGGATGCTGTTTGGGCTGAAAAATCCCCCGCCAAACTTTTCAGAGACTAATGAATAATATTCTACACGAATATATTGGCAAAGCATGCTTCGTCTATATGGACGACACTATTATCTTCGGCAATTTACTCGAGGAGCAACTTTCTTCCCTTAGGAAAATCGTGGAGGTATTATGAACTGCTAATTTAAGGGTCCAAATAGGTAAGAGCGAATTTTTAAAACGAGAAACAGAGTTCCTTGGTCATGTTGTCACGACTGAGGGCATAAAACCTAACCCTACAAAAATTGAAGCTATCCTTAATTTCCCGATACCTTAAAAATGCCAAACAAATAAAGTTATTTCTCAGATTGGTGGGATTTTACAGAAAATTTATAAAACATTTCTCCAAAATAGCTAAGCCACTTGCTTTTTGCCTGAAGAAGGATGCGAAAATTAATCCCGAAGATATTGATAACGCTGTCTCTCTTTTCAAAAACTCAAACAATTGATAATTTCTGACCCTATTCTTAAACACCCCGATTTCGATAAAAAATTTACGTTGACAACCGACGCTTCAAATTATGCCATAGGAGCAGTTCTTTCCTAAGAAGACCATCCACTTTGCTATGCTTCACGTACTCTCAACGATCATGAAACTAGATATTCTGTAATTGAAAAAGAGTTACTTGCCATTTTATGGGCAACTTAGTACCTTAGGCCTTATCTGTATGGCAGAAAGTTCACCATCAAAACTGACCATAAACCTTTGACTTGGCTGGCGAATTTGAAAGAGGCTAATCTCAAACTCAAAAGATGGAAACTTAAATTGGAGGAGTTTGACTACGATATCGAGTACATACAGGGTAAAGAGAATTATGTAGCCGATGCTTTATCCCGTCTTCCATTGAACAATAATGTATTAATTAACGCAAATGACCTTAATGAAGTTGATTATTCTAGAATAACATGTCACAACTCAAATGAAGATAATCTTGAGTATATCCCCATTTCTGAGGCTTCATTAAATATATATATAAATACCAAATAATTATAACAGAGACGAGAGAAAACAAAATCAAAAGAGAAATATATTTTGGAAAAACGCATATAATATGTGCTTCTAAAGAAATAAACGACAAATACTTTCAATACATCTTGAATAACCATACACCTAGAAAGGGATTGGTTGCAGTTTATATCCCCGACCTTACGATATACTCGTATACTCAATTTCAAAATGTTGCTTGAAATGGAGAAGTCCCCACACAAAGCTCAAATTTGTAAAATGTAATTACGTTCTTTTTTATTGTACCGATAATGGTCATATTCAGGATGAAATACTAAAAGAGCATAAAAGAAACAACCATAGAGGTATTGAAGAAATATACAAAGAAATAAAAACCAAATACTGTTATCCTAATTCAAAAACAGAAATAACAAAGGTGATCAATAATTGTCTTGTATGCCAACTTAGTAAAAACGAAAGAAACCCAGCAAAGATTGCCTTAAAAAAAACCCTTGAACCCAAAAAACTCCCCGAAATAATTCATATGGACATACGGTTCATAGATAAAAACCATTTTTATTTAAAATTAATAGATAAGTTTTCCAAATTCGGTCAAGCAATACCCCTAACATCGAGAAACTGGATAGATATTCAGTCCGCGCTTAATCAATACTTTGCAACGTGTGGAAAGCCCAATCATATCATTATTGATAATGAAAGTACTCTTACTAGCAACATTGAAGATTTTCTTTAGAATGAAGGAGTTACCCTTTATTTCACAACTCCTGGATTGAAAACTGGCAATGCAGACATTGAAAGATTTCACAATACCCTTAATGAGCACGTTTGAATCAAAATAACAGAAACTAAGTTAGCACCATCCTTAATAGACATCTAAGAAATAATGAAATTCTATAACAATACAATACATTCCGCAACTAACCATGAACCGATTGAAATTAATAACGGAATTATTAATTCTTCGGAATACCAATCTATAAGAGGTAGAATAGTAAAGAAACAAAGAAAACAAGAAACAAGGATAAGTAAGACGAAGAAATAAATCCAAAATACATTAAAAAGAAATTCAAACGCAAAAAGCACGACAGACCCTTTGTTACCAGACGAAATCACAATATAACGAATAAAAAAGCTTTTATGAAACTGAAAAAGTTTCAACAACAGGAGACCACGTCCGAGCCACACTTCATCTTGACTAAGAGATGTCAGAAGTTGGTGAAAATTATCCAAATTAAAAGATAGTGTGCACTGTTAATTCATGAACAGAAGTAAGTCGGACATAACAAAAAAGAAAAAAACAAAATTTTTTTGTATAAAATAATAATAACTAAATAATATTAACTATCCACTTGTGAGAAATCTATGACAAATTACTCTTTTATTTGCAGGAATTATTGTTTTAATCATTCTTTTGCCCTTATTAATTTCTACAAATGGCCAAAATCTTGAAATAATCGAAAAACCTCAAGAAAACGGATAAACTCTCCTCAGAGACAGTCAAGTGCAGATTATCCAAAACTTTTCTATGGTCATTCATATAATTGACCTGCAAAAATTTCAAGACATGTTAAACAGTGTAGAAAATACTACATCGATGGATATAATTTCTAAATTTCCTAGTATTGGTATGTTAATAGAGAGGATAAAGACTAAGTTGTTTATCCTTGAGCCCCATAGAAGCAAAAGAACAATATTTGGCCCCTACACGGCTCCTTTCTGAAATGGTTTGGTGGAGTTATGGATGATGATGATAGAAACTACATTGCAAGGAATTTTGAAAAACTAGAACTGAATATGAACTCTTTCATAGACAACAACGAAAAACAAATAGAGATTAATAAACAAATCGATGAAACTATTCAAAATATGACAAAACATATCAACAAGCAACAAGAGATTGTAATTTCTAAAGTAAATTCCTTAAAATTGCAAACGAATACCATGCAAATACAATTATCTGGGCTAGAAACATATACCAGTTGGTAAAAGAAAATAGTATTGCTCTCCAGATTAGAGATTTTAAGTAAAGATATCCTCACAATTGAAGAAATAAAGACATGAAATCGATGTACAGAAATTAAAAAACATTAAAGTATCCGTCACGCAAAAAGCTACGATAATATTGATAATTACTAAATACCAAATTTTACAGAAAAGAAATTTTATAAATATTCATTATACCTATTCCTAATATAAATAATTTAGAGTTAGTGACACCACATATCAGTATTCTATGTACAAATGATAAGGTATTTTTATATAATGAAAATGACATTTGCATAAGTAAAATCTTAGCCAATCCTGAAAAGTGTACAATAAGAAAAATAATCATCCGAGGATCAACCGAATAACAGAGAATATAATTATAACAAAAAATTTGAACACCACCCGAATATATCAGAATTGGAATGATCAACAAATCATAATTAAAAATCATAATATTATTAAATTCGCGAATTGTAAGGTCGCCATAGCAAATATAACCTTCATCAAGAAAAATAAAGTTGTGTATTGTAATGTAATTTTACCAAATATAATTAAAAATAGAACATATAAAGAAAAGGAAAATTTTACATTAGAAAAGATTCATGCCCAGAATATTCAAAATATAAACCATATAAAATTATTAGAATTGGATCATAATACAGCTTCATGGAAAAGTTTAATTACAAATTTGATGATAATTTAAATTGTAATCGCCGTTGTTGTAATCATCTATTACAAATTTTTCAGACAAAACTCAAATATTAAAGTAAATATAAATACATTGCACGAGGACGCTCATCTTAAGGAGGGAGGAGTCATATCTGGATATATTGCGCATATCTGGAGATATTTATTTAAAAAAATCTAAATTGTAAATATTGCATCAGTGATGAACAGGAAACGAATCAATTAATTTCATAATCATACTTTTTAATCAGATAGCACTTCTTTGAAATTAATATTTACTTGAAATTTGATACCTTGATTAACAATAGCCAGAGTCATGCCAGCAAGCGGAAATAATAAAATAAAATCAAATATGAGAGATTGTACTTTTGCAATCTCTGTCATTCCGGAAAACATAACGTAAATATATGTCCACATTCAGATAAACACAAATCTGCACGAGAGCAGATTAAGAAATGAAATATAATGATAAATCCGATGCAGGAAAATGTAGAATAAACAAAAAGGGCTTAGATTAAGAATTGAATCTTTAGATAGTTCGGTTCCGAATTAAACTCGAAACGGCCCGGATCAAAAATATAAAAAAATTTAATTTGTGAAAGTAGAAGTTAAATAATAATAAAAAGAATGTTTTAGTTTTGAATAGAAAAGAATGTGTTTTATTTTTTGAAATGTTTGAGATATAAATTGGTGAGAAAAATTCGTTGTCGTATAACTACGAACTGTGTGGCTAGTGGCACCGTCTTATTGAAACCATTTATCGTTGATGTCAAATTCATCTAATTCTGGCCACAAAGAATCTTCCAACATAGCAAAATAGCGCTCTCCATTGACGGTAACACGACGATCGTTTTCATCCACGAAAAAATACGGCCCAATCACACCTCCGCCATGATAACCACAGCAAACAGTATATTTTTCAGATGCAACGGTGTCTCAAGAAGCACATGTGGGTTTTTTCGCTAACCAATTATGCATATTTTACTTATTAACAAAGCCATTAAGCCAAAAATGAGCTTCATTGTTCAAGATGATTTTTCGATAATAGTAATTTTTAATAATATCCAAACGTTGCTGGCTCTTGAACTTTACCATAATGGAAATGTTGACTTTAACTAACGTTTTAATATTAGCAGCTATGTCCCTAATGCAAATTCCTATATATATATATATATATATATATATATATATATATATATATATATATATATATATATTGAAATATATATCTATATATAAATATATATATATATATATATATATATATATATATATATATATATACATAAATAAATATATATATATATATATATATATATATATATATATATATATATATATATATATATATATATATATATATATATATATATATATATTGTTACAGGTACAACTAATTCTGCGAGCTACTGTCGTAATTGTTTTCACATCATCATGATCAACAAAAGAATGTACTCGAAAACCCACCAAGCATGATAAACATCTGAAAGTGACGTCACTGCCCCATTCATTAAGCTGCTCGAATATTCCAGTATGTTCGCTAATGTACAAGAAATGAATTGAATGACTAGAGACCCTATATAAAGCCGAGCTTTATATAGGGTCATTCATTACAACCGCGATAGTAAAACTGCGATAGTGTGGAGTGCGAATTGGAAAGTGACATTGATCGAGTAATAGTAAAGTGATTTTCGTTGATAGATAAGACAGTTAAAGTAAAAATTTAAAGACGAAGTGAAAAGTAAAATTAGTAAAATAGTGAAATCAATTATTGTGTATTTTTAGTAAATAAACTCTTTTCACTTAATTTAAAAGACAGTGCGTTTTCACTTTCCCAGAACATTAAAATTATTGGCCGCGAACCATAACACGCGACAGTGGTGTCAAGAAGTAAGAAAGAAAATTTCGAAAGTGAAAACATTTAAACATTTTTAAAGTGCACAATAGTGAAATTTAACGTGAAAACTGTTGGAAAAAAACGAAGAGCCAAAACAATAAAATTGCCACGAAACTTGCATCTAAGAATTAATGAATGGACCATGTCGGAGCTTAAGGAAGAGTTGGAACAGCGAAATCTGGCCACACAAGGTACAAAGGCCACACTGGTTGCATGCTTGCGCGACGCGATCGAGTCTGAAGGCGTAAATCTGGATTCGGGTGAGCCCTCAGATGCAGAAAATAGTGCAGAAGGCGGAGAAGCAGAAACACTAAAATCAAAAGGACCAGAAAATTCGTTGATGTAAATGTTGATGCTGATGCAGCAAGAGCAGCGACAACGGTCTTTCAATTTAACATCCAGTTTAACTGCGAAGCTAGATGAACAATCAGCGAAGCTAAATGAAGAATCAGCGGAGCTAAATGATTAATCAGCGAAGCTGGATCAACAAGCGATCGAAATCACACGGTCTTTCAATTTAACATCCAGTTTAACTGCGAAGCTAGATGAACAATCAGCGAAGCTAAATGAAGAATCAGCGGAGCTAAATGAACAATCAGCGAAGCTGGATCAACAAGCGATCAAAATCAAGGCAGATTTTCAAAAACAGTCAACCGATTTGAAAGCAGATTTGCAAACACAGTAAATCGAAATAAAAGCGGTGCTCGGTAGTCTGAACAAACAAATTAAAGGCGTCGAAGTAAAAGTTTACCAGGTCGAGGAGAGAATTAACCATGAGATCAGCCAGGTCAAGGAGAGAATAAGCCATGATATCAGCCAGGTCGAGGAGAGAATCAGCCAAGAGATGGGAAACATGAAAAAGGAACTGGAAGCAGCGAAGGCAATAGTAACCACCTCACCAGCCCCGCTTATAACCGCAGTGCAAAGCACATCCAGAAATGGGCAAGCACCAATATTCGATGGGCAAACCGTCTGGACTATTTACAAAACCCAGTTTGAAGTTGCCGCTCGGATAATTCACTGGAATGAACAGGAACGAGCAACTGCATTGATTTTTGCTCTAAGAAGCCCAGCTGCCGAGCTGTTGCAGACCATCCTCGTTGAGTTGCACTCAAACCCGGCTGCTATAACGAATGCGCTTCACATGCATTATGGAGACGATCATCTGAAGCAGATTTATTGGTCACAGCTACGGCATCGGATGCAGAAGTCTGGCGAAACCTTACAGCAGCTAGCCCAAGACATTAAGCGACTGGCACTTTTGGCTTACCCAGCATACGACCCAGAACATCGAGATGACGCAGCAACAGAAGCATTCATCAGTGCATTAAAAGACCAAGAATTGCGACAAGCCGTGCGCTTAGCTCAAAAGCAAACAGTTAAGGACCCATTGGCTTATAGTCTGAACTTCGAGGCAGCAAAATATGTGAGCCGTACCACTGCCCGGGTTCGCGAAGTAGTGACAGACGAGTGCAGGTGTGAGCGCGCGGAAATTGAGCGAGATCCGCATGTAAATGGTGCGCCTAGATGCTGGAATTGTGGAGAGAAGGAGCACCTGCTAAGCAACTGCAAGAAGCGAAGAAAACCGAGCTATTGTCCAGGGTGTGCAGCTAGGAGAACATCTAGACCGAGTCAGGAACCCAGAATGGAAGCCCTTCAAACAGAGGGGTCGGGGAACATGTAAGAGCCAACTTCGCGGGGCAGAGGTTGGCTAGGAGGATCGACATCCCCAGCACCACCATCACTGTATCAAGACTACATCGTGGAGAAGCGGACTTATACCTTCCGGGTCAAGTTGACGGAGAACATTGCACCATAAACATCGACACTGGTGCAACCCGATCGATCATCCGACCAGACCATGTGAGGCAACAACTACTTCGAAGGGCAGAATTTTCTCACTAAGGACAGCTACGAGAGAAACTGCACCTGTCCATGGAGAGATCAACCTCCAGATACAGTTGGGAGACCTTGCGTTCCGACATAATTTTCTGGTCGCGAACATTATGGATGACTGCATTCTTGGAATGAATTTTCCACGTTCACATGGAATCACGTTGAATTTGGGCAAACGTGCATTGAAATGGCAGAATGTGTAAGCATTGATGAAGGATCCCATGGTCCAAATTCTCAAGATGAATGTCGGAGTATGTACTGACACTGATGTACCGAATTCTTCCGAAAGCATTGTATGGGCCAAGCTTGATGATGATTGTGGACACCACCGATCCTATCTGATAGAGCCAATGAAGACGTCCGCATTGCGTGGTTTGATTGTAGGACGAAGCCTTGTAAGGGCCATGAGGAACGGATTCGTGCCGTATTGAGTCCTTAATACCACAGACTCAACCACGAGCATCAAAGCGGGAGAAGTCATCGGCAGCTGCCAGCCTGTTTCCACCATCACATCCTTGGAAGCTACTCACGACCATCATTGGGAAAAGAGGCAAGACACAGACAAAGTCCTGGGAATCCACGTCTGCAATATTGAAGCAGGTCAAATTGCCAGTGCAGCTATTCAAGCGAGCCTTTGATCTGGTCACCAAGTACAGTGACATCTTCTCAACAAGCCCGAATGATCAAGGCCGAACGAGTATGGTAACTCACGTCATAGATGCACAGGGAGCCAAGTCAATTCGACAAGCACCGAGACGTCCTCCTATAGCCAAACAAGGAGAAGTGAGCGCACTGATCTCGGACATAGTAAAACAAGGCGTTATCGAACCTTCTGTCAGTCCATGGGCCACGCCAGTAGTTCTAGTAAAGAAAAAGGATGGTAGCACTCGTTTTTGTGTCGACTATAGGCAGCTTAACGACGTCACTAAGAAAGATAGTTACCCGCTCCCACGCATCGATGACATCATGGACACTTTAGCCGACGCAAAATGGTTTTCTACACTCGATCTCAAGAGTGGCTACTGGCAGGTAGAAATCAACAAGGAGGACCGAGAGAAAACCGCATTTTCAGTTGGGACCGGATTGTAGCGATTCGTGGTGATGCCATTTGGGCTTTGCAATGCTCCAGCCACTTTTGAACGACTGATGGAGTACGTGCTACGTGGCCTAACCTGGAAAACCTGCTTGGTGTACCTAGATGACATCATTGTTATTGGGAGAACGTTCGAAGAGCATGTGCGGAACTTAGAAGGGGTTTGCTCCCGATTGCGACTGGCGAATTTGAAACTTAGTCCCGACAAGTGTACCCTTTTCGCAGCTGAAGTAAGATACCTGGGACATGTCGTATCAGCAGAAGGGGTCAAAACAGACCCTGAGAAAATTGAAGCCGTGAAAAGCTGGCCAACACCAAACAAAAACGCCAACTACGAAGTTTTCTGGGTCTGGCGACCTGCTATCGAAAATTGGTCAAAGACTTTACCAAAATAGCTAAGTGTCTGGATCAGCTAACCAGGAAATATCGTCCGTATGTCTGGAATGAACAATGCCAGACAGCCTTTGAGACCCTGAAGGAGAAGCTGTGTGAGTCACCTGTGCTGGCATATCCAAAACCCGGAAAAATGTTTGTAGTTGACACCGATGCAAGCAACGGTGGTATTGCATCTGTACTCTCCCAGCAGATCAATGGCGAAGAAAGAGCCCTTTCATATTACAGTCGAGTTCTCTCAAAAAGTGAGAGGAACTACTGCGTGACCAGGAAGGAGCTATTGGTTATAATAGAGGCCACCAAGCAGTTCCACAAGCACCTATATGGCCAGAAATTGGTTCTTCGAATGGGCCATGCATCGCTGTGATGGCTACTTAATTTCAAAAACCCCGAGGGACGAGTTGCAAGATGGATTGAAAGATTGCAGTCATACGACTACGAAATTTTTCATTGGAAGGGTGGAGTTCATGGAAACGCTGACGCCCTATCGCGTCATCTATGTCCAGCTAACTGCAACCATTGCCGACGGATTGAGGAAAAGGAGCCGCTCATTGATCTGCGATTGATAACGACCGAATTTGATGAAGGTTGGTCACCAGAGGAGATTCGAAATGCCCAGTTAGCCGATGAAGACATCGGACCATTGCTCGTATGGAAGGAGACAACTGGGTGACCTGAGTAGAAGGACGTTTCATTGCATGATGCAACCCTGAAAAGCTGTTGAGCACAATGGAACTCCCTTCAGGTAGAGGGTGGCATACTCAAGCGGAAATGGGAAACGGCGGATGGCAGCTCCTATAGGATGCAATCTATAGTCCCCAAAGCCAGATCCACGAGGTGGATAAGGAAATGCATGAAGGATCCTCGGGAGGCCACCTTAGGATTAAAAAGACCTTAGCGAAATCGCAGGCAAGGTTTTACTGGCTCCATGCTTGAGAAGACGTAGAGGACTGGTGCCGTAGATGCACAATCTGCGCTCCCGTCAAAGGTCCAAAGCGACGACTGAGAGGACAAATGTAAACCTACAACGTGGGTGTACCGTTTGAAAGGATTGCTGTTGACATCGGAGGACCCTTTCCTGAATCCGAATGGGAAAATCGATACACGCTAGTTGTGGCCGATTATTTCAGCAAGTGGACCGAGGTCTACCCCATCCTCAACCAGGAAGCAACTACCATAGCCAAACAGCTAGTGTTAAATTGGGTCAGTAGGTACGGCGTACCTTGTGAACTACATTCGGATCAAGGCAAAAACTTTGAGTCACTAGTTTTGGCGAAATGTGCGAGCTGCTGGGAATACGGAAAACGAGGACAACACCACTGCATCCCCAGTCCGATGGAATGGTCGAACGTTTCAACGGCACGCTCAATAAACATCTGGTCAAAATGGTGGACGAGAACCAAAGGGACTGGGACCGAAACATTCCACTATTTTTGATGGCGTATGGAGCTGCCGAACATGCATCGACGGTCCAAGCCCCAGCCAAAGTCATTTTTGGAAAGACTATTCGTCTGCCGGCTGATATAAAGTTCGGAACACCCCCTGAGAAACTCCAAATGACCTCGGAGTACGCAAGTGAGCTAAGACAACGGTTGAACCAGATACATCGAACAGTGCGGAACAACCTCAAATCGGCTACTGACCGCATGAAGACCAGGTATGATCTAAAGGCAAATTCTACTGGCTTTCAGCAAGATGATTTGGTGTGGCTATATAACCCGCAACGGCGGAAGGGTAGGTCTCCAAAGTTGCAGCATAATTGGGAGGGACCATACCGGGCTACAAAGCGAATCAACAACGTCGTATATCGTATACAGGAACACCGAAAGCCGAGAGCCAAAATGAAAATCGTGCACCTGGACCGTCTTGCCCCATATTACATTCAGGGAGAATTGACTACAACTGGCGACACATATTTTCGGGGTGAAAAGAACTGAGGTGGGGGCAGTGTTACATGTAAAACTAATTCTGCGAGCTACTGTCGTAATTGTTTTCACATCATCATGATCAACAAAAGAATGTACTCGAAAACCCACCAAGCATGATAAACATCTGAAAGTGACGTCACTGCCCCATTCATTAAGCTGCTCGAATATTCCAGTAAGTTCGCTAATGTACAAGACATGAATTGAATGACTAGAGACCCTATATAAAGCCGAGCTGAATGAATGGGGGGCATTCATTACAACCGCGCTAGTAAAACTGCGATAGTGCGGAGTGCGAATTGGAAAGCGATATTGATCGAGTAATAGTCAAGTGATTTTCGTTGATAGATAAGACAGCTAATGTTAGAAATTTATCGACAAAGTGAAAAGTAAAATTAGTAAAATAGTGAAATCAATTATTGTGCATTTTTAGTAAATAAACTCTTTTATCTAAGTTTAAAAGACAGTGCGTTTTCACTTTCCCGGAACATTAAAATTATTGGCCGCGAACCATAACACGCGACTATATATATATATATATATATATATATATATATATATATATATATATATATATATATATATATATATATATATATATATATATATATATATATATATATATATATATATATATATATATATATATATATATATATATATCGTTAGATGTATATATATATATATATATATTTATATATATATATATATAATATATATATATATATATATATATATATATATATATATATATATATATATATATATATATATATATATATCGTTAGATGTATATATATATATATATATATATATATATATATATATATGCATATATATATATATATATATATATATATATATATATATATCTACATGTATATATATATATATATATATATATATATATATATATATATATATATATATATATCTACATGTGTATATATATATATAGATATATATATATATATATATATATATATATATATATATATATATATATATGTATATATATATATATATATATATATATATATATACATCTACATGTATATATATATATATATATATATATATGTATATCTTTATATATTTATATATATATATATATATATATATATATATATATATATATATATATATATACATGTATATAAAATAACATATATATATATTGGAAAGTCTAAAATATATTAAGCATTTTTTGTGACTAGATGGTGTTCGTTGCCATATATCGGACAATACTAATGAGATTGAGTCAAACTGACATGCAATTGAAAGTTGACATTCCAGTCTACAATTTTCATATGGGTAGTTTTGTATTGTGTGTCTGTGTGGCCTAGTGGTTAGAGCATGAACCCATAAGCCGAAGGTCGCAGGTTCAAATCTCGTTGGGAGCAACGTGATTTAGTTCAGGGGATTTTTCGGGAAGACTACGAGTGTTCACTCAGTGATGATATGTACTGATTTAATCAGATCATATCATAGCTGAGAAAGCACACGGGAGCATGGTACTGACCAAACCAACTTCCGAAAAATTCAATACGACATGAAAATGAAGATACTCTAAATATCTCTAAGCGAAGACCAGAGTGGGGCTGTAGTGCTACAAAGAAGAAGAAGAAGTTTTGTATTTCGTCATTCGTGTCAAATGTTGTATTCATTTAAAAATGAGTGGAATTTCTGAAAAAAATTCGTTATATTTTACCATATTGCTACGATCAAGGTGAGAATGCGTCGCAGGCTCGGGAAAAAATTTGTGGTGTCTACGGTCAGGATACTTTATCAAAAGCCACAGCCAAGAGATGGTTCGCTCGCTTCCGTTCTGGAAATTTAGATGTCAAAGATGCACCTTACTCAGGTCGAGCAATCACTGAAAAAGTCGATGAAATCTTACAAAAAATTGAAGAAGACCGACACATAAGCAGCCATGACATTGCTAAGAAACTGAATATTCATTACCAAACAGTTTTGAACCATTTGCGTAAGGCTGGATACACAAAGAAGCTCGACATTTGGGTGCCGCATGAATTAACACCAAAAATTTGATCAGCCGAATTTCGATTTGCGAAAAGCTAATAAAACGCAACAAAATCGAGCTTTGAAATAAATCATTAGTGCGATGAAAAATGGGTAAGATACGAGAATGTTGTTCGAAAAAGATCATGGTCAAAAAAATGTGAATTATCGCAAACGACTTCAAAGCCAGGATTGACACCAGATAAGGTTATGCTGTGTATGGTGTTATTGGAAGGAAATTGTTTATCATGAGGTACTAGAACCTGGCCAAATACTCATTTTGGCTCTGTACTGCCAGCAATTAACCAGATTGCAATAAGCAATTCAAAAAATCGGTAAGAATCGATCAATGGAAAGGGCATTGCCTTCCATCATGACAATGCCCGACCACACACATCTTTGATGGCCCGGCAAAAGTTGACAGAAATTTACTGGGAAGTTTTGATGTATCCATCGTATAGTCCAGACTACCATTTGTTTTGGTTTCTGCAAAACTTTCCTGATGGACAGAAATTCACTTCAAAAAGGGACTGTGAAAATCACTTGGCCAAGTTTTTCGCCAATAAACCAAAGAAGTTCTACACAGATGGAATGATGGCTCTTCCCAAAAGATGGGAAAAGGTCATAGATAATAATGGACAGCAAGAAATATTCAATCGAAAAAGGACAAAAAAGACCCATATATTGAACAAATATATATATAAATATATATATATATATATATATATATATATATATATATATATATATATATATATATATATATATATATATAGTCGTATGTCATGGTTCGCCGCCAATAATTTTTATGTTCCGGGAAAGTGAAAACGCAATACCTTTTAAATTAAATTAAAAAGAGTTTATTTAATTACTTGAAAATGCACAATCACTTATTTAACTATTCCACAATTTTAATTTTCACTATTGTAAGTCTAACTTCCACTTGTCCATAAATTTCTATCGCAATTGTTATCTAAAATCACTTTACAATCAACGAAAATCACTTTTCTATTACTCGAACAATTTCGCTTTTCTATTCGCTTCACACTTTCGCAGTTTTCCTTATCGCGGTTGTAATGCATGCCCCCATTCATTCAGCTCGCCTTTATATAGGGTCTCTAGTCATTCAACCCAGTTCTCGTACGTTGGCGAATTAGCAGGAACATTCGAGCAGCGTAATGAATGGAGCAGTGACTCACTTTCAGATGTTGATGCTTGGTGGGTTTTCGAGTACGTTCGTTTTGTTGATCATGATTAATGGGTTTTCGAGTACGTTCGTTTTGTTGATCATGATCTTCTTAACGATTATGAAAATAACTGTGACAGTATCTCGAAAAATTATTCGTGCATGTAACACTGCCCCCACCTCAGTTCTTTTCGCCCCGAAAAGATGTGTCACCAGTTGTAGTCAATTCTCCCTGGAGGTGACATGGGGCAAGACGGTCCAGGTGCACGATTTTCATTTTGGCTCGTGGCTTACGGTGTTCCTGTATGCGGTATACGACGTCGTTGATTCGCTTTGTAACTCCGTATGGTCCCTCCCAATTACGTTGCAACTTTGGAGACCTACCCTTTCGCCGTTGCGGGTTATATAGTCATACCAAGTCATCTTGCTGAAAGCCAGTAGAATTTGCCTTTAGATCATACCTGGTCTTCATGCGGTCAGTAGCCGATTCGAGGTATTTTCGCATTGTCCGATGTATCTGGTTCAACCGCTGTCTTAGCTCACTTGCGTACTCCGAGATCGTTTGGGGTTTCTGAGGGGGTGTTCCGAACTTTATATTAGCCAGCAGATGAATAGTATTTCCAAGAATGACTTTGGCTGGGGCTTGACCCGTCGATGCATGATCGGCAGCTCTGTACGCCATCAAAAATAGTGGGATATGTCGGCCCCAGTCCCTTTGGTTCTTGTCAACCATTTTGGTCAGATGTTTATTGAGCGGTCCGTTGAAACTTTCGACCATTCCATCGGATTGGGGATGCAGCGGTGTTGTCCTCGTTCTCCGTATTTTCAGCAGCTCGCACATTTTGCCAAAAACTAGTGACTCAAAGTTTTTGTCTTGATCCGAATGTAGTTCGCAAAGTACGCCGTACATACTGACCCAATTTAACACTAGCTGTTTGGCTACGGTAGTTGCTTTCTGGTTGGGAATGGGGTAGACCTCCGGCCATATGCTGAAATAATCGGCTACAACCAGCGTGTATCGATTTTCCCATTCGGATTCAGGAAAGGGTCCTGCAACGTCAACAGCAATCCTTTCAAACGGTACGCCCACGTTGTAGGTTTGCATTTGTCCTCTCAGTCGTCGCTTTGGACCTTTGACGGGAGCGCAAATTGTGCATCTACGGCACCAGTCCTCTACGTCTTCTCGAGCATGGAGCCAGTAAAACATTTCCCGCAATTTCGATAAGGTCTTGTTAACACCAAGGTGGTCTCCCGAGGAGCCTTCGTACATCTCCTTAACCACCTCGTGGATTCGGCTTTTGGGAAGTATAGTTTGCATCCTATAGGAGCTGCCATCCGCCGTTTCCCATTTCCGCTTGAGTATGCCACCCTCTACTTGAAGGGAGTTCCATTGTGCCCAATAGCTTTTCAGGGTTGCGCCATGCATTGAAACGTCCTTCCACTCAGGTCGCCAAGTTGTCTACTTCCATACGAGCAATGGTCCGATGTCTTCATCGGCTAACTGGGCATTTCAAATCTCCTCCGGTGACCAACCTTCATCGAATTCGGTCGTTATCAATCGCAGATCAACGAGCGGCTCCTTTTCCTCAATCCGTCGGCAATGCTTGCAGTTAGCTGGACATAGACGGTGGGATAGGGCGTCAGCATTTCCATGAACTCCGCCCTTCCGATGATCAATTTCGTAGTCGTATGACTGCAATCTTTCGATCCATCTCGCAACTTGTCCCTCGGGGTTTTTGAAGTTGAGCAGCCATCTCTATAATGCATGGTCCGTTCAAAGAACCCATTTCTGGCCATATAGGTACTTGTGGATTTGCTTGGTGGCCTCTATTATAGTCAATAGCTCCATCCTGGTCACGCAGTAGTTTCTCTCACTTTTTGAGAGAATATGTCAGCACGGGTGATTCACACAGCTTCTCCTTCAAGGTCTCAAAGGCTACCTGGCATTGTTCATTCCAGCGTACGGATGATTTTTCTCGGTTGACTGATGGAGATACTTAGCTATTTTGGCAAAGTCTTTGACCAATTTTCGATAGTAGGTAGCCAGACCCTCAAAACTTCGTAGTTGGCGCTTGTTGTTTGGTGTTTGCCAGCTTTTCACGGCTTCAATTTTCTCAGGGTCTGTTTTGACCCCTTCTGCTGATACGACATGTCCCAGGTATTTTACTTCAGCTGCGAAAAGGATACACTTGTCGGGACTAAGTTTCAAATTCGCCAGTCACAATCGGGAGCAAACCCCTTCTAAGTTCCGCACATGCTCTTCAAACGTTCTTCCAATAACAATGATGTCATCTAGGTACACCAAGCAGGTTTTCCAGGTTAGGCCACGTAGCACGTACTCCATCAGTCGTTCAAAAGTGGCTGGAGCATTGCAAAGCCCAAATGGCATCACCACGAATCGCTACAATCCGGTCCCAACTGAAAATGCGGTTTTCTCTCGGTCCTCCTTGTTGATTTCTACCTGCCAGTAGCCACTCTTGAGATCGAGTGTAGAAAACCATTTTGCGTCGGCTAAAGTGTCCATGATGTCATCGATGCGTGGGAGTGGGTAATATCTTTCTTAGTGACGTCGTTAAGCTGCCTATGGTCGACACAAAAACGAGTGCTACCATCCTTTTTCTTTACTAGAACTACTGGCGCGGCCCATGGACTGACAGCAAGTTTGATAACGCCTTGTTTTTCCATGTCCGAGATCAGTGCGCTCACTTCTCCTTGTTTGGCTATAGGAAGACGTCTCAGTGCTTGTCGAATTGGCTTGACTCCCTGTGCATCTATGACGTGAGTTACCATACTCGTTCGGCCTTGATCATCCGGGCTTGTTGAGAAGATGTCACTGTACTTGGTGACCAGATCAGAGGCTCGCTTGAATAGCTGCACTGACAATTTGACCTGCTTCAATATTGCAGACGTGGATTCCCAGGGCTTTGTCTGTGTCTTGCCTCCTTTTCCAATGATGGTCGTGAGTAGCTTCCAAGGTTGTGATGGTGGAAACAGGCTGGCAGCTGCCGATGACTTCTCCCGCTTTGATGCTCGTGGTTGAGTCTGTGGTGCTAAGTGCTCTAACCGGCACGTATCTGTTCCTTAGAGATCTTACAAGGCTTCGTCTTACAATCAAACTGCGCAATGCGGACGTCTTCATTGGCTCTATCAGATAAGATCGGTGGTCTCCAGAATCACCATCAAGCTTGGCCCATACAATGCTCTCGGAAGAATTTGGTACATCAGTGTGGGTACATACTACCACATTAGTCTTGGGAATTTGGATGCTGGGACCCTCCATCAACGCTTCGACATTCTGCCATTTTAATACCCGTTTGCCCAAATCCAACGTGATTCCATGTGGTCGCAAAAAATCCATTCCGAGAATGTAGTCATCCATAATGTTCGCGACCAGAAAATTATGTCGGAACGCAAGGTCTCCCAACTGTATCTGGAGGTTGATCTCTCCATGGACAGGTGCAGTTTCTCTCGTAGCTGTCCTTAGTGAGAAAATCCTGCCCTTCGAAGTAGTTGTTGCCTCACATGGTCTGGTCGGATGATCGATCGGGTTGCACCAGTGTCGATGTTTATGGTGCAATGTTCTCCGTCAACTTGACCCGGAAGGTATAAGTCCGCTTCTCCACGATGTAGTCTTGATACAGTGATGGTGGTGCTGGTGACGTCGATCCTCCTAGCCAACCTCTGCCCCACGAAGTTGGCTCTTCAATGTTTCCCGACCCCTCTGTTTGAAGGGCTTCCGTTCTGGGCTCCTGACTCGGTCTAGGTCTTCTCCTAGTTGCACACCCTGGACAATAGCTCGGTTTTCTTCGCTTTTTGCAGTCTCTTTGCAGGTGCCCCCTCTCCGCAATTCCAGCATCTAAGCGCATCATTTACATGCGGATCTCGCTCAATTTCGACGCGCTCACACCTGCACTCGTTTGCCACTACCTCGCGAACCCGGGCAGTGCTACGGCTCACATATTTTGCTGCCTCAAAGTTCAGACTATAAGCCAATGGGTCCTTAACTGTTTGCTTTTGAGCTAAACGCACGGCTTGTTGCAATTCTTGGTCTTTTAATGCACTAATGAATGCTTCTGTTGCTGCGTCATCTCGATGTTCTGGGTCATATGCTGGATAAGCCAAAAGTGCCAGTCGCTTAATGTCTTGGGCTAGCTGCTGTAAGGTTTCACCAGACTTCTGCATCCGATGCCGTAGCTGTGACCGATAAATCTGCTTCAGATGATCGTCTCCATAATGCATGTGAAGCGCATTCATTATAGCAGCCGGGTTTGAGTGCAACTCAACGGGGATGGTCTGCAACAGCTCGGCAGCTGGGCTTCTTAGAGCAAGAATCAATGCAGTTGCTCGTTCCTGTTCATTCCAGTGAATTATCCGAGCGGCAACTTCAAACTGGGTTTTGTAAATAGTCCAGACGGTTTGCCCATCGAATATTGGTGCTTGCCCATTTCTGGATGTGCTTTGCACTGCGGTTATAAGCGGGGCTGGTGAGGTGGTTACTATTGCCTTCGCTGCTTCCAGTTCCTTTTTCATGTTTTCCATCTCATGGTTGAATCTCTCCTCGACCTAGCTGACCTTTTCCTCGACCTGGCTTACCTTTTCCTCGGCCTGGTAAACCTTTTCCTCGACCTGGTCAACCTTTTCGTCGACGCCTTTAATTTGTTTGTTCAGATTTCGGTTGACTGTTTATCCAGCTTCTGTGTGATGTCTGCCTTGATTTCGGTCGCTTGTTGGTCCAGCTTCTGGTCTAGCTCCACAGATAAACTGGATGACTGTTCATTTAGCTTCGCAGTTAAACTGGATGACTGTTCATTAAGCTTCGCTGATTGTTCATCTAGCTTCAGAGTTAGACTGGATGACATCAGCATTAACATTTGCATCAGCGCGTTTGCTGGCTCCTTTGATTTTGGTGTTTGTACTTCTCCACCTTCTGCGCCTTTTTCCGCATCTGAGAGCCCACCCGAATCCAGATTCACGTCTTCCGACTCAATCGCGTCACCCAAGCGTGCGATGAGTATGGCCTTTGTACCTTGTGTGGCCAGATTTTGCTGTTCCAACTCCTCCTTGAGCTCCAATATGGTCAGTTAATCAATTTTAAATGAAAGTTTCCTGGCAGTTTTAAATGAAAGTTTCGGCTATTTTTCCACGTTAATTTTCACTATTGTGCACTTCCAAAATTTTTAACGTCTTCACTTCCAAAATTTTCTTTCCCGCTTCTTGATACCACTGTCGCGTGTTATGGTTCGCGGCCAATAATTTTAATGTTACGGGAAAGCCAAAACGCAATGTCTTTTAAATTAAATTTAAAAGAGTGTATTTAATAACTTAAAAATGCCCAATCACTTATTTAACTATTTCACAATTTTAATTTTCACTATTGTAAGTCTAACTTCCACTTGTTCATAAATTTCTATCGCAATTGTCTTCTAAAATCACTTCACAATCAACGAAATTCACTTTCCTATTACTCGACAATTTCGCTTTTCTATTCGCTTCACACTTTCGCAGTTTTTCTTATCGTGGTTGTAATGAATGCCCCCATTCATTCAGCTCGCCTTTATATAGGGTCTCTAGTCATTCAACCCAGTTCTCGTACATTGGCAAATCAGCGGGAACATTCGAGCAGCGTAATGAATGGAGCAGCGACTCACTTTCAGATGTTGATGCTAGGTGGGTTTTCGAGTACGTTTGTTTTGCTGATCATGATTAATGGATTTTTGAGTACGTTCATTTTGTTGATCATGATCTTCTTAACGATTGTGAAAATAATTGCGACAGTAAGTCGCAAAATTATTCATGCATGTAACAATATATATATATATATATATATATATATATATATATATATATATATATATATATATATATATATATATATATATATATATATATATATAGATGTATATATATATATATATATATATATATATAGATATATATATATATATATAGATGTATATATATATATATATATATATATATATATATATATATATATATATATATATATATATATATATATATGTATATATATAGATGTAGATATATATATATATATATATATATATATATATATATATATATATGTAGATGTATATATATATATATATATATATATATATATATATATATATATATATATATATATATACCTATATATATATATATATATATATATATATATATATATATATATATATATATATATATATATCTATGTATATGTATATATAAATGCGATTAACGAAAAAAAGGCAAATATGTTCTACGCTTTCGCCGAAGCATATCTACTAAATAGAAGCTGTAATTAGAACAAATTCTATTTCTTACGGTACATATCAAGTTTAAAGAAATGGATTAAAATGCATATGTATTGTAAACAAAAACTTGAACTTGGAAGTAATTCAACCAACACATGGTAAATTTTGATCCATCTTTTACACGTTTATTTGCTTCTCTTCATTTTGACAGCTCCCCAATCCCAAGTGCTCGGTAGTATATGTATATGCTCTGCTTTCGGTATATAAAACCACAGGCACTGAATGATTTAAAAGAAGTTACTTCCTCAATTGTCTCTTCACTAGTCTTTCCTGCAACTACTGAGAAAGTTTTGGGCTTACCATGTTTTCGCTGCCAACTTCCCGGTTTGTTCTCAACTATTTCACATAAAAAGATCGTAGCAGTTTACATTCCACGTAGAACCGATCGGAAAAGCACTACGAGCTCTCGTGAAATGATCAAGCGGATGTAGATATGTAACTAGCATCAAACCAATAAGTTTTTTAAGCGGGCGCTGTTGGTTTACGCAAACAAAATTTATCGCGAAGTACGTACATTTCCAACCTCATGGACTATGATGAAAGTAGCAAAGCACTTTCGTTATGTCTTTGGTCAAGGTCAAAAGCGCTTTATTTAATACTAATCGTTATAAATTTTAAAAGAATATAAAGCAAAATCCGAACAATAACGATAAAAAACTTAATGGCCCAAATGGCTCTCTAAATTTATACGTTATCATTAACTCATTTCATCAAAAAAAAAAAACTATAGCAAATTCAAGTCAATGAAGATTATGACATATTTTTAAAATTCAATTGGAAAAAGGAGAAAAAACCAACCAACACTATTCTAAAATTATTTATCATCCTAACACAACAGTGAACTTTGATCCTACACCTAATATGTTTTAACTTAATTCTAATAAATGCAATCAAAAACTTTATCTTATACTAAAAAAATCGATAACAATGTTCCTAACCTAAGCGTTTAACCTTATCTCTAACCTAATATAATAAACATAACATATACCTAACCTATACCTAATTTTTAACAAAAATAAACAACAACACTAAATGTAGCAATAATGAGCTGAAACTCAAAAACTAAATAACGAAAAACACCAAAACTGAAAATAAACATGAATAATTTAGACATTGTCATTCAGCCACCAATACCTAGATTGCCCCACCTCAACTCGATCTGCTTCAACGAATCTAGCAAATGAGTATCTCCATTGGAATTGTTGGTCTCGTGAACTCAAATTCGGAGGATATTTTATCTTCTTATCGGTGGCCCGTCGATATATGTGATATATGATTGGGACGGCGTCAAAATCAAAAACATATAGATTCATATCCAAATACCCGAATGCTTCTGGAGAAATGAAGTCAGTGGCGAGGCAAGTCGCAATATACCCGTCTGTAGGGTGGAACGGCTGTGAAATCCAAGGGTTTTCAGTCACAGTCACAGATCTTGTGATATGATTCCAAAGAAGCTTCAATATGAAGATATCGACTGTAGTCACTTCAGCAGTTTGATAAATTCTTCTATTCGATATATAATGTTTCCGATCCGTCTCAGGCTTTTTGTACAAACCAGTACATGCACGAAGACATTTCCTTTCGAAAACTCTTAATTTTTCCATAGTACTAGCGCTCTGGTTGCACCAGACCTGACATCCATATGTCAAAACTGGTCTAACCAGCGTCTTGTAACAGATAATTTTGACCTTTTGATCAATGTATCTGGAATGAAAGAGCTTTCAAAGGGCCATGACTACTTTTAGTGGCTTACTGAGCATGATTTTCACATGTTCAGTATAGTACAGATACTGATCGAGATAAACACCGAGGTATCGAACACAGGATTTATGTGGAACCCGTTCAAGACTACCCTCACCAGCCATGATGTGGAAATCTTTCCAATTACGTTTCAGATCTTGACTGACCCCCTGCGGAGTTGTCCGAAACAAGATTGTTTCACACTTTTGCGCATTGATTTTCATTCGCCAATTGTCAGTGTACAGCTGCACATCATTGAACATTTTTTGGAGATTGCTCTGAACTATTGTAGCTTTTCGGTCTGCCGTATAGATGATCAGATCATCAGCAAACGCTACCAGTGATCGCGTTGGCGAGACGTTAAAATCAAAGCCGTTCAATAGCTTGCGAATGAAGATTGAGAAGAGCAGAGGCGCAGTAACTGTTCCCTGCTGTAGACCATTCAAGACCTTGAACTCGCGCATTGTTGTCAGATTTCCATCAGTTACAACAAACGATTTCCCGTATAACATATTACACATCATGGCGACAAGGTGTCTGGTGAACTTGTCCTGTAAGAGTTTTAAAACTAGTCCATCTAACCACACCGTGTCGAAGGCTTTCTCCATTTCAATGAGACATGCTCCAACACATTGTCTATCATTTAGTTTCCAACAGATGTCTGAGGTTACTTTCGTTATTGCATGTGTGGTCGAATGCCTGGCACGAAAACTAAATTGGCAATTTGGCATCAACTCATTTTCCTCAATGTGGGCGTTTAATGCTCTGTTGAGTATCACTTCAAACACCTTGCTGATGTTAGGCAGCAAGCTGATTGGGCGATAGCTTTTCGGGCATGAAGATTCTTTTCCTTTCTTCAAGATCGGAAATACCTTAGCCTTTTTCCACTCATTTGGGAAATATGAATTGCTCAACATGCAATAATTCCTAATAGCAACCTCAGGCAAATGTCGGAGAACTACATTTGGAATACCATCTGTTCCACATGATTTCTTGTTGTTTATCCTGCGAAATATGAAACACAAGCCTTCATAGCTGACAAAATAATCAATAAGATTCAAGCTCGGTATGAGGTCAGATGTTAATGTTTCATTGAAATGAAGAATTGATTGGCCGTTCAGGCTTGATTTGAAGTCGGAAACTGTTGCTTCAACGATCTCTGAAACTATTTCATTCCCTCTCTCAGGGTTTGGCAGATGAACCGATTCAAAATGTGTTCCAATCCGGGCAAGTTTATCCAATCCTTCACAAATGATCCTGTTTCCATTTCTATCCGGAGTCGTACTATCAATTTCGATACCAGCTCTATCGAGAAGATTTATCTCATCACCAGTGACTTCAAGATTCGATACCTTCACTCGAGACTTCTTGCGGAATATGCTATTCACTTTCGCAAACACGCCATCTGGGTCCTGTGGGCCAATACCTCTCAATTTTTCCGCTCATTGATTGCTGACCTCACTCCTGAAGTATAACCGGATTAAGTTCCGGACATTCTTCAGATGTAATTTCAACAAAGACAACGAGGGATGGTTATAGTCCAAAAATCGTCGATAAATATTGTTGACGCGTGTGAGAAGAAGGCTTTTCCATCTTTTCAACCTTGCGATGGTCGGTGTTTCATATCCTTCCATATTGTTTCGAAGTTTAATCTTGGGAACGACTTTCTCAATCGTTTCCAACGTCAGCTTCTCTAACTTCGACAAATAGAGATCTATTTCATCGT
The DNA here is from genome assembly GCA_963969285.1 of Odontomyia ornata. Classification (NCBI taxonomy): domain Eukaryota; kingdom Metazoa; phylum Arthropoda; class Insecta; order Diptera; family Stratiomyidae; genus Odontomyia; species Odontomyia ornata. The sequence goes on from OZ017738.1 coordinate 284,697,959, forward strand.
TAGTTAGATTCCTGTCGTTAGGAACCATTGAGCAAGAGTTGCCACCATCAGAACGGGGACATTGCTTCTAGTAATCCCGATCAAACTTCTTTTGAAACTTTCCCCAGTCTGTTTTTTTGAAGTTCAACCGATGATTTTCGAGTTGAACTGGAATGAGGAAGAAATCATCCCTTTGATGATTGATTTCCATAACGATTGCGTTATGGTCGCTATCATAAGGAAGCACCTGCAGTTTCCGTTGAGGACTATTAACGTTGAATTCGAGTCTTGCGTCAGCAATGCAGAGGTCCAAATATAAATTTGTCCTAGGGTATGTTGGGAACTCCGACCCATATAGATTGCACCTGTATTCAATCTGGTTCTCTGTTATCCACGATTTCAGGAATACACCTCTTGGATTATTGGTGGCGTTCAGCCATGATGTATGCTTGGCGTTCAGGTTACCAGCAAGAATATAATAATTATGAAGCCTGTTCAATTCGAGTATTTCAAACAAGAAATTGAGTTCCTCCTTGAGCCTGAGAACAGTTCCACCAGTTGCATAGGCAGAGATAACGAAAAGGTTATTCCCACCTGGCAGTGAAATTTTGATAACGCACACTTCAAGAGATTCAAAGCTTTTGAATTCGACTTTTTCAATATTTTGGAAACAATAGGGTCTTCGAACCAATATCCCGGTGCCACCTCCCCCATCACCTGTTACCCTATCGTTTCTTACGAATTCAAAATCCTTGAATGTCATGGAGTGCCATGAATTGAAGTGGGTTTCGGTGAGAAGCATGATGTCAGGCTTTTGCTTAACAATGAATTCAAGGAGATAATCACGCCGATGTATAGTAACAATGGAGTTGACGATGATCGAGATGAGACGAATCCTATCCATGGGAATGTGACTGGATGACAAACTATTTTGGAGCATGTTGGCCTAAACGTTGAAGAACGAAATTGGTTTTTTGGTCTTGTTTATTAATTCTATCAGGCGTGATTCAAGTTGCTGGTAGATTTTAAGAAGCAGCTCATTATTGCCACTTACGTTATTTATTTTATTTACATTGTTGTCTGCTGATCCTCTGGCAGCAAGTGCAAATGATACCCCGGGTTTTATGAAGTTGGGAGGTAACAGATTGTGATTAACTTTGGGGAAAATTTAGCTCTTGCATCTTGATACCGAAGGCATCCTCGGTATGATGCTGGATGACCAAATATACCACAATTAACACAGTATAATTTTTCTTTTGGCTCCATCTGAGCCAATTTGCATTCACCGGGGGCGTGAATATCTTTGCACTTAACACTGCGCTAGTGCATTGCACAATTGGCAGCCGAATGACCGAATCTTTGACACCGGTAACACTGGTTGACCTCAGTTTTTTGGAGGCGACTCCCACCTCACAACTCTAAAGTTTAAGTACCTTACCTGTTGGAGGGCACTCAGACTGCTGTCGTTGGAAATTTGGATCAAATAAAATGGTAATATTTTACCTTCTACAGCAAAATTTTGTAGCAAAATTTTTCACAGCACCAGCTGCTTCCTGCAACATTTCAAGGAGATCAACTGTATTCCCCCCACAATCCAAGCCCTTCAACAGGAAGGTCTGATTTTTTTCCGCCTTTGGCGTATATGTGAAGTGGGGAGCTTGGACACTATTAAGAGCATCTTTCGCCAGTTTGAAATCAGCCAGTGTCTTTGTCTTGATTGTGAGTTTATCAGTGGTCACTCTCTTAACTTCAAAGTTTTAGATTTTATGTTCGGCTGCCAATAACCGAACCATATCTCCTCCACGCTGCCCAAAAACGTTTATTGGAGGAACTTTTTCATTTGCCTTATTAATTTTATTAGGAGAACCAGCAGACATACCGGTTGGCTTCTTCTCGTTTTGCTTATTTTTTAATTTTAAATATTTAATGAAATTATTATCGCTATCAATATTACCTATGCTATCGTTGCTCTCCATTTCGATGTTCATTTCTTCGTTCATTGTAGACAGCACCGCATAATAATTGGCGCTGTCGTTGGCTCCTCCTGCGCTCAGGATATTCTCAGCATCATGGATTGTCTTGCTCGTATCTTGCGATTTCGTTTTGTATGTTTGATTCTTCTGTGTTGGTACTGCTTTCTCGTTGGTCTTGCTTGCTGTTGTTGTTTCCTTTTTCTCTTTCTTCTTAGTTTATATCGGTTCTTCTTCTCCGGACGTATTCAGTGGCTTCACTTTTGGTTTGCTCCCATTTGATAACGTCCGGACCATGTCTTCCAAACTCTGTATACGGACTTTTAACTCGTCATTTTGTTTCGTAACCCTTGCATTCTCCTTGGTTACTTTTTCATAAGCTTCGCTTGAAAGCGTAGTACGCTTTCCATGCTCACAATTGTCTTGTTCATTTTTCCGCTTGTTTATTTTATCATTTGTAATTTTAGAAATGCCTGGCTCTGGGTGCCCCAGCGGTGGAAAGCCGTCGGGCTCCTCCATCCCCCCGGTGAAAAAACTTTTCTTCTTTTTTGAAACTTTCTCGCAGGTAAAATCCAGATACTCGATAAATTGTTCGAATAGTTCGACGATGTAATAAGTTTCTTTATAAAATTACTTTCTAATTTAAGTTTTTCAAAATTATTTTAATTTATAAAAATTCTTGACAGGAGCGAATTAAAAACACGTCTACACGCAACGAGTGCTAGACGTAGAATCGTTATGTCTTTGGTGGTACACGACTAATGACGCTACACCGTCCCAATGTGCCTAACTATTTACATCACTCGATCAGTATCTGGGTGGTGAGTTCACTGTGTCCGCAGCTTGTCTCCTTTATGCACTTCTGAAGCGTTCACTGAAACAGCTGCGATTGATGGCTTGTTGATACCTTTCGACTTTGCCTCCGTCGCAATGAAACTGTGACCACCAATATCGAAAGTAACATTGTCGTGTTGCGTTTATCTCAAATTGCAGGTATCTGGTCAATTATTTCATTCACACGATGGCAAACGAAACTATTGATCGAATTTTTCCACACAACATTGATTTGGGTTAGGTTATTCTCACCTCGTTGACAGCCGCCACAGAATTAATCTCTGGTGTGTTCAATTTAATAGTTAAAAAATATTCCGCCTTTAGCAGAACCTTCAAATAAAAAAAAATGAAAGAAAGTATATACCCTTTAATTCTACTATTTATTTTAAATTTAGTATACAATTGTTTCGTTCTCTACTTGAGAACTTCCTCAGTACTACTATCAGTAGTACTGAGGAAGTTCTCAAGTAGAGAACGAAACAATTGTATACTAAATTTAAAATAAATAGTCTCTACTTGAGAACTTCCTCAGTACTACTATCAGTAGTACTGAGGAAGTTCTCAAGTAGAGAACGAAACAATTGTATACTAAATTTAAAATAAATAGTAGAATTAAAGGGTGTTCAATTTGTCCAAATTTACTCTTCCATCCGTAATTATTGCAGGTATCGAGGCTGCATAAATTTGCACGTATGTTTTATAGGGCAGCTAATTTTCCACTAGCCTCGTGAAAGTTGGGATTATGGAAAAACGGCTGAAGGTGTTTGAAAACCATTCGCTTGTAGGATGTGCTACGAACAGGGCAGGTAAGAAGGGGCTATCATATTCTCGACGCAGATTCTTTGCGAGGTAAATCCCCAGTTCCTTGTCGTTCAGGTCCGATATGAGGTATCGTATGGAACTTAGAACTTGGACGACCCGACATTTTATGAAGTTTCTGTCAAGTTTGGCATTGTAATGCCGAGCCAAATTGGTAGATTTCATCACCCACCTTGAAAACAGAAAGGCGTTACCACATGTTATGCTACTCTTCCATCTTAGATTTTGCCTTGGACTTGGTCATGTAGTAATTGGAGTTTCTCGTGTGGCTCAAGAGTTATGACTGGTTCTCCCAAATAGTTTAATTGCCTGAGCAACTGATATGATTTACTGCGGCGAATCATGTATTGACCGAATACGGTAAAAGAAGTGAGACACCTTTTGATTCGGATCTATACCCGTAGGCTCATATAGCGGCTGAAAACATCCAATTGACACGTTCAGACGTGTTGGTTTGAGGTGAGTATATTGCAGCATATTTGTTGGTAATGCCATATTTATCTATCAGCTCACGAAACTAGATCGATTTGTATTGTAGTCTGTTATCAGATATTGCGTACTCTGATACTCCGAATGCATGAAATACACATTTCTCCGAGAAGCTCAGGATGAGGGCCATATGGAAGTTGCAAAGCGGTTCTATTTTTGAGAGCTTTGAGAGTTGATCCAGGCTGATGACGCCTTCAACGTATCCAGACGTCGATTTAGGATATGGGCCAATGAGATCGATGTACAAGAAGAACAGCGTTTGGTGGCTTGGTGCACTTGCAGGTTTCACAGACGGTCACATAGATCTTCACCTATTGAGCCATTTTTGACCAAAAGAAGTAAATCGTCAGGCGCCACAACGTTCGGTCGTAACCGCCATGTGCACTCAAAGATAGCCATGAGCCCGTGTGATTAGATCGTCAGTTGTTTTTTCAGGTACTCATTATTTCAAATGTTCTCCTTCCTTCGTTTGTATATGCCATGTGCGTGTACACAAATCCATTTAATGTCTTCAAATCTGGTGACTCGGACAGTTGAGTTTGGGTGGTGTCTACCAACTGAACTTAACTTGCCAACTTAAAGGAAGGATGGTTGATGTCTACACGAGAGCTATCCCAGCCTTGTACTAACTCTGGCCGCTCTGGGGGTGAGCATCCTCGATAAGGTGTCGGGTATCACATGTTGGCTTCCATTTCGATCTCCCATCTTACCCGACGACTGTACAAGTTGGATCGAGCTATGAGCCAATTAAAAGATGCATGGTCCATAAAGGTTTAAAGGGAATGTCCTTTTTTGTCTAAAACTGATCCCACCCCGTATTGAGTTGCGTTGCAATGGATTGAAAACGGTTTTCTGAAGTCTGGGCTATGCAGTCCGAGAGCGGTCGTCAGGCTCATGTGTAGGTCTGCAAAGGCCCATAAGCCATGCTCTTCCCAGATGAACTTTTGTCTCTTGCGCAGGATGTCTGTCAGAGGCATGATGATGGTTGCGTAATTCCATACAAACTGTTGATAGTAACTGCATAAACCCAAGGGGCGCCGTAGCTACTTGGTGGTCTTGGGCAATGGAAAAAAAACCAATCAGTTTCGTCTTATCCGGATCCATCTTCATGTTGATGTGCCCTATGATATGGCCCACGTATTTAATCTGCGTCATAACGAACAGACTCTTCCATATGTTGGTGGTTAGTTTTGCTTTTCGGATCGGCAAGGCTGCTTGCTGAAGGAAGAGGGTATGCTTGTCAAAAGCCTCGGTGGTTAATAGAAAGTCGAATAGTTATACGAGGACCTTGCGTCGCTACGGTTATGGTTTAATCTTATCCATAAGGCAAGTCATAGTCTGTGGTAGGGATGGTGGTTTTCGGTAAAAAACCAGTTCTTCGGTTCTCTGGTTTTGTCATTTTCTGTTCAACCAGGTGATTTTTTACAGTCAAAAAAAAACCAGTTTTTGGAAGAATCGGTTTTTGTTATTAGCAAATTTAAAAAAAAAAACTAAGTTAAATTTATATGTTTATGTCCATTGATTAACTTTAGATGTGAATGGTTTTTCGATTTTTTACTCATTAAATTAATCGAATAAACATGAGCTAAAGGCTATCTCATCTTTGTGTCAAAAATGAGAATCAAGCGTATTGAAATTCAAGCCGATAGCTTGCTGTTAGCTTCCAATTCTGTCCCCATGCATTTTGCATTTACTGTGTACTATGTGCTGGCTTCTCTCCACACCGTATGTAGAATCATCCACACTAATACAACTAATACCGAGAACGAATCAAACAAAGAAATTAACTTTACTCTGGTGATCGTGGTCATTAATGCTGCCTAGGTTAGGATGATGACATAACTGTTTTCCGGTTTTTGTCTTCGGTATTTTTTTTTTTTTACCTCCGATTTTTTATCCTGTTCATGAATTTGAAAGCAAAAAACCGGTCAAAACCTGCAGGGAGAAACTCCAGAAAAACTGGTTTTTCAAACTAAAAAAATCGGTTTTCGGCAAAACCGGAGCGGTTTTTTTCCATTCCAAGTCTGTGGTGCATTCTATACGCCAAAAGACATCGTGACAAAGTTGTACAATAAACGACCTGAAACCATGTCGGTGGTTTTTTCCTTCGAACTAAAACGATCTGCCAGAACGCGTCTTTGAGGTTTAAGCTGGTGATGAAATGTGCTTTGAGTAGCCGACTTAAGGTGCCTTCGATCTGCAGTAGGGGGTATGCGTCTTTGGCCTTGACGACGTTTAGGCACTTCGCGTCTAGGCATGGTGGGACCTTATTAGGCTTAACCACGAACGTAACTGGTGAAGCCCATGCGCTTTGTGTTTCCTCAATCATACCCAGTGTCAACATCTAACCTACTTCGGCGTACAGCAACATTTCCTTTCGGCGGATGTATGGCAAGCTGTCTCTTTTTGATAGGTTTTGCATCTCCTACATCAGTAGTGTAACACACCAGGGATGTCCTGCCGAGGACTTCTTTCTCATGTGACAGAGAAGCCGCTACAGCCGCGTCTAGCCGTCGCTGTTGATTGGCATCTATCGTGTGTCGAAGGGGTAGAGAATGCAGTGTCGAGTCGTCGAATGTAGCAACGGTGTCGGGTGAAGTGCTGGTGAACAATTCTGGTGCTTAAAAAAGATTTTGTATAATATAAAAATCCATGGACTTGGTTGTACCCTTATACTTGACATCAATCATGAGTTTACCTACAATAGATCGCCGAGTTCCATCTGCATATTCAACAAGGTAGTGAAATGCTGGATTTCATCCGTATGGTTCTTCAGGACTTCTCTTGCAAAATTGGCTGATATGCAGCTGATGCTGGCCTCAGTGTCTACTAAAACTACCATCAGACTCTGCAAGATCTGTACTGACGCATATAGGTAGACGTCATCTTTCAATAATGCACCTATCTTGATCGCACGCAAAAGTTTCCTCGTCTTTTTCACCTTCCTCCAGAAGCCTCGCATCCGGCGAGTGGCACGCATAGCTCTGTGAGATGAACACCCCTTCATTCAAAATGCGTTGATTTATGACAAAATATTCTCTCAGTCTGACATGGTAGGGTTTCAGGTGACAGACAGAGTTAACATATGATGAGTACTTTGATGATGAAATCTCAAAAAAATGATTTTGTTGTAATATTGCTAAAATCGTTGACTAAACCAAATTTTAAATATCTTTTTGTTATATTATATATTTGGAGAAAATATGTATAATCAAAAGTTTAGGGTCTAGTTCGATAGAAAGCCCTTGTAGCAGAAAAACCGTGTATGATTGTCGTAATCCTATGCCATACTATGGGTATGAAATATGCACCCTAACCCAAGCAACTGCAAACATATTGGAAGCCTTCGAGGCGAATAATCGAAGTGAAGCTAGACGGGGAACAATGGCGAATTTGATGCAACCATGAGCTGTATGAAATGTTTGACGAACTGGAGGTCTCAACGATTGTTAGACTGTGGAAGCTGCAATGCGCTGGCCATGTGAATTATATAGACGAACAACGAATATCCAAAACTGTATCCTTGGGAGAGCTGAAGGCCGGAGACCAGTGGGGAAACCAAGGAAACGCTGGTCTGACTCGGCCGACGAAGAAAGTTCATCGCTGCTCTTATTTCAAAATTGGAGGACGTGGCCAACGGACCGCGACAGTTGCAGGCACTATTTGAAGGAAGCAAAGGCCCAAGAGGGGCTGTGGTGCTACGAAGGAGAAGAAGAAAATTATTGTAAATAATCGGAGAAAAAACGGCTTTAACTTCTGTACATTCTATAAAAGCTTAAAGCATATAAAGTCCTTTTAAAGGACTACCTAAATCCATCCAAAATTTCAAACATATCCCTTTCTCCTGTTCCCTTGACACTGGTAAAGTAATTTGAAGGGCTCATAGAGACCTTTCATATGCCATCCCATATTACCACCTTTGATGAAATATTGTCGTAAGGGTCACTCCTCTACATAGGGGACCCCTTCAAAACTCTTTGAAATTTTCTTTTCATCCTCAAACTTCCTAGAAATTATAACTTGCGACCTTCCCACAAAGTTTCATGGCTCTAACTTCTATAAATTCGGAGGAAAACTGATGTGACATACAGACGGATGGACGGATGCAGGTACCGATTTTAATAGGGTTTTGTATTTTAGTAAACAAATCATGAGTATTTGTTAAACTTTCATCTTGATCATTTGACCCTTTTTACATCAATTTAATGTAAATCTATACGAAAATTCGCTCTACACTGAGCTTTTTCCACCATGCGGGCATCAATTCCTATTTTTGGATAGCTCCGATAGCTTCAAATTACTTATTAAAAATTCTTTGTGTGTAGCTACATAATTGAGCTGTATTAATAGTTTTTCCGAAAATTATTAGAAACGAAAAATGTAAGAAGAATGTGGTTTTGATGTACGTACTAACGCATGGTGCAAAAAACGCAGTGATGAGCTAATTGTCGTATAGGCTTACATTGAATTGATGTAAAAAGGGTCAAATTATCAATAAAAAAATTTAGTAAATACAAGTACTTACAGTAGAAAATTAACCTGAACATAATTGAGTTTGTATGAGTACATAAATTAAAAATAATTCTCTCACCTCTAAGCATGGTGATCACCATCACCCGTTAGTATTGCAAAAAATTGATGGCGTGATGAAAATTAATACACACGTCGAAACCAACTTTTTCTAAAATTTTTCTTCTCTAACAACTTTCAGAAAAATTATCAATGCAACTCAATTATGTAGCTACACACAAAGAATTTTTATAAGTAAACACAAGTATGTTTTACATTTTTGGGAAAGCGTACATATAGCAGCTTCAATTAAAACAAATGTTATTCCTTGCGGTACTTATAGAGTTATGAGGAATGGATTAAAAATGCATATCGATTGTAAGCAAAAACTTGAATTTGCAAGATATTAAACCAACACATGGCAAATTTTGATCCATCTTTTATACGTTTATTTGCCTCTGTTCTCATTTTGACAGCTTCCCGATCGCAAGTGCTAGTTGATATACATGCTCGGCTTTTGGTTTATAAAACCACAGTGAATAATTTAAAAGAAAACACTTCCTCAATTGCCTCTTTGATTTTTAACTATAATTATTCCAATTTTATTTTCGATCCGATATGATTGATAGTTTTCTGGCCCCTTTTCACTCTACCTCCGTAGCAATGAAGCTGTGACCACCAAAATCAAAGTAACAAAAGAGTTCTGTAGCTTTTCACACTCACTGTGCACTGTCGTTTTGAGTTTACCTCAAATTTCAGGTAACTACCCAATTAGTTAATTTACACAATGGCAAACGAAATTATTGACCGAACTTTCCCCCAGAACATCGAGTTGGGTAAGTTTATTCCACCTTATTGACAGGTGTTACAGATCTATTGAATTAACAATTAACGTCTGTTAATTAATTGAGCCTTTTTCAATGCCTTCCGTTTGTAATTATTGCCGGGTATCAAGGCTCAATAAACTCTCACGCATGTATGTATTACAAATAAATAAAGTAGAACTTGTTTCAAGACAATATTACGGTACCAGACCCTATGCATGCTGATACGAACTCAGAGGTTGATATGATATGCATCCTATATACACATCAAGGCTCCCGAGAGAGACAGATATCGCTGCACACCACTTACCTGCTACTACATGCATCTGCACCAAAGCTCACGTAAGATAGGCAGCCATATGGCAGCAGCGTTTACCACCACACACATGACCACTTGTGGCCAACCTTGCTCGCTAGCTTACACAGAGCCATATAAAAAATTGTGGAGGTGCCAATGAAAATTCGAGGTTTTGTACGGTTTTGAGACGGATTGCTACAGTGAAATTCAGATAATCCGCGGAAAACACAATAGCGTAGTGAAAATCATTACAATTCTTATACCCGTCTAATTTTTATCACCTCCCAAATTGAATGAATAGGAGTTTGTTTATTTCTCAAAGCTTAGCTGTCAGTGGAATGTGCAAAACATATGCCTCATTTGCTCGTCTTGAAAAGTGTAGGAATATAGTGAACAGTGCGAAATACCTTAGGCAAGTTTTTATTCGGGAAATAGTATATATTACGCGATATAAGCTTTGCTTATGCCTCAGTTGGCTGATAGCTCACGAAAGCTTGTCGCCCTACTGACTAATACATATGCAAATTGCCTCCATATGGATTTTTTTACGTGAGCTTTGATCTGAACTAGATCAATAATGAGAGGCTTTTACTTAATGTGTCAATTTTGTTTGATTATTTAGTTATGTTGTACAATTACGCGTTAAGTTGAATATATTAATGATCTTGGTTCAGGCAAACATCTTTTGCTGGACTGTTTTTTGCAGGAGGGTCACTATTCTGGTTGGTTCATCCTCTAGCCCCTTTGGTTGAATGCGAGTTGGTTTTGACCACGACGAATTAACACACCAATATAGTATTTTAATCCCAATAAGGTAATGCGAGTGATCAATAGAAATGAAACTAAGTTTATCGTGCTTTAATTTGCTTTATGGTCAAAACAATACGTTAAGAATAAATTTTAAGCTAATTAATCTGTTACAAAATAAGTTCTTATGCCTAAATGTGTATAAATTTAGAGTATTAATGGAAACTTTTGAAGAAACTAATCAATTAAGACTATAACTGCTGGCTCCAGGCGTAATTGCCTTCGGACGCTAATACTTGGGCTTACACCTTGAGTACGCAGCTTTATTAATGAATCAATCAATTAATAATCCAACTGCAGGCCCCGGCCGTAATACCTTGGATCGTTAATACTCGAGCTGATTCCTTGAGTATGGAGTTTGATTGATAAATAAATCAATTATTCGTTCGTTTACAGGCCCCGGACGCCTTGAGTACCCAGTTGAACGTATCCCTATTCGTTTATCCCAGGCTAAGTGCCTTGGGATAGAATAAGCTCGGGCGCTTAACTTGAGGTAGCGAATAGAAAAATACTTCTCGATTTTCTGCTTATATAATTTTCTTTTATAGCATAACCAGGCCGATTTAATTGCTTACCAACCAAACCAATGAAGACGATTAAAATTAGTCCATGGTTGAAGTTTATTTTTTGTATCGCGATTTCTCTGTGACTGGTGCAACCACAGAGCTTCAGCTTTCGCTCGATTTGCTTAATGGCGCATGTGTGGTTCCAATTAGTGCTGCTGTTACTGCATCGGTACGGTCGACGGTGAAGTCTTGTGTGTAGAATTTTTAAATTCTTTATATGGATACCCACCCACCTCTGCTAATAAATGATACGACTGCCGCGCCCACAAATGGTTTAATTACAATTCGCAGCTTTTTGCATATTTCGCCATTCATAGTACACAAAGATGAACGACGAGTCAACGTTTGACGTTGTTCTTAGGGACTGTCATGTTCCACATATCGTGATGCATCTTTTTTCAAAGATCACCTCCTGGTACGCAAACCCTGCCCCACTGCACTTAGCCATAGTTTTCATATCCATATTTGTGCCACGGTGAACGATTGCTGGCAGAATAGATGCCACTGTGATGTTGATTTGAGCATTTTGGGCGAAAGTTTCTCGCGGTCAATGCGTTTTCTATCAATGTACGTCGCTTTAAAGAAGCTTCGACGCATCGTTGGTTCATGATTATATTTGCTTTGAAAGGAATTAAATTTTACCAGTGCAAATCACTAGGAATAGGTACTACAGGAAACCCAGTACTCCCCTTCGCGCATAGTAGATTTTTTTTAGTGTTAGTAAAATATGTTCATAATATTGGTGCATCAGTGCCGTAAGAAATAAAGTTATTTTGAGTAGTGGCAAAAGTATTTAGATTTCAATTTAGCGTGAGGAATACTAAGGAAAAATAATCTCTTTATTTGCTATGTATAAACAATATATATATTTATATATATATATATATATATATATATATATATATATATATATATATATATATATATATATATATATATATATATATATATATATATATGTATATATATATATATATATATATATATACATATATATACATATATATGTATGTATATACGTATATATGTATATATATAAACATATGTATATATATATATATATATATATATATATATATATATATATATATATATTTATAAGTATGTATATATGTATATATATATATATATATATATATATATATATATATATCTATATATAAATATATATATATATATATATATATATATATATATATATATATATATATATATATATATATATACATTGTATATAGACATATATGTAAATATATATATATATATATATATATATATATATATATATATATATAAATATATATATATATATATATATATATATATATATATATATATATATATACATATATATATATATTTATATATATATATATATATATATGTAAATATATATATATATATATATGTAAATATATATATATATATATATATATATATATATATATATGTAAATATATATATATATATATATATATATATATATATATATATATATATATATATATATATATGTAAGTATATATATATATATATATATATATATATATATATATATATACATAGAAATGTATATGTTTTAAATATATATTAGCTTATATATATATATATATATATATATATATATATATATATATATATATATATATATATATACAGGGACTACATTATAAGTAACCGGAATGAACAATGAACAATGCCAGGTAGCCTTTGAGACCCTGAAGGAGAAGCTGTGTGAATCATCCGTGCTAGCAAATCCAAAACCGGGAAAAATGTTTGCAGTCGACACTGATGCGAGCAATGGCGGTATTAGAGCTATACTCTCCCAGCAGAAGAAAGAGTCCTCTCGTATTCCATTCGAGTTCTCTCAAAAAGTGAGAGAAACTACTGCGTGACCAGGAAGGAGCTATTGGCTATAATAGAGGCCACCAAGCAGTTCCACAAGTACCTATATGGCCAGAAATTGGTTCTTCGAATGGACCATGCATCGCTGAGAAGGATGCTCAACTTCAAAAACCCCGAGGAACAAGTTGCGAGATGGATCGAAAGATTGCAGTCATATGACTGCGAAATTGTTCATCGGAAGGGTGGAGTTCATGGGAAAGCTGACGCCCTATCTCGTCGTCCATGTCCAGCTAACTGCAAGCATTGCCGACGGATTGAGGAAAAGGAGCCGCTCGGTGATCTGCGATTGATAACGACCGAACTCGATGAAGGTTGGGCATTGGAGTTGGTTATATATATATATATATATATATATATATATATATATATATATATATATATATATATATATATATATATATATATATATATATATATATATATATATACCTGTATAATAAGTAACCGGAGTGACCTCAGGAAATTTTTTGTTGGCAAAATATTTACAACTTTTCCTTAGAAATCTTCAAAGTAGTCCCCATTGGAGTGGATAACACGCTGATTTTGGATTTTTCTACCCCCAAACGCTCCCTGGAAGTCGGCAACCTCGGTGCTGTCTAGAGCCCTCGTCGTAGCACGTTGAATGTTTTCCAGAGTCCCAAGCCGCGTCCGCTTAAGGTGTCTCTTGATCTTGGGGAACAGAAAAAAGTCCGCTGGTGCCTTATCCGGGCTGTAAGGAGGCTGTGGCAGCGTTGCCCTCGACTTTTTGTCCAACTGCTCGGTGGCGAGCAGGCAGGTGTGCGACGGCCATTGCGGTTATGGAGGATCCACGAATCGGCAATCTCCGGACGGACTCGGTGAACCCGGGCGGTTAGTCGGCGGAGCACCTCTCTGTAGTACTGGCCGTTTACAATTTGGCCGGGTGGCACAAACTCTTTGTGAACAATGCCTTTCACGTCAAAGAAAGCAATGAGCATCGACTTCACCTTCGATTTACGCATGCGCGCTTTTTTCGGTCGTGGTGATGCCGGTGTGTGCCACTCAGAACTCTGCCGCTTTGTCTCAGGATCTTATTCGAAAACCCACGTCTCCTGTAATAACGTGGTTAAAAAACTCTGGTTCGGTTTGCTAACACATTGCTCGATCGTACGCTCCATTTTCACTCTGACGACGTAACTGAACACTCAATCCGCTCTCGCTCGATGCTATCTCTCAAAGTGCTTGGAGGCAACTGCTGCAGCTTGGTTTCCTTAACCTAGACCCCCACCACCACTACAGCACTTGATACCGGTTAGCAGACGCTTTGACAGTGCGGGGCAGGCTCAGTCCGGTTACTTATTATGTAGTCCCTGTATATATATATATATATCTATATATATATATATATATATATATATATATATATATATATATATATACAAGTAAATATATATTCCCCAAGATCAAGAGACACCTTAAGGGGACGCGGTTCGGGACTCTGGAAAACATTCAACGTTCTACGACGAGGGCTCTAGACAGCGCTGAGGTTGCCGACTTCCAGGGAGCGTTCGGGGGTAGGAAAATCCGAAATCAGCGTGTTATCCACTCCAATGGGGACTACTTTGAAAATTTCTAAAGAAAAATTGTAAATATTTTGCCAACAAAAAATTTCCTGAGGTCACTCCGGTTACTTATTATACAGGTATATATATACATATATATATATATATATATATATATATATATATATATATATATATATATATATATATATATATATATATATATATATATGTATATGTATATATATATATATATATATATATATATATATATATATATATATCTATATATATATATATATATATATATATATATATATATATATATATACTCGTATATATATATATATATATATATATATATATATACATATATATCTTTATATATATATATATATATATATACATATATATCTTTATATATATATATATATATATATATATATATATATATATATATATACATACTTATATATAAATATATATATATATATATATATATATATATATATATATATATATATATATATATATATATATATTTATATATATATTTATATATACATATATATATATATATATATATATATATATATATATATATATATATATATATATATAAATATATACAGTAGAACTCCAATCATCCGAATCAATTGGGACCAGACCCCATTCAGATAACCAAAAATTCGGATAAAAAGGGGTATATTTTCAAGAAAAAGAGTTTGTTTTTGGTACTGTTGCATTATAATTAATTACTCTAGTGTACTTACACTGGAAACAACGTATAGAATATATTATGAATGCTACAGTACATAAAATGTTAAATGATAAGTGTTACATACATACTGTCGCGTGTTATGGTTCGCGGCCAATAATTTTAATGTTCCGGCAAAGTGAAAACGCAATATCTTTTAAATTAAATTAAAAAGAGTTTATTCACTAAAATTGCACAATCACCAATTTAACTATTTCACAACTTGTCTATTAATTTTTTATTTCAACTATTTATTACTTCAATATCGCTTTTTACTTCGCACTCCACTCTATCGCTGCTTACTATATCGGGGTTGTAATGAATCCCCCATTCATTCAGCTCGCCTTTATATAGGGTTTCTAGTCATTCCATTCATTTCTCGTATATTGCTGAACTATGTGGAATATTCGACCAGCTTAATGAATGGGCGGTGACTCACTTTCAGATGTGGATCATGCTTGGTGGGTTTTCGAGTACATTCGCTTTTTGATCATTATGTTTGTAATGGTTGTGGAAACAATTGCGACAGTAGCTCGCAAAATTATTCGTGCATGTAACACTGCCCCCACCTCAGTTCTTTTCACCCCGAAAGTATGTGTCGCCAGTTGTAGTAAATTCTCCCTGGATGTAATATGTGGCAAGACGGTCCAGGTGCACGATTTTCATTTTGGCTCGTGGCTTACGGTACTCCTGTATGCGGTATACGACGTCTTTGATTCACTTTGTAACTCGGTATGGTCCTTCCCAATTATGCTGCAACTTTTGAGACCTGTCCTTTCGCCGTTGCGGGTTATATAGCCACACCAAGTCATCTTGCTGGAAGCCAGTAGAATTTGCCTTTAGATCATACCTGGTCTTCATGCGGTCAGTAGCCGATTCGAGGTGTTTTCGCATTGTCCGATGTATCTGGTTCAACAGTTGCCTTAGCTCACTTGCGTACTCCGAGATCGTTTGGGGTTTCTCAGGCGGTACTCCGAACTTTACATCAGCTGGTAGACGAATAGTCTTTCCAAAAATGACTTTGGCTGGGGCTTGGCCCATCGGTGCATGATCGGCAGCTCTATACGGCATCAAAAATAGTGGGATATGTCGGTCCCAGTCCCTTTGGTTCTCGTCAACCATCTTGGCGAGGTGTTTATTGAGCGTGCCGTTGAAACGTTCGACCATTCCATCGGATTGGGGATGCAGTGGTGTTGTCCTCGTTTTCCGTATTTCCAGTAGTTTACACATTTCACCAAAACTAGTGACTCAAAGTTTCGGCCTTGATCCGAATGTAGTTCACAAGGTACACCGTACATACTGACCCAATTTAACACTAGCTGTTCAGCTACAGTAGTTGCTTCCTGGTTGGGGATGGGGTAGACCTCGGGCCACTTGCTGAAATAATCGGCTACAATCAGCGTGTATCGATTTCCCCATTCGGATTCAGGGAAGGGTCCTGCGATGTCAACAGCAATCCTTTCAAATGGTACTCCCACGTTATACGTTTGCATTTGTCCTCTCAGTCATCGCTTAGGACCTTCGACAGAAGCGTAAATTGTAAATCTACGGCACCAGTCCTCTACGTCTTCTCGAGCGTGGAGCCGGTGAAACCTTTCCCGCAATTTCGCTAAGGTCTTGTTAACACCAAGGTGGCCTCTCGAGGATCCTTCGTGCATCTCCTTAACTGCATCGTGGATTCGGCTTTTCGCAAGTATGGATTGCATTCTATAGGAGCTGCCATCCGCCGTTTCCCATTTCCGCTTGAGTACGCCACCCTCCCCCTGAAGGGAAGTCCATTATGCCCAGTAGCCATAAGAGCAATTGTCCGATGTCTTCATCGGCCAACTCCTATGACCAACCTTCATCGAATTCGGTCGTTATCAATCGCAGGTCAACGAGCGACTCCTTTTCCTCAATCCGTCGACAATGCTTGCAGTTAGCTGGACATGGACGACGAGATAGGGCGTCAGCTTTCCCATGAACTCCGCCCTTCCGATGAACAATTTCGTAGTCATATGACTGCAATCTTTCGATCCATCTCGCAAATTGTCCCTCGGGGTTTTTGAAGTTGAGCATCCATCCCAGCGATGCATGGTCCATTCGAAGAACCAATTTCTGGCCATATAGGTACTTGTGGAACTGCTTGGTGGCCTCTATTATAGCCAATAGCTCCTTCCTGGTCACGCAGTAGTTTCTCTCACTTTTCGAGAGAACTCGAATGTAATACGAGAGGACTCTTTCTTCGCCATCGATCTGCTGGGAGAGTACAGCTCTAATTACGCCATTGCTTGCATCAGTGTCGACTACAAACATTTTTCCGGGTTTCGGATATGCTAGGACGGTTGATTCACTCAGCTTCTCCTTCAGGGTCTCAAAGGCTACCTGGCATTGTTCATTCCAGCGTACGGACGAATTTTCTTGGTTGACTGATGGAGATACTTAGCTATTTTGGCAAAGTCTTTGAGGAATCTTCGATAGTAGGTTGCCAGACCCAGAAAACTTCGTAGTTGGCGCTTGTTGTTTGGTGTTGGCCAGCTTTTCACGGCTTCAATTTTCTCAGGGTCTGTTTTGATCCCTTCTGCTGATACGACGTGTGCCAGGTATTTTACTTCAGCTGCGAAAAGGGTACACTTGCCGGGACTAGGTTTCAAATTCGCCAGTCGCAATCGGGTGAAAACCTCTTCTACGTTCCGCACATGCTCTTCGAACGTTCTCCCAATAACAATGATGTCATCTAGGTACACCAAGCAGGTTTTCTAGGTTAGGCTACGTAGCACGTATTCCATCCGGCGTTCAAAAGTGCTGGAGCATTGCAAAGCCCAAATGGCATCACCACGAATCGCCACAATCCGGTCCCAACTGAAAATGCTGTCTTCTCTCGGTCCTTCTTGTCAATTTCTACCTGCCAATAACCACTCTTGAGATCAAGTGTAGAAAACCATTTTGCGTCGGCTAAAGTGTCCTTGGTGTCATCGACGCGTGGGAGCGGGTAACTATCTTTCTTAGTGACAGGTTTAAGCTGCCTATATTCGACACAAAAACGAGTGCTACCATCCTTTTTCTTTACTAGAACTACTGGCGCGGCCCATGGACTGACAGAAGGTTCGATAACGCCTTGTTTTTCCATGTCCGAGATCAGTGCGCTCACTTCTCCTTGTTCGGCTATAGGAAGACGTCTCGGCGCTTGTCGAATTGGCTTGGCTCCCTGTGTATCTATGACGTGAGTTACCATACTCGTTCAGCCTTGGTCATCCGGGCTTGTTGAGAAGATGTCACTGTACTTGGTGACCAGATCAGAGGCTCGCTTGAATAGCTGCACTGGCAATTTGACCTGCTTCAATATTGCAGACGTGGATTCCCGGGCTTTTTCTGCGTCTTGCCTCCTTTTCCAATGATGGTCGTGAGTAGCTTCCAAGGAGGTGATGGTGGAAACAGGCTGGCAGCTGCCGATGACTTCTCCCGCTTTGATGCTCGTGGTTGAGTCTGCGGTATTAAGGACTCTAACCGGCACGTATCCGTTCCTTATAGATCTTAAAAGGCTTTTTCCCTACGATCAAACTGCGAAATGCGGACGTCTTCGTTGGCTCTATCAGATAAGATCGCTGGTCTCCAGAATCACCATTAAGCTTGGCCCATACAATGCTTTCAGAAGAATTTGGTACATCAGTGTCGGCACATACTGCGACATTCATGACATTCATCTTGGGAATTTGGACGCTGGGATCCTCCATCAATACTTCAACATTCTGCCATTTCAATACCCGTTTGCCCAAGTCCAACATGATTCCATGTGAACGCAGAAAATCCATTCCGAGAACGCAAGGTCTCCCAACTGTACCTGTAGGTTGATCTCTCCATAGACAGGTGCAGTTTCTCCCGTAGCTGTCCATAGTGAGAAAATCCAGCCCTTGTGAAGTAGTTGTTGCCTCACTAGGTCTGGTCAGATAATCGATCGGGTTGCACCAGTGTCGATTGTTATGGTGCAATGTTCTCCGTCAACTTGACGCGGAAGGCATAAGTCTGCTTCTCCACGATATTGTCTTGACACGGTGATGGTGGTGCTGGGGAAGCTGGCTCTTACATGTTTCCTGACCCCTCAACTTGAAGGGCTTCCATTCTGGGGTCCTGACTCGGTCTAGGTCTTCTCCTAGCTGCACACTCTGGACAATAGCTCGGTTTTCTTCGCTTCTTGCAGTTTCTTTGCAGGTGCCCCTTCTCTGTGCAATTCCAGCATCTAGGCACTCCATTTGCCTGCGGCTCTCGCTCAATTTCGACGCGCTCACACCTGCACTCGTCTGCCACTACCTCGCGAACCCGGGCAGTGGTACGGCTCACATTTTTCGCTGCCTCAAAGTTCAAACTGTAAGCCAATGCGTCCTTAACCGTTTGCTTTTGAGCTAAACGCACGGCTTGTTGCAATTTTTGGTCCTTCAATGTGCTGATGAATGCTTCTGTCACTGCGTCATCTTGATGTTCTGGGTCGTACGCTGGGTAAGCCAAAAGTGCCAGTCGCTCAATGTCTTGGGCTAGCTGCAGTAAAGTTTCGCCAGACTTCTTTATCTGATGCCGTAGCTGTGACCGATAAATCTGCTTCAGATGATCGTCTCCATAACGCATGTCGAGCGGGGATCGTCTGTAAAAGCTCGGCAGCTGGGCCTCTTAGAGCAAGAATTAGTGCATTTGCTCGTTCCTGCTCATTCCAGTGACTTGCCCTAGCGGCAGCTTCAAACTGGGTTTTGTAAATACTCCAGACTGTTTGCCCGTCGAATATTGGTGCTTGCCCATTTCTGAATGAGCTTTGCGCTGCAGTTGCAAGTGGGGCTGGTGAGGTGGTAACTGCTGCCTTCGCTGCTTCCCATTCCTTTTTCATTTTCTCCATCTCATGGTTCATTCTCTCCTCGACCTGATAAACCTTTTCCTCGACGCATTTAATTTGTTTGGTCAGACTACCGAGCTCCGCTTTTATTTCGGTTGACTGTTTTTGTAAATCTGCCTTGATTTCGATCGCTTGTTGGTCCAGCATCGCTGATTGTTGATTTAGCTTCGCTAATTACTCCTCCAGCTTCTGTGTGATACTGCCTTGATTTCAAATGCTTGTTGGTCTAGCTTCGCAGTTAAACTGGATGACTGTTCATTTAGCTTCGCAGTTAAACTGGATGACTGCTGTCGCTGCTCTTGCTGCATCAGCATCAACATTTACATTAGCGCATTTTCTGGTTCCTTTGATTCTGGCGTTTCTGCTTTTCCGCCTTCTGTGCCTTTTTCTGCATCTGAGGCCTCATCCGAATCCATATACTCGCCTTCTGACTAGCTCGCGTCACGTAAGCGCGCAATCAGTATGGCCTTTGTACCTTGTGTAGCCGGATTTCGCGGTTCCAACTCCTCCTTAAGCTCCGATATGGTCAATTGAACAATTTTTAGATGTAAGTTTCCTGGCATTTTTATTGTTTTAGCTATTTTTCCACCAGTTTCCACGTTAAATTACACTATTGTGCACTTTAAAAATTTTTAAAAGTTTTGACTTTCGAAGTTTTTTTTCTCACTCCGCGACACCACTGTCGCGTGTTATGGTTCGCGGCCAATAATTTTAATGTTCCAGCAAAGTGAAACCGCAATGTCTTTTAAATTAAATTTAAAGAGTTTATTTACTAAAATTGCATAATCACTAATTTAACTATTTCATAACTTATCTATTAATTTTCTATTTCAACTGTTTATCACTTCAATATCGCTTTTTACTTCCGCTCCACACTATCGCAGTTTACTATGTTGCGGTTGTAATGAATCCCCCCATTCATTCAGTTCGCCTTTGTATAGGGTCTCTAGTCATTCAATCCATTTCTCGTATATTGCCGAACTATGTGGAATATTCGAGCAGCTTAATGAATGGGCGGTGACTCACTTTCAGGTGTTGATCATGCTTGGTGGGTTTTCGAGTACATTCGCTTGTTGATCATCATGTTTGTAATGGTTGTGAAAACAATTGCGACAGTAGCTCGCAAAATTATTCGTGCATGTAACAATACTTTAATATGTAGTTCTCTTGAAAATATACTGTTGTCACAGGATTTTATTTTTTGAACATTTCGTGGAGAGTACGCTGCCTTGACGTAGTAGAAAGTTTCCGAGTAGCAAGGTCCCGCAGGCGCTTGATGGCTTAAAGTTGTACTGTGTCACATTCCGGTTGCCGCTCCATCCACTTTAAGGCGTTTTCAAAACAAATAAACGCTTCTCCGTGCGTGGGAACATTTTCATCCTTGGTGTCTTCCCCGGTTTCATCGTTGTCGTTGGTATCATCTTATCGTTCGCTCATGACACTCTCTGCAATTTCATCATCTATCATAATAGGAAATCCTTGGTCGACTTTATTACATTGAAGCCACTCCTCCACATCATCAACATCGCATTCTACCATGGACAGACTGTGATCCTGTTCATCAACTGCAGCTGTTGTTAGTGTTTACTTTGATTTTTGGGTTCCAGTTGTTCCTTTGTTGATGTGCAGTTTATTCTATTCCAAGCTCGTTTAAGTGAAACACTTTTCACCACATTTTTGCATAT
>OZ017738.1:284722278-284874778 GCA_963969285.1 Odontomyia ornata
TTGCACAACACAAATGTTAACAAACTTTAAATCAATCACCTCATGATTATGCTTACTTGTAAATTAAAAATTGTATATATAGATTGTAAGACAATAAAGAAATCACTCCAGTTTTACGAGTTGCGTTCACCTCGAACAGTCGTTGTCTTCAACTTAAACATTTGGTCCGTCGAGCAAAAATATTACCTAAATTAATAGAATTATTTTCAGATTTACAAGCAGACAAGATGGCAAATAAAGCAGATAAAGTACAAAGCTTGAATTTGGCAGCAACAAAGCGGATAAATTCAAACTACAGGAAAGATAGCGAAAGCAGGCATGGTTTGGCGTACTTCGAGACGAGATTGAAGAAGCTGCGGGAACAATGGAGAATTTGTGAAGAGAAGCATGCTGAAGTACACCAAACATTGGAGAAGGATAAGGAAACATTGGCATTGTACATCGAAGAATACGAAGCGTTGGAGGACTTGGTACTGGAATATATAACGCTATTTCGTAGCAAGATTTACGAGTACAAGGGGACGAGAGAATCAACGTCAGTAGATTCAGTGAAGTTGGAACGGATTCGAATCCCAACGTTCAACGGGCAGTATTCGTCATGGTTTGGGTTCCGGGATCTGTACAAAATTATGGTGCACGAGAATTCTCAACTGACTTCAGTGCAAAAGCTACAGTATCTCCGGAACGCAGTCACAGACGACGCAGAAAAGCTGATTAGCCATCTTAGTGTTACCGAGGCTAATTATAGCGTTGCATGGAAGTTGTTGTGTGAACGCTATGATAATCATCGAGCCATTGCGCAGGAGGTATTGCAACGGTTCTGGGATATACAAAGGTGTGGTACCAACGACATCAATGGCTTCAAACGGGTGCTGGACGTAACGCATCAACTGGAGGCATGTTTACAAGCAATAGAAGGGGAATCGTTTGATATCATTACGATCTTCATACTAAATCAGAAGTTAGATGAAGACACCCGAAAAGAATGGCATAAAGAGATTAGTGGAATCACGAGTATGCAAACTCTTTCAACGTTTTTGGACTTCATACAGAAACGCCTTATAATGCTTGAAGCTCTATCGGGCAGCTCAAAGTCAACAGGCAAAAGAGTGGTTACCTTGCATACGGCACCAGTAGAGGTCAGGCAGTGCTGCCCAAAATGCAAGGCAGGACATCGACTTTTGAGTTGCGAATCTTTCAAAAAGCTGGAACTTTTGGCTAAGCGAAATCTTGTTTCAGCGAAACAACTGTGTTTCAACTGTCTTAGTGATAAGCACAAAGTCACTAGTTGCACATCCAAACACAAATGCAAGGTGTGTGGAAAGCACCATCATACATTGCTCCACAGCGAAGAGGTTAAGAAAACAGCAAGTAACACCGTCGAAGTTAAGGCGCAATGTGCGCAAGCCAATCATGCGCACAAGCATACGAATGTTCTGTTATCAACGGCAATTATTTGCGTACAAAGACGTTCTGGTGAGATAGTGACATTACGTGCTCTTCTCGACACTGGAGCACAACGATCGTTCATCACCGACTCAGCGGTAAGGTATCTTGGGATCCAGACTAAAAAAGTGAATGGTTCAATTCTTGGCGTAGGAGGAAATCAGAAAATTCCAACTAACGGGATGGCATCGGTCATTGCAGTGGTAGAGAATGAAGATGGGATACCAGAAAACATAAAATTCAAGCCACTTGTATTGGAAAAGATCACAGCGTCAATTCCTTCAGTTCGAGTGGCTCATATACTGCCAGACGGGGTGCAGCAATCAGATTTGGCAGATCCATCGTTTAACATTCCATCTGAGATCGATGTTTTAATCGGTGCGGACGTGTATGGTCGCATTTTGTTACCAGACTTCCGTCCAGGAAACCCAAGTGCGCAAAAGACAAAGTTTGGCTGGGTTCTTTTTGGTCCAACTGCCTCTTCCTCCTCAACAAAGTCTGTTAATGCTTTGGTTTCATTTGAAGAGTTTGACAACCACTTGAAGCAGTTCTGGGAGATCGAGGATGTAGCAGAGGAAAAATCGGTAACTACTGATGAGCTACGAGCCGAAAAACATTTCGCTGAGCATACAAAGCGTACAGATTGTGGACGATACGTAGTCAGTCTTCCGTTTAAAGCCCGGGAAGATTTGTCTCTCTGTGAAACAACTAAAATTGCTTACACGCAGTTTCGAAGATTGGAGCAAGCACTGATTCGAAATCCTGATTTGTACAGTCAATATAAGGAGTTTATGGCAGAATACCTAAAGCTGGGTCATATGCAAGTCGTACCGCCAGGGAATATTCATTCAAAGCCTTCCTACTACTTACCACATCATGCTGTCATAAAAAGCAGTAGTTCCACTACCAAACTGAGGGTTGTTTTTAATGCATCACAGAGAGGATTAGGAGGGAAGTCTTTAAATGACATATTGCTAACAGGACCATCCATTCAACAAAACATTCTTCATGTACTCATGCGATGGAGGCAACACCACTACGTCTTGGCTGCAGACATCGAAAAAATGTACCGCCAAGTATGGATCAGGGAAGAAGATATGGATTTCCAGCGCATACTCTGGCGTTTCAAGCCAGAAGATCCTATTCAGCACTATCAATTAAAGACTGTCACATATGGAACATCGAGTGCACCATTCTTAGCCATCAGAACACTCCATCAGTTGGCAAAGGACGAACAGGCAAGGTATCCTGAAGCTACTGAAGTCATTCTTAGGGATTTTTACGTTGACGACGTACTGACAGGTGCAGGGGAGCTAGACACACTTATGAAGTTACAGAGTGATTAGCGACATGTCATGCAAACTGGAGGCTTTCATCTCCGCAAATGGACATCAAATCATCCTGACCTGTTAAAACATGTTCCATTTGAAGACCGAGAAACACAAACAGCATTTGACATCAGCCTCAAAGGAGCCGTGAAAACACTGGGACTGCAATGGCATCCTGAAGAAGACCAGTTTACCTTCTCAATCAATAGAAGCATTCCTCAGGAAATCACAAAACGTAACGTGCTTTCCGAAGTATTTAAACTTTTTGACCCATTAGGCTGGATTCAACCATCCATAATCATTGGGAAGATCACAGTACAGAAGTTATGGCTTATGAAGGTCGACTGGGATGAGACAATACGCAAAGAAGACATACAGGACTGGCTCACCGTACATAAACAACTACCAGCTTTAAACAAACTGAAGATTCCACGGTGGATCGGCTGCTCCAACCAAACCCAAATTGAGCTACATGGTTTCTGCGACGCATCGTCAAAAGCATACGCCGCTGTCATCTACATCAAGGCTAAATCCTCAACTACTACTGTCACGCTTGTCACATCCAAGGCAAAGGTGGCACCCGTTAAAACGTCAACCATTCCCCGTCTTGAGTTGTGCGGAGCCGAATTATTTGTAGATCTTATGGATCAAGTTGTTCAAGCACACGGTTGGAAACACGTTCCGAAATTTTATTGGACCGACTCATCAATTGTACTAGATTGGATTCGGAGTCCCGCGTCTAAGTGGAAGGTTTTTGTTGCCAATCAAGTTGGACGTATTCAACAAAAGAGCAACATGGAACAATGGCATCATGTTGCAACCAAAGATAATCCTGCAGATTTTGCGTCTCGGGGTGTCTTTCCAAAGGACCTACTAAACTTAACTCAATGGTGGAATGGGCCCAGCTGGCTCAAAGCCTTTACTGTAAATTCTTCTAGTCCCGTAAAAGCCCACGTCGTCACATTATCAATTGACAAAACTACAGCGGAGCCAGAGATTCTACGACGGTTCTCATGCATTAAAAAATTGAAACGATTTGTTGCTTTATCACTACGTTTTAAGCACAATACACATAAACCATCCCTCAAACGAACCGGAGATCTTACTAAAGAAGAATTGGAAAATGCAGAAACACTCTGCATTTGACTAGCCCGAGGCCACACATTTCACGAAGATATCCGACATCTACAACGATCGAACAGTGTATTAGCCACAAGTAGTCTACGAGCATTGGCGCCATGGATCGACACAGACGGTGTTCTACGAGTAGGTGGACGAATCTACCATGCACTTATTGGCGAAGAAGCCAAACATCCAGCCATAATCCCAAAAGGGACCTTAGCAGAGCTTCTCATAAAAAACGCCCATCAGCAAACACTTCATGGAGGAGTCCAGCTAACGTTAAGTACCCTACGTTTAAATTATTGGATTCTCTCTGGCTACACGTTGACACGTGGTATTCTTAAGAATTGCTTACCGTGCTTCAAGATGACGGCCAAACCAGTTGAACAGCTTATGGGTAATTTACCACCATCTCGAGTACGGTTTGAGAAACCCTTCATGGAGACAGGTGTCGATTACGCAGGCCCACTCAACCTACGTTGGAGTTCAGGACGTGGATCGAAGACCATTAAAGCGTATGTGGCCGTATTCGTCTGCATGGCTACCAAAGCTTTTCACCTCGAGCTGGCATCGGATTTGTCAACACCAACTTACTTAGCGGCAATCCGGAGATTTATCGCCAGACGAGGGATATGTCGTACACTCTACAGCGACTGTGGCACAAACTTCCGTGGAGCACAAAAACACCTGCAAGATGAATATGTCAACGTAACACGAAAGGCAGGAGCAGAGCTGGCGCAAGAAGGTATCGAATGGAAGTTCATCCCTCCTGGCAGCCCACATTTTGGGGGTCTCTGGGAAGCCGGTGTCAAGTCGATGAAACGAAACCTCTATAAAACAATTGGCCAGCAAATTTTAACAATGGAAGAATTCAACACGCTTCTTGCACAAAAAGAAGCCTGCTTGAATTCTAGACCTCTTACTGACATAAGTTCTGATCCGTCTGATTTGAGCGCCTTAACACCAGGACATTTTCTTACTGGAAGCAACCTTTTTGAAATTAAAAGCGATCCCAGTGAGAGTAATGCTACGCTGCTCAAAAGATGGAAGCTGGTTCAATACATGAAACATTCGTTTTGGCATAGGTGGTCACGCGACTATTTGAACCGTTTACAACAACGACCGAAATGGCTCGCTCCACAACCAAATATCAAAGAAGGCGACGTTGTGTTAGTAAAAACTGCTAACATACCATCCATGCGATGGCCTCTGGCAAAAGTAGTTGCAACTCATCCTGGAGAAGACGGTTTAGTGAGAGTGGTAACCTTGAACCTCAATGGGTACTTAACTAAACGTGCAATAGCCAAGGTGTGCAGTCTTCCCTTTAATCACGATAATAACCAAACATTGACTCCAGTAGCAGCTAAACCACCCTCACAACCTCATTTAAAAGCCACTACCACATCGACTAATTCTCCAAACGGGAAGGCAACCAACACCCCAAATAAGCGAAATTCACAAAAGGAGTGTCGAGTTGAACCAAAGCAAAAGAAAGCAAGATCAAACCCAGGCACCCTTGCGACCGTACTACTTTCAACCCTACTAACGCTAGGAACGTGTGTATCTCCAAGTTCAGCTACAGTCAGCATTTCCCCATTAAAAGGTGGACTATACATTGAGCACATTGGAGTGGCTAACCTGCTTCGAGGAGGTTTGCAACTTCATTTCAAACTACCTCTGGAGGATCTGAAGCTTGACGAGCGAAATATTAGAAAGGTCAATGAAAGCATACGAACGATGTGTACAGCCGCCAAGCAAGTTAACGACCAGATTCATTGTTGGGATCTCTATGAACATCTTTCCGAGCTGTGCCACGAATCCTTAGAGCGCATCAATACAATACATTTTTTGCATTCTCGAAAAACACGAGGGATTCTTGGGCAAATGCTAACATCATTATTCGGTGTGAACGATGAGGTTATTATGGACGTCAACAACCTTGGTGAAAATCAGGAAAAACTGAAACAGCTGGTACTAAGACAAGGAAAAATTGTGCTTAAAGCAACAAGTACCCTAAATACAACTGCTTCAAGAATCAACAACCAACTTACACGCTTTTCAGAACAACTCCACCGAGGATTGAGTGAGATCCAAAAATCAAAGGAATGGTTTTCGAAAATTGACCATAATCAGCTGAACATTCGGTTTTTGGCACTCTATCAACATGCCAGAAACTATATAAATGACTTATTCCACAAATACGACAGCATCTTGCGAACCATCCACACGAAATCTGGACTATAGGAATGCATAAAACTAGCGGAATTGGAGTCAGCCATCTATAACCTTCAACCTCTGTTATCCGCTCATCTTGAAATTTTACACGCCACAACATCAAGAGTCACAACCTCTTATGAAGGAGATCACCTACAAATTAGGGGTCAACTACCGATAATCGACAATCGCAGATACGATCTAGTCAAGGCATCTGCGATTCCCATTCAAGAAAATAATGATATTTTCACTATATTCGAAATCAATTCATCCCTGCTCGGCATCAATTATGACGACGAGCTCTACCTTGAAACAAATGAAAATGAGGTATTCAACGCACAAAAAATCAATACCCACCAATACTTGCTTGGGATGACTACACTTATCGATATGAAAATGCGACCTAATTGTATAATTTGAGAAGTTTATAATTCTTATGCAGGTACACGGTGTCCTACAAAAACGTTTCAACTACATAAACCTGTGTGGAAGCAACTTACAAGTCCTAATTCTTGGCTCTTCGCTACTCCACACCCTGAACTTGCACAAACTGTCTGTCACGGCACGAGAAGTAATATTATCCTGAACGGCACTGGAATCCTGCGAGCAACACCTGATTGTACTATATCAGCAGCAGAGTACATCATCGCTCCCCAATTATACAAAGATGTCGAGTTTCCAGTCTACGTTACACCATTCATCCCAACCTGCAATGTGACCGAACACTCAACGATTAAATTTCACCTAAACACCTCGTCTATCGTCCCGACAGCGAATGAATTTACTGCACTTATCAACGAACAAGAAAATCTTCTCTCATCCTTCGAAAGTTCTCATTGGAAGACGATACAACACCATGGGATAACCGTTGGCATCACTATCACAACCACTTGTTTAGTTCTAGGCTCCGCTCTGATGATCTATCTAATCCGGAAGCGATCATCTCGAACCATCAACGCATCAAACATCCCAACGAGCACCAACATCCAGACACGAAACACGTCATCGAAAACGAACTGGTTTGATGAACACCAATTATAAACCGGAAGCAACTCGAGGGGCCCGGCAATGTTCATGTCAGTGAACTATTATAGCTTAAGCATCATAAATTCACAAATTCATGTCAGTGAACTACTGTAGCTTAAACATAATAAATTTTACCTTTATTTCATTAAGTTAAAGTCATTCAACTGCAGCTCAATAAATTCATTCACTGTAAGCAAATTCCGCTAAAAATATTTACTAAAAAAATTCCGTCCAAGCTTGTAACCAATAAAAATTTTCAAAGTTCAATTCAATCTTTCTGCAATCACGCAAAATTCCAACTGAAATTGCACAACACAAATGTTAACAAACTTTAAATCAATCACCTCATGATTATGCTTACTTGTAAATTAAAAATTGTATATATAGATTGTAAGACAATAAAGAAATCACTCCAGTTTTACGAGTTGCGTTCACCTCAAACAGTCGTTGTCTTCAACTTAAACAATATATATATATATATATATATATATATATATATATATATATATATATATATATATATATATATATATATATATATATAATAATCTCGGTTTTCTTGCTTCAAATTTAAACTGAATATATACATATGTACTAGTATATATATATATATATATATATATATATATATATATATATATATATATATATATATATATATATATATATATATATATATTTTTTTTTACATATATATATATATATATATATATATATATATATATATATATATATATATATATATTTATATATAAATATATTTATATATATATATATATATATATATATATATATATATATATATATATATATATATATATATATATATATATATATATATACTAGTACATATGTATATATTCAGTTTAAATTTGAAGCAAGAAAACCGAGATTCCTTTTATGTAAAAGTATTATCTGGGATATGTTGTTTATGATATTCATTTCGGAGGTAATAGCGCCTAGAATGTCAAAATTAAATGAAAAAAATTCAATATTAAAAAAATTCCTTTTAAAAACGCTATTTAGTTTATTGTATAACAATACTTCCCGTATACATGTTTCTCGAAAACAAGTTGTTTCCTTCATCAGTGGTAAGGGTGTAGAAAACTCAATGAAGAACGACTGCTAGAACTCAAAAGGATAAAGAACAAAAGGATTGAGTTTTTCATACTCTTACCACTGATGAAGAGAACAACTTGTTTTCGTGATACATGTACATGGCAAGTATTGTTATACAATAAACTAAATAGCGTATTTTAAAAGGAATTTTTTGAATTTTGAATTTTTTTTATTTAATTTTGTTATATTATATTTTATCGTGAACCTGAAATAAATATCAGTTTTTGAATTTTTTTCCTAAAAAAATTAAAGAAAATAATCGAAAATTAATTAATATACATACTTTCAACCCCCTTAAGATAATGAGTTTTTTTTATGCCGCCATTGATTTAGAAGGCCAAGATATTATGTCATTCAATATTGTTTGACATTTTATTCCGAAACGTAAACCAAAATTAGCACCATCAATTTCAAACCGCAACCATTAAGTACGCGGCTTATTTAAATTAACAAAATTCACGGCACGAGAAAAGAAACAAGTTAATTAATTAATTTCGTTATTAGTTTTATCTAAAATATGCGTTTTCACTAATATTTTTTCGCGCTTCTTCACGAACCACTTTATTTTCCACGATTTCTTTTCGACTTTCAATTAAAAGCACCGATATTTGAAGCCGATTTGAAACGAACACCACGCTTTGCAACTTTCGAATGTTTTCCGAATTCACGATGCAATAATCAAACGAAATTCGCCAAATTAACGTAAGTTTTGATTCGATTTCGCGATTTGTTACATTGTTACCTGACACTTATCACAGTAGAACAGCCAACATGACATTAGTAGCCCATGCTGTGTCTCTTTTCTTCCTATGTACGCTGTCCTTGTCGTACAACCTCTCCTCCGTTTGATTTTACTTCACTCATGTACACTGTATATGTGCTATATCGGGATTCCTGTAGTACTTATACATAGGCAAATCACAACGCGGTAAATGTTAAGTGAATGATGAGTATTTCGGAGATTCTATTTATGAAGATTAAAGTTGTAATATGAATGAATGAATAAATGAACATTTATAATTTCAATTTAGTGTAATATGACACACGTATGATTTTTAGATAAGAATGAGATACTTGTGAGCTCCAAAAATATATTCTATGCAAGTGAAATAACTAGTGCATTTAATAATTTAATCTTTTATAAATTAACTAGCCATATCTGAATGTTTATTCTGTTAAAAAATATTTTCTAGGACTCTAATGAACTTGATATTATCAATGGCACTTAACTTGAATATGAATCTTCTGAATTTGATATGAGAGGCAAACATTTTAGGCAGTTAAATATTGGTCGATTTGGTTTTTTCTTTAAGCTTCCTAGATATTGAAAAGACCTGGTTTTTTAGCCTTGCCAATAGCTTTCTCACGAAACATGTTTAAATCTATGCTTCTTGAATAAAGAATTGAAGCAAATTCATGACTCAGGAAATATGCCATGTACACTAAGTTTGATTTAAATAATGCAAGAAAGTTGAAGTCATTGTATTGAAGATATGATAAAGAAAAACGAGCGCATTCTCCGTAAAATATGATCAAATGTATTCCTTTTGTGTTCGCTAATCAAAATTCTGGAAGAAATTTTTTAAGGATTTGAATTAATGAATGCCAAAAATTTGTGATATTTCATTTCAATGATTTACAAGTATATAAGTGATTGGTATTGCGCATTGTCTGTATTGAATTCCATAGATTCTCGGGATAAACGATTTTAAAGCTCTGTGATTTTGTGACAACCAAATACTTGTGTTTTAAAATCTACAATTATATACTGCTATTTGAATCCGATAGCCCTGAAAATTCTAACGTTTAGTTCTTTTACTGGCATTATTTTCAATCTCGACCGTGAAAACAAGGCAGTCACTACAATAAACGTTTTCCATCATTCTTTGAAATTAAGTCTAAGTCTAAAAGAACAGGTCAATAAGTCTAAAATCTTGATACGTATTCTGACGTCGTGTATCCGCTTTCGGGCCTGTGTGAGGGGGCATTGGTTGTAAGATAAACCACACAAGTTTGCTTGTTTGGGCTTGATTGGGGTGCGCGATATAGGCAAAGACATATAAATAAATGGACGAGCAACGAGAATATGTGTACTCGTCCATTTGAGAAGCAAATTTGCTACATAAATAAGTTATAAATAACTTACGCTCTCGAAATTATATGATTCCCTCTGCTTCTCCTTCCCCTTTGTTTCCATACAGGTTTTTCTTTCCTCTCTTCAGAAGAATCACTTCCCCCACTGACATCCGCGCACACCAACGAAATTTCATTTCACGTGAACACGATCGCGCCTTCGTTATCATTCGGGAAACAGTTTGAGTACAATACAACAAACCACTCTCACGGAAAACTCGAACGTCAAGGCAAAAGAAAATCGAAAAGAGCGCGAAAACGATAAGAAAACTCATGTGTCAAAGCGGATGGAAATTTCTTAAATTTTTAATAAAAACAGTGAACTAAAGTGCCGGTTTCGTACGCTTGATATTCAAAATTCAAAACTTTTTAAATGTGAACGTGTTTCGGAGTGATTAAAGTGGTAAAACAAAAGCATATCACTTGAAACCTCAACTTCACACAACTTTAGCGAAGGTTGCTAATTGCTTCGGCTCTCACGACCGGTTGCGGATCCAGTACTCTCTTTATCTATGGATATAGGAAACTCGCAAATATTTACATTATTTCCGTAAAATGTTCAGCCATGCTTAACTTCAGTGTTTGACTATTTTCTAAAAAAGTTAAATAAAGTGTGCGATAAATAAGTGAAAATTCTTGTAAAGTGAAATTTAAAAGAAAAACTTTAATTTGAATTATTTTTTATAAAATTCACATCTCTTTTGAATATTTATTTGAAATTGTGATGATTATTGGTAAAAAGATGTTTTTTTCATACTTAAATTGCATGAAAAAGTACAACTCCGGAGCTCTTTTAAGTTTTTTCCATCTGTCTGCTCATCACCATACCTTACTTTTTTGGTAATGCTAAGCTTAAAAATTTTTATTTTGGGAGGATCATTTTTATGAAAGTGATATCCTACAGTGTTCATTTAGGAAGACGCTTAAAACATCAGCTTCGCTGAAATCTCTTGTTTATGCTTGGAAGGTTCTGTTGATTTAACTTGCCTGAAAGAACTAGAAAATGCTAAAATGTTTTACATCAAAGTTCCTTGGCAGCCTTTTTCCTACAATCAAAGAAAAGTACCAAAAAAACTCGATGCCAATCTTTGCCTTCAAATTCCAGAGGATTTATGTTGTACACCAATTTTATCCCCTCCAGATCCAGGGGATAAGAATTATTTGTATAGTTACAAGCTACCTTTAAGATCAGATACTCCTAACATACGAGTACATGAATATCAGCTTCCATCTCCGGAAAGACCAACAGAGATAAAAAAAATCTGCAAAAACAAAAGCCACAAATCCTTCCGTTGGTATTTAAATATATATAAAGCTTATAAAAAGAGTACAGATATAGCGAAACGTCTTCCTCACCTTATGGTAAGAAAAAGTGAAGATGTTTAAACACTCATAAAAATACAGCTATTTGATAAAACTAACGCTCCTTGGAAAAAAAAAACAAGTCAAAAGTTTTTTCTAAAAAAATATTATAAGTCTCCCACTTTATATCGAGAGCATTTGAAAATGGGATTTAGTGTTCCATCCATTTGGACTGTTCCAAGATGGCATTCATCACTTAGGTTTGAGACAGGCGTTTCTCAAACAATAAAAGACTTGCTCAAAGGAAAATCAAAAAACATGTCCGTTTTAGAAAGATGGTGTATTTTAATATCTGATAAAATGTCGATTTAAAAACAGAGCTAGAGCATTCCACATCTGTAGACATTATTTTTGGTTATGTTGATTCAGGACCCTGCAAAAGGGAAAATCGAATCACTTCTAGTTCTTTGCTACTGATGGCTCGTGGCTTTGTTACGGGTCACCACGACGATGGTCACTAGAAAAATATCTAGCACATTTCCAGGCAATATAAGTCAACACCAGAATGTATTCCCAACTAGCCAAATATCAAATATAATATATTCCTAACTAGCGAAATAGCCAATATAATGAAATAATCTAGCCAAATAATTTACTAGTATACTAGAATGTATTCCTAGCTAGTCAAATATCCAATATAATGAAATAATCAAGCCAAATAATTCACTAGTACACTAGAATGTAATCTTAACTAGCCAGATATTCAATATAATGAAATAATCTAGCCAAATAATTCACTTGTGCACTAGAATGTATTCCCTATTAGCCAAATGTCAAATATAATATATTCCGAACTAGCCAAATAGCCAATATAATGAAATAATCTAGCCAAATAATTCACTAGTACATTAAGATATATTCTCATCTAGCCAAATTTCAAATATGGTATAGTTCTAACTAGCCAATTAGCAGAAAATCACACAAAACAGCGCAAATATCAGATACTTAAACGAAATAGCTCACTTTGCCCATAACTAGCCAACTATCAGATACAATTTATTCAATACATTCACTAAATCAATGTAATGAACCCCTAATTGGTTTAACATCAAATATTACCTACAAAATAATTAACATTGTCATCGCTCTCATCGCTGGCAAAAAATAAAAATATCATCATGACGAAACGAAGGTACCTTGAAAAACGTTTCCGCAATCTACAAGCGTCAAATTCCTCCATCATTTGTTTACTAGTGCCTGAACTTGAAAACAAACAATGAGTAACACACGTGGCGAACACTCCAACCGTTAAAAAACATATACACAAACAGTAGGCTCAAGCTACATTGTGAACCCGAGAACACGGAAACAAATGAATGCCTTTAGGTTAAAAAATGAAAAAACGAACAAGACGTAAGTGTCACAGGTGGAAATCATTGAACTTTCGAGAACGACTTGCAAAACTTGCCCAATGCAAACGAATTTTACGGAATTAACAATTTTCTGCTGAGTAGAATTTATCTGGGTAACATACAAAATTGCACCAACAAAATATAAAACGTCAGGTGGAAATCATTGAACTTTCGAGCATGGCTTACGAAAATTGCCCAATGTAAACGAATTTTACGTAATTGACAATTTCCTGCTGAGTAGAATTTACCTTGGCAACATACGAAGTTGCAACAACAAACCATTAAATCTGAATGGAATAGGCTAAGAAACCATTGTTCACCATAGATTTCCGCTGATTGAGAAATTGTACATCAGCAATTTCCTGGATGGAAAATTAACAATAAAAGTCAAAGTGGATTTTGGGAAAGGCGCCTTTTCGTGCTGCTGTTCAACGCGTACACTTTGAAAAAACACTACTTTAACCTTAGCCTGGTCGTTCCGCCATTATCCAGCGAAAACGCTGGTTTGACCTTAGCCTGGGCATTCCACCAGTATCCAGCGAAAATGTTGCTTCGGCCTTAGCCTGGCCGTTTCACCAGTATCCAGTGAAAACGCTACTTCAGCCTCAGCCTGGGCATTTCACCTAGGTGTTTGTCGAGCGAATCACCTCTGCCATTTGATTTTTTGGCACCCCAGCCTGGTTAATGGTAAGCGTTGTTACATCCTCATCTGAACACGGCTCTCGGAGCCCTTGTTCCGTGACTGCTAACCACTTCTTTCACAGGCACTAATAGGAGCACTCAAAGGCTCCTTACGCCGTTGTACGATGGCCTGACGACCGCCGTCTGGTTCAATCAATACAGCAGGAGAATCCTCCTCTGCAGGAGACGTTAGCAGCCAACCCGCGGGCAGCACCCCGGCCTATCACTATCGAAGAATACCGGCCGATGAGTGGGCCTGTAAGGTCACACCTGGCTAGACTTCCAATACCAGAACCTGAGCCGGAGACAAATTATAACACCAGGGGTGGACGTTAGGTGCAGTTACGTCGAGAACTGGGTGAGCTTATTTGACTAATAAAGGTCAGCGTTAGCGTGGACGAGAAGGCCAAATTCCTGGACCGGGCGAGTATCCTACTGTTGATCGAACTCTGTTAGCTTTAAGAACTACTGGTACAAATTTTAACGTTTTTTGAAAAATTCTAACCAAGTCTTTCCTTTCCTCTGGTTTGGTACTTGCACTGCTCTGATCTTTACAGCAACTAGTGACTAGCCAAATACTCTGGGCTCGGCATAGGAGGTCACACAACTATTAAAAATACAGTGATACATTTTTCGTTACAGTTTGAATAAGAATTGGAAGCAAGGAATTGGATACATAGTTGGTTCTCCGGATGGTGATAAACTAACTTCAATCATCGAAGGAGTAGTGGAAACACTTTTTGGTATTGGTTTCGAAGTAGTTGGCACTGTATGTGGCCAAAGTGCACTGGACCGAAAATGTTACAAAAAGCTTGTAAGCATTACTAGCGAGCCTTTCTTCAAAGTAAGGAATAAGCTTATTTTTACTTTTTTGATGTTCCACAATTATTTAAAAGTATCCAAAATGTATTGCTAAAAAATAATATTTAAAATAATAACGTTACATTGGTGCAGTCTGTTTGCGATTCCGAGCTAGACACAACTAGATTGTAAGTAGCGTTTCAGATTATTTTATTATTTATCCAACGGAATCCCAACCTACCCCCGTCTACATGACACATTTTTGTAAAAGTCACACAATAGACCTGTGTAAACACCAGTCCATCCAGAGCAAAGGATCCGAGGGAAAATCTTTTTCTTCTTATTTTCTAAATAAACCCAAATTTATGTCAGATAGATTGAAAGACGCAGCCAACAAGGATGAGATACAACAGAGCACATTTGAAATCATCTTACACAGTGGAAAAACCCACTCTCCAACAAGTAAGTACAACACACCTCCGAACAAGCAAGAGCAAAAGGCACAATGAGACTCTTCTTCTTCTTCTTTGTAGCCCTACAGCCCCTTTCGGGCCTTCGCTTAGACATAGAGTATCTCATTGTCATGATCAAATGTATCGGCACTCCACAAGGTGATATGGTCATTATTGCGGTTTTGCCGTGTGTCCGTCCACCCAGCTGCGATACGTACTGATTTTAAACCAGCACGTACCATAACTGATCAGGCTTATAAGTCCGTCCGAAGAACCACTCGAACTAAATCTCGTTGACTTGAGTCAGAGACTCTTGCTCCCCCAAAATTGAGCAGATATTTGCTTATACGTTTAATATCGATCAAACCCACAAAAATCAGTTAAAATCCATCGAGAAATTTAAGGAAAAAACGGTATTGTTCCGGGAAGATATTAAGCTTTTCTGTGGATTCGCGTTGGGCCGACCTGACAATCTCAACCTATCGCAATTCCCTCACCCTTTAATAACGTCGCAAGACTGGAAATTTTCCTTCAAAACCAGTGCAGCTTTGAGCACTTTATTGAATTCCTCACGCTCGTTCCTTATGCCTAGAGAAGACACAAAAGCAAGAATAATGACAGACTATGCGAAAGTAGCCAAACTAATGACCCAAATGATCCCATTATTTTCTGGTGCCCCCAGTCCATCAGTAATTCTAGACCTACAGGCGTTTATAGGTTGCAGTAAGCAAGTCTGGCTGGTCTCAATACCCAAGTATGGGCAGTATTCATGCAAATATACCCAACCCGACTACGGGGCGAAGCTTACCAACTCATCTCGTCTAACTTCCGTGCTAATATAGAAGCAGCAAAAGAGCAGCTCTCAAGAGTTTGTCTGCCGAGAGAAATGTACCAGAAACTAGTAAATAGCTCAATTATAACCAAGCAAACCCATCGGAGTCACTTTTCTCATACACATCACGTTATTTAAGTGCTGCCAAGAAGCAGCGACAGCAAAATATTCTGAGGAAGGGTGTCAAATCACCAATGAGCAGCTGGAAGACTTTGTAAAGAGTACTTTCAAAAGCGGAGTCATTAACTCATACCTTCTACAGTCCTCCTCACACAAGAGACCAAAACATTCGAGGATTTAATAGCAAAAGGCCTGAACATGGAAAAACTGCAACAAATAACAGCGTTCATGTAGTTTGGAACCCAACACCCTTACGACCAACTTACAAATCACTTCACCACCCGAATAAATTCAAACTTCCAACCATTCTTTGGACAAAACGACCCTTTAATTGCATCACAAGGCACTAACAATAACATAACCACGGATAACCCATTGACAACACAACCACAAGTGGTAAATGTAAATCCTGGTGGTTTGCAGCCCCAACCAGCCACACTGGTCGGCACCGACATCCCTAACAAAACGCTGAACATAGCGGAAAGAATAACGTGCAGTTTCTGTAGCAAAAAGACCACACATACTTGGAATGTTACAGCTGGAAAAACACCCCGTTCTGTGACTCATGCAAAGAACATGGACATGATCTGAAGGACTTTAATAACAAACCTCTGCCAACACTGCCACACGACGCGTCAGATGGCCCCAGAGTTTACCATATCCAAGTTTCCTGTGATTTTTGCGGCAGGAGAGGCCACATAGTAAACGAGTGTTATCCAAAGACGAAATGGGAGGCAAGATCCCAGGGAAATGGGACACAGTCAGGCCAAAAATCCCTGGCTTGAAAATAGTAGGTACAAAAAAGGTGATCACCTCCAAACAATCAAAGACCAACAAACAAAGAGATGGAATGCATCATTGACATAGGCACAGAAGTAAGCCTGATAAGACAACAAGTATTAAACAACGTCTGTCCCGTAGGCAGAAACTATAAAATCAAGCTTCTAAGCCCCTTCAATGAAAGGGAAACCAATAGTACCACGCTGAGCAATTTTCAACTCTCAACCAGCCTACTTCACACATTTCAAGTGGTCGATAGAAGCACTTATCTGCCCAACGACGGGCTTTTAGGTAGCCATTTTTTATCCCACAACTGTAACGTTGAGGGACCCGGGAGAAATTCACTTTTCCCCAAACCAGACAAAACCCTGAGGAATTCGCAGTTCCATTGAAAATCCCTAGGGGTGAAATCCAACAGAAACGGAGCGTGACTCAGATTTCGAAAGGCAATGGCACAAGACTGTTAAAGTCAGCCCTAAGTGTGGAATACCAATCAGAACAAAACCGCGTTGGATTTATCAGCACTGTCCAAGACCCCATAGGTGCACTTCCTAAGGATTCGACCAAAGTATCGAATGCACTCCTACATCAGGATTAACTGGAGACGTCGAAGGACACCAGCACAGGTCCCTCTGGATCAGCCTCGGGTGTGACGTTCCAAACAGTAAAGACTCTTTATGGGTGCAATGAAGGTACCGAAAGCGAATATCAGGAATACCACCGTGACCTGGGAAAAAGTCATTACCCTACAACCAAGAACACAGAATTTGGTAAGGATACCAACAACCATGGAGCAAGACATACTGTGCATAGGCATGGACCTAGCAGACGGAGTATAACTTCCTAATTCCATACTAAGCCCGACCAGCCCAGTGATATGAATACTTAACTTCAGGGAAACACCAATGATACGAAAAATTGGGAAATTTCTTGGGGAGTTCCGCCCCCACGTACCCGAGGAAACTCCGCAGGGGGAATGCCGGTCGACAAGACCACTCTTGGAGGCTAGCATTCTTTGGGGAGTTCCACCCCCACGTACCCGAGGAAATTCCCGCAGGGAGAAAGCCGGTCGACAAGAACATTCTTGGAGGCTAGCATTCTTTGGGGAGTGCCACCCCCACGGACCCGAGGATACGGGGGGCGCCGTGAGGTTCCCTCCTGGGATGACAGGTAACGACTCTGATTGTATGTGGACTACGCTTTAGACAACGAACTGGAATTGACGCTTTGGGCTGATGGATGTGATGGTTTGGACCTAGTTGCTTTGCACAGTAGCGCCGAGGTGAAACTCGTGTGTGAACGGCTCCAATTCAACTATCATACGTCTCCGTCCAGGTATAACCTTGGCAGGCCTCGGAGTACGTTAAAAGTTCGCACCATTGGGTTGGTGGTGTAGGTTCGGTTGAGACGGACTCCCGATTAGCGCTGGTCTGGCTCTGAGCACTTGTCCCCATAAGGGCTTGTGCCAACCCTCGCATGGCCTCCCTGCTCTGCAAAGATAACCATGGGACCAAAAAGGCGACTACACACACGAACGGAGATGGCGGTTTCGAGGGGGGACCCAACAAAACTGGAGCAATCAAAAGACCAAAAAAATCCGAAAAAGGAAATAAAAAATAATAGCAACGACGACGCAACCAGCGGTTGCAGCTACGATGTCAACAGTACATCGAGAGCTGTACTAGCCACGAAAAAAACGAAGACTAACACGACGACAGTGACGGTAGACGAAAAACGGAGAACAGCAGACAGTCTGGTACAGACTGAGATTCTTGCGGCGTTTGGGAGCAGCAAAAAAAATAATGCAAACGCCCGAGCGTCCTATTAAGGAGAAGCGGGAGACTCGGCAGGATGCTTCAGGTGTTCGAGCAGTGGAAGATAACATAAAGAGCACCGAAAATTCGATTGTCAACGCTGCGATCGTTACTAAGGCGACCGATGCAAGGGTCACAAATCCCGACATTGCAATGAAAAATCCAGAAGCAAACGAGGAGATTACGGCACTAAAAGCAAAGAGTGACCAGACACCACATGATTGTACCACCAACGTTGAAAATGTGGCGGAAGTACTGCACTCGGTAACGGAACGCAAAAACCTCTGCCAAGGATGGTTGCAAGGTACAATTGCGGCCCAGCGATACGAAGAAGAAAGACTACTTCGAAAAGCGGGAGATGTTCTGAAAATAATACAAGCTGCATGCGACTCCCCAAAAATTAGCAAAGTAGCAAAGGAAGGGCTCCTTGAACTAGAGGAGCTCCTAGATTGCATAAGGCACTATCGGAGGAGCTGGTTAAGGGCCGAAGATGAACAGAAGGCAAAAGAGGCGCTTGGGGCAAAATCTAAAGGCGACATGCAGATAGCTCCATCATTAAAAGTCAATAGAAGAATGGCGTCTAGCCCAATCGAAGGAGATCGGGATAAAAGAAGGAAGAAAGAGGCACTTGACGGGCGTGGAGCACCAGATCAGGGGTTCCAGGCAGTGCTTACAAAAGAGCGAAAAAAGCCGCAAAGAAACTCCTTCAAAAAAAGCCAGAAAGTAAAGTTCGTACGGACGCCCAATTAGAAAAAGGACCTGATGCAAAACAGGAGAGGCAGCCCCCCCCGGCAGCAGGCACTGCTTGTAAAGCCCCAAGATGGCCGATCCTACGCGGAGGTACTGCGGGACATCAGGAGAAACGTAAGGCCGGAAGACACCAATACTACCATTAAAGTTGTATGACCAACGCGGTCGGGCCACATACTGGTCGAATTCGGAGCAGAGGCCGGCAATAAAGAAGCATTCTGTGACGCAGTAAAGAAAGTCCTCGGCAAAAGCGCAACTATAGCCCCACTCGAGCCGATGGCAACGATCGAAATACGGGATATTGACTGCATGACGGATCTGGCCGAGGTAGAAGAGGCCATCAAAAGGGAGTTCCCTAGCGTGGGAAGGATCAAAGCGAGACTGACACCAGAAAACAACAGGGGACAACGCATGGCCATAGTTGATTTGACCGAA
Organism: Odontomyia ornata; assembly: GCA_963969285.1. Lineage (NCBI taxonomy): Eukaryota > Metazoa > Arthropoda > Insecta > Diptera > Stratiomyidae > Odontomyia > Odontomyia ornata. The sequence goes on from OZ017738.1 coordinate 284,742,046, forward strand.
AAGGACGCCGAACAATCCCTTAACAAGGGCAAAGTACGAATAGGGTGGGTTGTCTGTAGGATACGGTGAAGAGCAACGCCTCTTCTATGTTTCAAATGCCTTGGTTATGGTCACACCACACAAGTATGCAAAGGACCCGATAGGAGTTCCCTATGTTACAAATGCGGTGAAATGGGACATACAAGAGAAGAGTGTACGAAGGAGGCACACTGTATTCTTTGCAAGGATGCTGATCCGAAACCTGATTTTGGACACGTCTTGGGATCAGGAAAATGCCGGGTGTTCCAGGAAGCCCTAGCCAAGGCCAAATCAGAGCTTCGGTCACCCGCATCCTGCAGCTAAACCTACACCGCAGTTCAACCGCCCAAAATCTGCTTGAGCAGTTTGCGAGGGACATGAAGGCTGACTTCTTGCTGCTGAGTGAGCAACACCATAGTAAAAGCCTGCATTATGGTATTCTGATGAAACTGGTACTGCCGCCATCTGGGTTCGAACAGTGACTTTCAAGCGGAGAGTTGTGGACGGGGGGATGGTTTCGTGTGGGTTCGGTGCTCAGGGATCACCTTCTTCAGTGTGTACCTAACGCCTAACGAGTCGATATCATCTTTCCAAGCCAAGCTTAATGCTCTGGAGGGCGCTGTCTCGAACGCAGAGGGCAAAGTGCTCGTTGGGGGCGACTTCAACGCTAAAGCAATCGAATGGGGCCCTCGTCGTACTAAACACCGGAAATACGCTGACATTCCGCCGTATTGGCTGTGAGGGAACCATACCGGACGTGACATTCGCCTCGGAGTCCTTAGTACGAAGGATACACAACTGGAAAGTATTAGAGGACTACTCAGCCAGTGACCATCAGTGCATTCTGCTTGAGATAAGTGATGCTGTCTCCCGACGTCCGTGCTCTCGGCCTTCCACAACTGGATGGAACATCACAAGGATGAACGTCGAGAGGTTCGTCAAGGCTCTCACAGCAGGTGAGCCGCTGCAGGGAGCTTCGGAGGGGATGGAAGAATGGGCAGCTGAAGACGTGGTGAACTCTACTATGAGCATAATCACGACTGCTTGCTGCGCTTCTATGCCCCGTCAAAGACCCCGGCACGGCAAGCCCCCAGTGTACTGGCGGTCAACTGAAATCGCTGAAAAGCGAAGGGGGTGTCTCAAGCTTCGACGTGAGACTCAACGGGTGTGGAACCCTGATGAGACATGCGAGCAGGTGGCAGCATATAAGTCGGCCAGGAAATGCCTTCGCAAACTGATCAACAGTAGCAAGGCTCGCTGCTGGCAAGACCTAGTGGACAATGTGGACAAGGATCCGTGGGGCCTTGGCTACAAGCTGGTCATGGGGAAACTTGGTGCCCTACGGAAGCCTTGTATATATGACGCGGAAAAGATGGGCACGATAGTGCGGGGACTCTTCCCCACCCATCCCGTCCGTGTTGACGCTGTCCATGATGAAACAGCAGTAGAGTGCCCACTCTTCACACAGCTGGAGCTGGAGGAGGCAGTTCTCTCATTAAAAACGAGGAAGGCTCTAGGTCCAGATGGTGTTCCAGCTGAAGTGTTGCGGCTCGTCGATCATCATTGTCTTGACTTGCTACTCAGCACATTCAACGCTTGCCTACGGTACGGGGTTTTCCCGGTACGATGGAAGGTGGTGAGGCTCGTGCTGATCAGCAAGGGGAAGGGAAATCCCGGATCGCCGTCCGCATACCGCCCGTTATGTATGCTAGACACGGCTGGGAAAGTGCTAGAGAAACTCATCAAGGGAAGACTCACTGATGCGATTCGTGCTGCTGAGGACCTATCTCCTCGGCAGTACGGCTTTAGAGCAGGGCATTCTACCATTGATGCGATTGCAGAGGTGGTGAGCGCGGTCCAAAAGGCAGAGGCATATAGTCGCACCAAGCGACGTAATTATTCACACGAACATGTGCATGAATAATTACCGATGGCTTCCACTCATATTTCATGCAAACAATGAATATCCATTTGGACTTCATGTAGCATGACTCAAATAAATTCAAGAATGCAACCTACGTTAACGTTACGTCACAACATGCATTTGCTCGCTTGGGCACGAGCCATATGATCTCAAGTATCATAGCGGCTAAGCCAAAGCAATACGATCGCATTGTATGTGACCATTGAAGAAAGAAAACAATGCAATGGTGACTAACGCGTGAGGATACGATTATCGACGTTTGTTTTCATGTCAGCGCGTATTGAATTCATGTTCTATTTTATGTTGTTTTAAGAATAGCGTCAAATTTCAAGTGACATATTGATTTGTGAATAAGAAGCATGGGAAAAGGGTCATCATCGTGTGTGACCAATAATAGATTATAGAAATAGTATAAATAGTCTTAAGTAACATTGTAAAGACATAAGTGGAGAAATAGATTCTTACGAGTGCACTTCTATAGCAGAGCACCGTAAGTATTGAAACCAACTCTTTGTTTTATCAATTACGGCTCAGCCTTGGCGAAGCCATCATTGTTGGCGTAAAAACGCTGGTTGAGGAATTAATATTTATTTTCTAAAAAGATTCTATTTTCCAATCTCACATTATGGTGATCCTGACCAGTCCTGAATCATGAAAAAATTCAACGAACTTTTTGAAAGAGCAGTCGAATTAGCAAAACAGGAATTTCACAGAAAGTACCTCCCTCAGGAAGAGGAAAACATACCAAACGGACCAGCAGCGACCGTAAAATAAACCCCAACACCAATAGCGGAATTAAAAAAAATTGGGCCGAAACCACTAACAATAGAGGAGTACCGGAAACGCACAAAAAAGCAACAACCACCATTAACACCAGTGCAGCCTATCATCAAAAGGAAGCGACGTGGAGGTCGTAAGGCAAAGCTGCGACGAGAAATCAAAGACATCCATCGTTTGATTTCAATAACTGAAGGCAAACAACAAAAACAACTGTTCGAGAAGTTAAGAGCGCTCAAAGATGGGCAATAGTTGTAGCGCGAACGTGACCGAGACCTTCATAGAGAAACATTCACAAGGAATTTCTACTGGAGTGGTTTTTGTAATAATTTTAGCTATAATTTACCGATACAATAAGCATCATACGCAATATGTAAAGAAACATGTTGGTACGAATATTAATGTCTAAATAAAATTTGTTTATGAAAATTTTTCTTTGATAAATGAGTAAGGCACGGTAATTAGTGGAAGAGGTTGAGAAAATTTTAATAAATTTCAAAAAAAGGGGCAAAAAATTATACACAAAAGAATCACTAAATGCAAAATTAAAAAGATTAGAGGAGATCAGGAAAGAATTACGTCATATTTTCAGTCTGGTGGATGATGTGGAAATTTTTGAATTAAAAAGAAAATTTAAATATTTATCAGAAACAATTGAAGCCCAAATAGAAATTCAGTTAAAATTATTAGCAGCAAATATGACTGACTTCAATCTTGAAATTGCTATGAAGAGTATTCCACTTTTTGATGGGGACTATAAGAATTTGAATTCATTTTTAAAAATAGTCCAAATAATTGAGAAAAGCTTTAGTCCCGATGCCAAAACAGAACTCATTGATTTTGTATATTATTGTAAATTGTCAGCTAATGTACAAACTGTAATAGCAAGTACTGGTATTCCAAAGAGTGTTACGGAACTAGAGAATAAGCGAAAGCAGAGGTATAAGAACGTAAACACGATCCCTCAGTTGCACACAACTTTAAGTAATATATCCCAGAAAAAGTTAAATATTAGTGCCTATAAAGATAAAATTTTAACATTAGTTAATGAATTAAATGAGTTGCAAATTGCAGATCTAGGTTCAAATGCGACGCAAAGTCAACGGGAGGTTATTACAAAACTAAACGACACGTACGCATTGACAGTTTTTAAGAATGGTTTAAATGACCAATTAAGAAATACCGTATTTGCAGCCAGACCAAATACCCTTGCCGACGCAATTGATTTGGGTCTTGAGCTCGAAAAAAGTGAAGCGGCACAACCAGCAAATGTATTTTACTACAAAGATAAAAAGAAAAGTAAGTTTAATAAGAACCCTAGGGATAATAGAAACCAGAATGGCAAAAGGAGATTTAGAAACAATAGGAACAACGATAATAATAATAGCGGTTACAATAATAGGAATAGCAATAACACTAGTAATAGTAATGACGATAACAGGAATCGGAGGCAAAATACCTCGAATGGTAATAGTAACTATAGAGGCAACAACGACCGAAATAATCGACGACGGCGAAACAACCGCACCGGAAATGTCAACCTTGTTCAGGAACAGGGAAACGCAGAGGCGTCCGGGTCGGAATAAATGATCCTCCCGGAACAAAAATTTTTAAAATCTCGGATAACTGCGTAAATTATGTCATTCTTTTCTGCGATAACGCAGGACAAAACCTCAAGTTTTCAATAGACACGGGAGCCGATGTCTCTTTGTGTAAAAAAGGTAAAATCGAAGAAGATGAATCTTTTTCCATTAGGGATAAATGTAACTTAACTGGTATAACTAGTGAAGTTATCTCATTACATGGTTCAATCAAACTCAGATTGAATATAGGAGTATGTGATATCACCCACAAATTTTTCATGGTGGATGACAAATTTCCAATTTATATGGATGGTGTTATTGGAAGAGATATTTTAGAACGATTTATGTGTAAAATCGATTATGAGACCTACACGGTAGCATTTTATATAGACCAAAATGAAACTATTATCCCTATGGAATTTAGAAATAGTGATGTCAGACAAATCAAAATACCTGCTAGGTCGGAAGCAATAATACCGGTTGATATACAAGTTGAAAAAGACCATGTTGTCCTAAGCAAGCAAATACTGAAGAACGTATTTGTCAGTAATTCAATTATACCTGCAAAAGGTATAAAACACATTCGAATTCTGAATGCTTCTGACTCAAACGTTATGATTCACAACGTGCAAAACCTTCTTGAAATTCAGCTGTTGGATAATTATGAAATCAAGCGTTTTAAGCAGAATCATCAGGATAAGAATTTAAGATTAAAAAAGATCCTTGAAGAAATTAACATCTCATCAAGCGATCCATTAGCTAAGGACAGTCTTTTAGATATTCTACAAGAATATCAAGATATTTTCCATTTAGAGGACGAAAAATTAACAGCTAACAACTTTTATAAGCAACATTTGGAAGTCACTGATAGCACACCTGTCTATATTAAAAACTATAGACTACCACATTCTCAGAATGAAGACATCCAGAATCAGGTTCAGAAATTGTTGAATGATAAAATCATAGAGCCTTCCTATAGCCCATATAATTCACCGTTGCTTATCGTACCCAAGAAAAGCGATGGTAAGCACAAAAAATGGCGTTTAGTGGTCGATTTCCGAAAACTAAACAACAAAATTGTCAATGACAAGTTCCCTCTAACGACATTAGAAGATGTCATAGACAATTTGGGCAGAGCGAAGTATTTTTCAACTCTTGATATGACTAGTTCATTTCATCAGATTGAATTAGATAAAGAATCTAGGCCGCTCACAGCATTTTCTGATAACCATGGCCATTACCAATTCACAAGGCTACCTTTTGGATTAAAGGTTTCTTCAAATAGTTTCCAAAGAATGTTAACTATTGCTTTATGTGGACTTGATTTCGAAGCTTTCCTTTATGTCGATGACATTATCATTTTTGGTTGTAGTATTAAGCACCACAATCAGAACATGAGCAAGGTTTTCGAAAGGCTAAGACAATACAACCTGAAATTGAATCGCAAGAAATGTCAATTTCTCAAAACCGAGGTTGTATACTTAGGCCACCTAGTAACTAAGGATGGTATTAAGACTGACCCAGCAAAGTACAAAACTGTTAAAAATTATCCTATTTCGAAGAATTCGGATGAAGTGCGCAGATTCGTGCATTTTGTAACTATTATCGGCGTTTCATCCCAAACTTCGCAGACATCGCTAAAAGTTTAAATGCATTATTAAAGAAAAATGCACCATTTTTAATGGGATTTCTCATGCCAAGAAGTTTTTGATACTCTCAAACATAAATTGATGAAACCACTAATTTTACAGTATCCAAACTTTGACAAACCTTTTATACTGACAACTGACGCATCAAGTTATGCGTTAGGAGCAGTTCTATCCCAAGGGGACATAGGTTCTGATTTACCGATTGCCTATGCGAGTAAATCGTTAAACAAGCATGAGTTGAATAAGCCAATAATAGAAAAAGAACTATTAGCGATCCACTGGGGAATAAATTTTTTCAGACCATACCTGTATGGAAGAAAATTTATTGTGGTAACTGACCACAGACCATTGGTATCGTTGTTCACCCATAAAAATCCTTCTTCAAAGCTGACAAGGATACGCCTAGACTTGTTGGATTATGATTTTGAAATTATATACAAGAAAGGCAAAATAAATACTAATGCGGATGCATTATCCCGCATAGAACTTACCTCCGACATTCTAAAAGATATGATCCCAAAAGAAAGGGACGAACAGGTTAAGAAAACCTTGGCGATAACTAGGGGCATGGCGCAAAATAATGATACCGATCTTCCAAAGAAGCCTGATCAACTTCAAATTTGGGATTGCACATCATTGGCTGATATCAGATCTGTTAAAACTTTAAAATTTAATATACCGCGGAATATAGAAGATAATCTCATGAGTAAAAATAGTAAAAATAAAAGAAATCTTTTTATAGAAATTGTACATACAAAAAAGGAAGTGTTAATAAATTGTTATAGCGATAAGTCTCCCATAGAATCCGTTCCTGATGGAGAAAAGCCAACAACATTGACACGTAAGAGTCCTAGTGATAGAGCTTCCAGCGAATCCGTTCCTGGCAAAGATAAACTACTGACCTTACATTACCAGTGTCGTAGTGATAGTCCTGATGCAATTTTCGAATTCATCAAGGAAAAGCTACTTGACGCTACCCATTATTGGAACATAAATGAGCTAGCATTAGCCAATAATGATGGAATATTTAAGTGTATACACAAAGCAGATTTCAAAGAAATGTTTAAAAAGTTGCAACTAAAGAAAAAATACAACCAGCGCCCAAAACTACAAATATTATTATATACCCCACCGAAAAGAATAGAAGACAAAATAACTCAAAATAAACTAATCACTGAGTATCACAATTCGCCACATGGAGGACTTTTAGGTGTTAGAAAAACAGTTTTAAAACTCAAACAAAGATATTGCTGGAAAAATATGAGCAATATGGTAAAAGAATTTATAGGTTATTGCAAAAGTTGTGATAGAGGTAATCAAGTTAGACATACAAAAGAAAGACAAATACATACTGACACACCTTCAACAACTTTTGAAGTGATACAAATAGATACGGTAGGACCTTTAAGACTTTCGAATCACACTATTAACGATGTCGTGTGAACTTTCGAAATTTGTCGTTGCGTCACCAATTGAATCTAAAGATGCTAAAACAGTAGGACACACTTTGGTGAACAGTTTTATATTAAAATATGGACAATTTAAAGTACTGAAATCGGATAGAGGTACGGAATTCACTAATGAATTAATGCAAGAAGTTTGTAAGCTACTAAAAATTGAACAAATTTTTTCCACCCCATACCATCATGAAACACTTGGTGTATTTGAAAGAAATCATCGGGTACTTAACGAGTTTATGTTAGCTTTTGCTGAAGATCTCGAATGGGATACATGGTTACCTTATTATACCTTTGCTTACAATACTTCACCGAATGTAGATACTCAATATTCACCTTACGAATTAGTATTTGGAAAATTACCATACTTGCCAAATGACGAAATTAATGTAAATAATGACAAAATATACAATGAAGATAATTTTGCAAATGAACTTAAACTAAGATTAAAAAGAACAATTGAAAAAACTAGAGATATAACTAACAAAGTAAAATTAAATAGGTTAAGTAAAGTACAAGATATTGATATAAGCCCACTACAGTTAAGTATCGGTGATAAAGTATCAGTAAAAATAAATAATAGAAAGAAAAATCAAAAACCTTATCAAGATCCATATAGTATAATTGAACGAAATGGAGTAAACTCCACAATAAATGTTAATGCAAAACATAAAGAATATCATAACAACCAATTGAAAAAATGGAATTGTACATAAAACACTAGAAATTATTTATCTATATGTTACCATGTCAACACAAGTGAACTTTTCTCCATGTTTTGACTTTGTTGTACAAACTCTCAACACTAAAACGGTGAGGGTATAGTACATACCAATGCGTATGTAATCAATTAATTAATCAATACGCATCAATGAGTAAAGTTCCCACGCATGAATATAGTTCCCACACGCTGACGTAATTATTCACACGAACATGTGCATGAATAATTACCGATGGCTTCCACTCATATTTCATGCAAACAATGAATATCCATTTGGACTGCATGTAGCATGACTCAAATAAATTCAAGAATGCGACCTACGTGAACGTTACGTCACAACATGCATTTGCTCGCTTGGGCACGAGCCATATGATCTCAAGTATCATAGCGGCTAAGCCAAAGCAATACGGTCGCATTGTATGTGACCATTGAAGAAAGAAAACAATGCAATGACGCGTGAGGATACGATTATCGACGTTTGTTTTCATGTCAGCGCGTATTGAATTCATGTTCTATTTTATGTTGTTTTAAGAATAGCGTCAAATTTCAAGTGACATATTGATTTGTGAATAAGAAGCATGGGAAAAGGGTCATCATCGTGTGTGACCAATTATAGAATATAGAAATAGTATAAATAGTCTTAAGTAACATTGTAAAGACATCAGTGGAGAAATAGATTCTTACGAGTGCACTTCTATAGCAGAGCACCGTAAGTATTGAAACCAACTCTTTGTTTTATCAATTACGGCTCAGCCTTGGCGAAACCATTATTGTCGGCGTGAAAACGCTGGTTTAGGAATTAATATTTATTTTACTAAAAAGATTCTATTTTCCAATCTCACATTACCTGAAAATGGTAGTTAATAGCTCGTTCTAATTTTCTTCTGAAAAACTACACAGCCTTGCTGGCCTTAGTCCAATTTATAAACTCGCTGTATTGCGCCGCGATAAATTAATCGCGAAAGCAAATGACTCACCCAATCCGCTAATTCATGCCCTGGCGAACTGAAAACCAGAAGTTGCTAGCACCTATCTCTTTGGACGTAATCTAGCCTCATCGATTTAAGCTAGTTATAAGCAGATAGTTAAGTTATGTTAAGCTAGTAATAAGTTCAGTAGAGGGTTTTGCCGAAATTTTTCTCTAGCTAATTGCAATATTCACATAAAAACACGATACTACATATAGTTTCAAGTAATGTTCAAATGATGGTGAAATGACTTTGTTAGAGCACCTATGTTATTATAAGGCCTCTGCACCACATAAATTCTAATAAACGAAAAATTATATACATAAAAAAAATGAACACTCACCTCCCAAAAAAATCATGCGCACAGCCCTTCTCAAACAAGAATTATTTCTATACGAACACCTAAACCAGGAAAAAAACAACAATTACCCAAGTTTAACTATATATTCTATTTGGCTGGGGATAAATTGAGCTACCAGAGAGTAATCAGCCACGAAATTCCTTTAGTCACGGACCAGGCTCCCATCAATCAAAAAATACATGGACTAAGCCACACAGTAGAAAGAAATAATCAATACCCAACTCAAGGAGATGCTGGATAATGATATTGTCCAGCCCAGCAAGAGTCCTTGAAATTCTCCTCGGTTGGTCATTCCAAAGAAGGCAGGGCCTGATGGCTCAAAAAATTGGAAAGTAGTAGTCAATTTTTGCCTTTCCTCTCCCATGCATTGAAGAAATTCTTGGCCCACTTGGTCACTTGCGTTACTTCAGTACCCTAAATCTAGCCTTTGGGTACCACCAAGTACTAGTGCAACACAAAGACCGTCCGAAAACAGCTTTCAGTACCAATTACGGGCATGACGACTTCAAATGAATGCCTTTTGGACTGAAAGGAGCACCGGCAACCTTCCAACGAATGATGAATTACATCCTAACCGGTCCCCTAGGTTTCAACTGTTTGGTCTACCTGGACGATATAGTGGTATACAGGCAAAATTTACAAGATCATATATCCAAGCTTTGGGAGATATTCAGCTACCTCAGGTATAACAGCCTTAAACTGCAGCCCGAGAAATGCCAGTTCTTACGTCCAGAAGTGGTTTACCTGGTACCCATCTGCTCAACGGCCGGCGCTGGGCCAGATCATAGTTAAACGAGCTACGTCAGAGAATTCTCGGCCCCAATACCGTTCGGAGACTTCAATCATTTCTATGGTTGGTTAGTTACTATCGGAAGTTCATCCCAGACTTTTCTAAAACGGCCAAACCTCCCACTAATCTCTTACGCAAAGATGTGAGATTCACCTGGATGGAAAAATGTATGGACACCTTCCAACAGCTAAAGAACGCATTAGCGGCGCCCCCTCTATTGGCTTATCCCAATTTCAGCCGACCATTCAATCTGACCACCGATGCTAGCAGCGAAGCTTCAGGCGCAGTATTATCACGGGAAGAAATAGGTAAAGACCATCCAATGGCTTACGCCAGCCGCACTTTCAAGAAAGTGGAGCATAAATACTCTAGAGGGAACTACCAGCGATAGTGTGGGCAACCAAGAATTCCAGGTGCTACCTTCAGGGCAGACGTTTTACTACTGTCCAGATTCTACCCCAAAATTTCCGAATTCGATTATTGCATCGAATATAAACCGGGCAAAAACAACACAAACGCAGACGCCCTAAGCAGAATTCCTGATAATCCACCAATCCCAGAAGAAAAATAAGCTCACTGCAACACTGTTACCCGCGCACGGGCGGAAAAACCAACTCAACCCTCCACCCAATGACATCGCCAGAGGCACTGAAACACCCAAACCACTCGACATCAATTAAGTTCTGCAGCACCCAGGCAGTAACCATCCCAATCAAAATTTTGAAGACCAAACCACTAAAAGTCTACAATTTACCCCTCCAGACGTCAAAAATTCGTCTGCCACAAACCATACGAGAGGTTTCGTAGAAGAACTCAGCACATTTCCCAAACAATGGAACAGCAAATAAACCGACCCAAACTTTCAAGAGTAAACCTCCAGGATCCCACAGTTAACCCCCCCAGGCGTTGAAAATCCACTAGCTACAAGCCGCATATGAAGAGTCCCACAGGACTCAAGCATTACACCTCTCAAACAACCCATCAACGGTTATTACACTATAGACTTCCCGGAAAAACACCTGAAATACCCACAAACAGCAATCCAAGGCGTCGAAAACACGCCTAAAACAGAACAATTTACACAGCCACCACAGATTAGGACAGTCACTACACTGACGACTCCCAACGAAACCGAAATAATACTGGTCGAATACCACGACTTCCATTTTGGAGGACACCAAGGAGCAACAAAGACATATAAGAAAATCCGCAAAAAATACGCATGGGAAGACACGCTCGTCAGCATCAAGCAGCACATAAGTAAGTGTGTCAAGTGTCAAACCATGGAGAACACGCCACACTACCGCATGCCTGTGGCGATCACTGATAAAGTTGAGAGACAGTTCGTTAAGGTTTACCTTGATATCGTAGGACCTCTATTAGAAACACCCGCCAGCAACAAGTACATTCTCGCATTCCAGGATAACCTCACAAGGTTCGTGGAGTGGTAAGCTCTACCTAATGTAGAGGCCGAGACAGTGGCAAAAGTATTCTTCGAGAAGATTATCACTCGTTACAGAATACCCAGGCAACTGGTCACAGACCAGGGTGCCAACTTTGTGGGACACCTGTACAAATAGATCTGTAAGCTACTTAATGTTAAGAAGCTGCAGACAACAGCTTACCACCCTCAATCAAACTGGGCCCTGGAAAGAGCACACAGGCCGTTAATTGAAAACTTGTGTACCATGGTAGATGCGCCACTATACAACCACGAAAGTTACTATCATCTGCTGCAATTCAGACTGCAAAAACTATACAACATCGCCGGAAAGAATGCCCTTGTTCGTTCTTGCTAGTTGGTTTGTGATTGCTTATAAGCATAAACTTTTCTTCTTTATTTTACTATGTATTGAATAATATTTTATTATAAATTCAAACAATACAATAATTAAGAACGAACTGAACAAACTAAATTATATTTATTAATTGACTTTCTCAATACAATATTTGAGAACGAACTGAACTTACTGAACTTACTTCATTAATTTACAATCTATATATACAATTCCAAAAACAATATATGTAACTAGATTTACATTATTTGTTTAATGTGTTAAAAGTAAAGTATTTTTATGTAAAGTATATTTTATGAATGGAATGAATATTTTTGAGTTATTTTGAATTAAATATAATATAACCGCCACAGAACTTCCCCCCTAGTGAAATATTTATATTTCGCGATATAAGGAAAACTACTTATGTGGGGTTAGTTAGCTGTTACTGATTAATTTTTTAAATTTTAATGTAAAATTATTCTTTGAAACTTATTGGAACGTTTGCCATTCATAAATATCTTGTTATAAATCTTGTTTTATATTTACTGATGTCAAACGATACTTTTTTGGTCTCTATATTCCATTATTTTTTATTACTTTTTTCTTAATTCCGGAAAAACAAGGTTTTAATCGATCGATCGAAATATTACACGCTTTATTATTAATCTCAATAGTGAAATATTTTTCTTTTCTTTGCAATATCTTAAAGGGACCTTGGTATGGTGGTTTAAGCGATGGACGAGCTGAATCTACCCTGACTAGAACTTCGGTGCATGTATCTTACCTTTTAATAATTTTTGTGTTATTATTACCTTGATTTGCAGCTTGAATAGGTTTGAGAACCGCCATAGCAGTTTTCAGATCTTTAACAAAATCGTTTTGTATTTGGTTATCAAATGATGGAATTGAAAAATCACCCGGAATTTTGATATTTTCTCCATAAAGTAGCTCTGCTGGAGAAGTATTAAGATCTTCTTTGATTGCTGTTCTCAAACCTAGCATCACAAAATGTAAGCTCTTGGTCCATGAAGGATTTGGACTCTCCAGCAATTGGCCGAAGATGAGCAGTCAAGGTATCCAGACGCAGCTAAAGTTATATTGAAGGATTTCTATGTAGACGACGTGTTAACAGAAGAAGAAGATTTAGACTCACTTATACGAATACAAACTGATTTGCGTCAATTAATGCAGGCTGGAGTTTTTCATCTTCGTAAATGGGCAGCAAACCATCCCGATCTGTTGAAACATATTCCAGTCGACGATAGGGAACCAAAAACATTATTTGACATTAATGTCAAGGATACTGCGAAAACTCTAGGACTACAATGGCATCCAGGAATGGATCATTTTACGTTTTCAATTGAACGAACCAGCATTAAGAAGTTGACAAAGCGGAATATCTTGTCTGAAGTGTTCAAACTATTTGATCCTCTAGTATGGATTCAGCCAAGCATAACGATTGGAAAAATTACCGTTTGAAATTTATGGATTATGAAATGTGATTGGGATGACACCTTACAAGAAGAAGACGCTAAAGATTGGCTCACAGTTCATAGTCAACTTCCAGCACTGAACAGATTAAAAATTCCTCGCTGGATTTAATACTCAAGAACAGATTGAATTACATGGGTTCTGTGATGCCTTTTTAAAGGCCTATGCAGCTGTTGTCTACATAAAGGTTGTATCAGCAAGTGCTACAAAGGTCACGCTTCCCACTTCAAAAGCGAAAGTGGCACCCGTAAAAATTCAGTCAATCCCTTGGTTAGAATTATGTGGGGCCGAATCACTTGTGGAACTCATGGATCAAGTTATTTCCGCGCATGGTTGGAAGCATGTTCCAACATTTTACTGGACTGATTCATCAGTCGTTCTAGGTTGTATCCAAAGCCCTGCGTCCAAGTGAAAAGTTCTTGTGGCCAATCGTGTTGGAAACATCCACCGAAAAAGCAATTCCCGACAATGGTACCATGTCGCCACAAAGGACAACCCAGCAGATTATGCTTCCCGAGGAGTGTTTCCAATGGATTTGTTCGACTTAGGTCAATGATGGAATGGCCCTGACTGGCTGGAAACTATTATGAACTCTCCTTTTGTCGCCTGCAACAAAGAACAACCTAATCTTGTCCATCACATTGCACTAGAATTCGAGCCATCCAATCAAGAGCCAGAGATATTACAACGCTTCTCTTGTATCAACAAATTGAAACGAGTGCTTGCGTTATGCCAATGATTCAGACATAACGCACGCAAATCATCGTTCAAACGGACAGGATTTCTTACTACAGAAGAATTAAACAATGCAGAAACCTTATGCATTCGTTTAGCGCAAGCTCATTCATTTAATCACGAAATAAAGCAGTTCTTTCGGTCAAATCGCACATCAACTGCTAGCAACCTACGACAGTTAGCACCATGGATTGACACAAATGGCATTTTGAGGGTGGATAGACGTATTTACTATGCAATCATAGGAGAAAAAACAAAGCATCCAGCAATAATTCCAAAGGGATCATTGGCCAAACTTCTCATTAGAAACGCTCACCTACAAACCCTACATGGAGGAGTCCAACTTACTCTCAGCACATTGCGCGTAAAATATTGGATCCTTTTAGGATACACATTAACTCGGAGCATTCTTAAGAATTGTATACCGTGCTTCAGGATGGTTGCTAAGCCAAAGGAACAGCTTATAGAGTCCTTACCTCTGGCTGGGGTTCGTTTCGAGAGCCCCTTTCTAGAAACCGGTGTGGACTACGCAGGCCCACTCAATATACGCTGGAGCTCGGGACGTGGCTCAAAGACCACAAAGATCTATGTCGTTGTATTTGTCTGCATGGCTACGAAACCTTTCAATTTGAGCTAGCATCCGACCTTTCAACACCAACCTGTTTAGCGGCGATTCGGCGATTCATTGCTAGAAGAGGAACATGTAAAACATTTTACAGTGATTGTGGCACAAATTTCCGTGGAGTACACAAGCTATAGCATAAGGGAACTGAACAGATGACGCAGAAGGCTGCACTGATATTGGCTCAGGATCATATAGAATGGAAATTCATCCCTCCCGGAAGTCCTCACATCGGCGGACTTTGGGAAGCTGGTGTCAAATCCATGAAACGGCATCTACACAAAACTATCGGCCAGTAAATTCTTACCATCGAAGAATTGAACATACTTCTTGCACAAATAGAAGCCTGTTTGAATTCTAGACCCCTGACCGATGTAAGCTCGGATCCTGCAGATATTAGTGCCTCAACATCAGGTCATTTCCTTACTGGCAGCAACTTTTTCGAGATCAAGAGTGAGCCAAGCGAAAGCAGCGTCTAAAAAGATGGAAGTTTGTGCAGTATATGAAGCACTCATTTTGGCACAGATGGTCACGAGATTACTTAAATCGACTCCAGCAGAGACCTTAATGGCTGACGTCTCAACCCAATATAAAGGAAGGACACATTGTTTTCGTAAAAACAGCCAATCTACCATCCATGCAATGGCCTCTCGCAAAAGTAGTCACAACTCACCCAGGTACAGATGACTTGGTCAGAGTCGTTACGCTGAAACTAAACGGAAAATTCATCAAGCGAGCAACAACGAAAGTGTGTTGTCTTCCCTTCTGCAAAGACTCTCCAAACATCAAATCAGGCGGAAGACAAACCAACTACATCATCACAGCCTATCACACCTGACAGGCTTGAATCTAACAACAAAAGGCAGTCATCGAGAGAAGACCGAACCAGAACAAAACGGAAAAAACCAAGCCCGATAACGCTTGCCACTGTGTCATTTTCAACGATGTTATTTCTATGCAATTATATTTCTCCAACGATGTCGACAGTTAGCATATCTCCTTTGCGAGGTGGGTTATATGTAGAACACATTGGAGTGGCTAACCTTCTTCGAAGAGTGCTAAAATTAAATTTTAAACTTCCTCTGGCTGACCTGAGAATCGATGAAGCGAACATCAAAAAAGTTAATGTCAGCGTTTGGACTGCATATAAACCTGCAAAGCAAGTGAACGACCAAACTAATTGTTGGGATCTCTACCAACATTTGTCCGAGCTTTGTGAAGAATCTGTACATTGCATCAACACTATTCACTTCTTGCATTCCCGGAAACTACGAGGATTACTTGGTCAGCTGCTAACGTCATTGTTTGGTGTAAATGACGATGACCACTTAATAATCACTAGTCAACTAACCATAATTGACAACCGCAAATACGACTTAGAGCTTCTGCAATTACGATTCAAGCGAATGAAACCATTTTTTCCATACTCGAGATTACATCCTCAATCCTTGGAGTCAATTATGACGATGGACTTTACTTTGAAATCACCGAGGATGAATTGTTTAAGGCTCAAACAATTCACAACGATCAATATCTCCTATCTACATCTACTCTTATTAATATCATAATGAAGCCAAACTGCATAATTCGAGAAGTGTACAACTCATATGCCGATGCTAGGTGCCTAACTAAAACCTTTAAACTTATTAAACTTGTTTGGAAAGAGTTAACGAGCCCCAATTCATGGTTATTGGCAACACCACACTCAACACCTGCACAGAGCGTATGTCATGGAACTCGAACGAATATCATAATGAATGGGACGGGAATTCTTCGAGCCACACCGGATTGCACCATATACTCGTACATCTCAATGTTTCATCAATCGTTCCAACCACCAACGAATTTTCATCACTCATAGCAGAACAGGAAGACATTCTTTCGTCTTTAGAAAACTCCCGCTGGAAAGTCATCAACCACCATGGGACAACCGCCGCCACAACTGTGATAACTACTTGCATCTTATTCAGCATTGCTCTGGCTATATGGTTTTTACGGAAGCGATCAAGTAAAACAACTACTACGAAGAACACTTCGACAGCTACTAATTGGTACCATGAACATCAATTGTAATCAATTCTTGGGGAGGCATAATGTTCATGGCAGTGAACTTACTGAAAAATGACACAGGTCAACAAACCGTGGCATAAAGGTAAAAATCTCTTTGTTAAAGGTAAATGAACATTTCCATAAGCATAAATACTTCCGTTTTAAATTCCTTTGTTTTTATTCATATCTTAAGTACATTGCACTTTGTTAAAGGTAACACTTTCATATGTATAAATACTCACAATATAATTTCTTTGTTTGTTCTTAAGTAACTTGCATTTTGTTGAAGAACATTTTCAAAAGCATAAATGCTTACGATTTAAATTCCATGTTGCACATTTTTTAAAGGTTAACGAACCATTTTTGCTTGTTCATGAAAAAATAATAATAATGATATTGTTGCTTAGTCAGTAAGAAAATCAATTATAAATTAGCATGAATTAAAATGTAAATATTCATTGTCACAATACCAGTTGTTTCATTAAGCCGTTAAAAGATTGATTTTGTATTGAATTGTTCACTCGAACATTTTTTTTTGGTCCGTCGAGCAAAGTTATTTTAAAGTACTAATAAAATTTTACCTTTACAGAAAGCATTGGAGAAGAATATATTGTAACATGCACGAATAATTTTGCGAGTTACTGTCGCAATTATTTTCACAATCGTTAAGAAGATCATGATCAGCAAAACGAACGTACTCGAAAGCCCATTAATCATGATCAACAAAACGAACGTACTCGAAAACCCACCAAGCATCAACATCTGAAAGTGAGTCACTGCTCCATTCATTACGCTGCTCGAATGTTCCTGCTAATTCGCCAACGTACGAGAACTGGGTTGAATGACTAGAGATATAAAGGCGAGCTGAATGAATGGGGTCATTCATTAGAAACGCGATAGTAAAAACTGCGAAAGTGTGGAGCGAATAGAAAAGCGATATTGATCGAGTAATAGGAAAGTGATTTTCGTTGATTATGAAGTGATTTTAGAAGACAATTGCGAAAGAAATTTATGGACAAGTGGAAGTTGGACTATTAAAAGTGAAAATTAATATTGCGAAATAGTTAAATAAGTTTTTGTGCATTTTTAAGTAATTAAATAAACTCTTTTAATTTAATTTAAAAGACATTGCGTTTTCACTTTCCCTGAACATTAAAATTATTGGCCGCGAACCATAATACGCGACAATATTTTTTTTGGATACTTTTGGGAATCATCTTTAGGCTCTTGGCGTTGAACTTCTCGCAACATCATGCCGGGTAAAATCCAGGAATTGAACATTGCCACCACTAAGCGCGTCATTTCAAATTTCAAGAAGGATAGCGGTATTCGTTAGTGTATTCGAGAGGAGGCTCGAAAAGTTACGTGAGCAGTGGAAGAGTTGTGAAGATAGGCATCCTGAGGTCTACAAAACTTTAGCAAAGAATGCAGATTCCATCAACACGTATGCAGAAGAATGTGAGGCTTTAGAAAGCCTCATATTGGAGTGCATTACACTGTTCCGATCAAAGCTTTATGAATTGAAATAATTCAAAGCATCGGCAACAGCAGAGTCCATAAAGTTGGAGTGAACTCGGATTCCAACATTTAATGGGCGACATTCTTCTTGGTTTGGTTTTCGCGACTTGTATAGAAGCATGGTGCATGACAATAGTCAATTGAGCCTTGTGAAAATACTGCAGTATCTGGGGAATGCAGTTTCAGATGACACAGAGAAGCTAATTAGCCACCCAAGTGTTACGGAGGCTAATTCTGAAGTCGCTTGGAAACTGTTTTGCGAACGTTACGATAACTATCAAGCTATTCCGCAAGAGGTGCCACAAAAGTTCTGGGATTCGCAAAGATGCGGCGCCAACGATGTCAATGGGTTCAAGCAAGTGCTAGACATTACGCACCAACTAGAGGCTTGCTTACAAATAGTTGGGGGAAAGTCGTTTGATATAATGAAAATCTTCATACTGAATCAAAAGTTGGATGAGAAATCTCGAAAAGATTGGCAGAAGGAAGTTAGTTGCAAAACGGATATGCCGACTCTTTCAACATTCCTTGATTTCGTACAACAGAGGCTGATGGTCCTGGAAGCTCTTTCAGGAACTTCAAAATCAACGAACAAAAGACTGGTCACCGTACATACGACACCAGTGGAAGTCAAGCAGCTCTGTCCAGAATGCAAAGCTAGCCATCAATTATGGGTATGCAGGTGAGGCGAAATTTTGTCTCATCAAAAAACTTTGCTTCAACTGTCTCAATGATAAGCATAAAGTCACCAGTTGCTCGTCAAACACAAGTGAAAATTATGTGGGAAGCGTCATCATTCACTTCTTGATAGTGACGAAGCAAAAAGAACGTCCACCAATACAGGAGAAGCAAAGGCTCAATGTGTGCAAGCACACCATGTTTCGAAGCACGCGAATGTACTCCTATCGACAGCTATCATCAAAATTCGAAAACAATCTGGAGAGACTAAAACGTTACGTGCGCTACTTGACTCAGGAGTACAAAAGTCGTTTATTGCAAGTTCAGCAGTCAAACATCTTGGCCTACAACCAAAAAATACAAGTGTTTCTATTTTGGGTGTTGGAGGAAACAAAAAATTTACTACTATAGGAATAACATCCATTATTGCCTTACCACAAAACGAGATAAGGGAACAGAAAATATAACACTGAAGCCACTAGTACTAGAGAAATTCACTGCATCAATACCATCAGTGCAGGCATCTTCCAAACTTCCTGATGGAATAAGTCTACTAGATTTAGCAGATCCAACCTTCAATATTCCGTCTGATAAGATATTTTAATTAGAGCAGACGTGTACGGCCGTATTCTACTACCTGGATTCATTTCCGGAACTACGAGTGCACAAAAAACTAAGTTTGGATATGTCCTTTTTGGTCCAACTGACGCTCTAACAAAGGCGCCATCAGTCAACGCATTAGTTTCGTTCGAAGAATTTGACATCCATCCGAAGCAGTTTTGGGAAATCGAGGATATTGGTCAGGAGAAGACGTTGACATCCGAGGAATCACTAGCAGAAAAACTCTTCACTGAGCAAACACAACGATCAGAGAACGGCAAATATGTAGTTAGTCTTGCATTTGAAGCCCGAGAAGAGCTACACCTTTGTGAAACATATAAAATTGCTTACATGCAATTATGGCGACTAGAGCAGGCACTCATACTCATACTCATGCATACTCATATGCAATATAAGGATTTCATGGGAGAATACCTAAGCTTAGATCATATGGAGTTGGTTCCACCAAAAGAATTCAGGTGAAGCCCACTTACTTACTTACCGCATCATGCAGTGATGAAAACTAGCAGTTCTACAACTAAGTTGCGCGTGGTTTTTAATGCTTTGCAAACAGGAATCGGCAGGAAGGCTTTGAAAAACGTTTTACTTACTGGACCATCTATTCAACAACCCATTTTACACCTCATAATGCGATGGAGACAGCACCGTTGCGTCGTAGCAGCGGACATCGAGAAAATGTACCGCCAAATTTGGGTGAATGAAGATGACTTGGACTGTCAACGCATACTCTGGCGTTTCAATCCAAACGAACCAATCCAGCATTATCGATTGAAAACTGTCATGCATGGAACATCTTGTGCACCTTATTTGGCCATTAGGACTCTCCAGCAATTGGCCAAAGACGAGCAGTCAAGGTATCCAGACGCAGCTAAAGTTATATTGAAGGATTTCTATGTAGACGACGTGTTAACAGAAGAAGAAGATTTAGACTCACTTATACGAATACAAACTGATTTGCGTCAATTAATGCAGGCTGGAGTTTTTCATCTTCGTAAATGGGCAGCAAACCATCCCGATCTGTTGAAACATATTCCAGTCGACGATAGGGAACCAAAAACATTATTTGACATTAATGTCAAGGATACTGCGAAAACTCTAGGACTACAATGGCATCCAGGAATGGATCATTTTACGTTTTCAATTGAACGAACCAGCATTAAGAAGTTGACAAAGCGGAATATCTTGTCTGAAGTGTTCAAACTGTTTGATCCTCTAGGATGGATTCAGCCAAGCATAACCATTGGAAAAATTACCGTTTGAAATTTATGGATTATGAAATGTGATTGGGATGACACCTTACAAGAAGAAGACTCTAAAGATTGGCTCACAGTTCATAGTCAACTTCCAGCACTGAACAGATTAAAAATTCCTCGCTGGATTGGATTTAATACTCAAGAGCAGATTGAATTACATGGGTTCTGTGATGCCTTTTCAAAGGCCTATGCAGCTGTTGTCTACATAAAGGTTGTATTAGCAAGTGCTACAAAGGTCACGCTTCCCACTTCAAAAGCGAAAGTGGCAACCGTAAAAATTCAGTCAATCCCTTGGTTAGAATTATGTGGGGCCGAATCACTTGTGGAACTCATGGATCAAGTTATTTCCGCGCATGGTTGGAAGCATGTTCCAACATTTTACTGGACTGATTCATCAGTCGTTCTAGGTTGTATCCAAAGCCCTGCGTCCAAGTGGAAAGTTCTTGTGGCCAATCGTGTTGGAAACATCCACCGAAAAAGCAATTCCCGACAATGGTACCATGTCGCCACAAAGGACAACCCAGCAGATTATGCTTCCCGGGGAGCGTTTCTAATGGATTTGTTCGACTTAGGTCAATGATGGAATGGCCCTGACTGGCTGGAAACTATTATGAACTCTCCTTTTGTTGCCTGCAACAAAGAACAACCTAATTTTGTCCATCACATTGCACTAGAATTCGAGCCATCCAATCAAGAGACAGAGATACTATAACGCTTGCGTTATGCCAATGATTCAGACATAACGCACGCAAATCATCGTTCAAACGGACAGGATTTCTTACTACAGAAGAATTAAACAATGCAGAAACCTTATGCATTCGTTTAGCGCAAGCTCATTCATTTAATCACGAAATAAAGCAGTTCTTCCGGTCAAATTGCACATCAACTGCTAGCAACCTACGACAGTTAGCACCATGGATTGACACAAATGGCATTTTGAGGGTGGATAGACGTATTTACTATGCAATAATAGGAGAAAAAACAAAGCATCCAGCAATAATTCCAAAGGGATCATTGGCCAAACTTCTCATTAGAAACGCTCACCTACAAACCCTACATGGAGGAGTCCAACTTACTCTCAGCACATTGCGCGTAAAGTATTGGATCCTTTCAGGATACACATTAACTCGGAGCATTCTTAAGAATTGTATACCGTGCTTCAGGATGGTTGCTAAGCCAAAGGAACAGCTTATAGAGTCCTTACCTCTGGCTGGGGTTCGTTTCGAGAGCCCCTTTCTAGAAACCGGTGTGGACTACGCAGGCCCACTCAATATACGCTGGAGCTCGGGACGTGGCTCAAAGACCACAAAGATCTATGTCGTTGTATTTGTCTGCATGGCTACGAAACCTTTCAATTTGAACCAGCATCCGACCTTTCAACACCAACCTGTTTAGCGGCGATTCGGCGATTCATTGCTAGAAGAGGAACATGTAAAACATTTTACAGTGATTGTGGCACAAATTTCCGTGGAGTACACAAGCTATAGCAAAAGGAAACTGAACAGATGACGCAGAAGGCTGCACTGATATTGGCTCAGGATCATATAGAATGGAAATTCATCCCTCCCGGAAGTCCTCACATTGGCGGACTTTGGGAAGCTGGTGTCAAATCCATGAAACGGCATCTACACAAAACTATCGGCCAGTAAATTCTTACCATCGAAGAATTGAACATACTTCTTGCACAAATAGAAGCCTGTTTAAACTCTAGACCCCTGACCGATGTAAGTTCGGATCCTGCAGATATTAGTGCCTCAACATCAGGTAATTTCCTCACTGGCAGCAACTTTTTCGAGATCAAGAGTGAGCCAAGTGAAAGTAACGTCGCTCTTCTAAAAAGATGGAAGTTTGTGCAGTATATGAAGCACTCATTTTGGCACAGATGGTGCCGAGATTACTTAAATCGACTCCAGCAGAGACCTTAATGGCTGACGTCTCAACCCAATATAAAGGAAGGACACATTGTTTTCGTAAAAACAGCCAATCTACCATCCATGCAATGGCCTCTCGCAAAAGTAGTCGCAACTCACCCAGGTACAGATGACTTGGTCAGAGTCGTTACGCTGAAACTAAACGGAAAATTCATCAAGCGAGCAACAACGAAAGTGTGTTGTCTTCCCTTCTGCAAAGACTCTCCAAACATCAAATCAGGCGGAAGACAAACCAACTACATCATCACAGCCTATCACACCTGACAGGCTTGAATCTAACAACAAAAGGCAGTCATCGAGAGAAGACCGAACCAGAACAAAACGGAAAAAACCAAGCCCGATAACGCTTGCCACTGTGTCATTTTCAACGATGTTATTTCTATGCAATTATATTTCTCCAACGATGTCGACAGTTAGCATATCTCCTTTGCGAGGTGGGTTATATGTAGAACACATTGGAGTGGCTAACCTTCTTCGAAGAGTGCTAAAATTAAATTTTAAACTTCCTCTGGCTGACCTGGGAATCGATGAAGCGAACATCAAAAAAGTTAATGTCAGCGTTTGGACTGCATATAAACCTGCAAAGCAAGTGAACGACCAAACTAATTGTTGGGATCTCTACCAACATTTGTCCGAGCTTTGTGAAGAATCTGTACATTGCATCAACACTATTCACTTCTTGCATTCCCGGAAACTACGAGGATTACTTGGTCAGCTGCTAACGACATTGTTTGGTGTAAATGACGATGACCACTTAATAATCACTAGTCAACTAACCATAATTGACAACCGCAAATACGACTTAGAGCTTCTGCAATTACGATTCAAGCGAATGAAACCATTTTTTCCATACTCGAGATTACATCCTCAATCCTTGGAGTCAATTATGACGATGGACTTTACTTTGAAATCACCGAGGATGAATTGTTTAAGGCTCAAACAATTCACAACGATCAATATCTCCTATCTACATCTACTCTTATTAATATCATAATGAAGCCAAACTGCATAATTCGAGAAGTGTACAACTCATATGCCGATGCTAGGTGCCTAACTAAAACCTTTAAACTTATTAAACTTGTTTGGAAAGAGTTAACGAGCCCCAATTCATGGTTATTGGCAACACCACACTCAACACCTGCACAGAGCGTATGTCATGGAACTCGAGCGAATATCATAATGAATGGGACGGGAATTCTTCGAGCCACACCGGATTGCACCATATACTCGTACATCTCAATGTTTCATCAATCGTTCCAACCACCAACGAATTTTCATCACTCATAGCAGAACAGGAAGACATTCTTTCGTCTTTAGAAAACTCCCGCTGGAAAGTCATCAACCACCATGGGACAACCGCCGCCACAACTGTGATAACTACTTGCATCTTATTCAGCATTGCTCTGGCTATATGGTTTTTACGGAAGCGATCAAGTAAAACAACTACTACGAAGAACACTTCGACAGCTACTAATTGCATGGTACCAATTAGTAGCTGTCAATTGTAATCAATTAAGGTAACACTTTCATATGTATAAATACTCACAATATAATTTCTTTGTTTGTTCTTAAGTAACTTGCATTTTGTTGAAGAACATTTTCAAAAGTATAAATGCTTACGATTTAAATTCCATGTTGCACATTTGTTAAAGGTTAACGAACCATTTTTGCTTGTTCATGAAAAAATAATAATAATGATATTGTTGCTTAGTCAGTAAGAAAATCAATTATTAATTTAGCATGAATTAAAATGTAAATATTCATTGTCACAATACCAGTTGTTTCATTAAGTCGTTAAAAGATTGATTTTGTATTGAATTGTTCACCCGAATAATCGCCGAAGATGGCAAATTGTTTTATTATAAATTTACAGTACTAGTTAATCTAAGGAACGAATTACTCGTCTCGTTTACCAACTATGTGACACTAGCGAAGCAACGAGCTTTTATGGATTTGGTGTAGATGCCAATGAATTGAACAACTCAATTTTGGCTCTAGTATAAAAAGATGATATTATCAGAGAAAAATATATTATATTGAGTTTATTTTCAATTTTCTAGAGTTCTACGCTCCAGTTACCTGTAATTTGCACTTCAACTCTCGTATCCCCCAATAAAGTAAGTTTTTGTTGAAAGCAGATGCAAGATTATATATATATATATATATATATATATATATATATATATATATATATATATATGTATATATATATATATATGTATATGTATATATATATATATATATATATATATATATATATATATATATATATACATATATATATTTATTTATTTAATTATTCAGTCGCCAAACAACGCCCATTTTTAAATTAAATACAAATCAAATTTAACTGAAGTAAAATACCAATAGAATAATACAATCTTAATTATGTAGTCGATGAATTGAGGACTTTTAATATTTTGGATTTAAAACAGGACTGGGAAGTGGTTGGGGAATACAGATCGCTAAACTTACCGAATGCCTTACAGCATCTGTTAACTGGCTCATTGTCTGCATAATTGGTGTGGTGTGTACTCGTGGCCAACATGGGAATGTGTTTCGTGACTCTAATAGGATCATGAAAGTGCATCTTGTCTGACAAAAAAGTAACTTGAATATTGTACCTTATTACGTCGAAAGGTAGACATGCATGCAAAGCGACTCTTCTGGAAGCGAGTGATGTCAGGTTTAATGTTCGAAGTCAATCCTCATAAGATGGTAGGTTGTGAACAGAAGTCGGGTCGTACAGAGATCTTAAGGCAAAGAGTAAAAATTGTTTTTGTACAGACTCAAGCCTACGGCTATAGATGTCGTATATAGGGTCCCAGACTATGCAGCCGTATTCGAGAATAGGGCGGACTAGCGAGGTGAACAAGGATTTTGTGGCCCAAACATTCATGAATTCTTTCGCCCTCCATTTAATAAAGCCCAGCATCTTATAAGCTTTGCACAAAATTTCATCGTAGTGAAGATTAAATCTGAGTTTGGCGTCTAATACTACGCCAAGGTCTACAACTTTATCAACTCTTCGCAGTTGTGTCATGTTAATTTCATAGTTATATGTGTCAACATTCCTTTTTCTTGAAAAGCTTATCACGTAACATTTTTCCAGATTTAGTTCAAGATGGTTCATATCGCACCATTGGTGGAGATCGGTTAGTTTGGATTGAAGAAAAGATACATCAGTTAAAGATTGTATACTGTGATATAGTTTGAAGTCGTCAGCATTAAAAATGGTGCAAAATATCAGACAGCGCTTCCGAAAGATCTGAGATGAAAATATTGACGAGAAGTGGACCGAGACGACTGCCCTGAGGAACCCCAGAGGTGACATTGATCTCACGCGACAACTGCTCTTGAAACTTGACAAATTGTGTGCGGCCTTTCAAATAAGACTGAATTCAGCTTAGTATTGAACCTGACATGCTGAAGCTACGGAGTTTTTTCAACAAAATTCCATGGTTCACTCTATCAAATACTTTGCTGAAATCTGTGTATATGGCATCAATCTTCCTTCCTTGTATTGTAGATTTAGGGGTTACTTTATAAGGGACTTCAATTAATTACCTATGTAGCGCAAGCGCTACGCTGATGGCATCCGAAGAGCCGATATTTCTAAAGAAATTAAAAGACAGAATTGAAGACTGAATCAAAGTCACGCCAATTGTGGCAGTATACTTTGTAACGATCAGTGATCGACTGTATTTACCAATCAATTTTACATTGCCTTAAATACAAAATCTATGACCTAATTAATTACTTCTAAATGACTAATTTGTGAACAAGACTTCTTCACGTGACCAATGTGTCATCAATACGATTTACTACATTGCTAACTCACAAATCCTCATTTTGCATATTCATATTCCAATTATCATTTACAAACATTATAATGACTCAATCGCCAAGACTATGAATGAAAATTCAGTAGTGAAATGTAATACAATATCTTTAGCCGTGCTTCTAGCAGTGGTGCAATATGAAGCTTAGTACAATGCAAAAGGGAAAACATTTTATGATGGCAATGTACTGTAGAGAACATTTCTTGTAATCTGAGATATGTATACATGCTCTGAATTCAATGTCAAGGCGTTTGTGTACGGAAATGAATTACCATAACATGTTTTGATTTTGAATGACAATGATAATGGGTAATTTGTTTTAGAATATGAATGAGTGAGTCGTTAATTCTAATTGTGTTTATTTTTAGATAGTGTGTGTAATCACACTCTACACCCATACCCCAAAAAGTGTGGAGTACTAGATTCAAATTTAGTATGGAACACTCGAATTATCGTGAGTCTTATTCACATTACAGATATAATACAAACATTTATGGTAAATTCTTATCTACTAATTTTACATAACATGTATTAGTAATTTTATTTTATTGTATTAATATTACTCATGTTTACTTAATTAAGTTCATTATCTTAAATACTCAAATATCGACTTTAATTAATTAATTTTCAGAATTACATTTGAACAATTTTAAATTATTTTTGTGGACTCAAATTTTAGAATTATGTTTGAACAATTTTACATTATTTTTGTGAACTTCTTTTAATTTTCCATCAATGCTTATTACAATGTTAACGCCTTTAATTTCAATTACAGTGTATGGACCTGTATAAGGAGTCTCATGTTTCTTTCTATTATATTTTTTCACAAGTACCAAATCTCCTGTTTTTAAATTTATTGGATGAGCCTGGGTATCTTTTGTTCGCTTTTCTTTTACTATCTCAATCATTTCTCGCGCTTTTCTAAGAGCATATTGCAATCTAATTTTTAACTCTTTAGCCTAGTTATCTAGGTCGTAAAACTTTTTGTTTTTGCTTAAAATGTCATCTGGCAGATATGGTAATTTTCCAAATATTAACTCGTATGGAGTATAATTGTTGCCTACATGGGGGGTTGTATTATATGCAAACGTGTAATACGAAATCCACTTATCCCAGTCAGAGTTTTCTGAAAATGCCAGAATGTACTCATTTAGTACTCTGTGGTTACGTTCTACAGCACCTAACGTTTCGTGGTGGTATGGTGTAGAAAAGACTTGGTTGATTCTCAATAGATTGCAAATTTCCTGCATCAAATTATTAGTGAATTCAGTACCTTGGTCGGATTTCAATATTTTGAAATGACCGTACTTTAGTATGAATTCATTAACTAATGTAGAAGCTACTGTTCTCGCATCCTTAGTTTCCATAGGTGCGGCTACTACGAATTTTGTGAGTTCACATTGCATAGTTAGAATGTATCTATAGTTATTCGAGATTCTAAGAGGTCCGACAACGTCAATAGCTATGGTTTCAAAACTCGTCGTTGGTGTGTCAGTCTTCACCATATTTTCCTTGGTGTTTCTTATTTGTTTATTTATCTTGCATTTTTCGCAATTGCTGACACATCTTTTAACCATGCTATTCATGTTTTTCCAGCAATATCTTTGCTTCAACTTAAGTAAAGTTTTTCTAATACCTAAGTGACCTCCTTGCGGTGTATCGTGATATTCGCGTATTAACTGATTTTGTACTTCAGTATCCTTTATATTTTTGGGGGGTTCATAAATCATTATACTGACTTTTGCGCGCTCTTTACATTTATTTGTTTGTTGCAACATATTAATTATACTTTTGAATTCAGCCTTACGCATGAATTCAAATATCTCATCATCACTTGATAAAGCTAGTTCATGAATATTCATTTCAACTAATTCATCTAATAACTTCTCCATGGTAGATACGTATATCATACTGGAATTATCGTTATAGATTGCTTTACAAGGTTTTTCTGTATTTGTAAGTACTGTAGGCTTGCCATTAACGGAAACTTGTTTCTCGTTAGATTTATCACCATTACAGTATACAATTACATCACCGTTTGTCCGGACAATTTCAAACTGATGATTATTGCGCAGTATAAATTTCAATTTCGTGACATTTCTTATGTCCGATAGTGACGTGCAATCCCAAATGTAAAGTTGATCAGGCTTTACAGTTGTCCTGGGTTCAACGTCTTTATTTTTACCTTTTAAGTCTGTCTTTTGTTTAGCAGACATTCCCCGAGTTAACACTAATATCTTTTTCACCTTCTCATCTCGTTCTAGCGGTATCATTGTTTTCAGTATTTCAGAATCAATTTTTTATTCTTGATAGTGCGTCCGCGTTGCAGTTCATTTTTCCTTGCTTGAATATGATTTCAAAATCATAATCAGACAAGTCGAGTCGTATTCTTGTTAATTTGGACAATTTTTTGTCACAGTATATACATCATAATTAATTTTGCCGGAGCTAGGATTATTTTCTACTATTACAACTCCGGGAGGGTCTGAATTATCTGTTATTTACTCCTATTTACTCCTCTCCGGAGGACTGTACGTTCCCCTGTTCTTGGGCAACGTGAACTCTACCCCTATTATTACCATTATTATCCCTATTGTATTTGCGAGTTCAAATCTAGTCGTCATAGTTGTCTTTGATTCATTCAAAGTACGCGGAGTCTCAGTACTCAAACCGGTTCGTATGTCGTCAGCCAGTTTGACATTTCAAACAAAAACGACAAGTTGTGGTTTGGCCTCACTTGATAAAGTTTTATCTATATACTCTACAATTTTAAGGAATGGGTTAAGCTCTTTTGGCTTTCCGTCAAACAGCGGAATAGACTTGATCGCTAAATGTAAATCAAAGTCACCCATTTTGCTTTTATGTGCAACTGCAGCTAATTTATCGCACAATATCTTCTCTAACTCTTTTGCAGTTTTCTTAAATTGCAATTTTATTTCTGAGCAATCTTCATCAGTTGCTTCGAACAAGATACCCAAATTCCTCTCAGTTTCTCTTAGTTTGTTTAGTTTCTCATTTAAAGTTTCAGTATTACCCAATCTATTTATGCTCTTTTTCTCATTTGCCAAAATTTTTTCTATTTCTTTTATACGTTCCTTTATAACTTCCATTGATTTCCAAAAAATATGCAATTGTACAAAAATTGTTTACGAAATTCTATACATTTATTACTCTGGCTACTTTTTTGTTCACATATTTTGTGTGAAATCTATTGTAAACATAAATGCAAACTAAAACTATGAAAATAATCGTCGCGGTTGTTGTTGCCTGCCGATATTCGACGAAAATGCTCTCGTTGACATTAGCAGAGCAGCTGTTTCCCATTTTCGCTACTTGTTACGCTAACTCCCTCTTTTAGCTTCGCGAAGAGTTTCTTCGGGTCCTCCTTGCTGCTGATAGCTATTACCCTGTATATCTCGTACTTTGCGGCCTCCTCTGTACTTCCTTTTGGGTGCTACTACTTCCTGCTGGACAGGTTGCTTCATCCTGATACATGTGTGGATGGTTGGTACTGCGGTATATTTGCCGCTACTGGTTCGGGCTCGTACTCCTCTGGTGGGCTCTGCTTCGGTCTTAGTTCTTCCCACAATTCCTCAAGACCGTCCATATTTGCTCGACCTAAGAGAAGTTGGCAGGATCGCCATATTGTAGATTTAGGGGTTACTTTATAAGGGACTTCAATTAATTACCTATGTAGCGCAAGCGCTACGCTGATGGCATCCGAAGAGCCGATATTTCTAAAGAAATTAAAAGACAGAATTGAAGACTGAATCAAAGTCACGCCAATTGTGGCAGTATACTTTGTAACGATCAGTGATCGACTGTATTTTCCAATCAATTTTACATTGCCTTAAATACAAAATCTATGACCTAATTAATTACTTCTAAATGACTAATTTGTGAACAAGACTTCTTCACGTGACCAATGTGTCATCAATACGATTTACTACATTGCTAACTCACAAATCCTCATTTTGCATATTCGTATTCCAATTATCATTTACAAACATTATAATGACTCAATCGCCAAGACTATGAATGAAAATTCAGTAGTGAAATGTAATATAATATCTTTAGCCGTGCTTCTAGCAGTGGTGCAATATGAAGCTTAGTCCAATGCAAAAGGGAAAACATTTTATGATGGCAATGTACTGTAGAGAACATTTCTTGTAATCTGAGATATGTATACATGCTCTGAATTCAATGTCAAGGCGTTTGTGTACGGAAATGAGCTACCGTAACATGTTTTGGTTTTGAATGACAATGATAATGGGTAATTTGTTTTAGAATATGAATGAGTGAGTCGTTAATTCTAATTGTGTTTATTTTTAGATAGTGTGTGTCATCACACTCTACACTTGCTCCATTCTACAAAAAATATCTGACGTCAAAGTGATTAGATTAGTGGTAGTAGATCTGTTTTTATGGAAACCATGTTGCTCTTCATTAAGAAATTGTTCGATAATGGGAGAAATTTTACTACAAATAATTTTTTCAAACAGTTTTGGTATAGCAGATAAGATAGCAATGCCCCTGTAGTTCACCACAAGCCGTTTTTCATCTTTTTTATGCATTGGTGTTATAAAGGATGGTTTCCAAATTGTAGGAAAGATACCACTAGATAGGGATTTATTGAAAATAAATGAAGAGGGTTCTAGTCAGTTCACTTTTACAGAGGGCCAACAAACAGGGTGGAATCAGATCTAGGCCAGTTCCTTTATTTAAATCGAGATCCTCGATAGCTTGGAGAATTTCATCTTCTGAAATCGACATGTTCACTATAAGGGTTCTAGACGATTGTTCCGGAGGCTCTAGGTTTAGTGGAATAGCAGAGTTCGACTAAACATGCTGAAAGTAGTCTGCAAAATACTCGCAGATCTGTTCTACACAAGATGACGTCGAGTCTTTGTATGTCATAATCGAAGGATAGCCATGAGTTTTACGCTTAACGTTTACGAAGTCAAAAAAACTTTTTTTGGATTGGAAATAGTTTCCTCCGCTACAACGTTAACGTACAATTGATATACCTCTTGGAATTTTAGTTTTAATTCGAGAGTAATCTCGTTATACTTACTCTTGATCTCATCGTTAGCGTCATTATTGCGTTTAAGGAGCTTGTGAAGTTTATTTCTCTCGTTGCGTAAATGCCAGAGATTTCTTCCTAGCCATGGCTCTGAAGTCTTGTCTTTTTTTTATTTTAGGTATGCATGATTCAACGGCGCCAAAGATGATGCTATAAAAGGTGGATAATGCTGTTTCCAAGTCTAACGTTGACAAAGTGTCATTCCAATTTACTCGGGATAAAAGACAATTGATTTGATCGTAATTGCCATTACGTCATATACAATAGTGGAATTGTACGATATAGAATTAGAAGTATCAGAGGTGGACAATTCAACGGTAAAAGCGGAGTGATGAACTGAATTAGAAAACAGATGCTCGTTGTCATCAGTTGAAATGACCACTACTTCGTCGTAAGAGTTAGAGAAAATAAGATCTAGCCATCTGCCATTTTGGTTGGGTATAGGAGCTACTTGCTGCAAATCGTTACTATAAAAAGTGCTCATGAGATTGACATCATTACTATCTAGGAGATTGATAGGAAGAAGGAGGCCGTCCTGTTCATCGACCACAAACTTTAAGTTTGGACGATTAATGTCACCAGTAATTATGATCTTATCTTCTTCATTTGTAATTGCACCAATTTCAGCAACAATTTGACAAACGTCGTCGTAGACAGTATCGTTAGAATTTGGGAGGACATAAAAAACGCCAATATAAAAATAAGATCTTCCTAACTTTATTTTAACCACTATATGCTGGAATAATTTGTATTGCGTGGAATTTACTAGCTCACTCATAAATGAGTTGTGTACTGCAGTTAAAACACCACCTGCTCGTGATTTTCCTGTGCTGTGACGATCTCTATCGTCTCTGTATGTATTCCAGTCACTATCAAGGATCTCTTCGTTAATGTAAGAATCATTCCACCATGTTTCGGAAAGGGTTAGGATATTAAAATGGCATGACTTTGCGTATGTATATATATATATATATATATATATATATATATATACATACATACATATATATATATATATATATATATATATATATATATATATATATATATATATATGTATATATATATATATATGTATATATATATATTTATATATATATATAAATATATATATATATATATATATATTTATATATATATATATATATATATATATATATATATATATATATATATATATATATAAATAGATATATATTTATATATATATATATATATATATATATATATATATATATATATATATTTATATATATATATATATATATTTATATATATATATATATATATATATATATATATATATATATATATATATATATATATATATATATATATATATATATATATATTTAGATGCAGAGTAGCAATTTCGGCAGTAATTTTTTAGACGAAGTTTTTGTTTATAACAATAATCTATTCTAAAATATGTGTCATTACAAATGATGAAGTTCACGATGAAGGGTCGGAGCAAAATATTGGTTTATGGGAGGTATGATCTTCTTGTGGATTTGAGTAGCAGACGCAGATAGTCCAAGTTTAGCTGTACACGATGTACCCCTTTTTGATGAGGTAAAATATTCAGCAAAAACACAATTTTCATTATTTACTTTCAAAAGGCTCCACAAATACCATGGATTGGTATGGATATTGATGTAAGTACAGCTCTTTTTGTTTTATCATATAGAAATCTTATATCAATAATTGATTGCAGATGCTGAATACGAATCGTCTCCCGTTTGAAGGTGAAAAACAACAAGCTGACGTCGTAATATTAGTCTTTTCAATATAGGCGTTCATTTTTTGAATGCTATTTATTCCTTTATTATAAAATCTGTTACTAGGAGGTAAGTTGAAATAAAAGCTTTATATTAACATTTTTGAAAAAATTCTCAATTCGCTTCTGTTTTGTCAACTGTGTAGTCTTTAGTATTCATCTTCTCCTGATTCCGTGTGTTTAGAAGCATATAAAATTTGGTTGAAATGTATCTATAAATGTTTAATTTGAAAATGGACATTGGGAAAAATACACTTGTTCAGAAAATTTACTAATTCGAAAATTAAACGCGAAAATCAAACTACTCGAAAGCAAACTCAAGCACAAAAACAGACTGCCCCATACATTGAGATAGGACAAAAAAAGAAAAACGACGAAACTAAGCGACTTCAAACAATTAATTTCGTCACTCAAGGACAAAAATTTAATTTGTGAAGGGTTAAGTGAAACCTTAGAAAATTTTGCAGGCCCAAACAGGCAAATTCTCGAACGATAGACTTTCGAGAGCCGGAAAAATATCATGTCAAAAGCCTACCGTGACGAAATAAAAGTGTTTGCTCTAAATTTAAACTTCCTTTCACCCAAAGCGTATGAGTATGTTCGTACTGCATTTGATGACTGCCTGCTGCACTCAAGAGCGTTGCGTAAGTGGTATGAGAAAGTTGGCTGCAAGCCAGGATTCACGAAAGAATAATTCACAGCTATTAAGAAAACAGTTGAGTCAACTACAAATGGCAAAAAAATGTTTGTGAATATGGTTTCCGATGAGATTTGCATAAGGTGACATATCGACTGGGATGGAGAACGTGCTCACGGATATGTCGATTTTATTGAAGACGGCAGCAGCAATACTATTGTAACACAAATTTTTGTTTTCATGGCAGTTTCTATAAACAGGCATTGAAAAATTCCGATTGGATACGTCCCATTTGTCAATATGAACGCTGAGCAAAAATCAAATATAGTTATTTTATGAATTAAAATTCGCATTGACACGGGCGTGCACATTATGGGAATCACGTTTTATCGAGCATCGGCAAATTTTACTATATCAAAACTGCTAGGGTTTGATATGCGTGATCTGAATTCTCAAAGGTTTATCAAGGTGCATAATTATGAAGGAAAAGTTGTACTTCATCCAGGCCCTTGTCATATGTTGGAAGTCATCCGTAATGTGCTAGCTGACTTACAGGTGTTCGTAGATGGTGATGGTCAATTTATAAAGAGGGAATATATAGTGAAACTACTGGAGCTTCAAGAGAGAGAAGGCTTGCATTTGGAAAACAAGCTACAAAAGACCCACGTATACTTTGAGAAACAAAAAATGAAGGTTCGGCTAATGGCTCAATCTCTTAGCAAATCAGTTGCGGATGCAATTGATTTTTGTAGGAATACATTAAAATATGAAGAGTTTATCGGAAGCAAAAATATGTTTAATGATACCTTCGATGTCCTCAATAGCCGGAAGATATCTGAACACGAGTTCCTCGAAAAATCACTTTGTATGAATAATTCTGACAAGGTCGCACAATTTTCAAATGATGCTATAGCCTACATCTGAGGACTTGAAACTTCTTCCGGTCGCAGCATCATTCATTCTAAGCGAAACGTTGGATTTCTAGGACTGATTGCTGCTTTGCGAAATTGGAAAGTTATATATGATAATTTCATTACCAATAACAAACTGAAATTTGTTCCACTTTATAAGTTGAATGAAGATCACATCGAACTTTTCTTTTCATCGGTAAGATCAAGTCTGGGCTATAATAATAATCCGCGATAAAACAAATTACAGCCAGCTTTAATTTCGATGCCAACTTGAAGATAGTGGTATGGAGAATTGCTCACCTCTTGAAAAAATAGTCGTTCTTAATGCACAAAATTTTTGTCCACTACACTTAATTAATGATACTATTGACCGACTAGTAATGCTCGAAGGTGAAAGGGTTCAGTTACGTGAATTTGATAAATAGTTTCTAGACGAGCATAATCACGCGGCTGACCGAACGAAATCGTCTGAATATGCAAACCACATTACCACGTATATTGCCGGATTTATTGTCTTCAAAATCTGCAAAGTTCTAAACTGTCAACCGTGCATATCAGCAATACTAGGAGAATATTCAAAAGAATTACTAATTGAAAACAAAACAAGAGGATTATTGAAAACACCCTCCGGGAGCATAGTTTTTATTTGTAAAACTGCAGAGAAAGACAAACAGAGACTTCAGAAATGCACAGATGATACGATATTGATAAAAAAAGCTTTAAACAATATATTGCAATATGTTCAAGTATCATATATTCGAAAGGAGTTCTTCGATGCACATCCTGGACACATGAATGAAACCCAGCACTACAGTTCATTGATTAAACTCATCGCTGAAAAATATATAAATACAAGACACTACTTCATCGCAAAAAAACAAAGCGAAAAACTGTCTATTAGACAATATTTTAATAAAATTATTCATTTTGGAGGTGGTGACTGCCATTTCGAATCGCACACTAAAAAGGCCATATTAATTAAACTTCATTCACTAAAAAAATCAAATTGCAATTTCCCTCAATATTGCGCCTTAATTCCACTGAAGCCGGTCCCAAACCCGGTTAAAGGAAGAGGGAGGCATAAGTCAGTACATAAAATAAATATATGATTTACTAAATTTTGAAGGAATTCTTACTTAATTCTCAGTCATCAAATCACACTTTTATTCACATAAATGTTTTCGAGTCTTCTATTTTACTAACTTTGGAAATCTCAATTAAGCCCAAATTTAAAATTTTCTGCCATATTTTAATTCAATTTCAAATTTTATTCAAAACTTTGCCCAACAAATAACTACGCCTTTTGAAAATTAAATCAAAATATGAACAATCGTGGCGCATGGGAAATCATCACTGAATTATAAGTTGATGTTCCACTCGCAGAGCAATAAGAAATGGAGGAACTATACGCAAGATAACTTCCTGAAAACACCCCCACCGACGGTGAGAGCACAGCTCCCATCAAAGACTATAAGGTTGCTGCCAGCCAGTAAACAATATTTTATACCAAGAACAAAGGCGT
Organism: Odontomyia ornata; assembly: GCA_963969285.1. Lineage (NCBI taxonomy): Eukaryota > Metazoa > Arthropoda > Insecta > Diptera > Stratiomyidae > Odontomyia > Odontomyia ornata. The sequence continues at coordinate 284,778,742 of OZ017738.1, forward strand.
TGTGGAAACGGTATAAAGTTTATGGTATAATGTTTAAAATTTTATGCGTGTGAGCAAGATTTTATATTTGGATATTGAATTCAGAAATATAACAGTTTCATTTTGAATGACTTTAAATTAACTTCGTTAATTCATTCCGTCTTCGCTTTGATAAAAGGTAGCTTATTTGGCCCGGCTAACTGAAGGAATTTCAATTTGGAAATGCAGTTTTATTTGATGATGATTCTTATTTGTAATATTATAAATACAATAAGATGGATCCCATAGCTTCTAGGAAATTCTATTAGAACATGAGTTTAGTTTGAAAGTCCAGTTTACAAGGCAAATGGAAGCAGAGTAGCAACAGTATTGATTTCAATCGCTTTTCTTGATGGGGAAGTTATATAATCGTCAAATTGGAAAGCAGGATAACAGAATCGTTAGTATTATTCTCTTAACTGTTGGCATGTATTTCATAAATGCCATTTATTATATTGTTATTGAATTTGCAAATGAACAAAAATAATTTCAAAATAATTAGTCTTTCTATTAGCAAGGAGCAGAATATCTGAATATGAACTCTTTTGAAATAGATGCTTTGTATAAAAAATTTTGTATTGATCAATTTCATAGCCTATATCAACGAGATAAATTTATTATCAGTGTTACATAGCCATATACCCTATGTATACTGATATGAACTCGGAGCTCATTTTGATATGTATCCTACAATATATACACCATCAATGCTCCCGGGGAGGGATCTCCCTGTAGGACACTTACCTGCTACTCTATCCATCTAAACTAGAACAGCAAAGACGAGAGTTAACTTTATTAATTGTTTCATTTTACTGTTCATATATTTTTTAAACATTACATTTCACTTATTAAATTATTGAAAACCTATACCAATATTGAGTAAAGGGCTTCCACTTGACTTGTCGCGCTTCAGAGGTGAGCACAAGCCTGTAGAGGATATCGGAAAAGATGAGTAAATGGATCGGGGTGGCCACACGACGTGTAACGCCAAAAAGCCGATTAAGATCCGCCGCTCAAGCCAACACCTCACCCCTCACCATTTCGTTGATCACTATCACTATACCTCCGTTGTCAACTTTAATCGCGTAACTATTTCTTGTAATTAAAGATGGTCGGAGCAACACTATCACAATATTTTGGGCTTCGGAATTTATAGCTTTGGCCTTCGTTCAAGACCCTCTATGTGCTCCGTCTAATTTCTCCCCAGTGAGTGTCTGCTTAGTTTTGCATCATGCTGTCCTAGACATTGCTGGAAGACAGTACTATGCCGTCCGAGGTCACTTCATTAGCCGTTTATAAAATTTTTAATTCTCGATCTCGAGAAAACGAGTCTTTAAAGAACCTCAAAGTATATATTATAGCATTCTGAAATGCAATTTGATATCGTAAAGTAAAAGGGTGAGAAACGGGTGGGTTTTGAATTGTCTTGCGTTTTCCACAGAAGCTTTATTGGTGACTTTGTTTTTAGTAGTTAGCAGTTATAATGTGTTCATTGACCGGGGAAACCTAGTGGCTTGTTTAAAATGTACTTATTTGGTAGCGCGTTTGCAAACTATCTTGGACCAACAGCTCAGAGGCTATAACTGGATGGTAAATCGATATCTGTTTAGCGTTTGACTTAATACTAAATGAAGCGTGTCTGCCGAAAGTTGAAGTCGGGCAGCTCAGAGGCTACTTATAACTAAAAATATAATGTCCGCCGACAGCTTAAGTCAACGGCTCAGAGGCTGTTGTTTAATCTAATGGTTTTCATTCCAGTGATCGCGCAATTTAGACATAGAAAAAGCGTGTCTGCTGATGGCCTTGTCTTGGAATTTTGCCGGGATTTTCCGCTTCCTTACTGTTAACACTACGATATGGCACATTTAGTGCTGGGTGTTTATTTGAGAGTAAAAAAGGGCAAATTTGAAAGCAACAATTGTTTTTTGGGTAAATTTGTTTGCATTGAGTTGGCCTACACTACATTGGGCTCTAGTGACTAAAATTCTATTGTTTTGAAACGCACTCTCCGTTTTGTAAAATAAAAACTCATATTTATGTTTTCTAATTTAGATGTAATTTGATTTTATTCTCGCGTGTACGTTCTGACTGCGCACATTAACTTCTCCTTCTTTATTCAAACCGGATTTTTTGTCACTGCTTTTAGTGCAGTGGTTTGGTTATTCTTAATTTTAGAGCATTGAAATAAACTGTATAATTTAGTAAAGTGTACTAATAACCTTTCAGGCAAATATTGACATGTAGAAATAAAAATGTATAAAATGAATTAAAATGTAAAAAATGAAATTAATTTGTAGTCGCTACATCACTCCCTGTCCAGTATGAGTCCTGTCATATGAAATGGTTAGGCTTTGCGACCTCGAAACCTCACAGTTCTTCCATATCATGTTCGGCATCGTGATTGGGAATGATTGTTGCACTGGTTTGGCTGGTCGTCATCATTGCGGTGGTGTACTGACCTACTGGATTTCGGCGTTTGGTTGTCCTGATCTTGTATTGTAAAGGCGGGTTTCAATCGATAGATAGAAATGTTTTGATGCTTACCATTAACGATTACTTTAAAAATGTTATAGCCATCCTTAATTAAAATGTATGGTCCTCTATACGGTAGCTGAAGTGGACTAAGAATGGTATCGACTCTGACAAATACATGCGAACAATCTTTTAAAGCAGGGTTGGCGAAAACGTTACTACTGGTATGATGCGTGGTCTTTGCAGGTTAAAAAATATTCATTCTTCGTTGAAACTTTTTATAAATTCTCCATCACTGGGGTGCTCCTTCGATGGCTCGAAAAACTCTCCTGGAATGCAAAGTGCCTGTCCTAAAGTCATTCCAGCTGGTGTTATTTTTATATCGTTTTCCCAGACGCTGCTAAGTCCTAGTAAAACGAGGGTTAATTCATTGTACCAATCATTAGATAATTTAGCTCTAGGAGATGATTTTAGTGACCTGTGCCATCTTTCGATAATGCTCCTAAGATTCTATTTAGCTGGCAAAACAATTCCGATTCGAAACTCCGTGCTTGATCCGTGGTTTTTCTTTTGGAGACGACGTAATGAGATATCCAGTCAAATATTAGTGCAGATGCGACATTATCCACGGTTATACTGCTAATTGGAATCGCCTCTAGCCATCTTGAGAAATGGTCAACTACTGTTAAAATGTATGAATAACCTCCTGATGGTTGAAGTGGGCTGACTAAATTAATATTTATGTGTGCAAATCGCTCTGAGATTTCCTTATAAGCATGTATGACTTAGTATGGTGATGCGCTTTAGTCCTTTGGCAAGAGATGAAAGGTCTAGCTTTCATAATTTTTAAATCGCAGTAGAGCTTAATGTCTAAACAAGGGAGCGTGATGCGTTTAAGCTGTAAAGAAGTTGTGTTTGAATGCCAGATATTTTGTAGTTCATCATCAGTTTCTTGATCCCTAGCTATCGCTTCGAACTAAATTTCGCCGGAATTGATTGGGGGTGTTAATTTGGATGGATGCACTAGCAGTGTTGCATTGGCTAGCATTTTCTTGTATTCTTCGAATGCATTAGATGCGTCTTCAGTTCAAGCGATAACAGAATTGTCATTTTTAACGTTGCCATTGATAAGACATAGCAGTTTATCTTGAATAGTTGCGGTGCTTGGAATGAAACGTCCATAGAAATTTATCATTGCTATGAATCTCCAGAGTTCTTTTGCAATAAGAGGCTTTTCAAAATGTATTATGGCTTCTAGTTTACCAGGTAATGGTTATGCGGTACCGGGTTTATGTCTGGTACCGTAATAGAATTGAGTTGAAGATAATCGCCACATGGTTGCCAAATACCATCAGGTTTTCTGACCATATGAAGAGGTGTTGCCCCACTGCTCCTTGATGGATGGCATATGCCCCTCAATAGCAAGTCATTAGACCCTGCTTTAGCCGCAGCAAGTTTGTCGGAAGACAATCTTTTTGCTCTTGAAGCGACTGGTGGTCCTTTGGTAACAATGCAATGTGTGACCATTGTTTTAATTTTTTCCATCGGTACCACATGTTCTTGCAACATTTGCTTATAACCTTAGAATTAAAAAGCATTACTTGAGGTGTTGAAGATTTGATGACGATGCCTATGCTGTAAAGTTTAGTTGATATATCTACTAGTGCTCGTTCTTGTAAGTCTACTCCGAGGCCATGATACTTCAAAAAATCTGCCCCTATTAGCAGTGTGTTAACATCAACGACAATAAAAGTCCAGTTTTGTCTGGCCGTATGTATTTATCACTGTTCCATTAGCAGTTTACAGTCGTTTATAATTGGCATCGTCCTGTTTTGATTCTAGTGTTGATGGGATAATGGATACATATGCACCCGTATCTATAAGAAGTCTACGTTTAGTAAGGGTTTCGTCTATAAAAAGGCATGGTGTAGATGCGCCAATTTCGTCCGCCTCGAAACAATCTTGGTGTTTTAGTTTTCCGAACTTCTGAATTGGCAAGGTGGCACACATTTGGTTGAATTCTGTCCGAACTTATGATGATACTAGCAGCTCTTGAATTTGGGCTTGCTAGCGCTGTGGTTTGAACTGGACCATGGTTGATTACGCTGTCTTGCGGCATGTAGCTTCTGAACTTCTGCTTCTAGTTTCTCAATTAGCCTTTGAAATGATCCAAAATTTTCGTTAGAGGTTAATTGGTTTGCAGTTGCATAAACCTGATGGACGTCAGTTGATTCCCAAATTTTGTCCGCAATTTTCGCTAAACCAAGTAATGGTTCCGATGATACGGGTAGAATTGCACGTATAGTTTTGCATAAGCTCTGTAGCCATAGACTTTTTAGAATATTATCGCTAAAAGCCACTGATGCTAATTGTCTCATTCCAGACAGTAAAAATGAAGGTTTTCTATCACCCAATTGTATTTGTGACAATAATTTCCTTAGCTTGGTCTTCTCGCTATTAACAATTTCTTCAGTGATTCTTGCCTTCAAGATGAGAAATCTGTAATTTGTTGGCGGATTTTTAATGATATCGAAAGCTTTACATGCGACGTTCACCGGCAGCTGACTTACTACATGATGAAGTTTGAGCCGATCCGATGTAATTTTAGCTGCTCTGAATTGGAATTCAATTTGATAAAACTACTGCTCGGGATTAAGAGTGAGAATTCCCGGGAGCTTTAAATGCAAAGTGTTCCATACAGGCTGCTGGGGCTCCACAGGTGTATCACTCTTTGGATCGTTGGGATAATTTTCTGACGTATCATCTGCCTCGTTGTGTATTTTGGGCAGCATACTTAACCATGCGGTATTACACAAGCGTTTTTATCACAGTTTTTCTTATTGATCAGGAAAATCAATGTTCCGTGGTCACCACTATGTAGCGCACTCTGTATTAATCATGCAGTTTCTCTACTTGTGATTTTATGCGGCAGATATAGAAAAAAATATAATTAATTATTTGCATTCATAATCGTCCCTTGTAAAATAGTTTCCTTTCTATTATTATTGTTAAATATAACAAGTTTTTTTTTACATCAATTTTCCTTTATATTAAATTTAAATATTTCCCTTTAACTATATTTCTCATGAGATTTAATTTTTATTACTACCTAAAATTTTCTTCATTTCATTACTTCAGTTAAATTTTGTTCCCAAAAATTTGAATCTGCCACATAAATTTTACAGTGTATGAGCACCTTACCGGTGTGATAAAATTTGTGAAGATATGGAATGCAAACGGGGTGAATGATGGCCAAAGAAGTTTCATGGTTAAGGTGTGGAGTATGTGACTCGTGGTCAATGAGTTCAAGACGCTTGCGCCCTTCAGAATTTGCATCTCTATCTTTGCTTGTCGCTGATATTCGTCATCCCAGGTAACTTGGTGCAATCCGTAATATTGATACTCTATCTTGAGGTAGTGACAAAAAGTTGATTGGGAACTGGAAAGAATTACAGTGAAAGCGTTGCTTAAGTTATCGGTGCGTATGAGGAAAATCTCCAATTAAGTGATGGCTGCACTAGCGGTCTCCCGCACTTTAGTGGAAAGTAGTGTGAAGTGTTCACAAAATTCCCCAAAGTTCCTTAAAGGTATCGAACTGCATCTTTTTGTACAATACTCCTTTCACACCTGGTTTTTTTTTCTTTCAATAGCTATTCGGTACTGATACCAACACTTACACTTATTTGCTGGCTGATCTCTCCGCAGGAGAAGCTATTTTAATTGATCCAGAATTAGAACATGCCAAGTGAGATGCCCAGCTCATCAACGATTTGGGATTTAAATTGAAATATGCAATGAATACACATATGCATGCAGATAATATAACAGGAACCAGGTATTTGAAACAACTGTTACCGGAAACAAAAAGTGTTAAAATTTTTGCGCCATCCTTATTATTGTTTAATAATATATCCTTATTATTGATAATTAATATAAACACGCGTCCATGTCTCAGCTAAGCACGAGTTTTGCAAATATATTTCACTCGTAAGAGTGAAAAAGCACAAAAGCGGCGCAAACTAACATGACCTATGTGCTTTGTTTTGCTGAATAGAAAAATAATCGCGGCGTACAGAATTGAAAATTTGACCATAGTGCTTCGCCCTGTTCGCATGTTAACTCATTCAGGGGCATCCAGCGGAACACCTCTACTGTCGATTTTCGGAATTACACAGATCTCAAAGCTACGATATATTTCGAAGACGGAATCGACGAAAGAATTGCATAGAACATTGAAGAGGATCTAGATGCATTTTATAAAGTAAAGAGTGAATTACGATTACATTTCATCGCATGTACACTTTATCAAGGCTGTCAATGACATAGATATTCATGGTTTAGTTTTGGTGTTAGCCTGTGGAACAATACATACACCTGGATTGTGTGTTAGTGTTTTTGAAGCGGTTTTCAATTTAACCAGAGATGCTTTTGATGAGAAAAATTGGAAAGTTAACAACATTCTACTTGTTTCAAGAAGAAAACCAACTACAATTGATAGAAGTTGTTTGCTGACCCGGGAATTTCGTAAATACAAATATAAGTATATTTATGCTAGTGTAGTTTAGTTTATCACTGCCTGTCGTTGATGATAAGAGAATTAAACCACGACCGCGAAGACGTATCCAGATTTCCTGAAAAGTTTATCGGTGAAGAAGCGATGATCAGTGTTTTATCAAGTAGATTTGACAATTCTCGAGAACCTTACGTGCTAGTAACATCGACCGACAGCGCAAATTTGGTGTATCCATTGTAAATTGCCGCCAGCACTGTTCGCTTGTGTTGTGTGTTAAAGCTGAGTTCGTTTGCGCTGCTTATTTAAATTTTTCTCGCATGAATCATGCGCCAGATGTTGATGGCTACTAAACTCTTGCATGGTTGTGTTGGTCTCCAGTTTTTACAAAAATCAAATTTACTTTAGATGCCTCATTTTCGAATAAAAACTTCGGGAACGCCAACTGATTTCTAGTACCTAACGATTCATGCATCGTTCAAAGTTGAAAGGAAGTCAGAACATCTTAAATAATTTCCCAGCGTTCAATCCGAAATTATTCTAAGTGAACTGCGATTTCCGCAACACAGTGCTAGATAACTGCTGCAGGTTAAAGTGGCTGATACAAATTGACTGGAATAAACCTGGTCCCAATTCCACGAATTTGCATTATTATACCGGTTACGTAGCATGTAGCGAACGAGAAAGCAAATGTTTGGTCGATTCGTGATCGCAGCACATAGATGAAAGAGAGCAAAACAACGAAGACTAGCAGGTCAGTCGTAAGATAGTAAACTTCGCGTTTACGTCCGAGTGAAACTATAACACTAGGAAGAAATTTTAATTGGGTCTACTATTACGCATAATTTTGATTGGGTTGTAGCGCATTAATTATAAATTTTAATTTTCAGTTCACCTTTTGTAGCAGAAAAAGAACTTTCATTTACTATCTTAAAAATTAGAGAAATTTTTTTCGTAACACATGTAAAAGTCGTGTATAATGTTAAAAAGAAAGGATTCGTTAATTTCATCCACAAAACAAATAATAATAGAGATTTTTCCAAATGTATGTTCATAACACGACTTGTTGGAGTTATATGTGCAGAGTAATCATTGCTTTTAAATATTTTAGCAAATTGATTTCAAGACGAGACGAACGACAAAAAGTGCATGCACTCTTTAGGATAATTAAAACTTGTGCAAAAATACATTGATAGTTTAAAAGTAAAACCCAACCACAAAGTGATTATGGAATATTCTACTCCTGTGTGATTATAATTTCAAACACTCATTTTATATCTAATAGCCAACCATTATGATTGCATACTATTTGTAGCAAATCGCTATCAGACAATAGAATAGATTTTACGAAAAAAAGTAATTTTTTTTATCAGCATTTTGTATTTCCGAGAGATCATTTAGACTTTTATTTGTGATTGTTTTTGAAAATTCCGGCAAGAAATAAAAACACGACGATTGGATAGTTTATGAATGGAAAGCGTTTCGTATGTGCTTTATTTGAGTTAAAATTTAGTGGAGACTATAACGAATTTAAAAGGACAATTTATATGACAATACGAATTAATTAAATATAATTAATAGCAGAATGAATAAAATGAATTCATAAACCGTAACCTTTTGGTCTTCCCATTTTATACTACTGACCGGGTATAGGACCCGCATCGATGGCAGGCTTTTTCCCTGACATGGGCTAGCCATCGGGTGCGCTCTTTCGTTTTTTTTTCGCTGTTAGCAGGGGCTCTTGCTGGGTAGAGTGGCCTTCCGCTCGCATGCCCTGTTATGATATAGGATTATGTGATTTCATTGCATAACTCTATAGCATAAACTGGTAACGTTTGTGCTTCTCGATACTGGATTGTATTCAGAAGCGCTAGCGCTGGGGTTACAGCTGCTGAAAGAATTAAAAAGTTGGACGACAAAAATTTGCTCGTAGAAATTCAACTTCTTGAAAGTAACACCTATCATGCTCTAAGCAATTTGCCAAAAGCGGGTGCTGCCCTGACCTCGGCACATACCACGACAAATGCTATCTACTGTCCGCCTAAAATGCAGGGGGCTTAGATTTGCAACCGGGTATCCTACATGCGGCAGATGAGAGGGACTTCTAAACAGCTTTTTCATATTTTTATGAAGCATTCGTAGATTTTGACAGTTTCGAAAGTAACAGTGCATAAACTGCACTCAAATATATGTTGCTCTGCAAAATAATGCTGAGAAAGCCGGAAGATGTAAATTAGATTGTTAGTGGAAAGCTGGTAAGGATGTTGATTTAAAGTTGGTTGCATAGAAATTAATATTTTTTATTTATTAGGCTATCACGTATTCAGGACAAGACATCGACGCAATGAAATCCATCGCGCAAGCATCTCACTAAAGATCTCTAGCTGATTTTCAGGACACACTCAAGGAATATCGTAAAGAGCAGGAGGAAGATGTACAATGCTGGAACAAAATTTATGTAGAATCATTGAGCCGTATTCTCGAGTGCAGGTATGAAGAAAACTTTTCTACATGTTTATTTATAGCCTAGTGTTTGGTTTCTATAGGGTGCCAAATTATTTTCATAGCATAAGGTGGACATCGATTTTCAGTTATGTGCTTACGGAAGTAATATCCACTTTTATATTGACCAGCGTCTGTAGCTTTTGTTTCATTCTGACTGGCTGACACTGATAAATCGTAAAGAGGAAGTGGTACATACAGATTTTTTTTAAGCACCTCCATTTCTTACCACTACCTTCACTCATTCTTCCTTCCACAACACTCGCCCGCTTTGTGTAGTGTGCTTCTCAGACAATGTTCAATAAATCGGTATAAAAGAGCACACAAAATAAAATGAATCTATCCTTTCGTGCATATTTAGTCAAATTCGTGATCAGTTCTCAGAGATAAAAAAAATCGCATAACACGAAACTAAAAAAAAACTCTGAGCAACTGTCGCTTCAAGTATCTCGCCAATAGGGTCAAAAATGCCCTAAGATACTGTGCTGAAAAATGCATGTCCACGCTTCAATCAGTGTTCATTGGATGATCCCTGTCTTTTCTTAAATACCAATAGTGAGTTTGCATTCTTAACCATCTCTGAAAGATTGTTATATGTACTCGTACACGGAGCATCGTTCTTTAGACGATAGGTTTTGAAAAAAGGCATTACGAATTAATTTGCATTCCTCGCACGTCAAAGTCAAACGCGCTTTATTCAGTACTTATCGCCATAAATTCTCAAAGAATATAAATCGAATTCCAAACAATAAAACATATAAAACTTTTTTTTAGTACCTCCACTCCCTACCACTCTCTCCATCACTCTTTCTTCGTCGCACAACGCTCGTGCGATCTGCATTCACATTACCTCGCTTCGACCTTTGTGCCATCTAGACAATGTTTAATTCATCGGTATAAGGGGGCAAACAAAATCATGTGAACTAATCCTTTTCATGAACATCTAGCCGAAAAATCATCATCAGCTCACAGAGATAAAAAAAAATTCAATATAATACTCCTGTTTTCGTAGGTGCTCGATTGCTAAGGACATTGTTGATTAAAGTTCTCTGTGATCTTTTCTCCAATTAACTCTTAAACAACTGCTTAGGACTACCCTGAATACCATACGATTCAAATACTTTTTTCAAATCCACAAAAATTTCGACGGCATAATCATCTCTGTCAAGTTTTAGATTGATGAAACGTGTGGCAGAATGTAGGGCATCCAAAGTTCTCTTGTTCTTTTGAAATCCAAACTGATGTTGGCTTACGATAGAGTTTTCAACTAAGAATGATGTTAATCGATTGTTTAGTATTTTTTCAAATATCTTACTAAATCCCGTCAGCAGCGTAATCGGGCGATAGTAATTCGGGTCGAGATGATCACCACCCTTAAATATAGGAACTATTTTTGCAAGTTTATATGTTGAATTGGTTAATTAATTGCTAATTTAATTATTTGCAGTCTGAGAATCCTGCTGTCAGAACATTCCAAAAACTTCTCGTTAAGCAATCAGCTTTTCCGATGCAGAGGAAATACTGGATCGAATGAAGCATTGGAAATAGAGTAGGCGCTTGCCGATCGAAAACCAAAATAATGAGACATAGATGTCGAACTAAATATTAACGGCGAAAAATTGTAAACAGTGCTAGAAATGAAATATCTTGGTCTTATCATAGACAATTATATGACTTGGTTGCCAGACATAAATAGCGCTTAAGGAGGCAATCAGCCCCAATAATAGGCTTGTTAAGAAGATAAGAGTCTTTTCCAATGCACATCAAGAAACTTGTTCTAAATGCGTTTGTCCTGACGAAATTACATCATGGAGTACTTATTTGGAGTCAATGAGGAAAGCAACATTTAAATAGTATATCCAGGCTGCTGACCAAATCGAAGCTGGTAATATTGAATTAGTTGTTTTTTTTTCATATGTTCATTTAATACGCAAAATATTGATTTTTTTGCATTTCATACTATTTTAAAATACGTAAATTATTTATTCATCATTGTGTAGTGATAAGCTAAGTCCAAAGGTCCTTAAAGGACTGCAACGATGGTCTGCTGCCTCGGCAGAAGAAGGTGTCGGTATCTGCCGAGAATGCCCTTGTCTGGGGAAGCATGAATGCGCTGGCAGGCTAGCATTGCGGTGTCATGGGGCGGGTTCATTCCCCCAGCACAAGGACCCACTACAAAGAATTTTGCACTTACGAGTTTCTGGGGTCGAACAAAACAAGGCGACCGAAGTCGCAAAAAGTGTAGGTAACTACACCAGGGACAACTGACTTGTTCATGGAACAAGAGTAACAAGTAAAAAGAAGTGGAAGCAGGGTGACCTCGTCCTTACCCGGAGAGGCTCATGGGCCACAAATGAGAGAGGGGCAACCGGGTGGTGATGGAGCCCCTGCGCACCCACCCAACCGGATTAAAATCCATATTTGTTGCAGTGGCCAGGTATTCTTCTTCTGAGTAGAAAACTCATACAACTTAACTTGCATAAGTCTTCCCATCAGAAGAAAAATACCCCGATGGCCAATTTATGCCATAGAATTATGCAATTCGATTGCATAACTCTATGTCATAAAGAGGCACTCTGCTTGGGCCACTCAACCCGCGCTGTCACCTGAAACAAAAGGAGATTAGTTATGTACCCGGCGGCTGGCTCATGTTTTATGGGGAAAGCCTGCCGCCGTACCGAGCACTATACCCGGTCAGAATTATGGGAAAGGAAAGACCGAAAAGTCTACTTTAATTCGGCATTTTTATTATTTTACGCTCTTTAATCGATTTATAATAGTGTGTATAATATAATCAACAGGACTCCATCAACGTATTTTGATTGTTTTCTTGATAATATATTGATATATTAGATTTAATTTACACAATCTCAAAGGAAAGACGAAAGTAAAACGAACTTCGTTTATGTGTCACAGCACCAAATGTACAGGCTGAATAGCTTTTATATTTTTATATGTATATAATGTAATGTAAACATGCAAAGAAAAAAAATTTTGACCAAAAGAAAGGGTACTTACCCCAAACCTCCTCCTACGAGTGCTCGTGTTCGGGGCGGGTAAGGCCTGCAACTGTAACAACTTAGTTATTCCTGATATGACGTTATTATTGCTGAATTGATATTTAAGAAATATATTGACGCTTGAAACTTCTTGCTTTGTTTCTTTTCCTTCTCCTGTCTCTTTAAAATAATCAAATGGCCAAAAACAGCGATTATCTCTATCCTTTTGATAGCGCATGCACACTTCTTCAATTGATTATCTACTAGATATTTTCATAGAAATTTTTTTACTTTGCTCTTAAATTGCACTATATCAGACTATGCACACGTTCGCGATCAAAATGGTCAAAATTATTATGGCAATTCTTTTTTTTCTTTTTTTTTCGAGTAAATTTCGTCAGTTTGAAACACTTCACAAAACTCGATTTTAAAAAGTTCGGCGTCGAAATTCTTCCTCTTTTCTCTCTGAACTCTCTTTGGAACAAACGAAAAAAACGAAGCCAACGCTTAAAACGAAAATAATAAAAACAAATCTAACACACTTGATGCTTCATACTCTCTCTTATTCTATGAATATTTTATTTGTTTTAGCACTCTTTCCAGAGTTCACTTAAACTGTATGTCTGGATGATATCTCATTGTTGCGCATTAGTGTCTTGGAAGAAATTGAGAAGCACGACCCACGTGAGATGGTAGGCATTCTCTCTATCGAGCGAATAATCATGGTGCGTACGTCCTTCAAACAAATAAATCTTCCTCCCGCAACGACACCCTGATATCCTTCAATTCGCTCAATCACGCTATGTATCCTTTTTTCGTTGCAGCTGTCGCAAAAACTCCCAACTTCCAATCAAACTTCACTCGCGTATTCCTGTCTTAATTGCAGCAACCACAGTACAACATTCAGTTCATTAAAGGGGACAATTCACTGTCAAAAATTCAACAATTCCAATAGATAATGACGCACGACAGTTACCCTTTACACACACTCTTATGGAAGGGTCTCGAGAAACGTTTGTCGTTTCTGTGTCTTGAAACCGTACAGTTCACTCCTCCGTTGCCTCGTTAAACTAAGCAATTGATACAAAACGGCATCGCCACCGCGTATATAACAAATGTGTGGAGGTTAGAATTAGAACCGCACAATCCCAGCTCGAGGGAAATTCAAACTCCAACGCGTACAAAAAAGTACGAATAAACGTGTAATGCCCGCGGCGCGAACACTTTACAGTGCACCGATACCACTCAACCTCATTATGTTCCATTCAATATTTGTGAACATTTCCGATTGCAATTCGATTTCTTTTTCGCTTTTGTACTTTTCATCTCTGAACGGATAGAAGTAAGATAAAATTCATGCACGATTGCGGAGATTCTAAACTCACAAATTCACTGCTCACTTCAAGTTAGCAAATATTCCCGACTTCAAAACGCGGCCAGGAAAATATGGTGGTCGTTCCTCGCGTCCACGCCGTGTCACCGTCTAGATCAAAAACTCTTCTACGCGGCGTCCGCACTGTGTGGTGGTTTCGAGCAGACTCCTCCATCTCCCAGCAACACCAGCCAGTCCTACTCCCGCTACCGCCACTAATACGTAATCGACACCATTCGTGTTACATCTTGAGCTATTTGTTTTACCATTGCTCTTGATTATTTCACCATCCGATAAATTCTCATTGGTTGCTGGTGTTGTTGCTGTTGATTTTCTCAGCAATGCAATATTATTTGTATTGTTAGCATGTTGACGAAAATCATCGGATGATTCGCTTGTATCGGGGTTTTGTGTTACACATAATTCAAAATGTGTATTGATTTGGGCTTTCATTGGAATGTAGCTACCTAGGGGTGCAGGGCTTCAATTTGTTGGTGCTTTCGGTTTGCTGCTGCTGCTGTTGCAGCTTCAATTCAGCTACCAATGGTCGAATGACACCAATTTGCTTCACATTGACTGTGGCGTCCATGGTTGCTGCCGTAAGTTGACTTGATCCCGCTCTAGCTGTCACAGTACTATTGCCATTAACAGCTGTCGCTACCAATGCGGTTAATAACGGGGATTTGGTGCTAATATTTGGTGACTTATTGGCATTAATGAAATTGAATTGCTGTGTTATCCCAGCTTTCGAAATGTTATCGAGGGCGGATTTGGAAATCCGTTTCGTAAGCGATTCGCCATCTAAATCATCGTCATCGTCCTCTTCCGTGTCGGATGATCGCGTTTGCTTTTCTCTATTACAGTAGTAACATTATCCAACATATTATTTTGTCTCAAAGTGTTTATATAATAAATTAATGAGCCAAAGATGCTATGAAATGAATAATATTTAATCATGGGTGATGTTTTTAAATTACTTTTCCACCAGTTCAATGTTTGTTGATAGAAGTTTTCACAGCTGGTCAGATTTAAATGCAAATAATGATTCTGAGCATGCAGGCATCCAACTTGAAATGAGATCAATTTAAATAGTGGATTGCGGCAAATATCACACGTACATTCGCTGGTGTGTTCTAATAGATATTCTGATGTTGTGGCTTTGTCGAAGGATAAATATGGTTGTTTAATATTTTTCGGTGATAGAGGTATTCTGCGTGCTGGTTCGATAGCCAAATCATAAACATCGATGATGTCTGATGTTAGCAAATTTGTTTTCGGTTTTTCAATTTCTTGTTTTGCTGCCTTGATTGATTGGGATGATTTATTTAAAAGCGTATCCAGAATTACTAGCTTCGTATGGCAACTGTCCATCCGTTCCATGTGTAGATCAATGCTTGCCAGAAGAGAATCGATTTGTGCTAATCGGAAACTCATTGAAAGCTTCGTCACACATTGCAACAAAGTATACAAAAATGGTCGAGTCGATGAAGCACACAACCGATACTGGGTAAAGTGTGCTAAATCCACAATCAATCGAAATAAAAATGTTGGTAAATTTATTGAATCTTCTGGTTTATGTGTTTGACACTCGCGATTGCGTCCATAATACTGTGCAGATAAATATAAGGAGACGCTACAATCACATCTCTTCTTTGTTCGTTAATTAAAACTAAAACATCACCAGCAGCATATAAAAGCATATCACGTGTCAATGGCCGTTTTGCCCAATACTCTTGATCACGACGATAAATAATTTTTTATTGATCCTTCATAGGGTTCATTGGAGCCTTATAAATTTCACTTAGTGAATTTAATGAAACATATTTGTCCTTATAGACTTGTTTGCCACTTTCTTGGGATTGCAGGACTGCATGTGCTGCCGGTGTATCGAAGACATTCCGCAATAAAACACTAAATTGATTATACAAGTTCATCGATTCATTACGACAATCATGTATCACTTTGATAACATTCTCACTTTCGAGCAACGTCTTTAACCCGCCATTTGTAACGAGCTCTGGACAGGTGAGAATATCGAAAATGAACGCCTCACCTCTCGTCGTCCCGATATCAATTAGAGTCAATTGTCCTTTCAGACCCAAATTGGTTCCCTCGCAATCCAGCGAAATCACAACCTGATCATTTTGAGCGAATTTAAGAATCGCTTCGGTAACAAATTGACATTCTTTTATTGTAGAAATAACACGGGTATTTTGAAAAATTTTCATTTTTCACGTATCGCCGACGAAATAATTGATGGAGGACGAATGGACGGGACTGGAGTTGGGAGCTCCTGCAGGCTTGGTATCATTTGATGTGTTGATGCTATTTTGGGCTATTGATGGTTTATCCTTTTCTAAATTCTCCGCTAATGTTTTTAGGACTGAACTATTGATGCGCTGCTTGAGCGTTTGGTTCTTATTATTTATGACGCTGACACGCTCCGTGCTCGATCACTACAATTGACTAAAAATTTAATTAAGATTAGCAATATTTTAAAATATTATTCCAAAGAAAAAAAGACTGTCTAAACAAAATTAACAATATTGAATTCGATTTTGTTCGCTTTTTAATTTATATTACAAATTGTTGAGTGTTTTTTAATTCATAGCATTTGGAAGTATTGAATTTATTTATTCATAACTAACTACAAAATTTTTAATAATTAATTCAATTAAGGCTTAAAGAAATACTTTTTATCCAAAAGGAATTGGCTATATTGTGATAATTTATTCTTTATTAAATATTTATTTTTGTGAGGCATGACCTTCTTTGTTTTTGAGATAAAAATTTTATCAGTCTACATAAGTGTGAAATTCATTTTTTTCAACTTCTTCGTAGCACTACAGCCCCTCCCCGGCCTTCGCTTCCTGCAAATAACACCTCGGTCCATCAATCGCGTCCTCTAGTTTTGGAATCCGAGCAGCAATGAACTGCCTTCGTCGATCGAGTAAGACCGGCGTTTTCTCGATTTCCCCACTAGTTCTCTCAACGAATACCTTTTTGGGTATCCGTTGTTCGTCCATACGATTCATGTGGCCAGCCCATTGCAGCTTCCGCAGTCTTACAATCGTTGAGATCTCTGGCTCGTCAAACATTTCATACAGCTCATGGTTGCGTCGAATTCGCCATTGGTTCCCGTCTAGCTTCACTCCAATCATCCGCCTCAGGACCTGTCCCTCCTGTCCCTCAAAGGCGTTGAATTTGTTTGCGGATGCTTGAATTAGGGCCCATTTTTTAACCGACTTCCAATAGAAAGAAGGTTATCACTTCATCGCGTATATTTTTTTTTTTGCTTTTTTTTTGTATGCTCACGCATAACTTTTAAATGGAGATAGATAGAAGAGTCCTGTTTTAAGCAAATGATACGTCTTTCTTCCAGTTAGGTCCCGTTTAAAGAATAAGAAATACAAGTAACGGTAAAGGACTTTTACCGTTAAAACTAAAAAAATTCCGACTTTCACCCGGATTTTTCAGCATAACTGATCGACGCGAGTAAGGATTTTAATTGTAGAGGTTTCAAAAGAAGGGCAACATATTGATCGAAAATGTATCGGAACAGAATTGAAATCCTTATAAGGACTCTGTAGATATTAACAGTTAAATATGATACATTAATATCGAGAAATTGTATTTAAATGATTTTGTACGAAAAGTGCCAATTAGTTGGCACTCTGCAAGGATTTGTTGGAGATAGCGAGTCCTTTGATGACGTATGATAAAAATGTTCAGTATCGTTAATTTTCTGCATAAACGGTACATTTTAGTCCATGATTTCTACCGGAAATAACCAATAAATTGATTCTAAATGTGGCATAAATACAATTCAACAATAGTTAAAGAGATCCTTTCAGGATGCATTTCTCTTCCGCATTCACTTTTACTTACCAATAAGCTTGGTATAGGATCCTTCTTACATCCTTAGACGTAAAAGTTACATATAGGATTATAAAATTCCCCGAAGAAATAATAAGGATTGAGTGATTGCAAATTATAGTCGACTCGTTACTTTCCAGTTAATATTATATGTACATTACAACATATGCCCAGAAATCTAAAATTAGGTATTTCCATACTAAAAACCTGCGAGAATCGCAACCTTAAAAAAGATACTTTCCTGCTATAATTGATCATAACTGTACAGATGAAAATGAAAATGCATAGCCGTGTTTTCATTGAACTATATTGTATGATTTTCTTGAAACTTTCATGAAAATTAGGTGCCATAGTTAACTGAAAACGGGGGCGATGGGTATCGAATAACCGTGAACGATGATGCGGTTAAGAAGGACATTTTTAAGTAAATTTCATGAGATTGATTGCGGAGTGAATTTAATGTTTACATATATGAATACATATATCTATACATATATATATATATATATATATATATATATATATATATATATATATATATATATATATATGCATATATATATATATATATATATATATATATATATATATATACACACACACACACATATATATATATATATATATATGCATATATATATATATATATATATATATATATATATATATATATATATATATATATATATATATATATGCATATATATATATATATATATATATGTGTGTGTGTGTGTGTGTGTGTGTGTGTGTGTGTGTGTGTGTGTGTGTGTGTGTGTGAGTGTGTATATATATATGGCTATGTGTGTGCATGTGTGTGCTTTTGCTTCGACTTTCGCCAAATTTTCAGAAACATTTCTGTTCTGCCCAAATTATAGCTGCAGTTTGTACCAAAACTAGTACAAAGATTTATTCAATTGTGTGATAAAGCTCACAATAAAAATCCAAAGTTGAACTGAAAGGTCGAAAAAAGTTGAACGATAAAAAAACACTTCAGGGTCAGGTCAGAATATAAAAATGGCGGCGAGGCAATGTTAAAAATTCGATTATTTCTCAAAGCTACAATTCATATTGGATTATTATGAAATCTAAAATCAAGGTAGACGTTGATGAGATCATGGATTAAATGTACCAGAGTTAAATTCGATTCCTATGAACGCTGCCGATTTTCGCCGTAGTGGTTTTTGCATTGCGATAAAAAATTATATTTTAATATACGAGAACATGATACAATGTATTCAAGAAACTGAGTTTTGAATGGTTTGAAATGAACAAATTTGCCACTGAAAAAGGTGAAATAAAAACCTTTTAGAAAAAAAAGAAAACCGACTTCGAAATGCCCTAAAAAGGATAAAATAAATTTTCTGGAAGCGGTGCCAAATGAATTTCCCCATTTCAACATAAATACTTCTAACATCTACACCATCACAAAAAATGGGGGAAAAATGATATGGCACCGCTTCCATAAAACTTATTTCATCCTTTTTTGGGCATTCCAAAGTCGGTTTTCTTTTTTTTTCTAAAAGTTTTTTATTTCAAATCCATAGCATAGCACAGGTCTTATCACAGATTTGTATACTTGGAGCTTTGTTTTCCTGTGTATGCAGCGTTTTCAAGGTCTTCAAAACTGAATACAATATTTTATTTGCGAGCTGTATTCGTCGGCGTATTTCTTCTCTTTCCTTAGCGTTCTCGTTATTTTGGTGCCTAGATACACAAGTCCGCCCACATTTTCGGTAGTATACTCGCCAAGTGCAATATTTTGTGTACTTGAGGTATTTTTCCTCGACTGCGTATTGAGCTTTGTTTTATTCGCATTGATTTGTAGCCCTACTAGTTTTGCTTCACTGTCGAGTTTCGAGAAAAGTTCCTTGGCAGTAGTTAGTGACCGTGACAAAATGTTGCTTTCATCTTCATAGGCTACCACTTGGCTTAACTTGAACAAAAGCGTACCTCTTGTATGGACAGGTAGCTTTCTTATCCAGTGCCAAATTGAATAGCAATGGGGCCAACTCATCTCCCTGCTTTAGTCCGCTAATGGTGTCAAAGGCGTTGGTGAGTTGGTTATTAATGCAGACTTGGTAGGTTGTCCACGTCATTTTGATATGACGGACTAATTTGGCTAGGATGCCAAAGCAAAGCATTATTTGGTACAGCACGTTAGGATCAATACCGTCGTATGCTTGCTTTCAATCTAGCTACATACAAAAAGACAGTAAGTTTAATAGGAGTTTTTAACATGAAGTCATCCAGGATAGAGATGCACGCGATAACAAATTTAGCTTTTATAGATAAAGATAATTACAGCAGACTGATTATCCACCTAGAAACTCTTAAGTAACTTCAATAGTTAAATTAAGATAGAGTTGTCTATTAACCTACCCAAAACTCAAAATCTAAATGACTTTCAATAAGATAATATTTCTTATCTGCTTCCCTCATTAGCTTAGATGCACATCCTTTTTCCTCTAAATCCACAGAAATCCTCAATCCCTTCTTAAACTAGTTTGAAATAATATTTAACAGTTCATAATACTTGCTTTATAAATTTTTTAACATCATTACAGCATCCGTGGCAAAAAACAGACGTTTTATAATCAGGATACAAGAATATTCAATGAGATTGATTCATTTTCAGCAGCGCGACACACCAAATCGGGATTTAGCATCCGCTAGCCATCTCGAATCATCACGGTTCTACGTCCATACTCATTGTTATTGCATTAACATCTATAAAAAAATTTGTAAATTGATGTCATCAGCCTTGATAAATTATAAAATATATTGAAACATATAGTTTAATGATTTTATTTAAAATTTATTTTATTTTCAATTAAGCTGTAATGAAAAGCAGATCTAGTTAAAAAGGTATTTTTAAAATAACGGCAAGGAAAACGTGCACTTTCAGTTCTTGTTGAGCCGTGGTTGAGGCGGATTTCGTCTGTTGTTATTTCAGGAGTTAATGTTTCCTCGGCAGTTTGTTCCGATTCTGATGACTTTTTCGTGGTATCAGCTTCCGATCAGATTGAAAACTTAGAAAATAAGGCACACTATTTTAATGTCTTAAGTGTGGAACTACTAGGCGTTTGACGATTGCGCATTGCTTGTGTTCATCTATGAACCACGCTAGCATTGCCATCGTGGTTTATAGATCAACACAACCAATGCGCAATCGTCAAATGCCTAGTAGTTCGACACTTGGTGGCTCAGTAGCACGATAGCCTGCAAATTCAACAACTAAATAGTAATGATGCTGTAGCATCATACTCATCTTCAGCAGTTGAAAGTCAAATTGTATACAAATTAGAATTAAATGACGATAATGCACAAGTATTTACCTATATTGCGAACAGGTCTAGCTCTTTGTTCAGTCAATGGCCGATTTTCTCGACTGTTTGTTAGGAGTTTTCGTTTCCTCGACTGTAGACTCCGATTTTGACGGCTTTTTTCGTCGTATCAGCTTTCGATTGGCTTCATCTAGTTAATCAGCAGTGTTTTGTCGGTAGCGATGATTAGCACATTTTGTTTCGCTACTTGATTCATCTTAACTATTGGCTCTAGATGCTCCTAGTGCCGGCTCGGGTGGTAAGAGAGTTGACGATGAAACGCCGTTCAAGGCATTATTCCGGTGAGGAACACATCCACTTTGAGGCCTTGTTGAGCCACGATTATTTATGACGTATAGTCAATTTTCCGGGTGCTGCGCTACCATTTGAGGGTTTACTTCTTGGTATTGGCTTTATTGCTTTGTCTACGAACCCATTTGTAATTCTATAGAATCGGTTTGATATGACTCTTGAACAGTGTACCGAAACGAAGGTTCATTTATCTGAAATTTAATGAAGTTGAGGTTAATGTTGATTAAAACATGCAAAAAACAGGGCAAATTATATCAATGTTGCGATTACATACCTTTATTCCTCATCCTCATTTTATTCATCAGCAGTGTTTTGTCTCTAGCGACGATTGGGACATTTCGTTTCGCTACTTGGCTCCTCCTAACTTTTGGCTCTAGATGCATCAAGCCAGGCGCTCCCTTGACTTGGGCTTGGTGCCGGCTCGGGTGGTAACAGAGTTGACGATGAAATGCCGTTCAAGGCATTATTCCGGCGAGGAACACATGCACTTCGAGGCCTTGTTGAGCCACGATTATTTATGACGTATAGTCAATTTTCCGGGTGCTGCGCTGCCATTCGAGGGTTTACTTCTTGCTATTGGCTTTATTGCTTCGTCTACGAACCGATTTGTAATTTTTTAAGAATCGGTTTGATATGACTTTCGAACAATGTTCATAAACCAAGTTTCATTTATCAGAAATTGAATGAAATTCAGGTTAATGTTGAATAAAACATGTATGAAATACTTAATTAACTGCTTTGCAACTTCCTGCACGACTATACGACTCGCAACAAATAATTTAGGCTATCCTATTGAACTATTTCTCAGGCAACAAATTACCGCGAATAACCTTCGCTCACACAATTTGACAATAATCTGACACTTATTGGAGAAATGTCACAACAGCTGATAAAAAAGCAAAAAAGTAATGACGTCATTGATTAAACAGCTGATTGTCAGTTTTACTTTTCACTGCATTATCAAACCTAGCAAGATGGCTAGGTTTAAGGAGGCAGTGGTACTGATAACCTTTCTGGTAAATATTGACAGGTAGAAATAAAATGAATTAAAATGTAAAAAATGAAATAAATTTTTAGTCGCTACAGTTTCATATTCACACACTTAAATTGTTTCAGTGTAACTTGAAATTAACTTAGTTTCTTGTTGTTTTGCGCTGGGATATTACCGTTCCTGTTAAAATTATTTTTTATATTTGTTTAGCGCAGTTTATTTATTTCGTTTGCTCTTTAATGTTATTGCATTTAAAACTTATGGCCCAAACGTCTATCCATTCAATTATGTATTTAAATGCTTGTTTTTATTTGCTCTTATAATTGCATCTCAGGCAATTCAAATGCTCATTTATTTCGAAAGATAAGACTTTGGTATTCATGTAGGTACGCGTTATTGCTATTATTATGGTTTATGTAGTTGAAATTGTATTATATTTCGATAACAATGGGCACGGGTTTGCTTGCACGCAATTAAGATTCGTTTTGCTTATTTGTGTTTGATGTTTACTTGTAAGGCTTAGTGTTTTGCATGTTACCTGACTGAAACTTCATATCTTTTGTAGATTGTACGTTTGGCTTAAACCGGTTCAGAGTTAGTTTAAATGATCTGCAGATAAGTAAGATGAGATTCAAGATATATGAACGTAGGAGTAAATGAATGAAGAATATGAATTGAAGGTTTCTGTGCTTATGTTACTGGATGTAAATGGACAATATAAGTAACCTGATCTAGTTTTAGGAACTGTAGAAGTAGCATCAATATTATATTTGATATTGATATTATATTTTTTTATTTAAATGATTAAATTTTTTTAAATTATTGTTTGTTTTTTTAGGAAGGATGATCGAGTTTGATGGACAGTATGAGTAGCAATGGTGTCATATAGGATTTGAGTGGGCTCGGATATTAGCTGGAGAAAGAGGTTTTCAGCCCATTTAAATTTGCCACAATGCGCTACATTGTTGGCTCTGCAAAACCGATATCCTACCAACTGCGCCATTTTTGTTACACAACCAGTATACCCTACGTATACTGGCATCAACTGGGGGAGCTCATTTTGATGTATATCCTATATACACCATCTAAGTTCCTGGGGAGGAATCTCCTTGTACCACACTTACCTGCTACTCTATCCATCTAAACTAGAACAACAAAGACGAGAGTTAACTTTATTAATTGTTTCATTTTACTGTTCATATATTTTTTGAACATTGCATTTCACGTATTAAATTATTGAAAACCTATATCAATATTGAGTGAAAGGCTTTCCACTTTCACTTGACTTGTCACGCTTCACAGGTCAGCACCAGCTTGTAGAGGGAATCGGAAAAGATGAGTAAATGGATCGGGGTGGCCACACGGCGTGAAACGCCAAAAGGCCGATTGAGGTCCGCGGCTCAAGCCAACACCTCACTCCTCATCATTTCGTTGATCACTATCACTATACCTCCGTTGTAAACTTTAATCGCGTAATTATTCGATGTAATTAAAGAATGGGTAGCAGCACGCTCCCTTATTGACTCGAACAAAACTGCTTCCCATAGCCCAAGAATCTTAATACCGTTCGTTTGTGAGATTTCAACCTCTTTTGTATTGAAAAGTGCCGAGTAGCCGAAATCTTTTCCTCCCCGCTCCGTCTCGCTTGCTCAGATAGTGAATATGCGAATGTGGGGAAATTGAGTGAAGGAGTGCTTTCCGCTTAAGCTTTTGGCTTTCTCACGATCTTTTGGGGTGAATCAGCGAAACTGGGGACATTGAACGAGAAAGCGTTTTTGTCTGAACTTTCAGCTTAAATCACATGGAAGCACACCCAAAGCTTGTCGTTCACAATGTGATGATTCGTGTAAAGCACATTGAAGGTTAATCTTTTTTAACATATTTACTTTTCCGCTTGCTTATTTACTTTTCACTTGATCATTGGGCGACAAGTACATGCTTCGACAACAATACATGCTTCGACAACAATGCTTGCTTAATTCCATTGGCAAATCGCGAGTATATGTGAATATATTCGCTGGCAACCACTTCAGTGATGAAGCGTGAGTTTATATGTTGTATTTATTTGCTCGCAACATTACGAGGCATATGATAAAAGAATTATGACAACTTAAAGTATGGAATTTCATTCAGAGGCATAGTAGTCTTGGCACTCTTATGCCGAATCACATTGATGATATCGTAATTTGCTCGGAGCACAAATCTAAAATAGAAAATCAATGAAATTCATCCATTACAAAGGAGATGAAGATTATACCTTGGCAATAAAAACCCCATAAATATAAATTGGCCGTTTCCCTTCATTGGAAATAAAGAAGTCTCCATTGCTGCGCAGCATAATAGTTGCTTGCTTACACAACACTTAATAGGCGGGTCCTTTCAATGACAAATCCACATCCACTGTGGATTCTTTAGCGTTCCGTTCAGGGAAATAATCCTTGGAATGCATCAAGTATTGAACTAAATGCCCCCGTTGAACCGCTAACGTTTGATTATCAAACCCTGGAATGAATCCATTTCCCATCAAAGAGTCCGCAAGGAAAGTCCAGCGGCTTAAGTCGTTCTCAATATGACTCAATATGATTTTCATTGTTGTTTTTCCGATCGGCAAGCGCCAATTCGATTTCCAATGCTTCATCCTTGTGATTGAGCATTTCCTCTGCATCGGAAAAGCTGATTGTGTGATCTTCAGTAGGAATTGTCTGATGGGGCAGCAACGAGCATTGTTGTGATTTAGGAGCAGCTTAGCTGCATGGGCTGGATTCTTATCGAGAAGGTCTTGGAATTATTCGACAGAAGGCTTCTTGAACTACAAATTATTAGATTAGCAATTAATTAACCAATTAAACATAGATGTGAAGTACAATAAAATCTTAATGTTCCCAGCAACTGCATGACTTAGAACGTTCCTCACCATTTCTAGGTTCAAATTTCAATTCAATTTGCAAATTGACTTGCTGTTTGACAGAAATTTTGGCGCTAATTGTTTAGAATTCCATCAGCTGTCCGGAGCTGTCAGTTTTTCTGTTGTATGACGTCATGTCACAAAAACTGCAGAGCAACACGGCCAGGTTTAAGGAGGCAGTGGTAGGACCCTTCGCTGCCATTCAATCTTGTTCAAATTTCGTACGATACAGATTTCAAGCTTGAAATTAACTATCTTCTGCGAATTTTTGCGTCAATTTTCGGGGCAAATAAATTATTAAGAATTAAAACGAACCGATTTGCACACCGAGTCGTAGAGCTGATGCCAGGAAAGTGCCGTCACTCCCAAATGATATCTAATCGTAAGTGGTCACTATTGCTCCCTTTAAAGTTTGTTCATCGAAAAGTACCTCAACGCCAGGTATTATTTTATGTCTAAGAAAAAGTCAGAAAAACATTCTTTTCACCGAAACTCAATAGAACAAGTAACTTGTACAGTATGTAAGAAAAAAATATTCAACAGAAAAAATATTAATATTAATATTATTATACTAATTAAATACTAATCTCAATTCAAACGGCCTGAAAATAACTCAGAATAATTTCAATTGCATTTTGATTTTGCTAAAGACTAAGTGTGCTAGTTACGAATATATCCTGTATGACATGTATAAATTATTATCAGCTTGATGTTCAATAATTAGCATGAAGGCGGTTGGATTCTGTTGAAAAATATACCTGAGAAAATCAAACAGTTGCTCCTCATTAGCGAATATTTTAATAATCTCCAAAAATACATCTTCGTTGATTGCATTTTAATCCAAAATTTAGTAACTTATCAAATTTATCTTAAGAAATTTATATGAGAAACTAATATCATACGCAAATTTATATTTATTTAAATATTTTCGCAATGGTGCTATCAATTTGAATTTTCCGCCATATGATTAAGTTTGCCTTTCTTCTACTGAGACTACCGAAACTGACGATAGATACAAGCCATATGGTAGCAATTTGCATATGTATTAGTCGGTCTACTATGGACAAGCTTCCGGTAGCTGTCACCCAACTGCGGCATTAGCAAATGCTTATATTTCGTCATATATACTATTTTCCAAATAAAAAACGTGCGGAACGCATTCCGTGCATGCTATGAATTCATCTTGTATAGCCCATTGTGCTCCTAAACTTTCCAAGACGAGCAAATGAAGCACACGTTTTGCACCTTCGACTGATGAGATGTAAACAAACTCCTATAAATTCACTTTGGAAGGCGATAAAAACTACACGGGTATAAGAACTGAAATAATTTTCACTTCACTAGGAGCGCTTTTGTGTTCTCCGCGGATCATCTGGATTTCAACGTAGAAATCCGTCTCTAAACCGTACAAAACTTCGAATTTTTGTTGGCACCTCCACAATTCTTCGTACAACGCCATGTAAGTTAGCCAGCAAAGTCGGCCTACTAATGGTCATGTGTGAGGTAGTAAGCGCTGCTGCCATATGGCTTGTATCTATCGTCAGTTTTGGAGACTACCCATATATGCTCTGACTAGGGTACGTTCATAAAACACGATACGTCAGTCCGAAACATGTGTGATTTGACAATTGTTCATCCAGAAAATTACTGCGATTTTCGGCAAAAATTAAAATTTTTTTGTTTTAATTTTGCAGTTTTATGCTCGCGAGTGCTTCTTTATTCAATTTGGTGAATTTTCGCGAGTTTTCCAGTAGAAAAAAGTGCTAAAATAGTGCTTTTCGCTAAGCTACTAATAAACGTCCCGAAACCACTCCTCCACATCATCAACATCGCATTCTGGACAGCCCGTCATTTCTTTGGCAATGTCAACAAATCCTACCATGGACAGACCGTGTTCCTGTTCATCAACAGCAGCTGTTGTTTGCTGTTGTTGGTGTTTACTTTGATTTTCGGCTTCCATTTGTTCCTTTGTTGATGTGCCGTTTATTCTATTCCAAGCTCGTTTAAATGAAACACTTTTCACCATATTTTTGTATATGAATGCAAAACTATTTCTCCGTTGTTCTCTTCAGCCAACAATAATTTTTGGAGCAAATGGCGTCAGTAGTGTCATTTGGTGCACTCAATCACACCCTGATCCATAGGCTGCAGTAGACTAGTAACATTAGGTGGGAGGAATAGACACTTAAACTCGCCATTCTCACTCTCAAGAAGTTCAACTGGCGGATGAGTTGGCGCATTGTCGATAATGAGTAGAACTTTTTTCTTTTTTAAATTTTTTTACATCAGGGATGAAGGTTTTATTATACCATTTGAGAAATATACTCAAATCCATTCATGCACTTTTTTGGTTTGTATAAGTCACTGGCAAGTTGTTAACATTTTTAAAAGCTCTTGGCTTCTCTACTTTCCCAATCAATAGCAAAGGTAGCCGATGGTTGCCTGTAGAGTTGGCACAAACAAGAATGTTGGCGCATTCCTTACTGACCTTATGCCCTGGAGCACTTTCCTCTCTTTTAGATGCCTATAGTCTTCTAGGCAAAACCTTTTAATTTAAATCAGTTTCATCGGCGTTGTAGACAAGATCCGGATCATAGTCTTTAGTTTGCTTTTTAAAAGTTTCCAGGAAGCTATTGTCAGCTTCACGATCGGCAGACAGTTTTTCTATCGCTACATCTAACTCCCAAATGCCATGCCTAGATTTAAAATTGTGGAGCCAATCTTGGCTGGCTTTAAACTCAACCATGTCCATCAGTGCTCTTTCACATGAAATTTGGCCTGAAATCGTTTGTCCAATCGAACGTTGCCGTAGGAACCACGTGAAAACCGCGTTTTCAAGCTGTCCATTTTTAACTTTTTTCGCCAATTTCCTAGATGAACATCCATCTTCACTATCTAATGCACTTACAAAACTTAAAATTTTAGCGCTGTTAGTTTTAATGCCCGATATTGTAGCCGCTCCGATGCCAAATCTCTCTGCAAGTTGTTTTCCAGGCACATCTTTATTTAATTGATTGACAATTTCCACTTTATCACTCAGTGAAAGCACAATACGTTTACGTTTTGTACTCATTTCGGACACTAAATCCAGCAGTAGACGCTAAACGCAATGTCAACACAAACGACAGCAGAAGACGCGAAACGTAATGTCAACACGTGCAGCGGTCGAATGTGCGGATGCGAATAGATACTCTGGTGCGCAGGCGCGGGTGAACTTAACCACTGTCTCCTTAAACCTGGCCATCTTGCTAGGTTTGATAATGCAGTGAAAAGGTAAACTGACAATCAGCTGTTTCATCAATTACGTCATTACTTTTTTGCTTTTTTATCAGCTCCCGTGACATTTCTCCAATAAGTGTCAGATTATTGTCAAAGTTATTGGCGGTAATTTGTTGCCTGAAAAATAGTTCAGCAGGATAGCCTGAATTATTTTTGTGAGTCGTATAGTCGTGTAGGAAGTTGCAAAGCAGGTAATTAAGTGTTTTATACATATTTTAGTCAACATTAACCCAAACTTCATTCAATTTCAGATCGATGAAACTTCGTTTATGAACATTGTGTCATATCTCCTTTATCAGTGCTCGTTAGGGACCATTTTTAATATTTCATCCTAGACTGAATTCTAGACAGAGTCCGGAAATAGTGTGATAGGCTTAAAAGCGTTTTATAATATTTAATATCATGTAATATTAGTATTGATTCCTTTCAGTAAATTATCAACTTGCTACAGTTAAATCGCTTGCACTAGAAGTAGGTTTCCCACAATAAGGAATGTGTAAGCGAGATAGCAGCGTGCGAAATACAGGGAAGCTTTTTTGTTGCGCTAAAAGATCCTGATTTAAGAGACCAACAAATGAAAGTACTGAAAACACTTTCAGGGCTTCTGAATTCACAAGAGATGATAAAAGAAGCTCAAAATGAAGGTAAAGTGAATTCTTGGCAAACAATTATAAAATATTTACTTCCTGTTTAGGTGCTGTGATATATCTACTGGACATGTTCTGTAATTCAAGGAATCTTCAAATGCGAGAACTTTGTGCTGAAACTCGGTAAAATGACCGCTGACCGTTTAAGCGGACCTAAGGTAGGAAAATTAGCGAGGAAGGCTCCAGGTCCAGATGGTGTTCCAGCTGAGGTTTTGCAGCTCGTCTATCACCATTGTCCTGACTTGCTGCTCAGCACATTCAACGCTTGCCTACGGGACGGGGTTTTCCCGGTACGATGGAAGGTGGCGAGGCTCGTGCTGGTCAGCAAGGGGAAGGGAAATCCCGAATCGCCGTCTGCATACCGCCCGTTATGCATGCTAGACACGGCTGGGAAAGTGCTAGAGAAACTCATCAAGGGAAGGCTCACTGACGCGATTCGTGCTGCTGGGGACCTATC
Source organism: Odontomyia ornata (assembly GCA_963969285.1). NCBI lineage: Eukaryota > Metazoa > Arthropoda > Insecta > Diptera > Stratiomyidae > Odontomyia > Odontomyia ornata. Next base: position 284,808,408 of record OZ017738.1, read on the forward strand.
TCCTCGGCAGTACGGCTTTAGAGCAGGACGTTCTACCATTGATGCGATTGCAGAGGTGGTGAACGCGGTTCAAAAGGCAGAGGCATATAGTCGCACCAAGCGATGGATCGTCCTGTTGGTGACACTCGACGTCAGGAATGCCTTCAACTCCGCTAGATGGGTGGATATTCTGGACACGCTGGAAAACTCTTTTCAAGTTCCAGAATATCTAATGCGACTTTTGAGGAACTACCTAAAGGACCGAAGCCTGCTCTACGACACGACACAGGGCCAACGAAGGATGGAAATTACATCGGGTGTTGCTCAGGGATCTATCCTTGGTCCGGACCTGTGGAACGTGTCTTACGACGGGCTACTGAGACTTGAGATGCCAGATGAGTCGCGCTTGGTCGGCTATGCGGATGATGTTGCGGCTCTGGTCGCCGGACGCACCGTCGAACAAGCGCAACTTAGGCTAGGTATGCTAATGCGCCGAGTGAGGGACTGGATGACTGCTCGCGGGCTCAGTTTAGCACTGGAGAAAACCGAAGTGGTCATCTTGACAAAAAAGAGAATCCCTAGAGTAAGGATGATCAGTATTGGAGATATACAGATCGAATCGAAGCCAGCGGTGAAGTACCCGGGGCTACTGATCGACTCGAAGATGAGTTTCTCTGAGCAAATCAGGGCAACGGCTGAGAAGGCTGCTCCGGAAATATCGGCCCTGAGTCGACTTATGGCCAACGTAGGGGGACCCAGCCCATCAAGAAGACGCCTCTTGATGAGTGCTGTAGGGTCAGTGCTACTGTACGGAGCAGAGGTATGGGGCGACGCTCTCAGCAAGGAGGTATACCGAAAACGATTGGCACAGGTACAGAGAAGAGGAGCACTGAGAATTGCATCTTCGTATCCAACAGTCTCCGACTTAGCGGTGAGAGTGATTGCAGGCGTGATACCTGCCGCCCTCCTTGCTAGAGAGCGCCGCGCTATTTACCTGCGCCGAAACGAGGATGCGAGGGAGATCGTTGTCCGCGAGGAGAGACAACGCTCGCTCAACGATTGGCAGCAGTCTTGGAGGAATTGCACGAAGGGAAGGTGGACTGCGCGCCTCATCCCGGATGTGAGACCATGGCTAAATTGAAGGCATGGTGAGACTGACTTCTATCTGACCCAGTTTTTGAGCGGGCACGGGTGTTTTCAGTCTTACCTGCACAAGATCGGCAAGTCACGGTCTCCCGATTGTCGGTTTTGCCCAGGAGAGGAGGACGATGCCTGTCACACATTTTTTGCGTGTACCAAATGGGTCAGGCTGTGAAGGGAACTCTACAGGGAGATGGGAGAGCTCACCCCGGATAATATAGTTGCGGTGATGCTCGAATCGGTTGACAAATGGAACCAGGTGGCACATTATGCTCGGGCAATCCTAAAATATAAAAGGGACTCACAGCAGCCGGAGGCACTGGGGCTGGGGGATCGCTCTTCTGGCAATTCCTCTCCCCCCCTCCCCTCCCGCTAGGAAAGAGACTCCCCAGCTTGAAGGCGCCCCACGGCGTAACAAAATGAGACCTGGCCCGAAGTAATGTGTCAAACGGTTCCAGGCTAGGTTCTCAGATTGACAGGGGAGGTGTTCAGTGGGTACTCCAAACTGCCCACACTGCCAGACTCGGCGGGCGTAAATGCCTTCACCTCCCTACCGCAAAAAAAAAAAGGTAGGAAAATTATAACATATACAAAATTATAGAAAGCTAATATTGCAGAAACTTCTGAAGGTTCGCATAACAGTTTGCAAATTTCTACCTCCATTATTCGTTGATGCAATGATCGAAGCTCCGACAACTTCTGTCCAATTATTCGAATCAATTGACGAGCATACAGAATTAATTTGGAATGTAAAGACAAGATCAAAAGTATGTGATGTTGTTGCTGATATGTGCGATGGGTAAGCTAACAGAGATTGCGTAAAGTTTTTAAACAGCTAATATAATATATATTTACGTATAAATGCAGTTTTTGTAAAACAGAAATAAAATCCTAAAATTTTGTGGAAAGACCCAGATATTCTTAAAGATATTATACCCAATGAGGTGATTGTATCTGGCGTTTATTTGCGGCTGTTTGTTAGTAATCCAGCTTGGACTCTGCGCAAGCTGAAGTTATTATCAGATTTACTGGACTTCGTTGTAGACCTTATCAACAAAAATTCGCCGGATGTAAGTTAATTTTTTAAATCACCGGTGAACGGTCTTCTGGAATCTTCATAACGTACTCTTCAACATTATTAGAAAAATGCATTGGAATTAGCATCTACTGCATTAGTCGAATTATTAAGAGCGCAGCCTAATTTAGCAGATGACATTCCAGTTTGGGGTCACATACCAAAACTCTTGAATTTACTTAACGTACAACCAAAACATACATTGTCAGTCTTACATCAATTAGCACTTTCAGAGGTAAGATCAATTTGCCAGAATTTAATTGATTTTAGATAATCATGTATTTTATTTTAGTACTGCGTGACAGCAGTGTCGCAAACTGAATGTATCTTGCCTTCAAAACGGTGTATGGAAAATAACAAGCCACTGATAGAAAAAGTGTGTGAAATGTTAAGCCGTTTGTTTAAATACCAACATGAGAGTGTAATGATTCGATAAAAAAGCTTACCTCTAACTGTTATTGCGTTAATTGTAGGATTCATTGATTAGCCATTCTATAGAAAGTAATCTAATACCATTCCTGTTAAAATTGCTTGAATGTTGTATGGAGTATGTAGACAGTCCTTCTGCGGTGAAGGCACAAGTTGTAGCTGCGCTCAAGGCGATGACACAGAATTTATATTATGGTGATCGTGTATCGCAAATTTTATTGAAACATCCAGCGTGGGCAGAGTTTAAAGATCAGAAGCATGACTTATTCATAACGGATACAAACGTTAGAGGCTATTTAACACGTGAATTATTTACTTATTTATGAATTATTGAATGAAACATCGATAAATTACCAAAATGGATTAACTACTTTACGCATATTTTTTTGCCAAGTATCGTGTTTGTTTCTTCCAATTCTCAATTCGGCTATGATGGATATTAACTCAAAGTTCAAACAGTCCCAAATTCAATTACACATTGTGATAACTATCATTGCTTTTCAATGGCAAATTATTGAATATAAGCTTAAAAATTTCATGTCATCGATTTTGAGCCTATCAAAGGATACACAAAGATATTTTTAATTTTGATCAAGTTCCACAATTTTCGCTTAATCCCTATCTCCTTGCTTATTCTAATTATGAAACGGACAACAATAAGGTTTTAGTCATACATTCCTTTTAATAAAACGTTTCAGGAAATCCTTAAACTGCTAAGCCTATACAGAAAATTTTTGGAAAGAGCTATCTTTACAGTAAATGTTATGCTTATGGGCGTAGATAATTAGCACATCGATGTATGTTTAATACGAGCGACTTTCTTCATTCATCCTAAAAGCTGATTCACAATTTCAGACTGGTCTGTTTTTTACTTATTCCTTCTTAAAGTTGATTTCCAATAGAACTGGCTGTATCTGTAATCAATTTAATTAATTTTAATTCAACTCTCGTTCTTTTGTAACATGCAATCCTAAACATCAATAGATATTGCGAACCTTTGCAAGGAAAAGGCATAAATGCTAGCATCTAATCACGGGTGTTTTAATGGACCATGTAACCCATCGCTCATAATTTTGTTTGTTGGAATCAAGCCGATTGACGCGAGCATTAAAATGTCTTTTCATTTCATATATCTGCAGAGGAGCCAGATAAAATGATTGCGTTCTGTCAACAAAACGCGCTTGTTTCCTACGGCACGTTTATTCCTCGTTTTTTGTCTAGAAATGTGACTTTGCTCGTTCTATATCGTTCCATAAATCAATACTTGATCATTTCGTTATTCTTCTTTTTTTTAGCACTACAGCCCCTCTCGGGCCTTCGCTTAGAGATAGTTAGAGTATCTCATTTTCATGACCGTATTGATTTTTTCGGAAGTTGGTTTGGTCAGTACCATGCTCCCGTGTGCCTGCTCAGCTATGATATGATCTGATTAAATCAGTACATATCACTACTGACTGAACACTCGTAGTCTGTCCGGAAAATCCCCTGGACGAAATCATGTTGCTCCCAACGAGATTAAAACCTGGGACATTATCGTCATTCAATTCTAATTTGTATACAATTTGACTTTCAACTGCTGAAGATGAGGATGATGCTACAGCATCATTACTAGTTGTTGAATTTGCATGCTATCGTGTTACTGAGCCACCAAGTGTGGAACTACTAGGTGTTTGACGATTGTGCATTGGTTGTGTTGATCTATAAACCGCACTAGCATTATCATTGGTTATTCGATTCTCGAGAACCGAATAACCAATGGCAATGCTAGCGCGGTTCATATATCAACACAACCAATGCGCAATCCTCAACGCCTAGTAGTTCCACACTTACGACTTTAAAATAGTTTGCCTTATTTTCTAACTTTTCAATCAATTTTTTCAGAAACTTAATCGGAAGCTGATACCACGAAAAAAGTCGTCAGAATCGAAACAAACTGCCGAGGAAACGTTAACTGCCGAAATAACAACAGACGAAATCCGCCTTAACTACGCCAAGTACGCATGAGGATAACGAAAATGAATACGATCGTGGCTCAACAAGAACTGGAAGTGCACGTTTTCCTTGCCGTTATTTTAAAAATACCTTTGTAGCTTGATCTGTTTTTTATTATAGCTTAATTGAAAATAAAATAAATTTTAAATATAATCATTAAACTATATGTTTCAATTATATTTTATAATTTATCAAGGCTGATGAAATCAATTTACAAATTTTTTTATAGATGTTAATGCAATAACAATGAGTATGGACGTAGAACCGTGATGATTCGAGATGGCTAGCGGATGCTAAATCCCGATTTGGTGTGTCGCGCTGCTGACAATGAATCAATCTCATTGAATATTCTTGTATCCTGATTATAAAACGTCTGTTTTTTGCCACGGATGCTGTAATGATGTTAAAAAATTTATAAAGCAAGTATTATGAACTGTTAAATATTATTTCAAACTAATTTAAGAAGGGATTGAGGATTTCTATGGATTTAGAGGATAAAGGATATGCATCTAAGCTAGTGAGGGAAGCAGATAAGAAATATTATCTTATTGAAAGTCATTTAGATTTTGAGTTTTGGGTAGGTTAACAGACAACTCTATCTTAATTTAACTATTGAAGTTACTTAAGAGTTTCTAGGTGGATAAACAGTCTGCGATAATTATCTTTTGCTATAAAAGCTAAATTTGTTATCGCGTGTATTTCTGTTCTGGATAACTTCATGTTAAAAACTCATATTAAACTTACTGTATTTTTGTATGTAGCTAGATTGAAAAGCAAGCATACGACGGTATTGATCCTAACGTGCTGTACCATATAATGCTTTGCTTTGGCATCCTAGCCAAATTAGTCCGTCATATCAAAATGACGTGGACAACCTCCCAAGTCTGCATTAATAACCAACTCACCGACGCCTTTGACACCTAAAGTGGACTAAAGCAGGGAGATGGGCTGGACCCATTGCTATTAAATTTGGCACTGGATAAGAAAGCTACCTGTCCATACAAGAGGTACGCTTTTATAAAAGTTAGCCAAGTGGTAGCCTATTGTAGTGAATATTATGTTTTCATAAAGTCCGTGAAGGACTGCAGCGATGTTCTGCTGCCTCGGCAGAGGAAGGTGTTGGTTCCTGCCGAGAATGCCCTCGTCCGGAGACGCGTGAATGCGCTGGCAGGCTAGCATTGCGGTGTCGTGGGGCGGGTTCGTTTCCCCGGCACGAGGACTCACTACAAAACATTTCGCATTCACGAATTGCTTGCAGAGATCACAAGAGGACGACCGAAGTCGCAAATTTGTAGATAACCTCCACGAAGGAATTATGACTTGTTACGAGAACAAGTGCAACCTGACAAGAAAGGCTAATTCGGGTCGACCTCGTCTTTACCCAAATACATTCAGGGCCCACAAATAAAAGAGGGGCAACCGGGTGGTGGTGGAGCCCCTTCATGCCCACCCAACCGGAATAAATCCAATGTTAAATTGTTGAAGTGGCCAGGTATTCCTCTTCTGAGTGGAAAACTCATACAACTTGAATTATATGAACTTTCCCATCAGAAGGGGAGTACCCGGGTGACCAATTTATGTCATAGAATTATACAATTGAATTGCATAACTCTATGCCATAAAAAGGCACTTGGCTTGGGCCACTCAACCCATAAAGTCACCTGAAACAAAAGAAGGAATTAATCTGTACCCGGCGGCTGGCTCATATTTTAGGGTGGAAGCCTGCCACCGTACCGGGTCCTATACCCGATTGGAAAAGACCGGAAGGGAAAGACCGATTTTTGCCGTTTAATTCATCATCATTTTTTTATTCTTGTTCTAGTTTATTGAGTACATCAGATTTCAAATTTTCATTTACTAGTTCCTGGATGAGACACACCTTTTGACTTTCAGATGAAATCTTATAAAAAAACCGGAGTAAAAATTTTAAGAATACTGCTTTTAAACTTATCGCAAATATAGGATTAGTAAAGTAAATATCCAAATAAAATTTAAAATAATATCGCCGCACATTTTCATTTGCAAACCGAAATATCATGCACATAACATCACAGCATACAAGACTGCGTAGATAATCGGTCGATAGAATACCTTGCAACATTAAGTTTTCAAAGTAACTAACTCAAAACGTGGGGACGACTTGAAATTGATATGATTAATGCCGCAATTGTCGATACCAGCTTTTCATAAACATTTCTCTTCATTTATATAAGCGAAATAGTTATTATATATTTATAATAATTAATTAAAAATTTTATATAGATAAAATTTATATAAATATTAAATAAATATTATAATATTATATCTTTTCTTTCAAACTTTTTCTCGTGTTTTCAATTTCATGGTTGTCTGAGTTGTTAGATTTTATCGTTGAAATCAGACAAATCAATATTTTTAAATGCAAATTAAGTACGTACTCTCTCGCTCATTGCTTAATTTACAATGAAAATAAAAAAAATAATGGATGATGTCTCCGTTCTTTTCGTCATTGTTTCTGTACTAGAATATTATGTATATGATGCGATTATTAATCAATCGATTAATTATGCATACCTCTATTGAATAACTATAAAATAACTAGAATTCTTTTTAATTTTATGTCCGTCCTTATATGCATTCAATTTCTTGTCGTACCTTATTTTAGGTGGTATTGGTTTTGTTTCTAAGCTTTAAACGTTAAGATTTTTACGAAATTTAAGTTTGTTTTCTATAAAAAAAATAAAATTTTACAAAGTTTCTAAAACCAGTTTCCTTAAATTGCGATTAGTCTAAGCAACAATTTTATGTGGTTGCATCCATTTCTTCATAAAAAATTAAATTTTTTTATATATGTAATGTAATTTTATATATTGAATAAATATTAATTTTTATATATATTTTATATATTTTTTTTTTTTTTAAATTTAATAAATATATAATTATAAAATATTAAAAGGGTACTTACATTACCTTTCCCTCGACGACGAGCGCTCGTTGACGAATTGTAGGTAAGTAAGTCCTGTAAATCATTTTTAAGCGTATTATTGTACCGGTTGTAACTTATGAGTCACGACTTCTTTCTTTTGGTAGTGTAGATTCGCATTCGTATAACAACTATTAGTACACGAGTATGAAGGCATAAAATATATCCTAGGTGTGTATACAATCATATAAAAATTCAGCTATCAAAGTGTAAATACATGTAAGCTTCTTTGAATATCACAAAAGTATGGTCTTCGAACGTGGTAATGCTCGCTGCTAATTATTCTGCTGCTTTCAATGTTTTATACTTCGTTTTCAGGAGTGTCTTGAGTCTCAATTTGATTCACGAGTTTATCGACCCTCTTTGTTGAACTATGTTTGAACGCACAATGCGCCTCTTTGCATCCAAACGGTGTGTTTTCCCAGAAACAGGGAGTACGGTCCCGCCGTTTCCCAATCAACATGTGCCGCTCCTTACAATGAAGATCTTCACCTCGGCCTTCCAACTACCTGTTGCACATCACTTCGTGACCTAATGCTGATGGCTCATGGCGATATAAGCAGCTGCTATCGTTTTTTTACCGCACTGTAGTAGAAAAAGTAGCAATCTGTGAAGTTCCTCTTTTTTCCCTTTTTTTTTTCTTTTCTTTTCGCTGTGCATCCACAGGATGGTAGAAGTTATCTCTGCCAACAACCATCCACCAAGATTTTATTTTGGTTTTAAAGGTTTCCTTCGCTGGTGTAAACTATTTTCACTATAAATTCACAACCTTAACTTAAGGGAATTCACGACACTAAAATGGCCACCACGCGTACTTTTCTGCGTTCACTCGCCTTCCTCTCACGAGGATCTTGTGCAACTACCAACTAACATGGCGGGGCCGAGCCATCGAGCAACGAAACAGCAAAAGTTTCGTTTAATAATGCCATCTATGGGTGAACACGCGGTGGTGATAATGCACACTCGTTTCGGTTGTTTTTAAAATTTTAAGTCGTCTCTTGTAGATTCGCTTAAATTATCAATTGAAAGCAATTTATGTTTATAATTATTAGGCGTAATTAAGAGGGAAATAAATCGAAAGAATAAGACAGGCACGCGTTAATTACCGGCAAACAAAACGATTTTGAATTAATATTATTGTTACATGTACAAATAATTCTGCGAGCTACTGTCGCAATTGTTTTCACAACAATGAAGAACACGAATTCACTCGAAACCACGAGAACCCAACAAGCATGATCAACATCCGCAAGTGACGTCACTACATTCATGAATTCGCTCGAATCTACCAGGTACCTCTCGGTAGAACGTTCGCCAATAAACGAGAAATGGGTGAATAGGTAGAGACCCTATATAAAGGCGAGCTGAATGAATGGGGGGATCATCATGCATTCAACCGCGACAAGAAGTGCGAAAGAAAAGTGTGTTTCGTAATAGTGAAGTGATTTAGAAGACAATTGCGATAATAAATTTATGGACAAGTGTTAGAATCTTAATAGTGAAAATTAAAATTAGTGAAAGTGTTAACCGATTATTGTGCATTTTATTAAATAAACTCTTTTAACTCAAATTAAAAGACATTGCGTTTTCACTTTCCCGGAACGTTAAAATTATAGGCCGCGAACCAATAACACGCGACAGTGGTGTCAGAAGTGGGATAGAAAAATTTTGAAAGTGAAAATTTGAACATTTTTATAGTGCACAATAGTAAAATTTAAAGAAACATTAAAAATGCCACGAAGCTTAAACTTAAAAATTAATGAATTGACCATGTCGGAGCTTAAGGAAGAGTTGGAACAGCGAAACCTGGCTACGCAAGGTACAAAGGCCACACTGATTGCACGCTTGCGTGACGCGATCGAGTCGGAAGGCGTGAATCTGGATTCGGGTGAGTTCTCAGATGCGGAAAAAGGCGCAGAAGGTGGAGAAGTAGAAACACCAAAATCGAAGGAGCCAGAAAATGCGCCAATGCAAATGTTAATGCTGATGTCATCGAGTCTGACTGCGAAGCTAGATGAACAATCAACGAAGCTAAGCGAACAATCAGCGCAGCTAAATGAACAGACATCCAGTTTAGCTGCGAAGCTAAACGAACAATCAGCGAAGCTGGACCAACAAGCAATCGAAATCAAAGCAGACATCAAGACAGACATCACACACAAGCTGGAGAAACAGTCAACCGAAATAAAAGCGGAGCTCGGTAGTCTCAACAAGCAAATTAAAGGCGTCGAGGAAAAGGTTGACCAGGTCGAGGAGAAGGTTTACCAGGTCGAGGAAAAGGTCAGCCAGGTCGAGGAGAGAATCAACAATGAGATGGAAAACATGAAAAAGGAATTGGAAGCAGCAAAGGCAGTAGTAACCGCCTCACCAGCCCCAATTATAACCGCAGCGCAAAGCTCATCTAGAAATGCACAAGCACCAATATTCGATGGGCAAACGGTCTGGACTATTTACAAAACCCAGTTTGAAGCTGCCGCTCGCATAAATCACTGGAATGAGCAGGAACGAGCAACTGCATTGATTCTTGCTCTAAGAGGCCCAGCTGCCGAGCTGTTGCAGACGATCCCCGTTGAATTACACTCAAACCCGAATGCTATAATGAATGCGCTCGGCATGCGTTATGGAGACGATCATCTAAAGCAGATTTATCGGTCACAGCTAAGGCATCGAATGCAGAAGTCTGGCGAACCCTACAGCAGCTAGCCCAAGACATTGAGAGCCTACGACCCAGAACATCGAGATGATGCAGCGACGGAAGCATTCATCAGCGCACTAAAGGACCCGGAATTACAACAAGCCGTGCGTTTAGCTCAAAAGCAAACGGTTAAGGACGCATTGGCTTATAGTCTGAAATTTGAGGCAGCGAAAAATGTGACTCGTACCACTGCCCGGGTGCGTGAGGTAGTGACAGACGAGTGCAGGTGTGAGCGCGTGGAAATTGAGCGAGACCCGCATGTAAATGGTGCGCCTAGATGCTGGAATTGCGGAGAGAAGGGGCACTTGCAAAGAGACTGCAAGAAGCGAAGAAAACCGAGCTATTGTCCAGGGTGTGCAGCTAGGAGGAGATCCAGACCGAGTCAGGAGCCCAGAATGGAAGCCCTTCAAACAGAGGGGTGGGGAAACATGTAAGAGCCAACTTCGTGGGGCAGAGGTTGGCTAGGAGGATCGACGTCCCCAGCACCACCATCACCGTGTCAAGACTACATCGTGGAGAAGCGGACTTATGCCTTCCGGGTCAAACTGACGGAGAACACTGCACCATAACAATCGACACTGGTGCGACCCGATTGATTATCCGACCAGACCTAGTTAGACAGCAACAACTTCACAAGGGCAGAATTTTCTCACTACGGACAGCTACGGGAGAAACTGCACCTGTTCATGGAGAGGTCAACCTCCAGATACAGTTGGGAGACCTTGTGTTCCGACATAATTTTCTGGTCGCGAACATTATGGATGACTGCATTCTCGGAATGGATTTTCTGCGACCACATGGAATCACGTTGGACTTGGGAAAACGTGTATTGAAATGGCAGAATGTCGAAGTACTGATGGAGGATCCCAGCGTCCAAATCCCCAAGATGAATTTAGTGGTATGTACTGACACTGATGTACCGAATTCTTCCGAAAGCATTGTATGGGCCAAGCTTGATGGTGATTCTGGAGACCACCGATCTTACCTGATAGAGCCAACGAAGACGTCCGCATTGCGCAGTTTGATTGTAGGACGAAGCCTTGTAAGATCTTTAAGGAACGGATATGTGCCGGTTAGAGTCCTTAACACCGCAGATTCAACCACGAGCATCAAAGCGGGAGAAGTCATCGGCAGCTGCCAGCCTGTTTCCACCATCACCTCTTTGGAAGCTACTCACAACCATCATTGGAAAAGGAGGCAAGACACAGAAAAAGCCAGGGAATCCACGTCTGCAATATTGAAGCAAGTCAAATTGCCGGTGCAGCCATTCAAACGAGCCTCTGATCTGGTCACCAAGTACAGTGACATCTTCTCAACAAGCCCGGATGACCAAGGCCGAACGAGTTTGGTAACTCACGTCATAGACACACAGGGAGCCAAGCCGATTCGACAAGCACCAAGACGTCTCCCTATAGCCAAACAAGGAGAAGTGAGCGTGCTGATCTCGGACATGGAAAAACAAGGCATTATTGAACCTTCTGTAAGTCCATGGGCCGCGCCTGTAGTTCTAGTAAAGAAAAAGGATGGTAGCACTCGCTTTTGTGTCGACTATAGGCAGCTTAACGACGTCACTAAGAAAGATAGTTACCCGCTCCCACGCATCGATGACATCATGGACACTTTAGCCGACGCAAAATGGTTTTCTACACTCGATCTCAAGAGTGGCTACTGGCAGGTAGAAATTGACAAGAAGGACCGAGAGAAGACCGCATTTTCAGTTGGGACCGGATTGCGGCAATTTGTGGTGATGCCGTTTGGGCTTTGCAATGCCCCAGCCACTTTCGAACGCTTGATGGAATACGTGCTACGTGGTCTAACCTGGAAAACCTGCTTGGTGTACCTAGATGACATCATCGTCATCGGGAGAACGTTCGAAGAGCATGTGCGGAACTTAGAAGAGGTTTTCTCCCGACTGCGACTGGCGAATTTGAAACTTAGTCCCGACAAGTGTACCCTTTTCGCAGCTGAAGTAAAATACCTGGGACATGTCGTATCAGCAGAAGGGGTCAAAACAGACCCCGAGAAAATTGAAGCCGTGAAAAGCTGGCCAACACCAAACAACAAGCGCCAACTACGAAGTTTCCTGGGCCTGGCAACCTACTATCGAAGATTCGTCAAAGACTTTGCCAAAAAAGCTAAGTGTCTTCATCAGCTAACCGAGAAAAATCGTCCGTATGTCTGGAATGAACAATGCCAGACAGCCTTTGAGACCCTGAAGGAAAAGCTATGTGAATCACCCGTACTGGCGTATCCGAAACCCGGAAAAATGTTTGTGGTTGACACCGATGCAAGCAACGGCGGTATTGGAGCTGTACTCTCCCAGCAGATCAATGGCGAAGAAAGAGTCCTCTCGTATTAGAGTCGAGTTCTTTCAAAAAGTGAGAGGAACTACTGTGTGACCAGGAAGGAGCTATTGGCTATAATAGAGGCCACCAAGCAGTTCCACAAGTACCTATATGGCCAGAAATTTGTTCTTCGAACGGACCATGCATCATTGAGATGGCTTCTTAACTTCAAAAACCCCGAGGGACAAGTTGCGAGATGGATCGAAAGATTGCAGTCATACGACTACGAAATTGTTCATCGAAAGGGCGGAGTTCATGGAAATGCTGACGCCCTATCTCGTCGCCCATGTCCAGCTAACTGCAAGCAATGCCGACGGATTGAGGAAAAGGAACCGCCCGTTGATCTGCGACTGATAACGGCCGAATTCGATGAAGGTTGGTCATCGGAGGAGATTCGAAATGCCCAGCTAGCCGATGAAGACATCGGACCATTGCTCGTATGGAAGAAGACGACTGAGCGACCGGAGTGGAAGGACGTTTCGATGCATGGCGCAACCCTGAAAAGCTATTGGGCACAATGGAACTCCATTCAGGTGGAGGGTGGTGTACTCAAGCGGAAATGGGAAACGGCGGATGGCAGCTCCTATAGGATGCAAACTATACTTCCCAAAAGCTGAATCCACGACGTGGTTAAGGAGACGCACGAAGGATCCTCGGGAGGCCACCTTGGCGTTAACAAGACCTTAGCGAAATTGCGGGAAAGGTTTACTGGCTCCATGCTCGAGAAGACGTAGAGGACTGGTGTCGTAGATGCACGATTTGCGCTTTCGTCAAAGGTCCAAAACGACGACTGAGAGGACAAATGCAAACCTATAACGTGGGGGTACCGTTTGAAAGGATTGCTGTTGACATCGCTGGACCCTTTCCTGAATCTGAATGGGGAAATCGATACACGCTGGTTGTAGCTGATTATTTCAGCAAGTGGCCCGAGGTCTATCCCATTCCCAACCAGGAAGCAACTACTGTAGCCGAACAGCTAGTGTTAAATTGGGTCAGTAGGTACGGTGTGCCTTGCGAACTACATTCGGATCAAGGCCGAAACTTTGAGTCACTAGTTTTTGGCGAAATGTGCGAGCTGCTCGGAATACGGAAAACGAGGACAACACCGCTGCATCCCCAATCCGATGGAATGGTCGAACGTTTCAACGGCACGCTCAATAAACACCTGGCCAAGATGGTTGACGAGAACCAAAGGGACTGGGACCGACATATCCCACTATTTTTGATGGCATACAGAGCTGCCGAACATGCATCGACGGGCCAAGCCCCAGCCAAAGTCATTTTTAGAAAGACTATTCGTCTGCCAGCTGATATAAAGTTTGGAACACCCCCCGAGAAACCCCAAACGATCTCGGAGTACGCAAGTGATCTAAGACAACGGTTGAACCAGATACATCGGACAGTGCGAAAACACCTCGAATCGGCTACTGACCGCATGAAGACCAGGTATGATCTAAAGGCTAATTCTACTGGCTTCCAGCAAGATGACTTGGTGTGGCTATATAACCCGCAACGGCGAAAGGGTAGGTCTCCAAAGTTGCAACATAACTGGGAGGGACCATACCGAGTCACAAAGCGAATCAACGACGTCGTATATCGCATACAGGAACACCGTAAACCGAAAGCCAAAATGAAAATCGTGCATCTAGACCGTCTTGCTCCATATTACATCCAGGGAGAATTGACAACAACTGGCGACACATCTTTTCGGGGCGAAAAGAACTGAGGTGGGGGCAGTGTTACATGTACAAATAATTCTGCGAGCTACTGTCGCAATTGTTTTCACAACAATGAAGAACACGAATTCACTCGAAACCACGAGAACCCAACAAGCATGATCAACATCCGCAAGTGACGTCACTACATTCATGAATTCGCTCGAATCTACCAGGTACCTCTCGGTAGAACGTTCGCCAATAAACGAGAAATGGGTGAATAGGTAGAGACCCTATATAAAAGCGAGCTGAATGAATGGGGGGATCATCATGCATTCAACCGCGACAAGAAGTGCGAAAGAAAAGTGTGTTTCGTAATAGTGAAGTGATTTAGAAGACAATTGCGATAATAAATTTATGGACAAGTGTTAGAATCTTAATAGTGAAAATTAAAATTAGTGAAAGTGTTAACCGATTATTGTGCATTTTATTAAATAAACTCTTTTAACTCAAATTAAAAGACATTGCGTTTTCACTTTCCCGGAACGTTAAAATTATAGGCCGCGAACCAATAACACGCGACATTATGGTTGGAATGGGTAAAATTTGACAAATTTTGTGGGGTTTAAATGATACAATGATTTTATCGTTCATATAATTTAAGGGGTTAACCGTTTCGTTCTAAGCATTTGCATACCGCGTTACACCGCAATTAGTTAAATTATATTCAAAAGATATTGAAATAAAATCACTACACATTAAAAATATTAAACAGTTTTAGAATTTTGTTTCCTGGGTGTTAAGTACAAAAGAAATTTTTTTCACTTATTTTTCATGCGAGAAAAAAAAAACAAAAAAAGAAGAGCGAGTGTTGCGATGGGGAAGGTGACTGAATCGACTGAATCCTTGTTAAATTGCGTTCGTGCTGTGTGCCTGTGTCAGCGCTGCTTTTAGAGCCATAGCTCCTAGATTACTACAGGGCAGCTAATTTTCTCGTGATCCCAAGGCAATGCGGATTGCGAAAAAGGAGCTGAAGGATATTTCTGTGTATCATGGGTTGGCTTCGGCGTCGGGACTAGAGATGACGGACAATAAAAGAAAACCATAACTGACAGACGGACGGACTGACTTATGTTTATGTTTGCCCGGAAGTATACAACCCTTGTGCGTTTTTTTGAAAATATATGCGGACGGACAAACAGACGTGACTAATTATCTATCGGCGCAGGTCTTTCGCGTGGTATATCCCCACTTCTTTTCCCGATGGATCCGTTATCAAGTAACGGTTAGGTCCCATTATCTTCTTTATGCGGCTTTTCAAGAATCGCCTGTCCAGCTTGGCGTTGTAATGCCCCGCGGCGTCACTTTGGCAGAAATTTCGCCGGAAAACTTCATCTCCTTCTTTGAAATTAGCAGATCGTGACCGGAGATTGTACTGCGCTTCATTTGCACTACCCGCGGCCTTAATCTTCCGTCCGATTTGTTGGCGGAGGTCTCCTAAACGTTCGTGGGGCTCCAGTGCAACGACAGGGTCTCCCAAACACTTTAATTGCCGTAACAGCCGGTATGATTTACTGTGGCAAATCATGTGCTGTCCAAAGGCGGCAAAGTAAGGGGCGACACCGGTGACAGAATGATACGAGGATCGCAGGGCGCATGTGATGGCAGACAATCGCCGATCCCAATCCTTTTGAGATGGGTGGACGTAGGAACGGATCGCGGCCAATAGAGTACGGTTCAACCGTTCTGATGCGTTGGACTGAGGGGAGTATATGGGCGTCAGTTGGTGTTCAACGCCATACTGCTCAAGTAGGCTCTTAAACTGCAGAGACCGGAACTGTACTCCATTATCTGAGTACACACTCTCTGGAACACCGAACACATGGAATACCCGGTTCTCTAAGAATTTCACAATCGATGGAGTTGTGAATTTACGGATAGGTTCCACCATTGGGAATTTTGAGAGCTGATCTAGAACGACTATAGCTCCGATGTGTCCCATTGAAGACCGAGGATATGGACCGAGTAGATCGATGTACAGACGCTGGAACACGCGTTCAGGAACGTTGAGTTGACCCATAGGAGGGCGAAGAGGCTGGTTGGGCGCTTTGGTGCCTTTACAGGTCTCACAGGCGCTCACGTAGTCTTTGACCTGGGATGCCATTTTAGGCCAAAAGAAGTATTTTTTTAGTCGCCGTAGTGTTCGACCGTAACCTCCGTGGGCACTAAAAGGATGGTCATGTGCGCGGAAGATCAGATGTTGTGTCATTTCCTCCGGTACCCAGAGTTTCCAAGACTCTTCTTCCTGCCATGGATCACCAGTGGCGTATTCATTTCGTCTATACACATAGCCGTCTATTACCTTCAAATCAGGCAGCTGTGTTTGTTGGGTCGCTATGGTTTGCCTCAATACTTTGTAGCTATCTGATTCGAAATGTGGGCTGTCCAAATCTATTTCGTTGGAGTCCTCGTCATTTATTGTCAATTCGGCTCCCTCTGGGAAAAACATCCGTGAGAGAGTGTCGGGTACGATGTTCTGGGTTCCTTTCCGATGTTTGATGGAGAACTTGAACCCTTGCAGTTTAAGAGCCCATCTGGCTAGGCGTCCACTTAAATCTGCCTGGTTCATCAACCATTGTAGTGACGCGTGGTCCGTGATGATCTCGAATTGGTGGCCCTCGATATAAGCTCGGAATTTCTTCACAGCCATTACCGCTGCCAAACATTCTTGCTCGGAAACAGTATAGTTTCTTTGGGCCGAATTCAGCTTATTGGACATGAAGGCGATGGGAGCTTCCTCTCCTTCGTCGGTCAATTGCACCAGCACGGCTTCTACTCCATGTTGACTTGCGTCACAATGAATGGAGAAGGGCTTCGTGAAGTCGGGGCTGTGCAAGACAGGAGCTGATGTGAGGGCTTGTTTAAGCTCTTCAAATGCCTTTCGGCTGAGTTCGGTCCAAACGAACTTCCCTTTCCGCAACATGTCTGACAGGGGCGCTGAAACTGTTGCATAATTCCAAACAAACCTTCGGTACCAACCGCACACACCAAGGAAACGTCGTAGCTGCTTCACAGTTTTTGGTAAGGGGAACTCATCAATCGCACGAGTTTTGTCTGGATCCGTTTTGATAGTGCCATGTCCTATGACATGTCCTAGGTATCGGACTTCTTTCATGACAAACTTACTTTTCTGTACGTTGATGGTGAGTCCCGCCTTACTGATGTGCAAGGCTACTTCTTGTAGGAGTAGGAGGTGTTGATCGAACGTTTCCGTGATGAGTAACAGATCATCAAGGTACACGAACACTTGGTGTTTCAGGTGAGGTGGGATGACCTTGTCCATCAACCGAGTCATCGTTTGCGGCGCGTTACACAGGCCAAAGGGCATTGTGACGAACTGATATAATGGTCGTCCAGGCACTGTGAAGGCGGTCTTGTCCCTCGAGCCCTCATCGAGTGGAATTTGCCAGAAGGCGTCTTTTAGGTCGAGACTGGTGATATAATTGGCTTTCGGCAGTCTCCCTAGTATTCCATCGATGAGTGGAAGAGGGTACGCGTCCTTGATGGTAACCGCGTTTACCTTACGGGCATCAAGACAGAGGCGGACTTTACCTTGCTTCACAACCAAGGTTACCGGTGATGACCAGGCACTTTGGGACTCCTCAATGACCCCTAACTCGAGCATCCTATCTAGTTCCGCATACACCAATTTCTCCATGGCCGGTGAGATGGCGTAGTGTCTCTGTTTAATCGGTTTACTATCGCCAACGTCGATGGCGTGTGAGACTAGGATGGTGCGGCCAAGACCTTGGGTAGCATAAGATGGGAAAGCAGCGATGGATGCTTCCAGGCGTTGTCGTTGGTTAGGCGTCAGGTCATGCCTATTGGGAGTAGAAGTGATTTCGTTGACATTTCTGGTTTTTAAAGACAAATCTGTGAATAAATCTGAGGCCAGTCCAAAGCGAAGGACGAAATTGACACCAAGGTATACATTCTGAGTCAAAGACGGGATAATGTAGAAAGTAATATCCTTCGTCTGACCCCTGAACGTCACGGGTGTGGTTAGTTTACCTCGTATAGGGTGTTTGGTGCCATCAGCTGTACTGATTTCAGTGCGCCAGGATTTAATCAAGTTCGGATAGTCTTGGAGCACCTTCGAGCCAACGCTCGAGGCAAGACAACTGATACTGGCACCCGTGTCGATCAATGCAAACACGGTCTCGCCCAACACTTTAATTGGATGATAAGGTCTGATCTCATTCTCAGCAACCTCCGAGATGTTACAAGAGTTTACGGTTTGACGGCAGATGCGCACTCTCTTGCGGAAATTCCGCCAACGGTGGGTTGACCATTTTGTCGTGCGCGGACGGGAAGTGACTACTTCGGGAGCAAATATTCGCTCTCGAGCCACCCGATATTCCTGCAATCTAACATGATAAGGTTTTAGAGTGCGTACTTGAGGCTGCCGCGGTTCTTCTGGCAGTGACTGCGATGGTCGTTTTAATATTGTCGTTGGTGAGGTCTCCGGAAGAGAGTGAACATCCGTAGTCGTAATGGTCATGGCTGGTGGGTTAACGTCAGGTTTATTGGGGTGAGCCGCCGACTGAGGAGCTACAGCTGGGGCTTCGAGTACCGCTGAGGTGGTCGGGTACTCTTTTGGCCGTTTTTTCGCGCGGCACATTCAGAACAGTCCGGATAGTAAGTGTCCGGCTTGCCGCAACCGTAGCAGAAAACCTTACGTTCTGCTCGGCATGAAATAAACCGGTGTCCGGTTTGGTGGCAGTTCCAGCAGGTCGTAAGACTTCCCACTGCTGCTACAGCAAGCTGGTCCTGGTCCAAATCTTCCTCCAGATCTAGGGTGGTATAATCTGGGGCCGATTCCGCGATTCCTCGTCGAGGACCCGTCCTGGCTAGTAAGTATGGCCGGTCCCGTAGGTCTTCCTCAAACCCTTCTATACGACGTACATTTCTCAGCAGGGCCTCCATACTCTGTGGATCGGAGTTCACGATATGCCGACGAATCTCCGGCCTTAGATTGCGCTTCAGCAGGCGCAGTATTTGGGTAGAAGACAATGGCTCTGACAGCTGGTCATTCAACCGAAGGATATCGGCTCGATATTGATGGAAGGACTCGTCCGGACGCTGCCATCTAGCATTCATCTTGTCCAGTACCAATTCGTCCATGTCGACCGTAAGGTATTCCATGCGGAGTACCTCCTTCAACCGTGACCAGCGTATGGATGGTGGGGCTGAATGTATTCGCCAATATGTCTCCAGTGCTGCTCCCCTAAGCAGCATTGGCAAGTATCCTGCGAGCGCTGTGCGGTCTCCTGCTAGCATCTGCTCAATCAGCGACTCCACCCGACTTATGAAGACTTCCACCGTTATAGTATTGGGTTCCCCACTGAAATGTAGATTCCATCCCTGGATAATGCTGGGGATCTGTGTCGGCTTCAGCCGATACATGTCGTGTGGATGGAAGTGTTGTTCCGGCGGAATCACGGGAGCTTGATTAGGTGGCGGTGCTTGGCTCAATCGGGGCCGGTAAACTGGAGCCAACGGATTCATTGTTGCACCTGGCCGGATCCGTTCGGGATCACGCCATGAGTCTACTGGGAAATCCCACGGATTTGGGTCCGAATCCCACATAGGAGGAGTTCTTGGCCGGGGTGGTGCGGGGTTCTCTCTCTGGCTTTCTCGCGAGGCTAACCGGGTGGACATGTCCTGCATTAGTGCCATTAGATCTTGTAAAACTGTGGCTTCCACAGCCACAGTGGGTCCCGACTCTTCTGCAGGCGGAACTGCTTCAGCACTGTAGTCTTCCTCTCGTGCACTCCTTGTCGTGGATGGAAGGGGTCCGCTTTTGGGGACAGCTCCGCTTGCACTGGAGGACTGAGGTCGTTCTGTTGCTGGCTGTGCGATTTCTAAAGGCTGACGACAGAGCGGGCACGTGGATGAGGTTTGCCGCAGTTGGGCCAAACACAGCTGGTGTAGCCTGTGTCCGCATTGTAACCTCTGGCTTGTGGTTTCATCCATGTCCTCGTGACATATGGAGCACAAGAGAGCTGGTCCGGCATCCGACCTTAACTTCCTCCTCTCTGGCGTTCTCTTGGTGGGCATTCCTAATGTAATTTTGATTAGCAAAAAAAACAGAACTATAGATATATATAAAGGAAAAAAATATATATCTAAATAAATATGTATATATTATATATATATATAGATAAAAATGATGCAACAAATGTAAAGTACAAAATCCTTAAAGTGGCCGTCAGTGGCGAACTATAAAAAGAACCTCACAAAAAAAACCGCAAGGTATGAAAAGGTTTAATTAATTTAGTTTCAAAAAAAAATACTCGGTCTTTCCTTTCCGCCCTTCCTCTCAAGTATGGACACCATGGCACAATCCTTCCAAAACGTTTCAGGGACACTCTCTTATGGCACCATGAAAATCAGGGTTCAGAAGTGATCCCTCATTAGCAAACTTCTCAAGTTACAACTTGTCAGCCCAGGGTGGGATTCTAATCCACAAGCAGCGCGTGTCTTGTCATGGATAGTCATGGATTAGCTAATCAGCCAATCACATGAAATCAAAATCCATGTAATTTAAGACACTTAGGCACCGCTGGTTTAGGGAGCGGAACAGAATCCTCCGCAAAATAGATGTTGGGATAATAACTTCCGAACACAAAAAGGGACTCTAATATCATTTGGCCTTACTAGTTATACAATAGTGGTAAGCCACCAAAGTATAATTCAAAAGCAGGACCAAACGATATTGATGTCCGAAGACAACACAAGTTCGAAAGTTATTAAATTGCTGGGGCACGATTAGTGCAAAAACCCTCGGGAGTCATCTACCCGCCAATAATTCTAACACCTAGTGGGGACACCTAGAGACGATGGACTGTCTCGTGTTCACGACTGATGATACAGCCGGGCATTTCGGAGCCCCACGTTGGGCGCAATTTGTAGTGAATATTATGTTTTCATAAAGTCCGTGAAGGACTGCAGCGATGTTCTGCTGCCTCGGCAGAGGAAGGTGTTGGTTCCTGCCGAGAATGCCCTCGTCCGGAGACGCGTGAATGCGCTGGCAGGCTAGCATTGCGGTGTCGTGGGGCGGGTTCGTTTCCCCGGCACGAGGACTCACTACAAAACATTTCGCATTCACGAATTGCTTGCAGAGATCACAAGAGGACGACCGAAGTCGCAAATTTGTAGATAACCTCCACGAAGGAATTATGACTTGTTACGAGAACAAGTGCAACCTGACAAGAAAGGCTAATTCGGGGTGACCTCGTCTTTACCCAAATACATTCAGGGCCCACAAATAAAAGAGGGGCAACCGGGTGGTGGTGGAGCCCCTTCATGCCCACCCAACCGGAATAAATCCAATGTTAAATTGTTGAAGTGGCCAGGTATTCCTCTTCTGAGTGGAAAACTCATACAACTTGAATTATATGAACTTTCCCATCAGAAGGGGAGTACCCCGGTGACCAATTTATGTCATAGAATTATACAATTGAATTGCATAACTCTATGCCATAAAAAGGCACTTGGCTTGGGCCACTCAACCCATAAAGTCACCTGAAACAAAAGAAGGAATTAATCTGTACCCGGCGGCTGGCTCATATTTTAGGGTGGAAGCCTGCCACCGTACCGGGTCCTATACCCGATTGGAAAAGACCGGAAGGGAAAGACCGATTTTTGCCGTTTAATTCATCATCATTTTTTTATTCTTGTTCTAGTTTATTGAGTACATCAGATTTCAAATTTTCATTTACTAGTTCCTGGATGAGACACACCTTTTGACTTTCAGATGAAATCTTATAAAAACACCGGAGTAAAAATTTTAAGAATACTGCTTTTAAACTTATCGCAAATATAGGATTGGTAAAGTAAATATCCAAATAAAATTTAAAATAATATCGCCGCACATTTTCATTTGCAAACCGAAATATCATGCACATAACATCACAGCATACAAGACTGCGTAGATAATCGGTCGATAGAATACCTTGCAACATCAAGTTTTCAAAGTAACTCAAAACATGGGGACGACTTGAAATTGATATGATTAATGCCGCAATTGTCGATACCAGCTTTTCATAAACATTTCTCTTCATTTATATAAGCGAAATAGTTATTATATATTTATAATAATTAATTAAAAATTTTATATAGATAAAATTTATATAAATATTAAATAAATATTATAATATTATATCTTTTCTTTCAAACTTTTTCTCGTGTTTTCAATTTCATGGTTGTCTGAGTTGTTAGATTTTATGGTTGAAATCAGACAAATCAATATTTTTAAATGCAAATTAAGTACGTACTCTCTCGCTCATTGCTTAATTTACAATGAAAATAAAAAAAATTATGGATGATGTCTCCGTTCTTTTCGTCATTGTTTCTGTACTAGAATATTATGTATATGATGCGATTATTAATCAATCGATTAATTATGCATACCTCTATTGAATAACTATAAAATAACTAGAATTCTTTTTAATTTTATGTCCGTCCTTATATGCATTCAATTTCTTGTCGTACCTTATTTTAGGTGGTATTGGTTTTGTTTCTAAGCTTTAAACATTAAGATTTTTACGAAATTTAAGTTTGTTTTCTATAAAAAAAATAAAATTTTACAAAGTTTCTAAAACCAGTTTCCTTAAATTGCGATTAGTCTAAGCAACAATTTTATGTGGTTGCATCCATTTCTTCATAAAAAATTAAATTTTTTTATATATGTAATGTAATTTTATATATTGAATAAATATTAATTTTTATATATATTTTATATATTTTTTTTTTTTTAAATTTAATAAATATATAATTATAAAATATTAAAAGGGTACTTACATTATCTTTCCCTCGACGACGAGCGCTCGTTGACGAATTGTAGGTAAGCAAGTCCTGTAATTCATTTTTAAGCGTATTATTGTACCGGTTGTAACTTATGAGTCACGACTTCTTTCTTTTGGTAGTGTAGATTCGCATTCGTATAACAACTATTAGTACACGAGTATGAAGGCATAAAATATATCCTAGGTGTGTATACAATCATATAAAAATTCAGCTATCAAAGTGTAAATACATGTAAGCTTCTTTGAATATCACAAAAGTATGGTCTTTGAACGTGGTAATGCTCGCTGCTAATTATTCTGCTGCTTTCAATGTTTTATACTTCGTTTTCAGGGGTGTCTTGAGTCTCAATTTGATTCACGAGTTTATCGACCCTCTTTGTTGAACTATGTTTGAACGCACAATGCGCCTCTTTGCATCCAAACGGTGTGTTTTCCCAGAAACAGGGAGTACGGTCCCGCCGTTTCCCAATCAACATGTGCCGCTCCTTACAATGAAGATCTTCACCTCGGCCTTCCAACTACCTGTTGCACATCACTTCGTGACCTAATGCTGATGGCTCATGGCGATATAAGCAGCTGCTATCGTTTTTTTACCGCACTGTAGTAGAAAAAGTAGCAATCTGTGAAGTTCCTCTTTTTTCCCTTTTTTTTTTTCTTTTCTTTTCGCTGTGCATCCACAGGATGGTAGAAGTTATCTCTGCCAACAACCATCCACCAAGATTTTATTTTGGTTTTAAAGGTTTCCTTCGCTGGTGTAAACTATTTTCACTATAAATTCACAACCTTAACTTAAGGGAATTCACGACACTAAAATGACCACCACGCGTACTTTTCTGCGTTCACTCGCCTTCCTCTCACGAGGATCTTGTGCAACTACCAACTAACATGGCGGGGCCGAGCCATCGAGCAACGAAACAGCAAAAGTTTCGTTTAATAATGCCATCTATGGGTGAACACGCGGTGGTGATAATGCACACTCGTTTCGGTTGTTTTTAAAATTTTAAGTCGTCTCTTGTAGATTCGCTTAAATTATCAATTGAAAGCAATTTATGTTTATAATTATTAGGCGTAATTAGGAGGGAAATAAATCGAAAGAATAAGACAGGCACGCGTTAATTACCGGCAAACAAAATAATTTTTAATTAATATTATGGTTGGAATGGGTAAAATTTGACAAATTTTGTGGGGTTTAAATGATACAATGATTTTATCGTTCATATAATTTAAGGGGTTAACCGTTTCGTTCTAAGCATTTGCATACCGCGTTACACCGCAATTAGTTAAATTATATTCAAAAGATATTGAAATAAAATCACTACACATTAAAAATATTAAACAGTTTTAGAATTTTGTTTCCTGGGTGTTAAGTACAAAAGAAATTTTTTTGACTTATTTTTCATGCGAGAAAAAAAAACAAAAAAAGAAGAGCGAGTGTTGCGATGGGGAAGGTGACTGAATCGACTGAATCCTTGTTAAATTGCGTTCGTGCTGTGTGCCTGTGTCAGCGCTGCTTTTAGAGCCATAGCTCCTAGATTACTACACTATGCAGATGATAGCAACATTTTGTTACGGTCGCTAACAACTGCCAAAGAACTTTTCCTGAAACTTGACAGCGAAGTAAAACTAGTAGGGCTACAAATCAATGCGAATAAAACAAAGCTCATTACGCAGTCGAGGAAAAATACCTCAAGTACACAAAATATCGCACTTGGCGAATACACTAGCGAAAATGTGGGCGAACTTGTGTATCTAGGCACCAAAATAACGAGAACGTTAACAAAAGAGAAGAAATACGCCGACGAATACAGCTCGCAAATAAAATATTGTATTCAGTTTTAACGATCTTGAAAACCAGTTGCATACACAGGAAAACAAAGCTCCAAGTATACAAATCTGTGATAAGACCTGTGCTATGCTATGGATTTGAAAAATATGGGCCCTAATTCAAGCATCCGCAAACATATGCAACGCCTTTGAGGGACGGGTCCTGAGGCGGATGATTGGAGCGAAGCTAGACGGGGACCAATGGCGAATTCGATACAACCATGAGCTGTGTGAAATGTTTGACGAGATAGCGGTCTCCACGATTGTAAGACTGCGGAAGCTGCAATCGGTTGGCCACATGAATCGTATGGATGAACAACGGATACCCAAAAAGGTATTCGTTGGGAGAACTGAAGGGCGGAGACTAGTGGTGGAGGGAACGCCGGTCTGACTCGATCGACGAAGGCAGTTCATCGCTACTCGGATTTCAAAATTAGAGGACGCGATTGATGGGCCGAGGCGCTATTTGCAGGAAGCAAAGGCCCGAGAGGGGCTATAGTTCTACGAAGAAATTAAAAAAACTGAATTTCCCACTTATGTAGACTAATAAATTTTTTATCTCAAAAACAAAGAAAATCGTGTCTTCCAAAAATAAATATTTAATGAAGAATAAATTATCACATTATTGCAAATTTTTTTTGGATAAAAAGTGTTGTTTTAAGCCTTAATTAAATTAATTATAAAAAATTTTGTAGTTAGTTATGAATAAATAAATTCAATACTTCCAAATGCTATGAATTAAAAAGCACTCAACAATTTGTATCATAAATTAAAATGCGAACAAAAATCGAATTCAATATTGTTAATTTTGTTTAGACAGTCTTTTTTTCTTTGGCATAATATTTTAAAATATTGCTAATCTTAATTAAACTTTTAGTCAATAATGAATAAATAATTTACGTATTTTAAAATAGTATGAAATGCAAAAAAAATCAATATTTTGCATATTAAATGAACATACTATTTAAATGTTGCTTTGCTCATTGACTCCAAATAAGTACTCCATAATGTAATTTCGTCAGGACAAACGCATTTAGAACAAGTTTCTTGATGTGCATTCGAAAAGACTCTTATCTTAACAAAGGCGACATAGGTGTCGGCCTAAATATTAACGGCGAAAAATTGCAAAGAATGCTGGAAATGAAATATCTTGGTCTTTTCATAGACCATCGTATGATAAATAGCTTAAGGAGGCAATTAGCCCCTATAATAGGCTTGTTGAAACTTGTTCGAAATGCATTTGTGCTGACGAAATCACATTATGGAGTACTTATTTGGAGTCAATCGGCAAAGCAACATCTTAGTATATCCAGGCTGCTGAACAAACCATATAAAAACATTCTGAAACTGCCAATGCTTACTGAAACTCGTTTGGTTTACCAATTAGCAAAATCATTAACCCTTAGTCAAGTCATTATAATGTTTATTTACAACAATTTAAAAACTAATGGATCGGAACGAACACCATTAATTAAGGTATCACAGATCAACCCATATAATGCGACGAATGCAGATCAATTCGTAATACCCTTTCCCGGAACGGATTGTCTAAAGAACGATGCAACGAATGATGCTCTGCGTACATATAACAATCTACCAGAAATGGTTCACAAAGCAAACTCTCTTTTGGTATTTAAGAAAAGACTAAGGACAGATTGAAGAGTGGACCTGTTCCTCAGAGCTTTTTTTTTGAATGCGTCGTATTATATTGAATTTTTTTTATCTTTGAGAGCTGATCATGATTTTTGGGCTAGATGTTCATGAAAAGGATTAGTTCACATAATTTTGTGTGCCCTTTATACCGATGAATTAAACATTGTCTGGGTGGCACAAAGGTCGAAGTGAGGTCATGTGAATGCAGATCGCATGTGCGTTGCGCGACGAAGAAAGAGTGATGGAGAGAGTGGTAGGGAGTGGGGGTACTAAAAAAAAAATTTTTTTTATTTTTGTTTGGAATTTGCTTTATATTCTTTGAAAATTTATGGCGATTAGTATTGAACAAAGCGCGTTTGACTTTGACGTGCAAGGAATGCAAATTAATTCGTAATGCCTTTTTTCAGAACCTATCGTCTAAAGAAGGATGCTCCGTGTACGAGTACACATAACAATCTTCCAGAGATGCTTAAGGATGCAAACTCACCATTGGTATTTAAGAAAAGACAGGGATCATCTGATGAACAGTGATTGAAGCGTGAACATGGATTTTTCAGTACAGTATCTTATGGCATTTTGGACCCTATCGACGAGATACTTGAAGAGACAGTTACTCAGAGTTTTTTTTTAGTTTCGTGTTATGCGATTTTTTTATCTCTGAGACCTGATCACGAATTTGAATAAATATGCACGAAAGGATAGATTCATTTTATTTTGTGTGCTCTTTTATACCGATTTATTGAACACAATTCACAAAGCGGACGAGTGTTGATGAACGAAGAATGAATGAAGATAGTGGTAAGAAATGGAGGTGCTTAAAAAAATCTGTATGTACCACTTCCTCTTTACGATTTATCAGTTTCAGCCAGTCAGAATGAAACAAAAGCTACAGACGCTGGTCAATATAAAAGTGGATATTACTTCCGTAAGCACATAACTGAAAATCGATGTTCACCTTATGCTATGCAAATAATTTGGCACCCTATAGAAACCAAACACTAGGCTATAAATAAACATGTAGAAAAGTTTTCTTCATACCTGCACTCGAGAATACGGCTCAATGATTCTACATAAATTTTGTTCCAGCATTGTATCATGCTTTGACAATTACATCTTCTTCCAGCTCTTTTCGATATTCCTTGAGCGTGTCCTGAAAATCAGCTAGAGATCTTTAGTGAGATGTTTGCGCGAGATTTCATTACGTCAATGTCTCGTCCTGAATACGTGATAGCCTAATAAACAAAAACTAGTAATTTCTATGCAACCAACTTTAAATCAACATCCTTACCAGCTTTCCACTAACAATTTGATTTCCATCTTCCGCCTTTCTCAGCATTATTTTGCAGAGCAACATATGTATATTTGAGTGCATTTTATGCTCTGTTACTTTCGACACTGTCAAAACCTTCGAACGCTTCATAAAAATATGAAAAAGCTGTTTTAAGTCCCTCTCATCTGCCGCATGTAGGATACCCGATTGCAAATCTAAAGCCCCCTGCATCTTAGGCGGACAGTAGATAGCATGGTTATAGCACTCTTTTATCGAATGGTTACCTTTGCACCGATTACGTTTGTACTGATTTTTAAACATTTTACGTCCCACCGCGGAACCGACCTCTCATCGATTCTAGACGTTAAGTCTGAGTAGTGCCAACGGATGGTACCAACCGGTCAACCAATCCGTGCACCGTAACCCATTCACGCGGTGGCTGCTTGTCGGCCAGCTAGTTCGGAGAGGATTTCGGTCGCGGGTCTCCGAATGGGTTACGCTCATTTACATATTTTCAGCCACCTATACACGCCCGTTTATAAACGCGTTACAAAACAAAACCATACGGAGAAGAAACCTACTTTACGTTACTCCGTATTTCTTTCTATAACCAGTCAAAGAACAAAATCTCCTTTTTACTTCGCGTTCCCGAATTTCCGACGCGGTACCGAAAAGTATGCTACTCTAACTCAACCCGACGAAAACTACTCTAATAAAGCGACAAAACAACAAAGGTACCGCGTACCGCGCACGACGCGAAACCGACCTCAGCGGATTTTTCGAAACCCTACCCTCGCGACGGCATACCTACCCTACACTTCCTTGCCCGCTGAAAAAGAAGAACCTCTGAAAAGGAAAGTCGTGGTTACGCTTAGCAATTCATAGTATTTTTTCCATTTTGTTCAAAAAAAGTTTCCCTACAATATGTCTTCATGTAATTCACAGTAGTTTCTTTCTTCTTTTTAATATTTGGTTTCAAAATATATCACTACATATAATCATTAATAAAACAATAGAACAAAAATTTAATTATTAAATAATAATCAATGTCTTTTGATATTACTCATTATTCAAATCATTCAAATTGGAACCAGTTTGAGTCGTTAATACTGTAAACTTAGTTGAGTTCTAATTGCTGATTAAAATTGAGATTAAATTTCATTCCATTGATCCTTGAATTGTATGCTGCATATTATATATTACTAATAAATATTTATTAACTGTTCTATGAAATATAACGCTAAATTTAGAACTATCAAATTATCAACTTATATAGCTAATGGTCTATTGCTTTAGACTTTATTCTTTGAATATGTGTGATATTCTATATTTTTATCGAAGAGAACATTGATGAATTTGTATTTTGTAAATAATATTTAGAAAGGGAAGAACATTAAAATTTAATCTAATAATACTTGAACAACGTTGTTATGAAACTTATCACATTTATTTATGCTGGACCTTTTAAAAAAAAAATCCTGCGCGTTTTAGGTTTCAATTAATTTTTAACCTCAATTAATAGTAACCTAAAAACTTAAAGGGGTGGATTTTAATTATATGTAAATAACTCTTACCCTGTCGTAATTTTAAAATATTGTTCTCTTCGAAAAAAAATTTAAAACACTTTCCAACATGTTTCCTATAAATATTTCATTAAATTCTTATTAACATTTTTCTCTGCAAATCACATAATTTTCATAATTTCATTGTTTTCACTTGTTTCTTATTTAGAAAATAGTTTTTTTTTTTTGTTATTACCATTTATGTAACATCAATATTCTACAAATATTAAATATACATATATGTATATGAACCTGTATGCATCTATGTAAGATTCGTTATCATTTGGTTATTTTTTTTTTGATTATTTTGCAATAAATCCCCTCCCATTCAGTTAATTGCTTATCGTGCTTATAGTGCTTATAGAATCCAAAGTAACCGATACATCTCCTATTGATTCCGTATTCCAATTCGCCAAGGATCCACTAACTGCCAGACCACCGCTAACATTACCATTTCTTGTTGCGTTTAAATCATTTATCGCGTCCTCCACAACAGCTTGCTTTTGACCAGTTTGAAGAGCATTTGGGGCACATACTAATGGAATCGTATCTGTGCAGGCAGTATGCTGATTCGTTTCCTCATTATTTGATTCGTTTGTTTGAAATTTTGCCGTTTGACTTTGATCCCGGACAATAGGACAGATGTATGGTGATCGAATGAGCAGGTATCAGTTCATAATATTATAAGAAATAGCAAATATGATTGGCATCACACATGATTGTCGATTTTCCAGTGCTACAGCTCCGAAAAACCCACATACAGCGAACGTCGGTTTGAAGAATAACCAAAATTTAACGGCTCGCTTAAAATCTGTAAAATCTTGTACATCTGCTGAGCTTTGTAACGACAAGTCAACAATTGATAGCACCCCTAAGTCGAATTTCGAGTCATCGAATTTACCCTTTCTATACACATCAATCGACTTGTCATCCGTTTCACAACATTTATCTGTTTCAATAACACTTCCTACATTTATCTCATGACATTTGGCTGCATTCTCCAGTATATTTTCGATACTTTCTGCAATAACTTCTCTTTGCTTATAAGCAATTTCTCGTAAGCATAATGTTCCAAGAATTGTGGATGCTACAATTATTCCTGAAACTGGAATCATGAAATTTACTATCATGCCTCGTTGCACTGACATCCAGCAGTATTCAATGATTTCGTAACTGGTACTTGAAAGGGCACAAGAGAACTCTCCCTAATTCCAGCTGGCATATAACCTTGAATTTGGTTCAATTTTTCCTTATCAATCAATGTGTTTTGAGTTGTATTTATCCCTGTAATTACTGTGGCTTTGGAATATACAAATCATGTCCATAGCAGCCCAGTAAAGTAAGGATAGTTTCATATTACTATTTTAAATACGGGGTTGCTACGTCGACGCTTCCGTTAGACAACTGGCAGGTCTCTTTCGACTCGCGGGTCGTGGTGGATAGATATTTTGATAGTTTTTCTGCCAGGTTTAAATCGTATTTAATATAAATGCATTTTCGTCAAAGTCAAAGTCAAAGTCAAAAGCGCTTTATTTAATACTCATCGTTATAAATTTTAAAAGAATATAAACCAAATTCCAAATAATAACAATCAAAAAACTTAATGGCCCAAATGGCTCTCTAAATTTGTACGTTATCATAAACTCATTTTATCAAAAGAAAAAAAAAAACTATAGCAAATGCAATTAATTACGATTATTACATATTTTTACAATTCAATTGGAAAAAGGAGAAAAAACCAACCAACACTATCCAATAAATGCATTTTCGTAAATAGTCATGCATGAACCTACCGAGACAAGGGAAGTTGTGCCTTGTTTTATATTTTGGCAAGCACACTTTGTCGGAAAAACTGCCAATGTCACTCGCAGGATGCACACACATAGGAAAATCCGCCAACATTGGATAATCAGCCTCATTTAGCACTTTCTCAATAGTATTTATTAGATTTTACGTTGAAAGTTTTGCGGGAACACTCCCGAGACACCACAATGCCCGCACTTTTTTAGGTTATCTCCGAATGACACTTCTAACCAGTTTCCACTTTTCTATCTATTCGACGTTTTGATGGCAACTGTCGGAGGCATTGCCAGATAGATATGCTTCGAAATGTATCGGTGTTTAATTAAAATTATTTTTCAAATATTTATACCCACAGATATAAATATTTGAAAAAAAAAAAATATTTTCTGTGCAATGATATCCGCACGAAAGATGAAGTCCGCTTGCACTTCGAAGACATACATATCTGGCCGGATGCCAGGGTTCGGGATCGGAATCACTTCGATTCCCGGGCGTGGCGTCACATTACACATTCCCCCTCCCAAAATCGAAGTAACTCCGATCCCGCCTCCTATGTAAAAGGTCTTGGTTAGGGCCGTGGCGGGTCGACGGTCGATTTCGAGGAATAGGCTACAACAATTTCAGTGAAGACTCGATAGTGGCTATACAGTAGGGAGTCAGGTGTTACTCGGAGGTCTTCGTCCAGGCAGAGATTTAGGTAAGCCATGGTTTTTTCTTTCGCGTGAAATAGTTGCACTTCATCGTCGAAGGTCTTTTGCATGGTAAATTCCCAGGGTTTTACCAGCCATGTCCGCGATGAGGTATCGTGTGGGGCTTATTACTTGTAGGACTCGACACTTCACGAATTTCTTGTCTAGTTTGGCATTGTAATGTCGGGTGGCATCGCTCTGCCGGAAGTTCCGATGATATATTTCGTCGCCTGCCTTAAAGCCAGAAGGACGGGATCGCAAGTTGTACCGCTCCTCTCCCATCCGTCTACTTTCTTCAATCTTCTCCCGCAGTTGATCTCGCAGAAGTTGGAGCTTTTCGTGCGGTTCCAGAACTACGATCGGGTCCTCTAGTGATTTCAGCTGCCGCAAAAGCCGGTAAGCGCTTCCATGACGGATCATGTACTGGCCGAACAATGCGAAATACGGCGAAATGCCGGTAGTGGCGTGGTACGACGAGCGCAGAGCACTAGTGATGGCGGACAACTTGCGATCCCAGTCCTTCTGATTCGGGTGGACATAGGCGCGAATGGCCGCTATGAGCGTACGGTTCAGTCGTTCGGATGCGTTGGCTTGTGGTGAATAGACGGCGGTTCGTTGGTGAATGATGCCGTATTTGGACATTAGGTCTCGGAACTTGATTGAGGTGAACTGGACCCCGTTGTCGGAGACAAGTTTCTCTGGAACTCCAAACATGTGAAAGACTCGGTTCTCCAAGAAGCTGAGTATAGGTCCAGTGTGCATGTTACGTAGTGGTTCTATGATAGGGAACTTAGAGAGCTGGTCCAGGACCACGACAGCTCCCGTGTGACCAGAAGCAGATCGAGGGTAAGGACCGATAAGATCAATGTACAAGCGCTGGAACACGCGTTCGGGGACCTCAACCTCACCCATGGGAGGGCAAAGAATGGTGTTGGGCGCTTTAGTGCATTTGCATAGATCACAGGAGGCTACGTACGCCTTTATCTGTTGTGCCATCTTAGGCCAAAAGAAACAGGTTTTCAACCGCCTAAGTGTACGACCGTATCTGCCGTGCGCACTTGATGGGTGGTCATGAGCCCGTCTGATAAGATCAGTGGTTAATTCTTCGGGCACCCACAACTTCCACTGTTCTTCTTCTTGTATGGGGTCTCCGGATGCGTGTCCCATCCGCTTGTAAATAAATCCATCCGTCAACCGCAGTTCAGGAAGCTAGGACAGTTGATTCTGGATAGTGTGAATCAGTTGGGTGTAGCTGGCTGACTTGAAGGCAGGATGGTCCAGATCGATCAATTGGGGACTGTCGTCCTCCTGGACCAACTCGGTTCCTTCAGGAGCGAACATTCTGGATAGGGTGTCGGGGACTACATGCTGGCTTCCTTTTCGGTGGTGAATTGTGAAGTCAAATGCCTGTAATTTCAGTGCCCACCTGGCCAATCTGCTGTTGAGATCAGTCTGGCTCATTAGCCATTTCAGAGAAGCGTGGTCCGTAACGATTTCAAAGGTGTGTCCCTCCACATAAGCTCGGAAGCGTTTCACTGCCAACACCGCAGCTAGACATTCCTGCTCGGAGACCGTGTAATTTCGCTGGGCTGGGTTCAACTTGTGAGACATGAAGGCTATAGGTCTCTCCTCGCCGTCTTATGCAACCTGGACTAAGACTGCTCCCACCCCATGTTGACTCGCGTCACAATGGATTGAGAACGGTTTGTCAAAGTCCGGGCTGTGCAGTACGGGGGCTGTAGTCAGACTCTTCTTTAGCTCTTCAAAGGCTCGCAAGCTGGGCTCTTCCCAGACGAATTTACGTCCCTTACGCAGCATGTCGGTCAAAGAAGTGGTGATGGTGGCATAGTCACGTACAAAACGCTGGTACCATCCGCATAAGCCTAAGAATCGGCGTAATTGCTTGGTGGTCTTGGGTAATGGAAAAACGTCAATCGCTTGAGTCTTGTCCGGATCGGTCTTGATATGGCCATGCCCAATGATGTGACCTAAATACTTCACCTCCGTCATCACGAACTGACTCTTCCGTATGTTGATGGTTAATCTTGCCCTCCGTATGTGCAGAGCCACCTCCTGAAGCAGGTCGATGTGTTCGTTAAAGGTCTCGGTTATAAGCAGCAAATCATCCAAGTAAACGAAAACTTGGTGCCGCAAATGAGGTGGTATCACCTTATCCATAAGGCGCGTCATTGTTTGGGGGCCATTGCACAATCCGAATGGTATGGTCACGAATCGATACAGGGGCCGACCTGGGACTGTGAAGGCTGTTTTCTCCTTTGAACCAGTGTCTAAAGGAATTTGCCAGAAGGCGTCCTTGAGGTCGCTTGACGGCTTGACAACTAAGGTGACTGGGGAAGCCCACGCGCTCTGTGATTCTTCGATTACGCCTAATGCTAGCATTCGATCCACTTCGGCATATAACGACTTTTCCCTCGCCGGAGATATGGCAAAATGTCTCTGTTTTATGGGTTTAGCATCCCCCACATCTATAGTGTGGAACACCAGTGCAGTCCGCCCGAGACCTTCCTTCTCATGCGATGGAAAAGCCGATATAGCCGAGTCAAGTCGCAGTTGCTGATTTACATCCAGTGTATGTCGTAATAAGTGAGTGGGTTGAGATTGGTCAGGAACTGTGGTGACGGACTCCAGGGTCGTACCGGAAAACAGTGCCGGGGCCAACTTAAATTTTCGAACGAAATCCACTCCTAGATACAGATTCTGGGTTAATTGAGGCATGATGTAAAAGTCCAGAGGTTTAGTTACTCCTTTAAAGGTGATATCCGTCGTAATTTTTCCCACTACAGAGTGACGAGTTCCGTCCGCCGTGCTTAACCAGGAGGTGAAATGACGGATTTGGTCCGCGTGCATTGCCAGTACCTCCCCTGCAAACTCGGCGTATATGCGATTCACACTGGCTCGTATCGACTAAGCCTGACACTCGTTTTTGCAGGAGGTGTACTGACGCATATGGCCGAACGTCATCTCTCAATAATTCGTCTAAGTGTATGTCCTTCAGCACCTTCCTCGACTGCCTGACTTTTCTCCAGAAGCTCCGCATCCGACGCGTGGCTCGCTTTCTTCGCGGTGGGACAGTTGTAGCCAACTCCTCATGGAAGATGCGCTGTCGAGTGGCCAAATAATTCCGCAGCCTGACGTGGAAAGGTTTGACATGCCAAAGAACTTTCGCCTCGCTATCATTTCCCTGCGCGTTGGCCTCGGCGAAGGATGGCGTCGGTTGTGGAACTTCAGGAGAACTGTGTTTAGCGGTGCGAGTCAGCAGAATTGGAGTCATGTCGGGAGCTTGGTCATAGCTAGTGATGGGGTCAGGATTGGTTCGTCCGGGGTTTAGGAGTGCCGACGGGTGGTCGCGGCACTCGGTGGCAAGTTTTTTCGCATTTTGCAATTTGCACAGTCAGGTGCGTATGTGTCGGCCTTCCCGCAGCGGTAACAGAAAAGCGTTGGCTCCGCTGGACATGCATAGAACCTATGCCCCGTTTGTCGGCAGTTCCAACAGACCGTCGGGCCTGTAATTGCTTCAAGGCAGGGTCGATCAATCAATGCTGGGTCCTCAAGCTCCTGTGGTGCTCCGCTCCTCGGTACTGGTACTGGGTCAGCAAGCAGGTGGTCCGCTGCCATCAACTCCGTGGTATGATGATTTCGGGGATTTGGTCCCGTTATGCGGGGTTGTGGACGGAAGGTACCTCGCCGCTCGTCCAATTGTTCTTGCCTACGGGCATGGAGGCGCAATCCCTGTATGGTGTTGATGGGAAAATGCAGAAGGCTGTTCTGAAGATCCCAGCGCATATTCTCTCTGATAATTTCTACCAGTTCGTCCTCGGGCATGGTTGTTCGCAAGCGAGTGCTCAATCTCACTATACTTGTGTAGTACTGGTCGAACGGTTCGTGAGCGCCTTGTTTCCGTTTCTTTAATTGTTCTCTTAGTTCTCTCTCAGCGAAGCCATCCTCAAATCGGTTGCGGAAGGCTGCACTGAAAGAGTTCCAAGTGGGACGTGGCGTCGATTCCATAAAACTCCAGTACCAGTCGGCAGCGTCACCGCTGAACAAAAGATGTGCATGCCGGAGGAAGGCCGAGGAATCACCTCCCAGGGTGCTGGATACTAACGCCTGAATCCGGAAAAGGAACCGGTCCACCGATATCATATCGTTGAAACCCGTAAAGTTCAGGCGCCAACTCTCCATGATACGAGGCGTCGGGTCTCGAAAAGGTGTCAATTCGTTCCCGGGGGGGATCACATCCTCGATTGACCTGTTGTACGGAACTGCCTCGGGGACTAGAGGTACCAACGGAGGTGCGGTGCTGTGTCGTGGTCTATATTCGGGAGCTCTGGGGTCCATTCCCGAGTTCCTTGCTCGGATGGTCGAGGGTGGGGCATAGCCACACTGGGATTGGGCTCCCAGCCAAGCGGAGTTCTCACGCGGCTGGGTGGTTGGCTCATGGGAAGATTCTGGAGCTTTCCCTCCAGGTTGCCAATCCTCTCCGACATATCTCGCATCAAGGCCACGAGGGTGTCAATGGAGTGGGCGGAAGGCATGGGGTCACCTCGGACACGACAACTGCGGCCGGAACTTCACCGCCTACGGCTCCTTGAAGGTCTAACAGTGGTTGGGGCGGTTCGGCTTCTGGAACTCCTTTCGCCACTGCTCCACACGTTGGGAGGGGTGTTCCGAGGGGGACGTCTAGGGCGGTCCGCTCGATGGGTCGCCGGCATAACGGGCAAAGATCGGACGTGAGGAGGAGCTGTTGGACACAGGCACGATGGAATAGATGTCCACAATTCAATCGCACGCTGTGTACCCCCTCCACTACGTCCTCGAAGCAGATCCCGCAGTTAGCGGGTTGGACCGTTTTGGATCGGGTCCACCGCTTATCTGGGGTCCGCTTCGTTGCCATTTTTTTGTTTAATCTGGGTGGTAGAAGTAAGTTTTACTGAAAAAAAAAAAAGAAAATGTAACACTCTAATATATAAAAAAACTTAAGAATTACTTAGTGGCCGATAGTGGCGAGCTATTTATATAAAATTGAAGAAAAAAACATTTAGTTAACATATACTTTCCTTTCCAGCAGTCGACTCCTTCAACGGGAAATGAGAGTGCGTGGTAATCTGCCGAAGAAAGGGTGCTTTCGGTCGATTTACGAAATTTAACCCCTAAACCCACATACATTACAAACCGTTTCTAATCTACGTTACATGACTCGACGAGACAAGTGGTAGAGCTACCGTAACGGCTTAGTACGCGGTCAAAATTCCCGACGCGTGGAAGCATTCCGGGCTCCGCAATTCCAGCATACGCCACCGAACGTTGAACCGATACCACTCGTCTATCACGCATACGAAATAAGTAGAATCCTTCCGCGACATAAAGGCAAGGTAGCCTTCTATTTTCTTGAGAGTCCATGCAGATAGGTAAACCCATCAGGCTGGCCGTTCCATCAAGAAAATAGAAGGTCCTTACAGGGGTTAGCCTGGGACAACACATCGGAAGGATTCTGTCGCGAAAACAAAATCAAACAAAGGAGAGCGGAAGCTACAACTCACGTGAAGCGACTGCTAGAGTGTATCACACAACTCCACTGCTCCTGATAGTGGGACTCGAGTACCAAAGTACCTTACATCCTCCGTAAAGGACCAACTCGTCAGAAGACGCGAAGTTCTTTCCCCCTTAGGATATTTTACGCCCCACGTTGGGCGCCATTTGTAATGATTTTTAAACATTTTACGTCCGACCACGGAACCGACCTCTCATCGGTTCTAGACGTTAAGTCTGAGTAGTGCCAACGGATGGTACCAACCGGTCAACCAATCCGTGCACCGTAACCCATTCACGCGGTGGCTGCTTGTCGGCCAGCTAGTTCGGAGAGGATTTCGGTCGCGGGTCTCCGAATGGGTTACGCTCATTTACATATTTTCAGCCACCTATACACGCCCGTTTATAAACGCGTTACAAAACAAAACCATACGGAGAAGAAACCTACTTTACGTTACTCCGTATTTCTTTCTATAACCAGTCAAAGAACAAAATCTCCTTTTTACTTCGCGTTCCCGAATTTCTGACGCGGTACCGAAAAGTATGCTACTCTAACTCAACCCGACGAAAACTACTCTAATAAAGCGACAAAACAACAAAGGTACCGCGTACCGCGCACGACGCGAAACCGACCTCAGCGGATTTTTCGAAACCCTACCCTCGCGACGGCATACCTACCCTACACTTCCTTGCCCGCTGAAAAAGAAGAACCACTGAAAAGGAAAGTCGTGGTTACGCTTAGCAATTCATAGTATTTTTTCCATTTTGTTCAAAAAAAGTTTCCCTACAATATGTCTTCATGTAATTCACAGTAGTTTCTTTCTTCTTTTTAATATTTGGTTTCAAAATATATCACTACATATAATCATTAATAAAACAATAGAACAAAAATTTAATTATTAAATAATAATCAATGTCTTTTGATATTACTCATTATTCAAATCATTCAAATTGGAACCAGTTTGAGTCGTTAATACTGTAAACTTAGTTGAGTTCTAATTGCTGATTAAAATTGAGATTAAATTTCATTCCATTGATCCTTGAATTGTATGCTGCATATTATATATTACTAATAAATATTTATTAACTGTTCTATGAAATATAACGCTAAATTTAGAACTATCAAATTATCAACTTATATAGCTAATGGTCTATTGCTTTAGACTTTATTCTTTGAATATGTGTGATATTCTATATTTTTATCGAAGAGAACATTGATGAATTTGTATTTTGTAAATAATATTTAGAAAGGGAAGAACATTAAAATTTAATCTAATAATACTTGAACAACGTTGTTATGAAACTTATCACATTTATTTATGCTGGACCTTTTAAAAAAAAAATCCTGCGCGTTTTAGGTTTCAATTAATTTTTAACCTCAATTAATAGTAACCTAAAAACTTAAAGGGGTGGATTTTAATTATATGTAAATAACTCTTACCCTGTCGTAATTTTAAAATATTGTTCTCTTCGAAAAAAAATTTAAAACACTTTCCAACATGTTTCCTATAAATATTTCATTAAATTCTTATTAACATTTTTCTCTGCAAATCACATAATTTTCATAATTTCATTGTTTTCACTTGTTTCTTATTTAGAAAATAGTTTTTTTTTTGTTATTACCATTTATGTAACATCAATATTCTACAAATATTAAATATACATATATGTATATGAACCTGTATGCATCTATGTAAGATTCGTTATCATTTGGTTATTTTTTTTTTGATTATTTTGCAATAAATCCCCTCCCATTCAGTTAATTGCTTATCGTGCTTATAGTGCTTATAGAATCCAAAGTAACCGATACATCTCCTATTGATTCCGTATTCCAATTCGCCAAGGATCCACTAACTGCCAGACCACCGCTAACATTACCATTTCTTGTTGCGTTTAAATCATTTATCGCGTCCTCCACAACAGCTTGCTTTTGACCAGTTTGAAGAGCATTTGGGGCACATACTAATGGAATCGTATCTGTGCAGGCAGTATGCTGATTCGTTTCCTCATTATTCGATTCGTTTGTTTGAAATTTTGCCGTTTGACTTTGATCCCGGACAATAGGACAGATGTATGGTGATCGAATGAGCAGGTACCAGTTCATAATATTATAAGAAATAGCAAATATGATTGGCATCACACATGATTGTCGATTTTCCAGTGCTACAGCTCCGAAAAACCCACATACAGCGAACGTCGGTTTGAAGAATAACCAAAATTTAACGGCTCGCTTAAAATCTGTAAAATCTTGTACATCTGCTGAGCTTTGTAACGACAAGTCAACAATTGATAGCACCCCTAAGTCGAATTTCGAGTCATCGAATTTACCCTTTCTATACACATCAATCGACTTGTCATCCGTTTCACAACATTTATCTGTTTCAATAACACTTCCTACATTTATCTCATGACATTTGGCTGCATTCTCCAGTATATTTTCGATACTTTCTGCAATAACTTCTCTTTGCTTATTAGCAATTTCTCGTAAGCATAATGTTCCAAGAATTGTGGATGCTACAATTATTCCTGAAACTGGAATCATGAAATTTACTATCATGCCTCGTTGCACTGACATCCAGCAGTATTCAATGATTTCGTAACTGGTACTTGAAAGGGCACAAGAGAACTCTCCCTAATTCCAGCTGGCATATAACCTTGAATTTGGTTCAATTTTTCCTTATCAATCAATGTGTTTTGAGTTGTATTTATCCCTGTAATTACTGTGGCTTTGGAATATACAAATCATGTCCATAGCAGCCCAGTAAAGTAAGGATAGTTTCATATTACTATTTGAAATACGGGGTTGCTACGTCGACGCTTCCGTTAGACAACTGGCAGGTCTCTTTCGACTCGCGGGTCGTGGTGGATAGATATTTTGATAGTTTTTCTGCCAGGTTTAAATCGTATTTAATATAAATGCATTTTCGTAAATAGTCATGCATGAACTTACCGAGACAAGGGAAGTTGTGCCTTGTTTTATATTTTGGCAAGCACACTTTATCGGAAAAACTGCCAATGTCACTCGCAGGATGCACACACATAGGAAAATCCGCCAACATTGGATAATCAGCCTCATTTAGCACTTTCTCAATAGTATTTATTAGATTTTACGTTGAAAGTTTTGCGGGAACACTCCCGAGACACCACAATGCCCGCACTTTTTTAGGTTATCTCCGAATGACACTTCTAACCAGTTTCCACTTTTCTATCTATTCGACGTTTTGATGGCAACTGTCGGAGGCATTTCCAGATAGATATGCTTCGAAATGTATCGGTGTTTAATTAAAATTATTTTTCAAATATTTATATCCACAGATAGAAGTATTTGAAAAAAAAAAAATATTTTCTGTGCAATGATATCCGCACGAAAGATGAAGTCCGCTTGCACTTCGAAGACATACATATCTGGCCGGATGCCAGGTTTCGGGATCGGAATCACTTCGATTCCCGGGCGTGGCGTCACATTACACGTTCAAATTTTGTATTCCGGAGCACTTTTTAATTCTAAAACCGATAAGGTGAGGAAAAATCCGATCCAAAACGTTTTTCAATATAATTTTATTAATTTTAGTATCGAACTGACAGATGAGCACTACATTTATTCGTCAATTAACAACCCACACATTTATTCAATTGTGATCAGATGTTATCATATAACACAATTGAAGAAAATGGGATAAGAATTGTATTTCAACAACATTTTGGTGGAATTTAAGGCATTAAATTATAATATTTGAAATGGCAGATCCCCGATGCTGCTGTAATATATTGTGCAAGGACGGGTTCTAGAAGAGCAGCCTTCTATTCTTTGGAAGGGCACTCTTCTATTCTTTGAAAGAGCACCCTTCTATTCTTGACAAGGGCACCTCTTTAGTTTTTAAAAGTTATTTTCTTCAATAGTGTTATATGACAACATCTGGTCACAATTGAATAAATGTGTAGGTTTTCAATTGACGGATAAATGTAGTGCTAATCTGTCAGTTCGATACTAAAATTAATAAAATTATATTGAAAAACGTTTTGAATCGGATTTTTCTTCACCTTTTCGGTTTAAGAATTAAAAAATGCTCCGGAATACAAAATTTGAACGCAATCGGTGCAGCGGTAACCATTGGATAAAAGAGTGCTATAACCGATAGCATTTGCCGTGGTACGTGCCGATGTCAAAGCAGCATGCGGTTTTGGCAAATTGCTAAGAGCATGATAGGTCTTACTTTCAAGAAGTTGAACTTCTACGAGCAAATTTTTGTCGTCCAACTTTTTTAATTCTTTCAGCAGCTGTGACCCAGCGCTAGCGCTTCTGAATACAATCCAGTATCGAAGAACAAAGCAATCAATCGGGCTTCCAGCGATTGTCTTAAGAATGTTCGTTTCTCTTGTTTTGCCCATTCTATACATTCTTTCCAAAGTTGAGCCTCGAAACCTGTACCAGCTTCCAAGTCTAAAAACAAATCCACTAACGACCGCACTAACTTGGCGGCCTTCGCTTTGCTAATCAGGCTAAGAAACGGTCTCGTCACTTTGATCAAGCTCCTTGGCCTTTCCTTCTTGTTTGTACAATTCACCTAATTGCAGAATGCCTTGTTCCTTGAAACGAATAAGCTCTTCTTCATTCTCGGCTATTTCTTGCTCGCGAACAATTTTGTTGTGTAGCGAAATTCCTTCCTCGCGATTCACAAGAGATACAGCTTGTGCTCGTTCGAATAACAATGACAGGAATTTTGACGTCTAATTGTTTAGAACTGCATTAACTGTCAGGAGTTGTCAGTTTTACTTTTGTATGAGGCACTGCCTCCTTAAACCTGGCCGTCTTGCTCTGCAATTTCTGTGACATGACCTCATACAAAAGTAAAACTGACAACTCCTGACAGTTAATGCAGTTCCAAACAATTAGACGTCAAAATTCCTGTCATTGTTAGTCAAACGAGCACAAGCTGTGTCTCTTGTGAATCGCGAGAAAGGAATTTCGCTACTCAGCAAAATTGTTCGCGAGCAAGAAATAGCCGAGAATGACGAAGAGCTTATTCGTGCCAAGAAACAAGGCATCCTGCAATTAGGTGAATTGTACAAACAGGAAGGAAAGGCCAAGGAGCTAGCAGACTTGATCAAAGTGACGAGACCGTTTCTTAGCCTGATTAGCAAAGCGAAGGCCGCCAAGTTAGTGCGGTCGTTAGTGGATTTGTTTTTAGACTTGGAAGCTGGTATTGGTATCGAGGTTTAACTTTGTAAAGAATGTATAGGATGGGCGAAACAAGAAAAACGAACATTCTTAAGACAATCGCTCGAAGCTCGATTTATTGCTTTATTTTTCGATACTGGATTGTATTCAGAAGCGCTAGCGCTGGGATCACAGCTGCTGAAAGATTTAAAAAAGATGGGCGACAAAAAATTTGCTCGTAGAAGTTCAACTTCTTAAAAGTAAGACCTATCATGCTCTAAGCAATTTGCCAAAAGTGCGTGCTGCCCTGACCTCGGCACGTACCACGGCAAATGCTATCTACTGTCCCCCTAAGATGCAGGGGGCTTTAGATTTGCAATCGGGTATCCTACATGCGGCTGATGAGAGGGACTTCAAATCAGCTTTTCCATATTTTTATGAAGCATTCGAAGGTTTTGACAGTGTCGAAAGTAACAGAGCATAAACTGCACTCAAATATATGTTGCTCTGCAAAATAATGCTGGGAAAGGTGGAAGATGGAAATCAAATTGTTAGTGGAAAGCTGGTAAGGATGTTGATTTAAAGTTTGTTGCATAGAAATAAATATTTTTTATTCATTAGGCTATCACGTATTCAGGACGAGACATCGACGCAATGAAATTCGTCGCGCAAGCATCTCACAAAAGATATCTAGCTGATTTTCAGGACACGTTCAAGGAATATCGAAAAGAGCTGGAGAAAGATTTAATTGTCAAAGCATATCTAGGTACATTGTCTGATAGAATGTTGGAACAAAATTTATGTAGAATCATTGAGCCGTATTCTCGAATGCAGGTATGGAGTAAACTTTTCTACATGTTTATTTATAGCCTAATGTTTGGTTTCTATAGTGTGCCAAATTATTTTCATAGCATAAGGTGAACATCGATTTTCAGTTATGTGCTTACGGAAGTAATATCCACTTTTATATTGACCAGCGTCTGTAGCTTTTGTTTCATTCTGACTGGCTGAAACTGATAAATCGTAAAGAGGAAGTAGTACATACCGAATTTTTTAAGCACCTCCATTTCTTACCACTATCTTCATTCATTCTTCGTTCATCAACACTCGTCCGCTTTGTGAATTGTGTTCAATAAATCGGTATAAAAGAGCACACAAAATAAAATGAATCTATTCTTTCGTGCATATTTATTCAAATTCGTGATCAGGTCTCAGAGATAAAAAAAACCGCATAACACGAAACTAAAAAAAAAACTCTGAGTAACTGTCTCTTCAAGTATCTCGTCGATAGGGTCCAAAATGCCATAAGATACTGTACTGAAAAATCCATGTTCACGCTTCAATCACTGTTCATCAGATGATCCCTGTCTTTTCTTAAATACCAATGGTGAGTTTGCATCCTTAAGCATCTCTGGAAGATTGTTATGTGTACTCGTACACGGAGCATCCTTCTTTAGACGATAGGTTCTGAAAAAAGGCATTACGAATTAATTTGCATTCCTTGCACGTCAAAGTCAAACG
This sequence comes from Odontomyia ornata, assembly GCA_963969285.1. Classification (NCBI taxonomy): domain Eukaryota; kingdom Metazoa; phylum Arthropoda; class Insecta; order Diptera; family Stratiomyidae; genus Odontomyia; species Odontomyia ornata. Next base: position 284,852,577 of record OZ017738.1, read on the forward strand.
CGCTTTATTCAATACTATTCGCCATAAATTTTCAAAGAATATAAAGCAAATTCCAAACAAAAAACAATAAAACTTTTTTTTTAGTACCTCCACTCCCTACCACTCTCTCCATCACTCTTTCTTCGTCGCACAACACTCGTGCGATCTGCATTCATATGACCTCGCTTCGATCTTTGTGCTACCCAGACAATGTTTAATTCATCGGTAGAAGGGGGGCACACAAAATTATGTGAACTAATCCTTTTCATGAACATCTAGCCCAAAAATCATGAGCAGCTCTCAAAGATAAAAAAAAATTCAATATAGTACTCTACTCTACTCTCTCTCTACTCTGAGTAACAGGTGCACGCTTCAATCAGCCCTTAGTCTTTTCTTAAATACCAAAAGAGAGTTTGCTTTCTGAACCATTTCTGGTAGATTGTTATATATACGCAGAGCATCATTCGTTGCATCGTTCTCTAGACTATCCGTTCCGGCAAAAGGTATTACGAATTTATCTGCATTCCTTGCATTATATGGGTTGAACTGTGATACCTTAATTAATGGTGTTCGTTCCGATCCATTAGTTTTTAAATTGTTGTAAATAAACATAGCTTTCTCCATTATAATGATTTGACGAAAGGTTAATGATTTTGCTAATTGGTAAACCAAACGAGTTTGAGTAAGCATTGGCAGTTTCAGAATGTATGCTTGCTTTTCAATCTAGCTACATACAAAAAGACAGCAAGTTTAATAGGAGTTTTTAACATGAAGTTATCCAGAACAAAAATACACGCGATAACAGATTTAGCTTTTATAGCAAAAGATAATTATCGCAGACTGTTTATCCACCTAGAAACTCTTAAGTAACTTCAATAGTTAAATTAAGATAGAGTTGTCTGTTAACCTACCGAAAACTTAAAATCTAAATGACTTTCAATAAGATAATATTTCTGATCTGCTTCCCTCACTAGCTTAGATGCATATCCTTTTTCCTCTAAATCCACAGAAATCCTCAATCCCTTCTTAAACTAGTTTGAATAATATTTATTTAATACTTGCTTTATAAATTTTTTAACATCATTACAGCATCCGTGGTAAAAAAAAAACAGATGTTTTATAATCAAGATACAAGAATATTCAATGAGATTGATTCATTGTCAGCAGCGCGACACACCAAATCGTGATTTAGCATCCACTAGCCATCTCGAATCATCACGGCTCTACGTCCACACTCATTGTTATTGCATTAACATCTATAAAAAAATTTGTAAATTGATGTCATCAGCCTTGATAAATTATAAAATATATTGAAACATATAGTTTAATGATTTTATTTAAAATTTATTTTATTTTCAATTAAGCTATAATGAAAAGCAGATCAAGCTACAAAGGTATTTTTAAAACAACGGCAAGGAAAATGTGCACTTCCAGTTCTTGTTGAGCCGGGCTGTAGTGCTAAAAAGAAGAAGAATAACGAAATGATCAAGTATTGATTTATGGAACGATATAGAACGAGGAAAGTCACATTTCTAGACAACCAAGCGAGGAATAAACTTGCCGTAGAAAACAAGCGCGCAGTTAATCTTTAAAAAATGTATTGTTGACAGAACGCAATCATTTTTTCGGGCTGAAAAGACATTTTAATGCTCGCGTCAATCGGCTTGATTCCAATTTATGAAAACAAAATTATGAGCGATGGGTTACATGGTCCATTAAAACACCCGTGATTAGATGCTAGCATTTATGCCTTTTCCCTGCAAAGGTTCACAATATCTATTGATGTTTAGGATTGCATGTTACAAAAGAACGAGATTTGAATTAAAATTAATTAAATTGCTTACAGATACTGCCAGTTCTATTGGAAATCAACTTTATGAAGGAATAAGTAGAAAAATCAGCTTTTAGTATGAATTGAAGAAAGTTGCTCGTATTAAACATACATCGATGTGCTAATTATCTACGCCCATAAGCATAACATTTGCTGTAAGATAGCTCTTTCCAAAAATTTTCTGTATAGGCTTAGCAGTTTAAGGATTTCCTGAAACGTGTTATTATAAGGAATGTATGACTAAAACCTTATTGTTGTCCGCTTCATAATTAGAATAAGCAAGGAGATAGGGATTAAGCGAAAATCGTGGAACCTGATCAAAATTAAAAATATCTTTGTGTATCCTTTGACAGGCTCAAAATCGATGACACGAAATTTTTAAGCTTATACTCAATGATTTGCCATTGAAAAGCAATGATAGTTATCACAATGTGTAATTGAATTTGGGACTGTTTGAACTTTGAGTTAATACCTATCATAGCCGAATTGAGAATTGGAAGAAACAAACACGATACTTGGCAAAAAAATATGCGTAAAGTATTTAATCCATTTTGGTAATTTATCGATGTTTCATTCAATAATTCATAAATAAGTAAATAACTCACCTGTTAAATAGCCTCTAACGTTTGTATCCGTTATGAATAAGTCATGCTTCTGATCTTTAAACTCTGCCCACGCTGGATGTTTCAATAAAATTTGCGATACACGATCACCATAATATAAATTCTGTGTCATCGCCTTGAGCGCAGCTACAACTTGTGCCTTCACCGCAGAAGGACTGTCTACATACTCCATACAACATTCAAGCAAATTTAACAGGAATGGTATTAGATTACTTCCTAAAGACTGGCTAATCAATAAATCCTACAATTAACGCAATAACAGTTAGAGGTAAGCTTTTTTATCGAATCATTACACTCACATGTTGGTATTTAAACAAACGGCTTAACATTTCACACACTTTTTCTATCAGTGGCTTGTTATTTTCCATACACCGTTTTGAAGGCAAGATACATTCAGTTTGCGACACTGCTGTCACGCAGTACTAAAATAAAATACATGATTATCTAAAATCAATTAAATTCTGGCAAATTGATCTTACCTCTGAAAGTGCTAATTGATGTAAGACTGACAATGTATGTTTTGGTTGTACGTTAAGTAAATTCAAGAGTTTTGGTATGTGACCCCAAACTGGAATGTCATCTGCTAAATTAGGCTGCGCTCTTAATAATTCGACTAATGCAGTAGATGCTAATTCCAATGCATCTTTCTAAAAATATTGAAGAGTACGTTATGAAGATTCCATTTACCGGTGATTTAAAAAATTAATTAACTTACATCCGGCGAATTTTTGTTGATAAGGTCTACAACGAAGTCCAGTAAATCTGATAATAACCAGCTTGCGCAGAGTCCAAGCTGGATTACTAACAAACAGCCGCAAATAAACGCCAGATACAATCACCTCATTGGGTATAATATCTTTAAGAATATCTGGGTCTTTCCACAAAATTCTAGGATTTTGTTTCTGTGTTTTAGAAAAACTGCATTTATACGTAAATATATATTATATTAGCTATTTAAAAACTTTACGCAATCTCTGTTAGCTTACCCATCGCACATATCAGCAACAACATCTCATACTTTTGTTCTTGTCTTTACATTCCAAATTAATTCTGTATGCTCGTGAATTGATTCGAATAATTGGACGGAAGTTGTCGGAGATGCGATCATTGCATCGACGAATAATGGAGGTAGCAATTTGCAAACTGTTATGCGAACCTTCAGAATTTTCTGCAATATTAGCTTTCTATAATTTTGTATATGTTATAATTTTCCTACCTTAGGTCCGCTTAAACGGTCAGCGGTCATTTAAGCCAGAATTCCTGCACAAAGTTCTCGCATTTGAGGATTTCTTGAATAACAGAACATGTCTAGTAGATATATCACAGCACCTAAACAGGAAGTAAATATTTTATAATTGTTTGCCAAGAATTCACTTTACCTTCATTTTGAGCTTCTTTTATCATCTCTTGTGAATTCAGAAGCCCGGAAAGTGTCTCCAGTACTTTCATTTGTTGGTCTCTTAAATCAGGATCTTTTAGCGCAACAAAATAGCTTCCCTGTATTTCGCACGCTGCTATCTCGCTTACACATTCCTTATTGCGGGAAACCAATGCGACTACTTCTAGTGCAAGCGATTTAACTGTAGCATTCTGTAATGTGTAAAGTTGATAATTTACTGAAAGGAATCAATACTAATATTACATGATATTGAATATTATAAAACGCTTTTAAGCCTACCACACTGTTTCCGGATTCAGTCTAGGATGAAATATTAAAAATGGTCCTTAACGAGCACTGATAAAGGAGATATGACTTTCGAACAATGTTCATAAACGAAGTTTCATCGATCTGAAATTGAATGAGGTTCAGGTTAATGTTGACTAAAATATGTATAAAATACTTAATTAACTGCCTTGCAACTTCCTACATAACTATGCGACTCACAAAAATAATTCAGGCTATCCTGCTGAACTATTTTTCAGGCAACAAATTACCGCCAATAACGATTGCTCCCACAATTTGACAATAATCTGACACTTATTGAAGAAATGTCACGGGAGCTGATAAAAAAAGCAAAAAAGTAATGACGTCATTGATGAAACAGCTGATTGTCAGTTTACCTTTTCACTGCATTATCAAACCTAGCAAGATGGCCAGGTTAAAGGAGGCAGTGTATGACGTCATGTCACAGAAATTGCAGAGCAAGACGGCCAGGTCAGAGCATATCTACTAAATAGCAGCTGAAATTCGAACAAATTTTATTTCTTACGGTACTTATAGAGTAGAGAGAATTAGATTAAAAGTGCATATGTATGATAAACAAAAACTTGAATTTGCAAGCAACTGAACCAACACATAGTAATCTTTAATCCATCTTTTACACGTTTATTTGCCTCTCTTTTCATTTTGACAATTCCTTGATTGCAGGTGCTAGTTAGTATATATGCTCTGGCCAGGTTTAAGGAGGCAGTGCAAAACTGACGTTAGATAGGAAGTCATATGGCAGCAGCGCTTACTACCTCACACATGACCATTAGTAGGCCGACTTTGCTGGCTAACTTACATGGCGTTGTATGAAGAATTGTGGAGGTGCAAACGAAAATTCGAGGTTTTGTACGGTTTAGAGATGGATTTCTACAGTGAAATCCAGATGATCCGCGGAGAACACAATAGCGCTCCTAGTGAAGTGAAAATTATTTCAGTTCTTATACCCGTTTACTTTTTATCGCCTTCCAAAGTGAATTTAGACGAGCTTGTTCGCATCTCAACGCTGAGCTATCAGTCGAAGGTGCAAAACGTGTGCTTCATTTGCTCGTCTTGGAAAGTTTAGGAGTACAATGGGCTGTACAAGGTGAATTTATAGCATGCACGGAATGAATTCCGCACGTTTTTTATTCGGAAAATAGTATATATGACGAAATATAAGCATTTGCTAATGCCGCAGTTGGGTGACAGCTCCCGGAATCTTGTGCATAGTAGGCCGACTAATACATATGCGAATTTCTACCATATGGCTTCCTATCTAATGTCAGTTTTGATATAGAAACATATTGTTACATGTACAAATAATTCTGCGAGCTACTGTTGTAGTAATCGAGCAGTTAAGGGTTAAAGGAAATTCAGGCATAAAATGTCCCAGATCAACTAAACAAACGAACGCAGCGATTTCAGATTGAACTGGAACGATTTCAGATTGAACTGGAACGATTTACGATCGAACTGGTACGATTTAAGATTGATCTGGGACGATTGAATATTTTTGACAGCAGTTGCCATTGGACGGAGGAGTGATAGGAAAGATTTTTCTTCAAGTGCACTAAACAGGTAACACACGTTTGGGAAGTTGTGCCCGATATTTGATTGGCAGTTTTATTTCTTTCCTGTGTTTAATTTGTTTAGCGCATATCCATCCAGAATTTGCAAAACTTCGACCCCTTTGCTGATGCAATGAATTGTGCTGAGGATACGGTACAGGACGGACTTGCGCACATGGGAGTTCAGCTCGCGATATACTAAGAGGTAGATCGGCCGGTCCGCTGCTTGGCGAAAGTGTTTCCAAGACGATTCCAATTGATGTTGGGTTTTCCACTGGTAATCGGAAAATTCAAAAATCTCAATACGACTTACTGAACGAACGGGCAATTCGCACATACAGGACAGTTCGAAGGTTCGCATCACGAACGGAAGTGCACGCATATAGTGTGGGAGCTAGCCAACACCCGCGCCCACAGCCCCAACGGTAGTTTGGCCGGTGTTGAAGTTACTCGCTGCTTTACGGTCTTCCACATTTCAGTTCTTCCCTGGCGATCGACAGTTTTCAACCCTCACCGCGAGAGAGGTGATCTGACCTACGTGACTACACGCAATCCGCGTATTCCGCGCTTCCGTGGTTCCATTGAAAGGCCAAAGGACTTGAACATTAACTCCGACCCACCCAACCATTTCGACCGGTTTCTTGTTTTCAATTTGGTTTGATTTGTTTTGGCAGTGAACGATTCGCGGAATTCCTCACCGAAACACGACTTGGAGCTTCCTGTCTTGCAAGGCCAAAATTCTAATTAGTTGAAAGCGTTTTCGAGTAGTTGACCCGAAAGTAGTGCGACGCAATGGCAACTGCAGAAAATAGTTCGACCTAGGGAAACAAGAAAACCACACACAACTCCTCCTCATCATACGTACATCCTGCACTTAACTAGGAGCGAGCGAAAGGGCACAATCGTGGCGAGCTCCCTATCAATATCACATCCGCCAGCAGGAAACAGTTTACTGGACTGCATCCCGGGCACCATTCCGTCTCCCGTACATCGATGCAAGCAAAGTGTCCTGCCAGCAGCAGCAGTCGAGATAAAAAAAAAATCAATAGAGTTCAACGCAGTTCTTCGACGCTCCATTCACAGGCAATCAATTGAATGCCAGTGCCTTATTCCGGGACACAATTTTTAGGTGAGCCCCAGTCAAAACACTTGACAACAATCCATTCAAGGATTCTCTGCACGCCCCACTTGGAATACAGAATCAGCGAATTAAGTGAAACTACCGCACACGACTCTCAAGCAATTGGAATTGAGAACCGGAACAGGAATTAATATCTAGGACTCGGTTTCTTCGTTGGCAAACTACAACATTGAATCCTCCCTGTTTTTCGCTGGCTGCCCCTTGAGGCGAGCGTAGACGTTGCGAAGGATTTGCATGAATTTGGGTTAGACGACGTTGAAGGAGCAGAAAAGTGAAAGAGCTCTCGCGCGAGTGTTTTGGCAACGAATCCTTCGCTTGCGTTGCCTTGAAATTGATTTAGACAAGTGCCTGGCGGTGACCTAGTGAACGAACGCCCGAATCTACATACGATTGTTGTGCATTACAAAGTGTAACGGTTCGATCTGAGACGAAAACTCGAAATCTTGTTGAAATCAAACACAAGAAAAGTTGCCAAAGTTCTTATTGAATTAACGCCAAGTTTCTCTAGTTCAACGAGACGAAGGCGCGTATGATCGAACGAAACTTTTGGACATACTGTAAAGAGAATTTCTTCGTCATTATCTTCATCCACCCCAAAGATAAATTCCGTGAAGCAACTAGTAAATCCATTTCGAAACGTCAAAGAAGGCGGAGTTTTGTTGTCTTTTCATCGCAGATTGACGAAATTGAACGGAATTTTAATAAATTGTGAACGCGAATTTTGGTTTAGCCTTTTAGCTAAGTTCGGAATCGGATGTGGAGTGGGACCCAAAGAAGCAGTTGAATGTCTAATTGGGATTCGTGTAAAAGCAAAATAACATCCAGCTGAGCGAAAGACAATGCTTTTGACTAAAACCCCTCGAAAAGGTTAGATAGAAGGCAGTCTGTTTCATTTATAGATTTGTTCCGTGTCGTTTCGTGGTAAATTTTAAATTGTAGTTTGGGCTGGATTCTAGTGGGCAGAACTATGAAGTCTCGCATTCCGAACTCTCTTCTTAGGGCCGTCGCAAGTATGAAGTGCTCGGGAACGTCGCGTTGCTCAAATTATTGTTATTGCCGAAAGCAAGCACTTATTAATAGTACGTAAATTTCAACAATTGAAGGAAGAACGATACGAAGAGGCAGACTTAGTGACATTAAAATATTCTAATACACGGTGCCCCTAAATCATTTGGTAAAACTAGGAGCCAATCGCATTGTTTCTATCGATTTGCCGCTATACATAGAAGCTCCATTGTATGCCCAAAATATCGGGGTCTTCAAAGGAGTAGGAAAGTCACTATTTCGTCAACTCTATGGATGGAAATTAGCAAGGGCAGCAACGATCAAAGAACAGCTGTTTGTCATTAATCTCCGATAATTTTGGCTGGAATTTTTGTTGGAATCTCAGTATTCGTCGATGAATGTTAACGTTAGAAGTAGCTATAACGACAAGAAAGTTGCATTACAGGACCACCCACATCGTCAGCGAGCGCCCGACGAGGATGTATGGGTGAGTACCCTTTTTGTTTCATTTTTTTATATGCCTATTATTTCAAACATTTTTATAAAGATATTTTACATTTGGTTTGTTCACCTAAATATAAATTATATTTCAACCAATTTATTTAATATAAATAAAACAGGAAAAATGTTGAATTGGTAGAAAAACATTACGGTCTTTCCATTTTGTTTGACCTGACCGGGTAAAGGACCCGGTACGGTGGCAGGCTGCCCACGAAAAACATGAGCCAGCTGCCGGGTACAAATTAATCCCTTTTTCTTTGTTTCAAGTGACATCGCGGGTTGAGTGGCCCAAGCAGAGTGCCTCTTTATGGCATAGCGTTATGCAATCGAGTTGTTTCATACTATGGCATAAATTGGTCACCGGGGTACTCCCCTTCTGATGGGAAAGTTCATGCAATTCAAGTTGTATGAGTTTTCCACTCAGAAGAGGAATACCTGGCCACTGCAACAAAATATGGATTTATTCCGGTTGGGTGGGTGCGCAGGGGCTCCATCACCACCCGGTTGCCCCTCTTTCATTTGTGGGTCATGAGCTTCGTCGCGTAATGACGAGGTTACCCCAAGTCCGCCTTTCTTCTCAGGTTCCACTTGTTCTTGGAACAAGTACTATCTCCCTCGGTGTAGTTATCTACACTTTTTGCGACTTCGGTCGCCTCTTGAGCAACATCAAATTCGTGAGTGCGAAATTTTTTTGTAGTGGGTCCTCGTGCTGGGGAAATGAACCCGGCCCACGACACCGCAATGCTAGCCTGCCAGCGCATTCACGCGTCTCCAGACGAGGGCATTCTCGGCAGATATTGCCATCTTCTTCTGCCGAGGCAGCAGAACATCGCTGCAGTCCTTTACGGACTTATTGAAACTTACTATTCACTACACTTTCGCAATTGTTTTCACAACAATTAAGAACATCAACAAAATGAATTTAGTCGAAACCACGGGAAGCATCAGCATCTGAAAGTGAGTCACCACTCCATTCATTACGCTGCTGGAATGTTTCCGCTAATTCACCAATGTACGAGAACTGAGTTGAATGATTAGAGACCCTATATAAAGGCGAGCTGAATGAATGGGGGCGACCATTCATTCGACCGCGATAAGAACTGCGATAGTGTGTGGGAAGCGATATTGTTCGAGTGATAGAAAAGTGATTTTCGTAATAGTGAAGTGATTTACAAGACAATTGCGATAAGAAATTTACGGACAAGTGTTAGACTTTTAATAGTGAAAATTAAAACTAGTGAAATTGTTAAATTGATTATTGTGCATTTTTGTAATTATATAAACTCTTTTAACTTAAATTAACAGACATTGCGTTTTCACTTTCCCGGAACATTAAAATTATTGGCCGCGAACCGAAAACACGCGACACTGGTGTCAGAAGGGGGATAGAAAATTTTGAAAGTGAAAAACTTTTAAACATAAAAAATTAAGAAAAACGCGCAATAGCGAAATCTAACGTGGAAACTGGTGGGAAAATTGCCGAAACAATAAAAAAAATGCCAGAAAACTTACATCTAAAAATCAATCAATTGAGAATATCGGAGCTCAAAGAGGAGTTGGAATAGCGAAATCTGGCCACACAAGGTACAAAGGCCATACTGATTGCACGCTTGCGTGACGCGATTGAATCGGAAGGTGCGTATCTGGATTCGGGTGAGCCTACAGATGCAGAAAAAGGCGCAGAAGGTGGTGAAGCCGAAACACCAAAACCAAAGGAACCAGAATATGCGCTGATGCAAATGTTGATGCTGATGCAGCAAGAGTAGCGACAACAGTCATCCAATTTAACTGCGAAGCTAAATGAACAGTCGTCCAATTTGACTACGAAGCTAGATGAGCAATCAGCGAAGCTAAATGAACAATCAGCGCAGCTAACTGAACAGACATCCAGTTTAGCTGCGAAGCTTAATAAACAATCAGCCAAAATGGACCAACAAGCGACCGGAATCAAGGCGGATTTGCAAAAACAGTCAACCAAAATAAAAGCGGAGCTCAGTAGTCTCAACAGCCAAATTAAATGCGTCGAGGAAAAGGTATACCAGGTCACGGAGAGAATCAACCTTGAGATCGGCCAGGTCGAGGAGAAAATCAACCATGAGATGGAAAAAGTGAAAAAGGACTTGGAAGCAGCGAAGGCAGTAGTAACCGCCTCACAAGCCCCACTTATAACCGCAGCGTAAAGCTCATCTAGAAATGTGCAAGCACCAATATTCGACGGGCAAACGGTCTGGACTATTCACAAAACCAAGTTTGAAGCAGCCGCTCGCATAAATCACTGGAATGAGCAGGAACGAGCAACTGCATTGATTCTTGCTCTAAGAGGCCCAGCTGCCGAGCTGTTGCAGACGATCCCCGTTGAATTGCACTCAAACCCGAATGCTATAATGAATGCGCTCGGCATGCGTTATGGAGACGATCATCTAAAGCAGATTTATCGGTCACAGCTAAGGCATCGGGTGCAGAAATCTGGTGAAACCCTACAGCAGCTAGCCCAAGACATTGAGCGACTAGTACTTTTGGCTTACCCAGCCTACGACCCAGAACATGGAGATGATGCAGCGACAGAAGCATTCATCAGCGCACCAAAGGACCCGGAATTGCAACAAGCCATGCGTTTAGCCCAAAAGCAAACGGTTAAGGACGCATTGGCTTACAGTCTGAACTTTGAGGCAGCGAAAAATGTGACTCGTACCACTGCCCGGTTCGTGAGGTAGTGACAGACGAGTGCAGGTGTGAGCGCGTGGAAATTGAGCGAGACCCGCATGTAAATGGTGCGCCTAGATGCTGGAATTGCGGAGAGAAGGGGCACCTGCAAAGAGACTGCAAGAAGCGAAGAGAACCGAGCTATTGTTCAGGGTGTGCAGCTAGGAGGAGATCCAGACCGAGTCAGGAGCCCAGAATGGAAGCCCTTCAAACAGAGGGGTCGGGAAACATGTAAGAGCCAACTTCGTGGGGCAGAGGTTGGCTAGGAGGATCGACGTCCCCAGCACCACCATCACCGTATCAAGACTACATCGTGGAGAAGCGGACTTATGCCTTCCGGGTCAAGTTGACGGAGAACACTGCACCATAACAATCGACACTGGTGCAACCCGATCGATTATCTGACCAGACCTAGTGAGACAGCAACAACTTCACAAGGGCAGTATTTTCTCACTACGGACAGCTACGGGAGAAACTGCACCTGTCCACGGAGAGGTCAACCTCTAGATACAGTTGGGAGACCTTGTGTTCCGACATAATTTTCTGGTCGCGAACATTATGGATGACTGCATTCTCGGAATGGATTTTCTGCGACCACATGGAATCACGTTGGATTTGGGCAAACGTGTATTGAAATGGCAGAATGTCGAAGTACTGATGGAGGATCCCAGCGTCCAAATTCCCAAGATGAATGTAGTGATATATACTGAAACTGATGTACCGAATTCTTCCAAAGGAGGCAAGACACTGACAAAGCCCGGGAATCCACATCTGCAATATTGAAGCAAGTCAAATTGCCAGTGCAGCTATTCAAACGAGCCTCTGATCTGGTCACCAAGTACAGTGACATCTTCTCAACAAGCCCGGATGACCAAGGCCGAACGAGTCTGGTAGCTCACGTCATAGATACACAGGAAGCCAAGCCGATTCAACAAGCACCGAGACGTCTTCCTATAGCCAAACAAGGAGAAGTGAGCGCGCTGATCTTGGACATGGAAAAACAAGGCGTTATTGAACCTTCTGTTAGTCCATGGGCCACACGAGAAGTTCTAGTAAAGGAAAAGGATGGTAGCACTCGTTTTTGTGTTGACTATAGGCAGCTTAACGACGTCACTAAGAAAGATAGTTACCCGTTCCCACGCATCGATGACATCACGGACACTTTAGCCGACGCAAAATGGTTTTCTACACTCGATCTCAAGACTGGCTACTGGCAGGTAGAAATCAACAAGAAGGACCGAGAGAAGACAGCGTTTTCAGTTGGGACCGGATTGTAGCAATTTGTGGTGATGCTATTTGGGCTTTGCAATGCTCCAGCCACTTTCGAATGCCTGATGGAAGACGCGCTGCGTGGCCTAACCTGGAAAACCTGCTTTGTGTACCTAGATGACATCATTGTTATTAGGAGAACGTTCGAAGAGCATGTGCGGGACCTAGAAGAGGTTTGCTCCCGATTGCGACTGGCTAATTTGAAATTTAGTCCCGACAAATGTACCCTTTTCGCAGCTGAAGTAAAATACCTGGGACACGTTGTATCAGGGAAAGGGGTCAAAACAGACCCTGAGAAAATTAAAGCCGTGAAAAGCTGGCCAACACCAAACAACAAGCGCCAACTACGAAGTTTTCTGGGTCTGGCGACCTACTATCGAAGATTCGTCAAAGACTTTGCCAAAATAGCTAAGTGTCTCCATCAGTTGACCGAGAAAAATCGTCCGTATGTCTGGAATGAACAATGCCAGGTAGCCTTTGAGACCTTGAAGGAGAAGCTGTGTGAATCACCCGTGCTGGCATATCCGAAACCCGGAAAAATGTTTGTAGTTGACACCGATGCGAGCAACGGCGGTATTGGAGCTGTACTCTCCCAGCAGATCGATGGCGAAGAAAGAGTCCTCTCGTATTAGAGTCGAGTTCTCTCAAAAAGTGAGAGGAACTACTGCGTGACCAGGAAGGAGCTATTGGCTATAATAGAGGCCACCAAGCAGTTCGACAAGTACCTATATAGCCAGAAATTTGTTCTTCGAACGGACCATGCATCGCTGAGATGGCTACTTAACTTCAAAAAACCCGAGGAACAAGTTGCGAGATGGATCGAAAGATTGCAGTCATACGACTACGAAATTGTTCATCGAAAGGGCGGAGTTCATGGAAATGCTGACGCCCTATCTCGTCGTCCATGTCCAGCTAACTGCAAGCATTGCCGACGGATTGAGGAAAAGGAGCCGCTCGTTGATCTGCGATTGATAACGACCGAATTCGATGAAGGTTGGTCATCGGAGGAGATTCGAAACGCCCAGTTAGCCGATGAAGACATCGGACCATTGCTCGTATGGAAGGAGACGACTGGGCAGCCTGAGTGGAAGGACGTTTCAACGCATGGCGCAACCCTGAAAAGCTATTGGGCACAATGGAACTCCCTTCAGGTGGAGGGTGGCGTACTCAAGCGGAAATGGGAAATGGTGGATGGCAGCTCCTATAGGATGCAAACTATACTTCCCAAAAGCTGAATCCACGACGTGGTTAAGGAGACGCACGAAGGATCCTCGGGAGGCCACCTTGGCGTTAACAAGACCTTAGCGAAATTGCGGGAAAGGTTTACTGGCTCCATGCTCGAGAAGACGTAGAGGACTGGTGTCGTAGATGCACGATTTGCGCTTTCGTCAAAGGTCCAAAGCGACGACTGAGAGGACAAATGCAAACCTGCAACATGGGTGTACCATTTGAAAGGATTGCTGTTGACATCGCAGGACCTTTCCCTGAATCCGAATGGGGAAATCGATACACTCTGGTTGTAGCCGATTATTTCATCAAGTGGCCCGAGGTCTACCCTATTCCCAGCCAGGAAGCAACTACTGTAGCCGAACAGCTAGTGTTAAATTGGATCAGTATATACGGCGTACCTTGCGAGCTACATTCGGATCAAGGCCGAAACTTTGAGTCACTAGTTTTTAGCGAAATGTGCGAGCTGCTGGGAATGCGGAAAACGAGGACAACACCGCTGCATCCCCAATCCGATGGAATGGTCGAACGTTTCAACGGCACGCTAAATAAACACCTGGCCAAGATGGTTGACGAGAACCAAAGGGACTGGGACCGACACATTCCACTTTTTTTTTGATGGCGTACAGAGCTGCCGAACATGCATCGACGGGTCAAACCCCAGCCAAAGTCATTTTTGGAAAGACTGTTCGTCTGCCAGCTGATATAAAGTTCGGAACACCCCCCGAGAAACCCCAAACCATCTCGGAGTACGCAAGTGAGCTAAGGCAACGGTTGAACCAGATACATCGGACAGTGCGAAAACACCTCGAGTCGGCTACTGACCGCATGAAGACCAGGTATGATCTAAAGGCTAATTCTACTGGCTTCTAGCAAGATGACTTGGTGTGGCTATATAACCCGCAACGGCGGAAGGGTAGGTCTCCAAAGTTGCAACATAATTGGGAGGGACCATACCGAGTTACAAAGCGAATCAATGACGTCGTATACCGAATACAGGAACACCGTAAGCCGAGGCCAAAATGAAAATCGTGCATCTTGACCGTCTTGCCCCATATTACACCCAGGAAGAATTGACTACAAATGGCGACACATCTTTTCGGGGCGAAAAGAACTGAGGTGGGGGCAGTGTTACATGTACAAATAATTCTGCGAGCTACTGTCGCAATTGTTTTCACAACAATTAAGAACATCAACAAAATGAATTTACTCGATACCATGGGAAGCATCAACATCTGAAAGTGAGTCACCGCTCGGAATGTTCCCGCTAATTCACCAATGTACGAGAACTGAGTTGAATGACTAAAGACCCTATATAAAGGCAAGCTGAATGAATGGGGCCATTCATTAGAAACGCGATAATAAAAACTGCGAAAGTGTGGAGCGAATAGAAAAGCGATATTGATCGAGTAATAGGAAAGTGATTTTCGTTGATTGTGAAGTGATTTTAGAAGACAATTGCGAAAGAAATTTATGGACAAGTGGAAGTTAGACTCACAATAGTGAAAATTAATATTGTGAAATAGTTAAATAAGTTTTTGTGCATTTTTAAGTAATTAAATAAACTCTTTTAATTTAATTTAAAAGACATTACGTTTTCACTTTCCCGGAACATCAAAATTATTGGCCGCGAACCATAACACGCGACAATATTTTTTGGATACTTTTGGGAATCATCTTTAGGCTCTTGGCGTTGAAGTTCTCGCAACATCATGCCGGGTAAAGTCCAGGAATTGAACATTGCCGCCACTAAGCGCGTCATTTCAAATTTCAAGAAGGATAGCGGTATTCGTTAGTGTACTTCGAGACGAGGCTCGAAAAGTTACGTGAGCAGTGGAAGAGTTGTGAAGATAGGCATCCTGAGACCTACAAAACTTTAGCAAAGGATGCAGATTCCATCAAAACGTATGCAGAAGAATGTGAGGCTTTAGAAAGCCTCATATTGGAGTGCATTACACTGTTCCGATCAAAGAGACCCTATATAAAGGCGAGCTGAATTAATGGGGGGACCATTCATTCGACCGCGATAAGAACTGCGATAGTGTGTGGGAAGCGATATTGTTCGAGTAATAGAAAAGTGATTTTCGTAATAGTGAAGTGATTTAGAAGAAAATTGCGATAAGAAATTTATGGACAAGTGTTAGACATTTAATAGTGAAAATTAAAATTAGTGAAAGTGTTGAATTGATTATTGTGCATTTTTGTAATTAAATAAACTCTTTTAACTTAAATTAAAAGACATTGCGTTTTCAATTTCCCGGAACATTAAAATTATTGGCCGCGAACCGAAAACACGCGACAATATATATATATATATATATGTATATATATATATATATATATATATATATATATATATATATATATATATATATATATATATATATACATACACTAGTGCATATGTATATATTAAGTTTATAATTGGAGCAAGAAAACCGAGATTCCTTTTATGTAAAAGGATTATCTGAGATATGTTATTTAAGATATTTATTTCGGAGGTAACACCACCTAAAATGATAAAACTAAATGAAAAAAATTCAAAATTAAAAAAATTCCTTTTAAAAAACGCTATTTAGTTAATTGTGTAACAATACTTCCCATATACATGTAAAAAACTCAATGAAGAACGGCTGCTATTCATACTCAAAAGGATAAAGAACAAAAGGATTGAGTTTTTCATACCCTTACCACTGATAAAGAAAAGAACTTGTTTTCGAAATACATGTTTATGGGAAGTATTGTTATACAACAAACTAAATAGCGATTTTTAAAAGGAACTTTTTTTCATTTTGAATTTTTTTTCATTTAATTTTGTTATATTATTTTGTGAGTATCAGTTTTCGAATTTTTTTCCTAAAAAAAAATTACAGAAAATAATCGAAATTTAATTAATATACATACTTTCGATCCCCTCAGGATAATGATTTTTTTGATGCCGCCATTGATTTAGAGGGCCAAAATATTATGTCACTCAATAACGTTTGACATTTTATTCCGAAACGTAAACAAAAATTAGCACCATCAATTTCAAACCGTAACCATTAAGTACGCGGCTTATTTAAATCAACAAAATTCACGGCACGAGAAAAGAAACAAGTTAATTAATTAATTTCGTTATTAGTTTTATCTAAAATATGAGTTTTCACTAAGACGGTGTTAATATTTTTTCGCACCTCTTCACGAACCACTTTATTTTCTATGATTTCTTTTTGACTTTCTATTAAAAGTACCGACATTTGAAGCTGATTTGAAACGAATACCACGCTTTGCAACTTTCGAATGTTTTCCGAATTCACGATGCGATAATCAAACGAAATTCAACAAATTAACGTAAGTTTTGATTCGATTTCGCGATTTTTTTACATTGTTGCCTGACACTTATCACAGTAGAACAGCCAGCATGACATTAGTAGCCCATGCTGTGTCTCTTTTCTTCCTATGCACGCTATCCTTGTCATACAAATTCTCCTCCGTTTGATCAGGTTTGATTTTACTTCAATCATGCATACTGTATATGCGCTATATCGGCTCTGATATTGGGCTTCCTGTAGTACTTTTTCATAGGGTAAATGAAAGGTGTGGGTACTAGTTGCTAGGTGAGTATACTATGGGAGAGGCCATAGAGATATACACTAGAGACGGCGAGCTTTCGTTTCTCGTATAAATCACTGAAGTTTCTTAATAAATACTTAATACTAACATACATTTCATGTACGTACACACCAATTTTCGAAAGCTTTTGGGCTTTCACGAATGAGCTTTAGTATGATCGTCCAAACCATAATACAAGTACGGTCAGTTCATACAAATTTCCGAATAACGGGACTTGCCGACGCGTGAGATAGTATTTGTGACAGCGTGCACAGACAGGGCATGGGGAATATGTCACAAATTCGACGAAAGTAAAACAGGAAAGAACAGTCATCAGCTGACTGGTGAATACATCGCATTGAAAGAAAAGAGAAGTCCGATAAACAACTGAACGATTTCTACGTTCAATTAAACGAATGTTGTCAAAAGACAAACGTTAAAAGCTGACGCTTTCATTAACTCAAGTTCCTGCAGTATTAGGATGGATTTTAATCGCTTCAGCGGACAGAGTTGAATTAATTTATGCCGGCCGATTCCTAACTGGACTTGGATCGAGCATGGTTGGCGAACCAGCTCGAGTTTATACATCAGAAGTAACGCAACCACATCTGCAAGGCATGTTAAGTGCGCTGGCAGCGGTGTTTATCAGTTTCGGTGTACTTGTGCAGTATACCCTAGGATCCTTCATAATGTGGAAAATTCTAGCAATAACTTCGACCATGGTCCCAGCTGCTACATTTCTGTTACTGTTCTTCACACCCGAAACTCCCAACTATTTGGTAGTGCGTGGTAAAGTTGTTGAAGCTAGAAAAAGTTTGGAAAAACTTCGAGGATCTACGTAGAACGTGAATTCAATCGGAAGGCAAATGCTAATAAGTAAGCGAAAATATCAAATAATATGAAGATGGTAAATTAATTCAATTTAAATGTTACAGCAAAGTGACGGCTAAGGACAAGATTGCCAGTTTCTTCAGTCCAGTTACGCTAGTCCTTTTGGGATTTTAGTTCTTCATTTCATGATGTACCAATTCAGTGGTGTGAACGTTATCATATTCTACGCGGTTGAAATTTTCCGCGATTCTGGTACCACAATGAAAACATACACGTGTACCATAATGCTTCGATCTATTCGTCTAGCATTTACCATAGTTGCTTGCATTCCTCTGCGAAGAATGGGACGAAGGCCGCTAACATTCATTTCGGGTAAGTGTCAATTAAATCAACACGAGGACATTATTTAATATTTTCGAATAACCTTACAGGAATCGGCTGTGGACTTTCAATGTTAGGGTTACTTGTTCATGAAACATAAGTGGGATACTGCTGATCCACCAGAACTCCCAACTGCAACCAGGTTCCCTGTAGCTTGTTTCTTCATTTTCACAATCGTGTGCACACTCGGCTTCTTGGTCGTTCCATGGGTGATGATTGGAGAAATTTACCCACAAAATTTCGGGGCATTGTTGGTGGCTTCACTATGTGCAGTGCACATATCTTTATATTCGTCGTTGTCAAAACATATCCTTTCTTAACTCACGCAATATATCGCCATGGTAAGTCATCATGAATAATGAAAACAAAAAGCGGAATTCATTAAAAATTGTCTTTAACTTTTAGGAATGATATTGTTCTACTTCTGCCTGCCAGAGACCAAGGGGCACACTCTACAAGAAATCGAAGATTACTTCTCCGGTCAAATTAAAACTCTCAAGAAGGAGAAGCCAAAGAAAGGTGAAAGTGCTCCTCCTCTACTAGAAAAGAAGTAAATTATGTAAATGAGAAAATTAACATACATTCAGTTAGGAATCTAAGAGAACACTTAAGTACCTTGTAATGTTAAAACTTAAGCGCAAATTCCATGTGATATCTTCTTAAATGTTTATCTTTGTATATTAAAGGCACAAGTTTTCTTATTTAAACTCGTTTTTAGTGAAAGCAAATTTACTCAGTTCTCTTGTGACACTCTTAAAGGGGCAAATAATAGCGTTATATATTGTTTATAGCGAATTGTTAAATGAAAACTAGATAAGGTTCTTAAAGACAGTATTAAAATGATACACAAATGTTACAATACATAGGTAAATATGTATATGAAATATTATGAAATTGAGTCAGCCGTCAAAGAATGAAAGCTTCTGAAGCACCTCACTTTAATGTGCCACTTATAAAAGTAATATTACCGATAATTTAGCTTGTTGAAAGAATGCGTTAACAGTTAGGGGAACCTTTTTCTAGAAATATAAGAAACTATTTCCCTTTGTATCAAAATAAAATCAAAAAATTCAATGTGTTTATTTCTTCAAGTACGATCCTCCTTTTCATGCTAATCAATGCACTACCAAGTCTCTATGAAGTTAAAACTTAATAAATAAGCCTCATTACAAAAAAGACAGCCAAACCACCTATTTGAGTTAACGGCTACGAATCGAGGGCACCGAAAATACAGGGTTTTCCAATAAGAGGTGTTATTTTGATATTAAAAGAAAAATGCAATTTTTTAATATAAATGATCGGATGTTTATTTCATTATGAAGGGCTAGGTATGCCGTTAATAGTGGAAAATAATATCAGGCAAATGCCGACCACGCTTACAGGACCATATCCTTTTCATGAAATTTTCCATAACCAAATCACAAAGTGGCTGCCCTATGTCCTCGATAGCCTCACGAATTCACGAATGAATCACCGCTAGGCTGTTGGCGTATACCTTCTCTTTCACGTGGCCCCATTGAAAGCAGTCGCAAGGTGTTACGTGGTATGGTCCGATGGAAGCCGGAACAATTTTCTGTATTCATTTTAATCACAATGCACTCTTTATTTTCCATTGCTCTTAAACGAACAGATTTCAAAATCACATTCCCGCCAAAAACCTCAGCTGTGTTATCAATCTGGCAATAATATCTTTCGTTAAGCAACAAAATTTGCTAATCTGGTAGCACGAAAATGGCTAAATTCCAACGCACACAACTATAATTCCCCGCTTCACGTACAAACCCATACAAACGCAAGCGCGGGCAAACTTACTAACACAATTTCACATATGGGCCGCAGCTCCACCTAACTCTCTTTCGCTAAAGGGCAAAAGCCATTTATTTTCAGTCCTTTCTTGTCTCCATTTTACATTGCCCCATCAATTTTTGTTGTTGTAATTATTGACATCCAAGAGTGACCATACTTGTTAGTTATTGTATTATGGTCCAAACTCCATCACTGCTCGAAATTAATTTCGAAATACCAAAAAAAGTTTACTATTTCCTACTTTGTTTAGAATAGACACATAGTATTTGAAATATTAGACAATGTTTCCAAATATCATTTATCAAAGTTCTTTCCTCTTCATAAAATTTACAAACAAAATACAAAGTGCGCCATATTTAAAAAGTTGTCGATCGAAATTATCACCTGTGAATAGCTTGCACACCCCTGAATTCGAATATGATCTTCAGCTGACGAAAAATTGACAGTTGTCAAATCTGCAAATCGAATAACAACAAATTTATAGTGAGTAGTGAAATTTCTGAAATTAGTAAAACAAATTACTAGTTTTTTGTGTTTTTCAGTGCAAAAGTGAAAAATGAAGTGTATAATCTGCAATTGTGAGCAGCAACGCAGGAGCGACACGCCGTACTTTTCATTATTTAGGTAAGTAAAGTGCAGTGAATAAATAAATTCTGTGTCCGGGTGTAATTTACGCGAAGTTTTCTTGTTCCGTCCATGTTTTCCGTATGTTGTGTGAATTAATACATAATTTTGAATGTTTCGCGAATCTTTTCAAGTGAAAACGAAGTGTGTAACGTGCGAGTTAAAAATTTCCACGGGCGAAATAGTTTTGATACCAGTTTTATCATTCGGATAATACGCGGATGAAATTTGTTTATCATTTAAGTGTTCGTGCGTTTTTCGTTCCGATTTTTCTATCCACGGGCCAAAAACAAAACTAAATATTGATTCAAGCTCCATTTTGAACGATTTAGATTGTTTTTATGTGAGAATCCTTGCTATTTAAAGTCCCGGTTATGTACAAGGCAGACTTTCCGCGCATAAATTTAAGTTTTGCCGGCTTCGTCCAAAATTATGTTAAGAACAAGTGAATGTGAATAGTTTTTTTTACTAATCCGCAGGTGATCGTAAACGTTTCTAACATCGGAGCTTTCGTTTCAATTGATAAAATTAAAAAGTAAACTTAAATACAGTGTAATGATCTCAGTGTAGTGCACCTCCAATATGGGGGCTATTTTATTAAGTTCGAAAACTGGACGGTTTAGTTTAAAAACATTTTTGTTTTTCTAGGTTTCCAAAATCGTGGCGAATGGAACGCGCATGGACCGGAGTTATTCGGAAAGGAGTTGGATGCTCCATAAATCCGAAAACTGACAGAGTCTGCGAGCGCCATTTCAAGGAGGGCGATATTGATTGGAGTCAATCAAGGCCCAAGTTGTACTCAACCGCTGTGCCCGTGATTGGAAAGGTGAGTAAAAGTTAATATTTTTATGAATTCACTAAAAACATTTTTTTCAGGAGTTCCTGAAATTCCATGTTTCGGCGGATTATGTGGAGCTGATAAATGAAGTAAGTATGCATTCATCGATGAAAACTTTATGCTTACAATTGTTAAATGATTAATTTATGTTTCAAAATCAAATTATTATATGTATCATAAAGGCTTATTGAGAATCATCTTTTTCAGGAAGTTGGCAGTTTTCAAGATTTCAGAATAGAACAAGGATCAGCGCGATTGGAAGAAGTAAGTTCTTTTTGTAAATATTAACTCAATATTAAAATTTTTCGTTTTTCAGATTTTCGATTCAACGAACACCGAGGTCAACCTAGGAGTGCAAAGTGATGCTTCAATGCGGTTAATTCAAGTAAGTTTTAATACTTCTTTAAAGGAATTTTTCAAAAATATGTAATTTAGTATTATATTTTCATTTATTGATTAAAGTAGTCATCCTTTATCTGTTGATTTTGTATTCAAAAAAGGTACAAATTCTTTTTTCGAACGATATGCATTTCGGGAATAAGTTGCTCCCTTCTTCAGTATCAGAGAGAAAATAGTTTACACTGAAGAAGGGAG
>OZ017738.1:284877278-285192278 GCA_963969285.1 Odontomyia ornata
ATATATATATATATATATATATATATATAAATACATATATATATATATATATATATATATATATATATATATATATATATATATATATATATACAAATATTTATGCATCCCAAACGAGTTATATAAATATACATACATATATAAATATATATATATATAGGGTGCGGACGGTATTTGAGGATAACTTGCGAGTAAAATTAATTAGCTTTTTAGGGTTTTGTAAAATCATTTTACTAAACCCTACTTAAGTCGCGTCCTGTCTGTCCGTCCGTCCGTGTGTCACACTACTTTTTCTCACAAACTACGTAAGCTAGAAGCATAAGATTTTGTAGGTAGGTGCAAAAAGACGCCCTCTTCAAAGTTTCATAACAAAAAGAAATTTATAAGGTGTTTAAAGGGGGTCTCCCCATATAGGGGCATGTATTAAATGAAAGGTCTTGATGAGAACTTTTCAAAACACGTTTTAAAATGAAAAGTTTTGCTTTGCAAGGGAAGGGAAAATTTACAAAAATTTCCGCTGCTCGCAATTGGACACCTTTGACCTGAAAAATTTTAAAAATCACAGAGGTTCTTTAAGAGCATAAGGGCAATAAATACCTCAAAAGTCGAAATTCGTTCAACTTTGTTAATAATAGTACATTTTATAAATTTTACATTTTCGCCTAGAAAATCAAGATGGTAGCCTTAAATTTCTCAAAAGCTACAATTTATGTTTTTTAAAAGCAATTGTATATGTCCTGAAATTTTCACAGCTAAGTTAGAGCCGATTGAATATTTAACAGTTACAACAATATTAATGTATAATGGTATAGTAGCCACTACCTAGTCCACATAGAGAGCTGTTCGCGAATGAAATTAAATGAACCGTGATTTAAATTATTGATTAAATAAAAAAATAATTTAAACCTTCATACGCAAATGTAAAGAGTTGCTTACTAAATTCAGTTCAAAACATGTTTTTTGTTTACAAGTAGCTGTTCAATTTTATAGAATACCATCAGAGAAAGATAAGTCAATTTATATGGTATCCCTACATACCTAAAATTATAATTTTTTCGAGTAGGCTGACAAATGTTTTCATGTTTTCATTTATGCTCATATTTACACAAAAAGCTGATTTTCTAGCTCTTAAAAAAATGAATATTTTTAGGAACGTAGAAACTATCCCTCCTGTAGTTTTTGGGATGGACCGCAATATCTTGGGAGCCCTGAAAGAAAATCAAAGAAAAAGGTAGTAAATTTCACATATATGTTCAAATAATATATGGTTATCTACTTTGCAGAAAAAACCAACTCCCTTATACAGAGTTTTAAATACGTCACCTTCTACTAGCGATCCCCCAACTCCACGAAGGCAAAGGCTGAAGCGCCATGTTACAATCCTCAAGAGAGTCGTGAAACAGCAACGCAAGGATAAGGAGATTTTGCAACAACAAATTCGTCGGCTCAAACGCAAGGTAAGTAACGTAGATAATGTTATTGAGGAGCTCTCTGCGAAAAATTTAATTTCGGTTGACGATTCAGAGAGGCTTAAAGGGTCAAATATTAGTGACGAATTATTTGAGAGGGTAAAAAGAAAACATTCTCGTTGCTCAGTTCCTCGAAATTATTCTTTGGCATTAAAAAAGTTTGCTCTAACTTTAAATTTTTTATCTCCAAGAGCATACAATTACGTCCGAGAAACTTTCGCTACATGCCTACCTCATCCCAGGACAATATCTAAATGGTATCAAAGTGTTGATGGCAGGCCAGGGCTCACATCGGAATCCTTCAGGACTCTCGAGCTTCTTGCGAAAGCAAAAAATGACGTTGTCTGCAATTTATGTGTAGATGAAATGTCTATTCGAAGATACATTGAGCTGGTTGGTGATACTTATCACGGATATGTGAGTCTTGGGGAATCCGAAGAACTTCCGGAAACTTTGGCTACACAAGCTATTGTTTTTTTGCTGGTGGCAATAAATGGTACCTGGAAAATTCCTTTAGGGTACTTCTTTATTACCTCATTAAGAGGTGATCAAAAAAAATCTCTTGTTGAGTCATTTGTTGCAGAGCTCCTTCGCATAGGAATAAAAATTGTTAACATTACATTCGATGGAGGAACTTCTAACGTTGGCATGGCTTCCGAACTAGGATGTAAATTTGAACAACGTTTCTCAAAGTACTCTTTTCTCTGCGATGGTACTGATATATGCCTCTCATTAGATCCCTCACATATGATCAAACTTGTAAGGAATGCTTTAGGTGAAGCTGGGCCATTTTTCGATAAGGATAGCAACGTTATCGATTGGACTTTCATTAAAAAGCTTCAGAAACTCCAGGAAATTGAGGGACTCCATTTAGCAAATAAGTTGAAAAAAGCACATATAGATTTCGAGAAACAGAAAATGAAAGTTAGTCTTGCGGTACAAGCTTTAAGTTCTTCTGTTGCTGACGCCATTGAATATTGTAGAGACACATTGAAATTGCCAGATTTTCTTAATTCAGAAGGTACTGTTAGATTTATCCGGTACACGAATAATGTGTTTGATATTTTAAATTCTAAAAGTATACACGCTCCAAATTTCAAGCAGGCTATTCATGATTAAAACTTTGATCAACTTGTTCAATATTTAGGGGGATTTGAACATTACGTTCATACATTGCAGCATTCTGACAAGTCCCTCGTTGTTAAAGGCAAAAGGAGAACTGGTTTCTTAGGTTTAGTAGGGACTCTGAAAAATGCTGTATTTATTTATAAAGTACACGGGAAAGAAAAGAAATTATTAAAGTATCTTGCAACATACAAGCTAAGTCAAGGTCACTTGGAGATTTTCTTTTCTCATATTCGCTCTCGACTGGGACATAAGAATAATCCTACCGCATTACAGTTTGAGGCTGCATATAAGCGTATGTTGACATATGTTCAACTTCATGACAAAGGTTTTGGTAACTGTGTACCGCTAGAAGAAATTAATATTCTAAATTCTTCCTCGAAGGAAATTCTTCAAAACACTTCAAATAATAGTGAATCCTCTGAAGATATCCTCTTTCATATGCAGGAAATTGGACCCTTCTCACACTACGTAGAGAAAGTTATTATTTATATGAGTGGCTTTATCGTCAAATCATTGAAAAGGACAATTAATTGCCATGAATGTGTCCAATCTTTGATTGGAAAAAAGGAAGATTTTGGGTTTTCGCTTATAGACCAAAAATCCAGAGGAGGTCTGCAATATCCCAGTCATGATCTTATTGAGACCTGTAAATTTCTCGAAAAAACTCTTCGAGAATTTCGCACTGTCCAATCTAGAGTAGAAATCAAGCCTATTGCTAGCAAAAGTTACAATGAACTTTGCACCAAAAATCTATTTACTTCACTGTTCCAACATAATATTGACACTGGACCTATAGATGGCCACAGATCTTTGCTAATTAAAGCCATTACTGAAAAATATCTTTCTGTGCGATTAAAGTACATAGCAAAAACTGAAACTGAGCACAAAGTATACTACCGTAATTTTTATACTAAAATTATTTTATTTCGAGGTCAGTAGTTAATTTAATTTGTATAAATCAAATATTCTTTTCCGCGTACTGATATACACGTTTTTCAATTTTCATAGAAGCTTTCATAAAGAATTGATTCTAGTTATACATATATATATATATATATATATATATATATATATATATATATATATATATATATATATATATATATATATATATATATATATATATATATATATATATATCAGTGTATATATATTTTTTGAAAACCAAATATGCCTTTCCTCTCCTCTATTCTTTGTATGGCTAAGCCTAAAATCCTTCAGACACGAAAGTATTTGTTCGAGAACGTCTGTTTTCTTATATACCCCCATCGCTTCGGTATTATTAGGTCTAGAAGCCGTAAAGGCTTTAAAGTTACATAGGATTGCAGACAAAAAGGTTTTTCCTGGGATTCATTTTTCTTATCGAGACTGCATTCAGCTACTGTATTTTTGCTGGTTTAATTCGTGAATCAGTTAGTAGCTTCGAGGTCTAGGTCCTTTGATTCAAATTAATTTCACTGTTGTGGGCCTGAATTTATTTTTTGACGATAGTGATGACTTTGGCCTAGTATTCGCGGTTTATAATTTTAACTATGTAAAGAAGTCTTGCTAGGTTGCATATCGCATATTTTCAGGAGGCCTGATATTAGCTAAATTTTCTTATTGGTCGCCTCGAGCTTTGCCCTACGTCTCTTCTACCATACTCGCACTCACAGTGCTAAAGGGTTTAGATTTTTAAATTTTTAATTACTTTGAAGGGCATGCACGCCATAGCGATAGCACTAAAATTTGCTTCATGAAAATAGTATCGTACTTTGCATACGAATGCCAATCGTGTAGAACATGTGTTTCGGCACTTAATTTTTGCGGATATCAAATAAACAAAATTATTGAATGCATATATTTATATGTATATATATATATATATATATATATATATATATATATATATATATATGTATATATATATATATATATATATATATATATATATATATATGTATATATATATACATATATATATATGTATATATATATATATATATATATATATACATATTTGATGAAATTTTCTTACACTAACATCATTTGACCTTTTAATGCTTCCACATAAAATCTAATGAGCTGTAACGCGAACGTAAAATTGTTGAATAGATATGTTTAAATTAAGAGTGCCCTCGGGGCCATTAAGTTTTTATAATAATTTTATCTTCTTAAACTAGCTATATCTTTGTCAAATGTTAAAGATGGTTTTAATGAAGTATATTTTCATTTATTCGTTTATAAAATCTTATATTATTCAGCACCTCAATACATTAGCTTTATGTAATCGGTGAGGATTAGGGCTACTGGCGATACCTCGTTAAAAAAACGTGTGACGCAACTACCTCTTGGGTCACATGGAAATGTTGCAAATCACAAAATTCACTATGTAATAAATTATAGATAGGCATCTGTAGTGAATAAAAGAGTTTTCATAAGTCCGTGAAGGACTGTAGCGATGGTCTGCTGCCCCGGCAAAGAAGATGGAGGTATCTGCCGAGAATGCCCTCGTCTGGAGACGCGTGAATGCGCTGGCAGGCTAGCATTGCTGTGTCGTGGGGCGGGTTCGTTTCCCCAGCACGAGGACCCACTACAAAAAAAATTTCGCATTCACGAATCTGTCGATAGCTCAAGAGGCGACTGAAGTCACAAGAATTGTAGATAACCTCACTGAGGGAGATGTGACTTGTTACAAGAACAAGTGAAACCTGAAAAGAAAGGCGAACTTGGGGTGACCTCGTCGTTACCCAAATAAATTCATGGCCCACAAATGAAAGAGGGGCAACCGGGTGGTGGTGGGGCCCCTTCATACCCACCCAACCGGAATAAATCCAAAGATAGCTTGTTGAAGTGGCCAGGTATTCCTCTTCTGAGTGGAAAACTCATACAACTTGAATTGCATGAACCTTCCCATCAGAAGGGGAGTACCCCGGTGACCAATTTATGTCATAGAATTATACAATTGGATTGCATAAATCTATGCCATAAAAAGGCACTCTGCTTGGGCCACTCAACCCATAACGTCACCTGAAACAGAAAAAGGAATTAGTTTGTACCCGGTGGCTGGCTCATGTTTTGAGGTGGAAGCCTGCCACCGTACCGGGTCCTATACCCAGTTAGATAAAACGGAAGGAAAAGACCCAGTTTTAAAGTTTAGGAATTCATTTATTTAACTATTTGCGACCAACAGATCATATTCTCCCTTCTAAAGCAGTCTAACCTAATATAAATTCAAAGATAATGGAACTTTGGTAAGTCAAATCTAAATTTCCCCTCCTCGTAACAATACCCTTAGATTTTTCATAATGTCGTTTCATATGCGTTTATTATCTTCACGCTCCACACTCAAACACACTTTTACAACAGTTTACAAATTTTTACATTAATAGCTAATGTCATTTTAATTTTAACTACTATGAAAAAGGATACAGTTTAAAAATTTAAAAACCATATTATTCTTTCTTGTGTCCCTGCATCCTAAGCGTATTTTTAAGCGATCAGGTCAAATATCGAATGTATCTTAAATGAGTTTATAACGTTCAATATTTATTTTCTTATGTCCTATTAAAAGTTTACAAAGTATTTCGACTATTTCCTGTTAGAAGAGTGTATTGAAAAGGAGGGAGAGCTAATGAATCTAATAAATGGAGTCTTTAATGCGACTGTATTTTTGCTGCAGTCATTTAACGTTATGTTGCACCGGATAATGAGTGTGGACTTGATCTTTTAACTTGATTTGACGATTATTTGCAAAAAAATCTCAAATCTATTTTAAATACAACCACGCAAACTAGTAATTATCGTTTAACATTACAATTTAAGCTATTTTCTGACTTACCGCTACATTCAGAAATCATTCAAGAAAATATATTTTTTTTTCCGGTCGCCAAATCGCAGTCATATGAAAAATATTTCTATCCAACGAAACCGCACTAAATTACTTTTTGCGGTAATAAAAAAAGAAAAGAACAAATTTACGTCATATCTAACCAGCAACTGAACAATCTCCTTCAATGTTGATAAACACTCTAAGACGTGACACATGTTTCGGAGTAGTGTTAAATGGAAATGGTTGATCTGAGCCTCTGCTTCATTTTGAGCGCTTGTTTCAAAGGATTTAATTGAAGTTGTTCTTGAATTCGCTGCAGGGACCTCCAACTTCTTCGCTTTTAGTTCTGCCAAATGAAATGTCGTTGGCAAAAAGTGATTGTAGCGCATGTTCGAGCAAGGATGATTTTTATAGAAAAAGTAGGAACTCAAGTTTCTATGGAAGCTTGAGCAAGAATTTCCACACGGTGCAGGATGATTTTTAGTAATACCTTTGCTGGTTTCTTTTTGATTTTTATATAATTTAGCATTTAGCTCCTTCCATCCTCTCGTGCCGTGGTAGACCAACAGAAACACAAATAAAATTTGAATGTATAATTATCGATTCACTGCCTGAGAGTTAACGTTTACCAATTTGGAATTTACTCGTAAATGTTCGCAATCCGTGGTCTTAACGCCACTAAGTTTCAGTTCAATATAGATCTATTCGGGCGCCGTCACACATACGTAAGTACACACTTCCGAATTGACGACAGTCAACATTTACACACACTTGCGTGGACGCATTCGGGAAACGTTGGTCGTTTCTGTGACTTGAAACCGTACAATTCACCGCACTGCAGTTGCCTTTATGAAACCTCAATATTAATTCGTTCGTAAGAAAAAAATATTCACTAAGACGTGATGTTAATCCACATCACACAGCACCGAATCAAATGCCCACAAAATGTATCGAATTGCAAAAGCGTTCCAACGAACAAATTCCGCCAATTCGTCAGTGATTCTTCACGATCTCCCGTCCAAACACATGCAATTTTCTTTGGTACAAATATTCCGCAGCGGAATGGTAATGTATTCGAGTTAAAAAAGGTGAATGGGCGGAAATGGTTTTCAATTTATACTTTTGAATTTAATACCCGGTCTTTAAATGATCTTGACGGCACTTTTACCACACTTTTCACACCGCACGTATTTCGCACCGTGGTCCCGTGCCCAACCCGTCTTTCTCGCCTCGCGGCTGTAAGTCGACTCCCCTTGCCCAACAATCACCGTAATTCTCCTTGACTTTGTGAAATGCAATTCCAATAGCGGGATCCCTACTCAAACAGCGAAATTTTCCATCATAACTTCGCTTGTACGCATCATAGTCTCGCAGTCTTATGCCTCTGAGAATTTTGAGACTTAAATCAGCACTCTCATCTTTTGCAGTTATTTTGGCTTTTGTCTCCTTTGGAAGAAATGTACGTTCTAAAGATAGTGGTGTACTTGTATTGGGTAACTGATTGATATTAAAAAAATCTGGTATGAAAAGAAGATAATAGCCAGAATGAAAATAGCCAACAACGTCATTTTAGTCTTCTGTTTGTAGAAGGCTTGTAGTACATATTTTCTCGTTTCCCCCATGTTTTCCTCATGGTCGTATGTGCGTGGCGGGCAATGGTCTAGCTGGAAATTTTGAAACTATATTGTTTGGCACCGCTCGTCGCCGACATTTAGCAAAATTTATCGTAGGTACACAAGTCACTCGTCGGTTCTTCCCCGATGGTGATAATGCACACTCTTTTCAGTTGTTTTTAAAATTTACGTCGTCTTTTATATATTCGATTACGTTATCAATTGAAAGCAATTTTCGTTTATAATGATTAGGCGTAATTAAGTGGGAAAAATCGGAAGAATTAGACAGGCACACGTTAATTACCGACAAACAAAACAATTTTTAATTAATATTATGGTTGGAATCGGTAAAATTTGACAAATTTTAAGGGGTTTAAATGATACAATGATTTTAGCGTTCATATAATTTAAGGGGTTAACCGTTTCGTTCTAAGCATTTGTATACCGCGTTACATCGCAATTCGTTAAATTATATTCAAAAGATATTGTAATAATATCACTACACATTAAAAATATTAAACAGTTTTAGAATTTTGTTTCCCGGGAGTTAAGTACAAAAGACATTTTCTGGACCTATTTTTCATGCGAAAAAAAAACGAGTGTTGCGATGGGGAAGGTGACGGAATGGTTACTCATTGTTAAATTGAGTTTGTGCTGTGTGCCTGTGGCAGCGCTGGCTTTTAGAGTCCTACTCCTCGATTACTACACATCTATACACATATATATATATATATATATATATATATATATATATATATATATATATATATATATATATATATATATATATAATATATATATATATATATATATATATATATATATATATATATATATATATATATATATATATATATATATATATATATATATATATATATATAAATATATATATATATATATATATATATATATATATATATATATATATATATATATATATATATTTTACCCCACCGTTAAGATGTGAAAATAATGAAATTATTCACAAGAAAATCCCACCAGAATGTTATATATTAACACATCGAATAATTTTGTGACTATCTTTTTGTAGTAGGAAATTAATTTGCAAGCGCTGCATTCTCATAAACTTGATCTCCAAGAATACGATAAACCTCGTCATATGATGAAGAGCTAATTATTGCCCCCAATTTCGAAATTATCGAACCTATGCGTGTAGTTACAATAGCAAAGGTAAAAGCTCGTGGCTTCACGAATTTCGTCTTTCGCCGTCTCCTGTATATACCTCTATGGGAGAGGCTAACTCCTCTCCTCTCTTTCTCTTAGCAGCTGATATTCGGAAAGTTTTTGAGCTATTATATACTCCTACTCGTTTTCTTCCCTCCCTAAAAATTTTGTACTTGTTGTCTGCCGCGTTTTCACCGTCGGTGGGAGTTTTTTCAGGAAGCTATTTGCGTGCGGCCCCTCCATTTCTTATTGCTCTTAGGTTCTTCTGAGCAGTTACAAGGCCGAGTATGAAGTTTGCAGAGCACCTTGCCGCCCACATAACACCCGAGTGGAGAAAGCAGTACATTAATTATGAAGTAGGTATTTTGGAAATACATCTCATTTAAATAATAGATATATCTATAGGAGATGAAGAATATGCTTTATCTAGCTGTCGAACAAGCACCAGGCCTTGACCACGTTGAGGATGAAATGGTTAAAAGACATTTTACGAATTTCGACGAAAGTTTTTTCCTGTACTGTGAAGTAGAATTGAAGAAAATTAACACATTTTATTCAGAAAAACTTGCTGAAGCTACAAGGAAGTTTGCGGCGCTCAGAACTGAATTGAAGTCATCTGTTGAACTTATGGACAGGTCTCAAAAGCCAGCTGTCAAAACTAGGGAAATGCCTCGTCGGAAAATTAGAGTAATATGCATTTTCGAAGTAAATGTTAATAATAATCGAATAAGTATGTTTTTCACAGGACTTAAAACTTGCTTTTAGTGAATATTATTTGAGTTTGATATTGCTTCAGAACTATCAGAACCTAAACTTCACGGGATTCAGAAAAATATTGAAAAAGCACGACAAGGTATGGAAATTCCAGAACAAGTAAGAGTCGGTTGCAAAGATTTAAGTTTGTTTATCGATTCCCCACCTCTCCCTCGACCTTGTTTTCCATTCAATTCCCGGACGTATCCTTGGACGCTTTACTAAGATGTACCTGAATTTGAAGTGGTTTTCTGGCTGGAGCCCTGCTTTATCCAATGGTTACCGCTAGACCGATTGAATTGAAATTTTATATTCCGGAGAACTTTTTGATTACAATACCGATGAGGTGAGATAGATTAGATTTAAGACTTTTTTTCTTATTTTTTCGCTGCCTAGCCTATGTTAGGAGTGTATTGGCTATGACTTAAGCGCACAAGCCGTCGATATTTGTCCAAAGGGGACATATGGTAATATTGTGCTTTTTTCTTGTTTTTCTGTATGATGTTACTATATTAGTTTGAAATGTTTACGAGATTATATGCTTCTATTGGGACAATAAAAGTTAGTTCTGGAACTTGAGAGGATTATTCGCAAGGCTTTAAAGTTCTATGTTGGTTCTTCAAGAGGCTATTAATTAAGTAAGTCGTTTTTCATTATTCTTGTTGAAAACTCTTGATATAGGACCGTTATTTTGAAAAGTTTCATACTTTTGCCTTAGAGTTTCAAAGTGTTTACAATTTAGGATTCTGTGTTCAAGATCATCTGTGATGTCACACCACCCATACCCTTGGGATGAGACTATTATAACTTTTTTTAATCTCTTGTGATTATAGACTCTGTTGAGGTGAATTCTATTGATTTGCTTTTGCGTATTCCCATTAGGGGTTAAAACATGAAACTATGATATTGTTCTGAATATGAGGTCCGTTTGTAGCCAGGGGCTGTATGCTAGATTTTTGCTGTTATTTTGATAACATTCGTGCTATTCTGTGTTAATGGAGTCGTTGATTAACAGAGTCATCCCAATCTAGAAATGAGTCGACCTCTGAATCTTTCGTTATAGCAAGTTTAGCTGCTTTGCCAACCAATTCGAAGCTGTGAAATTTTCCAATTCGGGTATCCAGTATAAGAGTCGTAGAGAGTTTTGTCTGTTATTTAGGGGTTTTCTGATTTTTTTCTGCGATTTTTGTTGTTTGTGATTTCGTTTATTGCGTTCTTGGAGTCAGAGAAAATGGCTAGGGTATTTTTGGGATCAGGTTCCCCGGAATTTATAGCTTCATGTATAGCTTTTAGTTCGGCATTGACAACGGTGGAGTCTGTTTTTATGCTATATTTTATTTTCTTTTTGTTGTTGTAGCAGTGTATGGCTATACCAGTATCCAGGTTGTTTTTTGTCGCGTCCGTGAAGAATATGTTTGCTTTATTTGCAGTATAAGTTGGCACATTTTCTGTACAATGTGGTACAATTGGAGTTTTTTGGTTTTCCATGATCATTGCTCTGAAGTTTTTGCGGTATAAGTTTTTTCCTATTTCTTTGGCAAGAAGTTGTTCAACTGATAGTCTGGCTGGTAATTCTTGGGCTAGGGCAAAGGCTAGTATATTTGGTGCTGTTATAGGGACCCCGAAACATCGTTTTATGGGTTTGGCCTTAAGACTGTCTACCTTGTTTAGAAAGTATTTGGGAGCGTGAAAAATTTTAGTTAGACTAGTTTTTTATTACCGGTCTTATTAGAGATTTGAAAGTGTTTAATGCCTTTATGGGGGGAAGACCGTGGTTGGGGAGCTGATTTTAAAGACTGTATTGATTGTTATATTCACTTTGCTTAAGGATTTATTGTAGAATTCGTTAAAATGATTTTCGTTGTTAAAGCTTCTGTCTAGGAAGGTGAAATTTTTGACCCATTCTAGTTGACTGTTACCATATTATATTTGTTGGAGTGAGTGTTTTTAGTGTAGGATTGTACAGCTTGCGATTTTACCAAAATTAGGGGCAGGTTTAACCTACTATAACAGTTTGTAAAGTTATTAAATTATTGCTGGAGTTTGAGGTTATTTAGTCGGTTTTTTTCTTGTTTTATTAAAAAGTCATCAGCTAATTGATTGAGTGTAGTTTGACTGTCTGTGATTTTATGAAGACTAGATGTGTAGAGATTGAAAAGAAGCGGGCTCAGTACGTACCCTTGCGGAAATCCGTTATTTATATCGGTCGAATTCTTGCCTAGATGTAATTTCCTATACATCGGGTAGTTTAAGATCCAAGAGATGTAGTCCTTCTTTATGTTGAAGTTAGACATAATGTTGAAAAATTCCGGGATATTGACCATCTCGTACGCACTAGCAACATCACAGTTGATGATCATTACGTTTTTTGCTTTATTGTTTTTATTAAGAAGATGCATTACAGTGTTGATACATGAATTGGCCGACTTAACTCAGAAGGTTTTTGTGTTCAATGTCCCTAGAAATTCTGTTTTTAATAAGGCAGTTTATTATTTTTAGAGGGACACTTATAAGTTATATTGATCTATAGCTTTCTGTTTTACGGAGTGTTTTGTTGTTTCTCTTCTGAATTAATACTATTTTGATGTCTTTTAGTGCGTTGTGTATATTGCTTATTTTTAAAGCTATCGTTTACAGAGTTTATTAGAGCTTCAAAGCATTGCCAAAAACAAAGGCACTTTAGAATATATAATGAACAAAAACAAAATAGACATTGCCCTTCTACAAGAATCACTATTTGCGAAAAAATCTCCGAACTTGAGAATTAAAAATCACCAAACTATTAACAAAATAAGATCAGACAAAGAAGGAGGGGGAGTCTTCATAGCAATTAATAACAGGATAAAATTTAAAGAAATCCCTCTTGACAACGAAGAAATTGGAGCAATAATGATAACTACCACAAACCTAACACCAAACATTTAACATATGCGCTTGCTACTTCCCCCCTGACCTAAGCAGCACGACTTTCAAAGAGCAAATTCTAAATAAACAACGCTAAAGCAAAAATTCTAAAATTTATAATAAACAAAAACAAAATGGTAAACGTTCATATTCTTTCCTACTTTCAAGTGTTATTATTAGTAAGCCAGTCGGTGTATTGTAATTTGTTAGTAGTGGGTCTTTTTTGACAATGGTTTGTTAGAGTTTGGATTGTTTCTTTGATTAAATTGGAGTCAATTTGTATAAACTTTGCAATATTTTTGTTTTTGCGGTTATTATTTAGAAGGTTTATTAATATTTCCATGGGTGTGGCCTGATTCGCTGATTTAAAGATATTTTCTGCTAATGTGTTTTTTTCTATTAGCGTATTGTCTGTTTGTAGTAGCAGAGTACTACTCATTGGGAAGTTCGGTGTCTGATGGATAATCGTGTATGTTGTGTTTTTATTGTTTTGGTGTATGGTTTGTTAAGCATTAGTTAATTTATTGCATTATTTGAGTTTCTGTTATTCATAACTTTCGATTTGGATAATAGGTGGAAAACTGAATCCATGGATTCGTTATCTTTCAGCAGTTCGAATTGGTTGTTGTTATGTAGAATATTTCTGGCTTCTTTAAGGGTTACATTTCTAATCGAACAGACTTTTACCTCCATATCTTAGTTGATCCATGTGGGGCAGGTTTTATCCATAGCGCTGTTATTGAGATCTCCACATAAAAAGCATTTCGTGTTTATGCAGTCTTTCTCTAGACATTCTTTATCTCTGCACTTTTGGCATCTTTTGTTTTCACCTTGGAACTCTTTGTAAAAGTACTGAGTGTGCGCTTTAAGTATTATTTGCGACGCTTTAAGCATTGTTTGGGTCTGAGATAGGAATATTCGACTGGAATGTACAAGTTGTCTAGTCTGATTCCATCAGGTAATACATCTCCTGAGAGTGATACTTTAACAGTTTGTGTTGGTATCAGTTTTTCTCTACTTTCTGAATCTTGTCTTTTGATCCTGTATACGTGCATTATTTTTATGTTAACTTTTTGATTTTCTCATTCATGACTACCGCGTTTGCATCCTCATTCTGTTGTAACCTATCTGTTTAATGTCTTTATATTTTTGATACTCATATTTTTGTTCATTGAGTAGATGGACATCGGTGTAGTCTTTTTTTTATTTACTTTTTCTTTGGACAGATCCATTAGCACAAAGAACGTTTTTCTATTGTCATTTCTGTCATATTTGTTAATACTGCCCAGCTATTGTTTGTTCCGTATTATCACTGTCCTTTCT
Source organism: Odontomyia ornata (assembly GCA_963969285.1). Lineage (NCBI taxonomy): Eukaryota > Metazoa > Arthropoda > Insecta > Diptera > Stratiomyidae > Odontomyia > Odontomyia ornata. The sequence continues at coordinate 284,891,468 of OZ017738.1, forward strand.
CACAGCCATGTGGTGTTTTAAAATCTAGGTTTAAGTGTTTTATTCCTGGTGTCGGACATAAAGTTTTCGATGTCCTTCATAGGTGTCGACAGGATTTGTGTGGATTCTAGTGATTTTGTTTTTTCATCTTTGCTCGGAGTGCTTGGAGTTTTACCATAAGATGACAATTGTTTTTTTTCATATCTAGAGTATCCATGGGTTCACTAAATTCACAGCTAGCATTTGGGTTGAGGTTATGCACCTTACATGTGCTATCTCCTTTGTTGTTCCTCTTGATTCTTTTCGAATCAATTTCGTCGATATTCTTTCTTAAAACTGCTTCCTTCCTTTTCCCAGGGTGGGGCGGGGCCTTCTTTTTATCCCGGGGGGTTCCATCATAATATTATTTTACAAAAGTTCTTACCTGTGTCAATAAACTCTTAGGAATTTACAATTATTTTTTTTTAAGCACTATTCACTACCTTGAGCAAATTATTATTTCTAATTGAAACTAATATTTAGTGGTTGGAGAGTTTGCCAACCTTATGTTGGGAGCAATTTCAATAAAAAATGGGAAAATTTGAATTTAATCAAGAATTAAATTTTTTGCGAAACGCACTGCACTCTCAGGTGGTTGGATAGAAAGTAGAACGTCGATACGCAACACTTTCTGTCTGTGCATTTTTTCCATTAAATGTAATGTATTTTAGTTTTGACATGACAGATAAGAAGCATAACATTCTTTCGTCAGTTTACAGCTACCAAATTTATTTCCTTCAGAAGGGTGTCCTACGAAATAGACTGATACCCTTCTACGAAATAGACCGGTGCCCTTCTAAAGTAGAATAGTTTACATCGAATGTCTCCTTACCTTATATAGACTAACATAAGCCCGATGGCGCTGAAATAGTTTAAGTGGCAAATATATCAAGGTGAGGAGACATTCGATAATAACTATTCTTCTTTAGTAGGGCAGCCGTCTATTTTTAAGGACACCTTTCTTTCTTTCGGAAGAACACCCTTCTAAAGGAAATAAATTTAGTAGCTGTAAACTGACGAACGAATGTGATGGTTCTATCTGTCAAAACTAAAATTCATTAAATCTAATTGAAAAAATGCTTAAATCTAATTTTTTCTCACCTCATCGGTTTTATAATCAAAAAGTACTCCAGAATATAAAATTTCAGCCCTATCGGTCCAGTGGTAAAAATTCGATAAAACAGTGCTTCAACCAGTTTTTTTATAGTACCACCATTCGGATAGCGGATAGCTGGCCATCACGTCAGAACGGTTTTTCCTCTAGTGAATAATTATGACGGAACGGTTTTAGGGTATCGTACTAAAATACAAAACCCTATTTAAATCACGACCTGTGTCCGTCCTTCGTCTGCATGTCACAACAGTTTTTTCTCCGAAACTAGAAACTACAGGCGTGAAACTTTGTGGAAAGGTCAGAAGTTATGATTTCTTTAAAATTTTGGGGTGAAAAAATTTTTCGGTGAGTTTTAAGGGTGGTCTCCCCATATAGGGAGGTGACCCTTCAAAAAATCGTGTAGGCTGTCATTGAAAAGGTCTTAATGAAATCTTTTCAAAACACGTCTTAAAGTTACCTTATTAGTACCAAGGTGGGAAGGGGAAATGTACGAAATTTTTTCAAGTCGAGGGGGCAGCAGAAAGCTCCTAACAGAAGCGCTTTGTAACGATCCTAGGATTCGAAAATAATTTTCTGATGCCATGAACCGATGACTTGATTTATTCATCATCATTTGTGTAAGAAATGGTTCAAATTTATCCAAAAGATGCAGACTTTCCTTCTATAAGCACATAACAGCAACGATTTTATTGCAGGTGAAATAATTTTTCTGGATGCTCGGCTCATTGAACATATTCACGTGAAACTCTATTCCTTGAATGTTCATGAAAATCTGCCTAGGTCGATTTGAAATATCTATCAACTATCAACATGAAATTTCGTAAGCATAACAGTCTTAAATCAATCTACATAATTGTAACATTTTGAGAAGTTTAAGGGCAGCGTTTCAATTTTGGGGCAAAATGTAAAATTTACAAATTATACTGTGATACACAGAGCTAGTGAATTTTGATTTCTGAGGTATTTGATGGCCTGGCACTCACATTTTTTCCAGATCTTCGGCTCAAAGGTTTCCAATCGCGACGGGGGGATACAAATATTGTTCGTGCATTTTGCCTCCCCCTGGACCCCTAATGCAAAAAATGATTTTCTCCAGATTCTGAAATTGCTAAGACTTTTATTTGATACCCTACTCGACTACATTTCATGAAAACAATTTTTTAAGGGCCACTTCGTTATGAGGGGGGACCGCCTTAAAAATTTTGAAATATTTCACAAGACCTAAACATTTAAGAGACCACCACTTCTGACCTTTTCACAAAGTTTGAGCTTCGTAGCTTCTATAGTTTTTGAAGAAATGTCTTGAGACGCACGGATAGACAGGACATGAAACTAGTAGGTTTTTGTAAAATTTCTTTCAAAAAAACCCTAAAAATCATGGAGGTACATCCAATAACAAATAACTTACAGGTTAAAATTCGTTGAACTTCGGAAATATGATAATAGTAGGATTTAGTAAAACTATAAGTATCATTAAATTGGATGAATAGTTCTTTATAATATCATTTTATTCTGTTTCAATAAAATTTAAAGAAGTTCTAGCCATTTTAATTTCCTCCGATTACAAAAATATACGATTTTTCTACAACATGGGCTATCCATCGAACCACCCACTACATTTTTGATTGGATCTTCTCCAAATTGTCAGATAAGATGAATAATAAAAATACATTTAAGATTCAGGTCAGTCGATGATTTTAGCAATATTGGAACAAAATGTTGGGTGGTTAAAGTGGAGTATCTCTAAAGCAAGAATATATTTGTTGTGCATATCATAAACGTTTTTCTTGAATTAAATCATGATACATATCCGCATATTGTGGATTAAGTACAAAACACTACTGACATGGGCGTAGTTCTGTCTACCCAATTTGTTAAATTAAAAGATTTATCTGTTCACGGTGGTGAATACTCTATATGCATTGCTGGTCTCTAAAAATTGATGTGACTTGTGCCTTGAAATAGTGAATTGATTTAATTCACAACCAAACTCATGTTTAGCTATGAGGGAGTGCAACGAGGAAGGGCGCCCGGGGATCCCGGCCCAAGTAAATGCAGTAAAGTGGGGGCCTCTTCTAAGTTTTCTGGTAATGAAAACTATAAAAAAGGAGAAAAAACGTCCAGTGTTGTTTCTCCTTTTTTATCGCTTTCATTACCAGAAAAGAATGCAGAGTAAAGGGGGAAAAAATATTTGTTTTATTAAAACGGTGCGCGAACATACCGCTAATTCAGTGCAGTCAAGTAACAGCTCTACAGGCTAACAATTTCAGGAGGTTGGATGGCATTTCCAACAGCATGGAAGTAAACAATGATCCTGTTGACGCTAAGACTGCGCCTCAAACCAAAACGAACAGGTAAACTAACTCAAAATTTGTCTTTTCGTGTGATTTTCGAAAGGAAATTCGACGACAAATTCATCAGACTTTCCCCCATCCTTCAATGCTTCCCTGCGGCTTGTAATTATGCTGCTATTGAGTACAAAATCCCAAATGCATGCAGGTTTATTAGAATCGCCACTCTACTGAAACCCAACAAGGATCCAGCACATCTCATTAGTTACAGGCAGATCTTTTAGTTATTGTACCAATCATAATGATAAAATAACTGATCGAATTCAAACTCTACCGTTTCATTGAGGAAAACAATAGATTATCCCCAAATTACTATGCATATAGGAAAAACAGGTCGACTTCAACCTGCCCCAAAATACTGATACTCCAATTAGCAAAAGACAAGGGTTCTAAGTTGAAAATGGCTGTCATTCTCGAAATCGTCAATGCACATGATCATGTAGATCTTAATCTTTTTAAGCAAACTTTAGTCAACGTCGGCATAACTACTACACTATATATCAACTGTATCATTAATCTTTTTATTCAAAGAACCCTGTTGTGAAAAAACTAAATCGTTTAACGTATACGATGGTTCTACATAGCGTACCAAACGGTAAGACGACTATCTCGCTTTGCGCCGACGATTCCCTTATGCTAGTAGAAGGCAAGAAGCTCCTTGACATCGTGGATGCTTTACCAAATAAGATAAATGATTTCAGCAGAGCTTGTGACTCAATAGAGTTTGAAAGTGAATCCTGCAAAAGCACAAACTATAATCTTTTCAGGACACAAACACCCACAATGTGCCCTATGTATATACGGAAGACAGATTGCATAGCAAAAAAAACATCCTTTACCTTGATAGAAAAATAAATAGCACTGTATCCTTTAAAGAGTTAGCAGAACCAACATAATCTGATTATCATGTGGTGTAGACCCATGAACATTTTCAAACCAGTCTCCACTTTGAATCTATATAAAGCCTTAATAAGACCGAAACTTGAATACGCAAGTACCACCTTTGCAAATGCAACCAACTATTTTTTTGATAGAATCGACTCCCTACAAGCGAAAACTCTAAAACTCTGTCTTGGACACCCTCGTAGAACTGCCAATGTTCATGCATTCGAAATTGTTGGAGAGCTTATGACGAAAGTTACCTGAGTTGCTTACCGCGAGAGAGCTAAGCAAATCCATATTTAGCTACTTCCCTGACTTTGGGTTGGCTGGCATAAAGGGTACAGCTTGTATATCATTAATTCAAGGCCACCTTGGACAGAATAATTCCCACGATTCCGGTTTGCAACGTACACAATGACGTCAACGGCACTGAACTCAATAACAAATTGACCTTTTATGTTGAGAATTTACAGAGACAGACCCAACTCATTTTTGTTACAGACGGAGCTAAGAGCATAGCCGGTGTAGGTGGTGCCTTCATGAATCTCACAAATAACGAGGCATCCTATTTCAGTCTCGATGAGCATGTCTCGGCACTAAACGCGGAATCGCGTGCCATTTTGGCAGCCCTAAAGAATCCTGCTGTAACCTCGTTCACGGTGATTAACTTTTTTACCAAGTCCAGGGTCACATTGCTGAACATTGAAAACAACATAAACCGGAAAAAAGTGATCTACGACATATGGCAAGTCAACAACACCAAACCGAACGCCAAGTTCGACTTTCACTGGATCCCTGGGCATAAAGGGATAGAGGCGGTTGTAGTAGTGACGGGAAAAACCTCACCCGTTTAATCAAAATCAGCTTTTTTTGGTTCGAAAAATCGGGTTTTCAGGAGATTTTTTCTACCCGCTTTAAACCTGTGTTTTCTTTCAAATTCAAGAACCGGTTGAAAACCGGATACAAAGACAGAAAAATACCGAATACAAAAAACCCGAAAACATTTTTTTTCGCCATCCCTACCTAGGCAGCATTAATGACCACAGTCACCAGAGCAAAGTAAATTTCTATGTTTGATTGGTTCTTGTTATAAGTTGTACGAGTACATGTTCTGTTTCAATACGGAGGACTTCACATAGAGTGCGAAGTCAATCTAGCCCACGATACGCAATAAATGCAAAATGCTTGGGGACTTAACAAAAGGATTTTTCATCCTTATACTGTAAATGAATGACTTAGCTTGACAGTAAGTTGTCAGCTTAGATTACAATACGTTAATCTCTTATATTTAACACAAAGATGAAACTCAAAAAAATTTTTAAATTTTTTTAATATCAAATTATCGTTAAAACTAGAAGGGTGTAAAGCCTTTGAATATCAATGATGAAATATCCTTCAGTTCATTTTGATTTAAATAATGTTGGAAGTAAAAATCCAAGAACCGTTGATAAACTTTCAATGGACATAAAAGTATACATTTAATTATGATTCGCGTTTTTGATTAAAAAAATTTGATAAAAAAACCGAAAAACTGATTTTTCCCAAAACTGATTTTTTGGCTGGAAAAAACCGCTCGGTTAAACCGAAGATGAGAAAAACTGGAAAACCAAAGAACCGTTTTTTTTTTTTTAGCAAAAACCGCCATCCCTATGTAGTCTCGATCATAATGCTAAAGAATTGGAGCAAGATGACATGGATATAATGGCTTCAATCATAAAACATGGCTAGAGTCATCATTGCCAAGACAAAGGTCAAGGGCTCTCATATTGTATCTAGAAAAGAGCCCACAAACCACGGTTCCACTCTAGCAATTAGCAGTTTTGCAATCAAGTACATCAACAGAATCCTTTTCAATAAGGGGTACGATAACCTGAGACTGTTCAAAGCGAAATGCGTAAATTCAGAATTAGGCAGGATTGCAACGAAGTGGACGATCTAGATAATAAATTCCTTTATCATTGAGCTTTAAGCCTATGTTGATATTGCAAAAGTTTGGGGTAGCAGTTCGTAGCCCAATTTGGAAGTGGCGACGGCGGAAGTGTAAGCCGGTGCGTTGTCATGGTGGAAGAGAACTATTTTCTTCGCCAAATGGGCCTTTTTCTGCTATTCGGCGTCAAATCTTGTGAATCCCAGAAAAAGGTGGCCATCACCTTGCCGGCCGATAGGACAGTCTTCGCCTTCTTTGGAGCACGTTCACCGGGTGAAGTCCACTGTTTCGACTACTCCTTGGTCTCTGGTGTGTACCAGGGGAGCCATGTTTCGTCGACGGGTCACGAAACGACGCAGAACCTCCTTCGGATTGCGCTTAAACAGCTGCTCTGAAGTGGTCTCACGGCTGCGTTTGTTGTCCGCAGTGAGCAAACGCAGCACCCATCGCGCCAACAGTTGTCTCATGCCCAAAATTTCATGTAGGATATGACCCACGCGGTCTTTTGAGAGGCCTACAGTCTCAGCTATCTCGCGCACCATCAATTGGCGGTCTCCCAATACGACCTTGTAGGTTTTCGTCACGTAATCCTCTGTGGTAGCAGTTTTTGGGGCACCTGGGCGTGCCTGATCAAAAACCGACGTGCACCCATGTCGAAACTCGTTGAAATAATTTTTTACGGTGGCAATCTCAGGATCAGTGTCATACACTGCATCCAAGGCTCTTTGATTTCGCTGCGCGATTTCCCTTCCAAAAACAAGAATCAAATCACCGACCGAAATTGCTCTTTCTTCAATTTTCTAAAATCCGCGGACAAGCCCGCTTCCACTCACGGTCAAAAAAAAAACGTGGAGTCCGATTCGGCTGAAATTTTGACAGTAGCCGTCTACGAGAATTTACTGCATGATATTGAATCTCTCTTGCGATGGTGGCGCCATCGGGCGGTGAGGCTAAGTACTTATCGGACCGCGGTCGTATTTTGCAGTATTCAATGATATTTTGTTTTCGATTAACCACTCGTGGAATTTTGCTAGTACTTTTGTCTTCATTCTTTCAAAAAAATCAAACCATTCTGTACAAATTTTACAAGAAACACGATGCCCTCACCAAATTTGATTAAATGTCACAAAATAACGCTTCCCCTCCCGAATCATTCGTACCATCGATAGTACGAATGAAGAATGATATGATCCCAAAAGAAAGTGACGAACAGGTTAAGAAAAATGATGACGTCAGTATTAACAATATGGTAGCAACCATGATGCCGATCTTCCAAAGAAGCCTGATCAACTTCGTATTTGGGATTGCAAATCATTGGCTGATATCAGATCTGTTAAAACTTTAAAATTTAATATATCGCGCGATATAGAAGAAAAACTCATGAGTAATACTAGCAAAAACAAAAGAAATGTATTTGTTGAAATCGTACGCACTCGTACGAAGAAAGAAGTGTTAGTTGTTCTAGCGATAAGTCGCCCAAAGAATTCGTTCCTGATGAAGAAAAGCCAACTACATTAACACGTAAGAGTCTTGGCGATAGGGCTTTCAGTGAATCCGTTCCTGACAAAGAGAGGCTATTGACCTGGTCTTACATTACCAGTGTCGTAGTGATAATCCTAATACAAATTTCGAATTAATTATGGAAAAGCTACTTGACGCTACCCACTATTGGGATATCAATGAGCTACCATTAGCCAATAATGATAAATTATTTAAGTGTATACACATTATAGATTTCAAACAAATATTCTTCTACGTAGCCCCACAGTCCCTTTCGGGCCTTCGCTTAGAGATAGTTAAAGTATCTCATTGTCATGATCTAATGTATCGGCACTCCATAAGGTGATATGATCATTATCACGCTTTGGCCGTGTGTCCGTCCACCCAGCTGCGATATGTTCTGATTTTAAACCAGGACGTATCATAACTAAACAGGCTTATAGTCCGTCCAAAGAACCACTCGAATTAAATCTCGTTGACGCCAACGAAACTTGAACCAGAGACCTTCGGCTTACGGGCTTAGTGCTCTAACCACTAAGCCACGCGGACTACTCAAACAAATATAGGTAAGTCTAAAAAAAGTATTGAGCTTTTTTTATCACTCTCCTATTGGATATTTCTTTTATTGAAAATGGATTTTATTTAAGTACATATTGTCCATTATTATCTATGACCTTCTGCCATTTGTTGGGTAGAGCCGTTATTCCATCTGTGTAGAACTTCTGTGGTTTATCGGCGAAAAACTTGGCCAAGTGATTTTCACAGTCCGTTTTTGAAGTGAATTTCTTTTCATTAAGGTAGTTTTGGAGAGACCGAAACAAATGATAGTCAGATGGTGCAAGGTCTGGACTATACGGTGGATGCATCAAAACTTTCCAGCCAAGTTCTGTCAATTTTTGCCTGGTCATCAAAGATGTGTATGGTCTGGAATTGTCATGATGGAAGACAACGCCCTTTCTATTGCTCAATTCTGGCCGGTTTTTTTTTTTTTGAATTGATTGTTGCAATCTGGTTAATTGCTGACAGTACAGAGCCGAATTGAGTGTTTGGCCAGGTTCTATCTCATGATAAACAATTCCCTTCCAATCCCACCATATCCACCGCATAACCTTATTTAGTGTCAATCCTGGCTTTGAACTCATTTGTGATGATTCACCTTTTTTTTACCATGACCTTTTTCGAACGACATTCTCGTATCTTATCCATTTTTCCTCGCCCGTGGTGATTTGCTTCAAAAATGGGTCGATTTTGTTGCGTTTTATTAGCACCCAAACGTCGAGCTTCTTTGTGTATCCAGCCTTACGCAAATGGTTCAAAACTGTTTGGTGATGGATGTTCAGTTCCTTAGCAATGTCATGGCTGCTTATGTGTCGGTCTTCATTTTTTCGTAAGATTTCATCGACTTTTTCAGTGATTGGTTGACCTGAGCGAGGTGCATTTTTGACATCAAAATTTCCAGAACGAAAGCGAGTGAACCATCTCGTGGCTGTGGCTTTTGATAAAGTATGTTGACGGTAGGCACCACAAATTTTTTCACGAGCCTGCGATGCATTCTCACCTTGATTGTAGTGGTATTGTAAAATATAACGAATTTTTTCAGAAATTTCACTCATTTTTAAATGAATACAAGTTTTGACACGAATGACGAAATACAAAACTGTCCATATGAAAATTGTAGACTGGAATGTCACCTTTCAAACACCGGTGATGGCGACCACCATGCTTAGAGGTGAGAGAGTTATTTTAAATTTTCCTGCTTATGCGAACTCAATATGTTTTTGTAACAACGAATTATGTTCAAGTTAAATTTCCTCCTGTAAGTACTTGTCTTTGCGACACTTTAAATCGATAATTTCATCCTTTTTACATCAATTTAATGTAAATCTATACGATAATTTTTTGCTCTACAGTGAGCTTTTATTGCTTCGTGCGGATGTCGATCTCGTTTTCGGATGCCTCCGATTGCTTGAATTTACGCACGAAGCAATAAAAGCTCACTGTAGAACAAAAAAATATCGTATAGATTTACATTAAATTGATGTAAAAAGAATGAAATGATCGATTTAAAGTGTCGCAAAGACAAGTACTTACAGGAGGAAATTTAACTTGAACATAATTCGTAGTTACAAAAACATATTGAGTTCGCATAAGTAGGAAAATTTAAAATAACTCTCTCACCTCTAAGCATGGTGGTCGCCATCACCGGTGTATATCTAGTAAGAGTGATGGCCCGAACACACATGTCGGAACCACCTTCTGACATTTTTCTTCTCTAATAATCTTCCACTCCTGCAAGAAGTAGCCCTGCATATCAGTAAGGCGGGACTCACAATCAATGTCCAGAAAAGTAAGTTTGTAATGAACGAAGTTCGATACCTAGGACATGTCATCGGACATGGTACCATCAAAACGGATCCGGATGAAACTCTGGCGATTGATGAGTTTCCCTTACTGTAAATAGTAATTGTAGTCAAGAACGGCCACACCAGCCGTTGTTGATTACTTTTACGTAGCACAAAATAGATAGGAACACAAATAAAAACAACGCGTTAACTTTGTTGGCATACGAAAGAATACATTTATTATCATTTACACATGAACTTAAATACAAAATATTTGATGACTACAAATGCTTGCAATAATCGAAGTCAATGTCCATTGAAGAAAAATTGCACTCTATACAATAATACATTTCAATTATTGAAGTCAATAAAACATTAATGAAAATGGATACTATACAAAAAACTTTTTCATGGATTAGTTAATGTTCATTCAGAGTTCAAACATTTTTGCTTACAAGTTCAGGTAGGCAAATTCGCGGCCGAAAGTGGGTCAATTATATTGATAGGAGAAATGACCGGGTGAATGGACATTGACTACTGTTGCGAACTCTGTTCAATTGTTGAACACTTACCGAAAACCGTTAAGCAGCTACGACGTTTTCTTGGAGTGTGTGGTTGGTACCGAAGGTTCGTTCGGAATTTCGCAACAGTTTCAGCGCCTCTGTCGGACATGCTCCGGAAAGAGAAGTTCATTTGGACCGAGCTCAGTCGAAAGGCTAAAACAAGCCTCAGCATCTGCTCCAGTCTTGCACAGCCCCGACTTTAAGAAACCCTTCTCCATTCATTGTGACGCAAGTCAACATGGAGTGGGAGCCGTGCTTATGCAATTGACCGAAAAAGGAGAGGAAGCTCCCATTGCTTTCATGTCTAATAAGCTGAACTCCGCCCAAAGGAACTACACCGTATCCGAGCAAGAGTGTTTGGCAGCGGTGATGGCTGTAAAGAAATTCTGAGCGTATATCGAAGCCCACCAGTTTGAAATCATCACAGACCACGCTTCGCTAAAATGGCTGATGAACCAAGCGGGCCTACATGGACGTCTGGCTCGATGGGCTCTTAAACCGCAGGGGTTCAAGTTTTCCATCAAGCACCGAAAAGGAACCCAGAACATCGTGCACGATACTCTCTCGCGAATGCTTTCACCCGAGGGAGCAGAATTGACAGTGAATGACGATGACCCCATTGAGATAGATTTAGACAGCCCACATTTTGTGTCAGACACTACAAAGAGTTGTGGCAAACCATCGTAACCCAACAAATACAGTTGCCTGATTTGAAAGTGATCGTCGGCTACGTTTATCGACGAAATGAATATACCACTGGTGATCCATGGCAGGAAGAAGAGTCCTGGAAACTCTGGGTACCGGAGGAAATGACACACAATCTGATCCTCCGCACACACGACCATTCTTTAAGTGCCCACGGTAGTTACGGTCGGACGCTTCGACGACTTAAGAAGTACTTCTGTTGGCCTAAAATATCATCCCAGGCCAAAGACTAAGTGAGCGCCTGTGAGACCTGTAAGGACACTCTTGACCTCCTATGGGTCAACTCAACGTTCCGGAGCGCGTATTCCAACGTCTGTATATAGATCTACTCGGTCCATATCCTCGTTCTTCTATGGGACACATCGGAGCTATCGTTGTGTTAGAACAGCTCTCGAAATTCCCACTGGTGGAACGTATTCGCAAATTCACGACTCCATCCATCGTGAAACTTATAGAGAGTCGAGTATTCCACGTGTTCGGGGTACCAGAAAGTGTGTACTCGGACAACGGAGTGCAATTAAGATCTCGGCAGTTTAAGGGTCTACTCGAACAATACGGTGTCGAACAACAACTGACGCCGATAAACTCTCCTCAGTCTAACGCACCAGAACGTTTAAATCGCACACTGTTAGCCGCGATCCGTTCTTATGTCCATCCAACTCAGAAGGATTGGGACCGCAGATTGTCCGCCATCACTTGCGCTCTGCGGTCGTCTTATCATTCCGTCACCGGCGTCTCGCCTTCCTTTGCCGCCTTCGGACAGCCAAAGATTTGCCATGGCAAATCATACAGGCTACTACGGCAATTGAAGTGTTTAGGAGCTCGCGTCGTTGCGCTGGAGCCCCACGAGCGTTTAGGAGACCTTCGCCTACAAATCGGATGAAGATAAAGGCCACAGGACGTGCAAATGAGGCGCAGTACAACCTCAGGTCACGACCTTCCAATTGTAAAGCAGATGATGAGGTTTTTCGTCGTAATTTTCGCCAAAGCGACGCCGCTGGGCAATACAATGCCAAGCGGCTTTTCAGGCGTTTCCTGAAAAGCCGTGTACAGAAGGTCGTAGGACTCAATCGTTACCTGCTAACCGACCTATCGGGGAAAGAAGTCAGGGTATATCACGCAAACGAGCTGCGTCGATAGTTACATATATACGTCTGTTTTGTACGTCCGTACTCAGTTTCAACCACGCGCAGAGTTTACATACAGCAAAACGTAATATACGTGTCAGTCTGTCTGTCCGTTAATCGTTTTCTTCAATCGTCCCACTTCGCGCGCCGACCCCGAAAACCATCGATTCTCCAACTGAAGATCCTTCAGCTCATTTTTCGCAACTCCGTCGCCTTGGGATCGCGAGAAAATTAGCTGCCCTGTAGTATTCGAGCAGTCACACAAGCAAACTGCTCGAAAACCTTCCTAATTCCTCTCCGAAATTTTAATGGCAGATTTAGGAAAAAATATTTAATTACTTCCATTCATAATCGTAATTTATAAAATAGTTTTCTTTCTTATTATTATTAAATGTAATTTTATATCAATTTACCTTTATATTAAATTTAAACGTTTCCCTTTACTTATATTCTTCATGAGATTTAACTTTTATTACTCTTTAAAATCCTTTTTAGTTTTTCTTTACTTCCGTTAATTTTCTTGAAAAATTTTAAATCTGCCAATTAAAATTTCGGACATGGGAACACTGACTTAGAGCATCCCAACTGTGTATCACATTACCGAATACAATCGAACTCGGCTGAGCGAGCAGATGATTCGAAAGAAAAGTTTTGGATGGAGGGCAGTCCACGGGAGATCGTGAAGAATTACGGACAAATTGGCGAAATCTTGTTCGAGGATAATCTTTTGGTTAATTCGTTTTGTCGCCATTTGAATCGGTGCCGTGTGAATTTATTAACATCGCGTCTTAGTTAATACTTGGTGGGAAGTTTACCCTTTGTTAATTCGATAAATTTTGTGGCGTCTGAATCAGTTGCCGTGCAAGTCGAAATATCGGCTTACTGCTAAAAATCACATCAGCTCTTGTTCCGAAAATTTCTCGTGTTCCGCAACAAACGCTGTCAGTAGAGTTCGTGAGAGATCTTCTAATCAGCATTAATCGTGCGACTGTTTTATTGCATCACATGCTTCGCTTGGCATATTTAATACCTCAATTTTTGGAAAACCTGGCTCGCAGTAGTACTATTATGATCAGTCCGGAGTTTACGTTAACAAAAAAACAAATTATACAATTCATTCTGCCAATAGCTCTCCTCAAAGTCCTTCAATTTTCCCTTGGCTCTGCTAAGCATTCGCTTCCGAATCAATAAGGATGTTTTCGGTCTTAGCATAAGAATCGGACGATATAGACAATAAATTCAAAGCGAACGATCGACCTTCTGCAAGTAGGAACCTACTGGAGCAAAATGCGGATATCATCTCATAAATGCAGTCAATTTAGAGTATTATCTACCAGGTCAGACAGCTTCAATAAATACTACTGACACAACATCCTCCTTTATAAAGATGCCAACATTTTTATCAGCCCGAAATAACTTATGTCTGACTGTATCCATTACCAGATGATACGTCTAGGTCTCTTTAATTTATTCCGCATCGTATGGAAGCTAGTTTTCCCACAAAAGTTTCTCCATAATTTACCCCTGGTTCGAATAGCAAAACTTTATTTTAGAATCAGAAATGAGAGCAAAAATAGGGAATATGATACAAATTCTTACTCTTTAAAGCAAATTGATTTATAGTATGCAAGCGAAGGAAAAAAAATGCCCGAAATGGAGGTTTTCTATAATGTGCTTTCATTTGGAAAGCAATGCTTGTACTCAACACTTCCGTTTTCGGAAAATTAAGACTTGAAAGTTCACATTGTATTCACATCATTTTTCTAGTTGCAGAACCAGTGTATTTGTAGCCTATTTAAGATTAATTTTTATATAGAGGAGGGCGATTATAAATGATACAAACAATCATCTGTGCTAAAAATAATTGTAAGAAATCTTTCTTTGAAACCGAACTCTTACTGTTGCAAGAAAAAATGTGTAAGTAATCTATTTGGCAAGAAGAGACTTCATATCGCAGTTAAATCATTTCATTCATGGCAAAACATTTATGATTTACCCAAATCAAAATTTTTATCAAATTTCATAATCGTTAAATTTTGAATAACGCATTGGAAGTTTCACAATTTGGAACATGAATGAAATCATTCTCGGTTTATATTAAAAACTGATGTAAGACTCCCTTGAAATGCTCAATCGTTAGAGAGCTAACATGTTGAAATCAAGTATCTCCAAGTTAAAAGTTGGAAAAAGTTTGTAATTGTCTTATTCGGTAAATCAAGTTACAGATTAATTTTGAGAATCAGTCATAAATCGTGATTCGCATCCATCATGGGAATGCAAGGAAGGCTACATGGCTGAAAGATGCGAAGTGACAGGTTTTTCAATGGCTTGTCCACTGCAAGAGGTATTATGCCAAATTAAAGCTAATAATTTGTTTTGTTCCTAAAAAAATCTTCGAATGGTACTAATATTTTTTTATTGTTGTCCTCATAAAACAAGATCAAAAACATAAATTCGGGTATTATTGAATCTAGCTCGAAAACCGGTTAAAATTTCCATTAAGCGAGAATATTTGATGATTAACATTCGTTCCTGGAATTTAACGATAACAAGTTTAGGAACATTTTTCTTTTTGGCCAAAAAGCATACTCAGCATTTTCTAACCTAATAAATTAATATTTTTTTGTTACACTAAATCTTTATCACATACATATTTCAGCATATAAGGTGTTTATTTGTGATTTTGTTATCTACCTAATAATATTTTCAAAGCAAAGGCATTTCTTTATTTAATTTAAAAATAAAGTTTCAAGATGATTTCAATACCCCACCATCTCACTTTTTCCATATTATTTATTTAATAGCCAAAAATAATATTCTATCTATAATTCGATTTGCTGCAAAAGGAAACGAAAACTGAGTTCATTTCATTAAATATAAAGCAAAAATTTATATTTCACCGCGAGGTACTTCGATTGAAGAATTATTATTTTGTACCATTTATGTGATAATTCTTTGTACGTATAGATTATTATAAAATAAATATTTTATCCTGGAAAGAATGAATAAAATGAATTGTTAAACTTTATACTGTCGGTCTTTCCATACTCTCGACCTGACCGAGTACAGGACCCGCATCGATGGCAGCCTCCTCTACTAGAACGAGCTAGCCATCGATTGCGCTCCTCCGCTTCTTTCGTTAACAGGGGCTCTTGCCGAGTAGAGTCGCCTTCCGCTCGCGTACCCTTTTATGATATAGGGTTATGTGATTTCATTACATAAGGCTATAGCATAAATCGTTTACGTTTGTATTTCTCATTTGAGGGAAAGAGTCATACAAAGTACTTTTGTATGAGTTTTTCACTCAAATGGGAAATGCATGGCCACGTCTACGTTTGGATATTGATCCGGTTGGAAGGTTGCGAGGGGGCACCGCCTCCATCTGGATACCCCACTCTTATTTGTGGACCATAAGGATCGTCGGTGACGACGAAGTCTCCGTCAGTCCGTCCGTTTTTGCCCGGCCCAATTTGTACTTCGAACAAAAATTGCAACCCTTAGTAGGTTACCTCGGCCTCGGCACCCGTCAATCGGCATTTTTCCATGTTTGATTTGTGAATGCGAAATTTTTTTTGCAGTGGGTCGTTGTGCTAGGGGGAAAGAACCCGCCTCACGACACCGCATCGCTAGCCTGCCAACGCATTCCCGCGTCCCCAGACTAGGCCAATCTCGGTGGGTCTCAACATCCACTTCCGCCGAGGCAGCAGATGATCGCTGCAGTCCTGAACGGACAATTACCTATTTCACTACATATAGGCAGCTTAACGATGTCACTAAAAAAGGTAGTTACCCGTTTCCACGCATCGACATCATGGACACTTTAGCCGACGCAAAATGGTTTTCTACACCACTCGATCTCAAGAGTGGCTACTGGCAGGTAGAAATCGACAAGAAGGACCGAGAGAAGACCGCATTTTCTGTTGGGACCGGATTGTGGCAATTTGTGGTGATGCCATTTGGGCTTTGCAACGCTCCAGCCACCTTCGAACGCCTGATGCAATACGTGCTACGAGACCTAACAGGGAAGACCTGTTTGGTGTACCTAGATGACATCATTGTTATCGGGAGAACGTTCGAAGAGCATGTGCGGAACACAGGAGAGGTGTTCTTCCGGTTATGACTGGTGAATCTGAAAATTAGTCCCGACAAGTGTACCCTTTTCGCAGCTGAAGTAAAATACCTTGGACACGTTGTATCAGCAGAAGGGGTCAAAACAGACCCTGAGAAAATTGAAGCCATGAAAAGCTGGCCAACACCAAACTACAAGCGCCAACTGCGAAGTTTTCTGGGTCTGGCGACCTACTATCGAAGATTCGTCAGAGACTTTGCCGAAATAGCTAAGTGTCTGCATCAGCTAACCGAGAAAAATCGTCCGTATGTCTGGAATGAATAATGCCAGGCAGCCTTTGGGACCTTGAAGGAGAAGCTGTGCGAATCACTCGTGTTTCCATCTCCAAAACCCGGCAAAATGTTTGTAGTTGACACCGATGCAAGCAACGGCGGTATTGGAGCTGTACTCTCCCAGCAGATCGATGGCAAAGAAAGAGTCCTCTCGTATTACAGTCGAGTCCTCTCAAAAAGTGAGAGGAACTACTGCGTGACCAGGAAGGAGCTATTGGCTATAATAGAGGCCACCAAGCAGTTCCACAAGTACCTTTATGGCGAGAAATTTGTTCTTATACAGACCATGCATCCCTGAGATGGCTGCTTAACTTCAAAAACCCAGGGACAACTTGCGAGATGGATCGAAAGATGGCACTCATACGACTACGAAATTGTTCATCGAAAGGGCGGAGTTCATGGAAATGCTGACGCGCTATCTCGTCGTCCATGTCCAGCTAACTGCAAGCATTGCCGACGGATTGAGGAAAAGGAGCCGCCCGTTGATCTGCGAGTGATAACGGCCGAATTCGATGAAGGTTGGTCATCGGAGGAGATTCGAAATGCCCAGTTAGCCGATGAAGACATCGGACTATTGCTCGTATGGAAGAAGACAACTGGGCGGCCTGAGTGGAAGGACGTTTCAAAGCATGGTGCCACCCTGAAAAGTTATTGGGCACAATGGAACTCCCATTGAAATGGGAAACGACGGATGGCAGCTCCTATAGGATGCAAACTATACTTCCCACAAGCTAAATTCACGATCTGGTTAAGGAAATGCACGAACGATCCTCGAGAGGCCACCTTGGTGTTAACAAGACCTTAGCGAAATTGCGAGAATGGTTTTACTGGATCCTCGCTCGAGAAGACGTAGAGGACTGGTGTCGTAGATGCACGATTTGCGCTTCCAATAAAGGTCCAAAGCGACGACTGAGAGGACAAATGCAAACCTATAACGTGGGGGTATCGTTTGAAAGGATTGCTGTTGACATCGCAGGACCCTTTCCTGAATCCAAATAAGGAAATCGATTCACGCTGGTTGTGGCCGATTATTTCATCAAATGGCCAAAGATCTATCCCATTCCCAACAAGGAAGCAACTACTGTAGCCGAACAGCTAATGTCAAATTGGGTCAGTAGGTACGGCGTACCTTGCGAACTACATTCGAATCAAGGCCGAAATTGAGTCGCTAGTTCTTGGCGAAATGTGCGAGCTGCTGGGAATACGTAAAACGAGGACAACACCGCTGCATCCCCAATCCGATGGAATGGTCGAACGTTTGAATGGCACGCTCAATAAGCACCTGGCCAAGATGACGAGAACCAAAGGAACTGGGACCGGCACATCCCATTATTCTTGACGGCGTATAGAGCTGCCGAACATGTATCGACGGGTGAAGCCCCAGCCAAAGTCTTTTTTTTTTAAATACCTCCATTCCCTACAACTCTTTCCTTGACGCACAACGCTCGTGCGATCCGCACTTCACATGTCGTCGATTCCTACGTGTGCCTCCAGGCAATGCTAAAACATCGGTATAAGGGGCACACAAAATGCTGTGAAGTACTCCTTTCCTGCTAGTCTAGTCCGATTCGTGAACAGTTCTCAGATCTAAAAAAAATATAATACGACGCAGTAAAAAAAACTCTGAGTGTATAAAAACTAGCTGTCATCAAGTATCTCGACGTTAGGGTCTAAAATGCCCAAAGATACTGCATTTTCAATCCTCCGGATTTATCATTAATTTGAATTTCTTAGATGTTCCTTAAGTCTTTTCTTAAAAATCAATAACGAGTTTGCATTTTTCACTGTTTCGGGAAGATTGTTGAGTAGCATCATTCGTTGCATCGTTCTTTAGTCGATCAATTCTAGCGTAAGGTATTACACTATCGTTGTTTTTGGAAATACTGTTCGTCTGTCTGCTAATATAAAGTTCGGAACATCCCCTGAGAAATCCCAAACGATCTCGGAGTACGCAAGTGATCTAAGGCAACGGTTGAACCAGATACATCGGACAGTGCGTAAACACCTCGAATCGGCCACTGACCGCATGAAGACCAGGTATGATCTAAAGGCAAATTCTACTGGCTTCCGGCAAGATGACTTGGTGCGGCTATACAACCCACAACGTCGGAAGGGTAGGTCTCCGAAGTTGCAGCATAATGGGGAGGGACCATACCGAGTTACAAAGCGAATCAACGACGTCGTATATCGCATACAGAAACACTGTAAGCCGAGAGCCAAAATGAAAATCGTGCACCTGGACTGTCTTGCCCCCTATTACATCCAGGGACAGGGGCGACACATCTTTTCGGGGCGAAAAGAACTGAGGTAGGGGCAGTGTTACATGTCCACACAATTCTGCGAGCTACTGTCGCAATTGTTGTCGCAACTATTAATAACATCAGGATAAATATTGATCGAAAAGAAGCAACCAAGAAAAGTATGTACTCGAATGACGAAGTAGATCCATGATCAATATCTGAAAGTGACGTCACTGTGGGTATTCAAAATTGCTCGAATATTCCAGGTAGTTCTCGTCAGACCATTGGCCAATATACGAGAAATGGATTGAATGACTAGAGACCCTATATAAAGCCGAGCTGAATGAATGGGGGATATAGTAATAGTAAAACGGCGATAGTAAAAACTGCGATAGATGTAGAGCGCAAATTAAAGGCGATATTGATTGATAGTGAAGTCATATATTTGAAGACATTGGAAACATAAATTGATAGGACAATAGTGAAATGTAAATTAAAATGCGATTTGTAAGATAGAGTGAAATTAATTATTGTGCATTCCGATCAAATAAACTCTTTTAACTTAATTTAAAAGACAGTGTGTTTTCACTTTCCCGGGACATTAAACTTATCGGCTGCGAACTACAACACGCGACAATACATATTTGAAATGAGCAATTAATTTAACTGCTTGTGTTTTAGAGTTTTATTTTTTTTAAATTTTCAAATTTGTTTAAGTCTTATCGTTTGCATTCACATATTAAAGAAAAGCATATTTAAGATCATATTTATAAAAAAAGGAGAAAAAAATAACGTAGGGGTAGAATAAATAACAAAAGCTGAATTAAACTATACAGCCGGTCTTTCCATGCATGTAAACACCTGACCGGGTATGGGAGCCGCCACGTTGGCTCACCCCTCCACTATAATGAGCTAGCCATCGGACGAGCTCATCCATTTCTATGTGTTCACAGGTGCTCTTGCAGGGTAAGGTGGCCCTACGCTCGCTCGCCTATTTATAGGGATATTGATTCCCTCACTTAATACTATAACATAAATTTGCCACGTTTATATTTCTCATTTAAAGGAAAAATTCATTCAAAATATGTTTGCATGAGTTTTTCACTTAAATGGAAAATACAATATATGGCCACGAGGCACCGCTTCCAACTGGATGCCACACTTTTATTTGGGGGCCATATGTATCGTCAGTAAAGACGAAGCCCGCGCAAGTCCGTCTGTTTCTCCAGGCCCAGTTTGTTACTGGCTTTAAGCAATTTCCACCCTTAGTAGGTCACCTCAGGCTCGACTCCGGTTGATATGTTTTGAACCTCGAAATTCGTGGATGCGAAATTTCTTTTGTAGTGGGTCCTTGTGCTGGGGAAAAGAACCCGCCTCACGACACCGCGATGCTAGCCTGCTAGCGCATTCACGCGTCCTCAGATAAGGCCAATCTCGGCGAAATCCACCATACTATTTCGCCGAGGCAGCAGACCATCGCTGCAGTCCTTTACGGACATTTTATCAACCACTAATTCACTACAAGAGCATCACACTTTCATCAGTTTTTTCCACACTGTTGTAAATTTAAATTTGAATGATTAAATATGAAATACTTTAAGCGGGCGTTTATCAATAAGTCGGATTAAAGCGAGGCTGACTAGAAAACAATAGGGTACAACGTATGGCGATCTTCGACTCGACTGAGAAGGACGCCGAACAACTTCTGGATAAGGGAAAAGTAAGAACAGGATGGGTCATCTGCAGGGTATGGTGAAGAGCAGTACCTTACTTCTTCAATACTTTTAATTGTCTTGGTTAATGGTCATACCGCATAGGGATGCAAGGGACCCGATAGGAGTTCCCTATTCTACAAATGTGGCGATATGAGATGTAAAGTAAAAGAAAGTACGAAGGAGGCTAACTGCATCCTTTGTCTAAACCTAAAAATATCTCAATGGGGTACATGGCACTTTAGAGGGAAAGACTTTTACGTTGTCACTTTTAATCACCTTTAATTTGAAGAAATTTCTTTGAAATAAGAATTAGTTTAATTATGTCAAGCTCCAAAATAAAAAAAGGAACATCAAGATAACGTATTGTAGTTTAAAGGATGAGTTTTTCGTATACCAACCATATCTTAAGTCACCAACAAGTGGTATAAAATTTATAAAATAATTATATATTCCATTATAGGATAAATTTGTTTAAAGGTTCAAAGAAATAATGTTCTTCGCTAACTTTTGATGAATTAACAAATATTAAAAATAATAAATAATAATAATTTAATTCAAGGCTAAATCATAACTTCGATGACCCATATCCTGCAAGCAGATAAACCTACATCGAATTTCAACCTCCCAAAACCTGCTTGAGCAGTTTGAGGGGGAGATAAAAGCCGATTTTTTGCTGCTGAGTGAGCAACACCACGATAAAAGTTCTGCATCATTGTATTAATACGAAACTAGTAATGCCGCTATCTGGGTTTGGAAAAGTGATTTCGAGGGGGGAGAGCCGTGAACGGGCGGATGGTTTTGTGTGGGTTCAGTGCTCAGGGACCAGTTTCTTTACTGTGTACCTAACGCCGAACAAGCCGATATCATCTTTCCAAGCCAAGCTTAATGCTTTAGAGGACGCTATCTCGAACGCAGATGGCAACATGCTCCTTGGGGGAGACTTCAACGCTAAAGCATTGAATGGGGCATACCTTTAACAGATCCGCGGGGAAAACGAATCCTAGAAATGGCGGCCAGGATGGCACTCGTTGTACTAAACACCGCTCAACACCGGAAATACGCTGACTGTCTGCCGTATTGGCTGTGTAGGAACCATACCAAACGTGACGTTCGCCTCGGAGTCCTTAGTACGGAGGATACACAATTGGAGAGTATTAGAGGACTAAGCCAATTGGATGGAACATCGGAGAGATGGACGTCGAGAGGTTCGCCGAAGTGCCCACGACAGGTGCTCCGTTGAAAGGTGATTCGCATAGGACAGAAAAACTGGCAGCTCAAGACGTGGTGAACTCAACTATGAGCATCATCACGACTGCTTGCATTTCTTCTATGCCCCGTTGAAAACCTCGGCATGGCAAGCCCCAAGTGTACTGGTGCTCGAATGAAATCGCTGAAAAGCGAAGGGAGTGTCACAAGCTTCGGCGTGAGACTCAACGGGCACGGAACCATGACGAGGCATACAACCGCGTAGCAACATATAAGTCAGCCAGTAAATGCCTTTGAAATTGATTGATTAACAGCAGCAAGGCTCGCTACCGTAAGCTCTAGTGGACAATGTGAACAAGGATTCATGAGGCCTTGGCTACAAGGTTGATGCCCTACGGAAACCTTGCATACATAATGCGGAAAAGATGGAGGAGATAGTGCGGGCACTCTTCCCCGGCCATCCCGTCCGCTGCCCACGGCAAAATAGTAATCGAGTACCCACTCTTCACGCAGCCGAAACTGGAAGAGGCAATCCGGTACGATGGAAGGTGGCGAGGCTCGCGCTGATAGGCAAGGGGAAGGGAACATCTGGATCGCCGTCTGCATACCGCCCGTTATACTTGCTAGATACTGCTGGGAAAATGCTAGAGAAACTCGTCCAGGGAAGACTCACTGATGCGATTCGTGGTGCTGGGGACCTATCTCCTCGGCAGTACCGCTTTAGAGCAGGACGTGCGATTGCAGAGGTGATGAGCACGGTCCAAAAGGCGGAGGCACAAAGCCGCATTCTGGATACGCTGGAAACTCCTTTTCAAGCTCCAGAATATCTAATGCGGCTTCTGAGGAACTACCTGAACGACGTGCTTTATGCCACGACACAGGGCCGACGAAAGATGGAAATTACATCAGGGGTTGCCCAGGGATATTTCCTTGATTCGGACATATGGAACGTGTCTTACGACGGGCTACTGAGACTGAAGATGCCAGATGAGTCGCTATACAGATGACGTTGCGACTCTAGTCGCTTTGGCGCACCGTTGAACAAGCGCAACATAGGTTAGTACGCCGAGTGAGAGACTGGATGGCTGCTCGTGGATTCAGCCTAGCACTGGAGAAACCAGAAGGGGTCATCTTGAATCCCTAGAGAAAGGGTGATCAGTATTGGAGACATATTAATCAAATCGAAGCCAGCGGTGAAGTATCTGGGGCCACTGATCGACTCAAAGAAGAGTTGCTCTGAGCAAATCAAGGCAACGGCTCAGCCGGTTGACTTATGGCCAACATAGTGGCCCCAACCCATCAAAAAGATGCCTCTTGATGAGTGCCGTGAGGTCAGTGCTACTGTACGGAGCAGAAATATGGGGCGACGCTCTCTGTAAGGAGATGTACCGAAAACGCTTGGCACAGGTACATTAACATTCATTAAATAGAATGGATGTTTGCCTTGCACGATTGTAAGTAATGAGTGTGTAAAGCTGAAAGATATCAGGAGTGATAATTACTGAACGATATTAGTTAATAGCAAGACTGAAATTGAATGCTTAGATGGCCCAGTGCTATAGATTTAAATTGAAATGGCGACGGGTGTTGAAAATGAAGGAATCTCAGTCTTGAATATCTTTAATGCGTTTAAAAAATCTAATTAAGTGTAAGTTAAGCGTACTTAACAATCATCGTAACCGGCTAAACACTGACACTCGACGCCAGGAACGCCTTCAACTCCGCTAGATGGGTGGATATTCTGTATACGCTGGAAAATCCTTTTCCAGTTCCAGAATATCTAATGCGGCTTTTGAGGGACTACCTAAAGGACCGAAGCCTGCTTTACGATACGACACAGGGCCAACGAAGGATGGAAATTACATCGGGTGTTGCCCAAGGATCTATCCTTGGTCCGGACCTATGGAACGTGTCTTACGACGGGCTACTGAGATTTGAGATGCCAGATGAGTCGCAGTCCCAGGTTCAAATCTCGTTGGGAGCAACGTGATTTGGTTCAGGGGATTTTTCGGACAGACTACGAGTGTTCACTCAGTGGTGATATCATAGCTGAGCAAGCACACGGTAGTACAATACGGTCATGAAAATGAGATACTCTAACTATCTCTAAGCGAAGACCCGAGAGGGGCTGTAGTGCTACAAAGGAGATGAGTCGCGCTTGGTCGGCTATGCGGATGATGTTGCGGCTCTGGTCCCTGGAAGGCTAGGTATGTTCATGCTCCGAGTGAGGGACTGGATGACTGCTCGCGGGTTCAGTTTAGCACTAGAGAAAACCGAAGTGGTCATCTTGACAAAAAAGAGAATCCCTAGAGTAAAGATGATCAGTATTGGAGATATGCGAATCGAATCGAAGCCATCGGTGAAGTACCTGGAGCCACTGATCGACTCGAAGATGAGTTTCTCTGAGCAAATCAGGGCAACGGCTGAGAAGGCTGTTTCAGGAGTATCGGCTCTGAGTCTACTTATGGCCAACGTAGGGGGACCCAGCTCATCAAGAAGACGCCTCTTGATAAGTGCTGTAGGGTCAGTGCTACTGTACGGAGCAGAAGTATGGGGCGACGCTCTCAGCAAGGAGGTATACCGAAATCGTTTGGCACAGGTACAGAGAAGAGGAGCACTGAGGATTGCACCTTCGTATCCGACAGTCTGACTCGGCAGTGAGAGTTATTGCAGGCGTGATACCTGTCGCCCTCCTTGTTAGAGAGCGCGTCGCTATTAACCTGCGCCCAAACGAGGATGCGAGGGAGACGGTTGTCCGCGAGGAGAGACAGCGCTCGTTCAACGATTGGCAGCAGTCTTGGGTGAATTGTACGAAGGGAAGGTGGACTGCGCGCCTCATATTGGATGTGAGACCGTGGCTAAATCGAAGACATGTTGAGACTGACTTCTATTTGACCCAGCTTTTGAGCGGGCAGGGGTGTTTTCAGTCTTACCTGCACAAGATCGGTAAGTCATGGTCGCCCGATTGTCAGGGTTGCCTGCCACATTTTTTGCGTGCAAAAAATGGGTCAGGCTGCGAAGGAACCTCTACAGGGAGACGGGAGAGCTCCGCCCCGAATAATATAGTTGCGGTGATGCTCGAATCGGTTGACAAATGGAACCAGGTGGCACATTATGCTCGGGCAGTCCTAAAAGATAAAAGGAACTCACAGCAGCCGGGGGCGTTGGGGCTGGGGGATCGCTTGTCTGGCACTTCCTCTTCCCCTCTCCCCTTCCGCTAGGAAAGGGATACCCCAGCTTGAACGCGCCTCACGGTGTAATAAAACGAGACCTGGCCCGAAGTAATGCGTCAAACGGTTCCAGGCTGGGTTCTCAGGTTGACAGGGGAGGTGTTTATTGGGTAGCCCAGTCGCCTTCTTGCAAGAATGGGAGTCCCACACTCTGTGCATAAATGGCATTCACCTCCCTACCACAAAAAAAAAAAAACAAAAAAAAACCGCTAAATAACTTGCTAAAGAATGATTTTTATAATGACATGAAAGAAGTAAGTTTTTCCCTTTCCTTATAGAGGCATTGCTTGGTTAAGAAACAATAATTTGGTTCGAGAAAATCTTAAAACCTCCAAGCCGCCCGGATAGTTGGATTTCCTTATGACTGGAATGCAGAGCTTGAAAATGATGATTTTGCATACTTGGTTATTTTCACTGGTGTCATTTGTTGTCATTTCTTCTGTTGTAGTAGTGTTTCTGTTAAATGCTAACGTGCGGACGAGATTCTACCACTGGATGCATTATTTCACAATGGAGTCATTCAAGTGTACGCGAGTTTTCCATTAGATGCTAATATGAGAGTTCTCAAATCATTATAGAAAATTCGTATCTGTTATCCTGATTCTGTAAATAAATAGACCTTCCTACGCATCTGTAAACCTTTGGCCCCACTCAAGAATTTTTAAATATGCATATATCTTTGTGCGAAACAACCGCACACCGGGTCCATATTAAATGACTCACCACACTTTCATTGATTTCGCATGGTATATTTGTATTGACATTTTTTTTTAAACTATTGCTTAGAAAAAAATATATAAAATTTACCCACAGCAAAAAAAAATAGATGCAACTTATATGTATTTGACGGCACATTTTTTTAGAGACTAATAATTTCATATTTTTATCGAATGCAACAGAGTTCATGTACAACACAGAGAATGAAGAATTAACACGAGAATAAAAAGAAAACATAGAAAAAAAATATTGTAGACAATGCTGAAAGTATGAAGAACTTGTTAAAATTTAGACGCTTCAATATAAATATGTATAGTAAATATATACTCGTAAATAATGTAAGTAGGAATGTGAATTCGAATTAATATAATATTTACAATTAAATAGGAAAAAAAACAAAAGTTGCATGTAAGGTTAAGCAAATGTCAAACAAGAAGCTAGTAAGATTCGATTTAGATGATTTATTAAATACAAGTAACAGGTCTTAAGATTAATGTATGATTAAAGAAACAAATAATCAGATGAAACACAAAAAAAGATTGTAATTAAAATTGAGTATAATTTTGCAGACATTTAGTAATATTTCTTATGTCTTCGCTAGACCCGTTCCAAACCTGTACAACCAGCCAACTGCGAGATCTGCTACGAGGACGTCGTAGAGGGCATAACCAGTGTGAGATTGGAGTGTGGATACCAGTTCCATCGTGTCCAGCAGCTCTTGCAAACATCCGATCTCTTTCCTTTATGCAGACGCCCAATCGATCAAAGCGCCCAAGGCAAACCCCTCGGAGCGCAAGTCCCTATGCATGGAGTAGTGGCAAAAGACCCCTGGACTAACGACCAGACCCAACCGCCGTCGAACAACCAGGGAGCCGTGGGCGGGGAAGCTCCGGTTGAAGGAGCACCGGCAGATGCACCAACAGCGCTTTCAAACACCACGGTCAACGACACAATTTTGTCCTTATTGCAAGGGCTGTCCGACAGGATCGGACACATGGAGAGAGATTTCCAAGACCTCAGGAGCAGCCAGCACCCCAGCCGCGCAAGAACTCCACCGGGCTGGGAACCAAATTCAAGTGCGGCTATGCCCACCTCTAGACTGGTTGATGATTGGAATCTCCCCCGAGGGAGCTCGGGAATGTATCCCAGATTCCCAGAGTATCGACCTCGGTACAGTACCGCACCCCCACCGATACCGACGATGCACAACTCAGTTCCGTACAGCAGGGCTACCAATCAAGCGAATCGCCCCGCGAACTTTGCGAAGCAAGCCCGAGACCCAGCACCACGCATAATGGAGAGTTGGCGACTCAGCTTCACCGGCTTTAACTCGGCGACACCAGTGGACAGATTCCTGTCCCGGATTCAGGCTCTAGTCGCCAGTACGCTTAGAGGCGACTTCTCGGCTTTTCTTCGACACGCACACCTCTTATTCAGCGGGGATGCTGCCGAATGATACTGAAGTTTCAAGGAATCCGTAACACACCCCGATTGGAATTCTATCTGTGCAGCTTTTCGCAACCACTTTGATGACGGCCTGGATGAAAGAGAATTGCGTGAACAACTACAGAAACGCAAACAAGACTCCCACGAACCATTTGACCAGTATTATACCAGTATACTACGCCTAAGCACTCGGTTACGAACTTCTATACCCGAGAACGAACTGGTGGAAATCATCAGGGAGAACATGCGTTGGGAGCTTCAAAACAGTCTCCTTCATGTGCCAATATACACCGTGCAGGGCTTACGTATCCATGCCCGTAGACAGGAACGGCTAGATCAACGGCGAGGAACCTTTCGTCCACAACCTCGCATGACGAAACCTAGTCAACGAAGCAATCATACTGCAGAATTAGCAGCAGCTGATCACGTAGATACGGAGCCGACACATATCCCGAGTACCGGAGTCCCCCTGGATCGCGAGTCCGAACTAGCAACTGACCGACCTTTTGTCGAGGTAGTTGCACGCCCGACGGTCTGTTGGAACTGCCGACAACCGGGTCGCAGGTTCTCTGCATGTCCAGCGGAACCGACGGTCTTCTGTTACCGTTACGGAAAAGCGGACACGTATGCCCCAGATTGCGCAGATTGCAAGTTGCGAAAACACTTGCCAGCGAGTGCCGCAACCACCCGTCGGTACTCCTAAAGCCCGAACGGACAGATACTGAGCCTATTGCTATGTGTAACCAAGCCCCAGGTACGACCCCAACTTTGCTGATTCGCACCGCCAAACACAGTCCTCCTGAAGTTCCGCAGCCGACGTCACGCGTTATTGAGCCGGACGTTCAGGGGAATGCTAACGAGACGAAGGTCCCCTGGCATGCTAAGCCCTTTCATGTTAGACTGCGGGATTATCTAGCTACTCGTCAGTGCATCTTCAATGAGGAGATGGTTATAACTACTCCGCGAAAGAAGCGAGGCACGCATCGGATGCGGAGCTTCTGGAGAAGGGAATACGTTGCGGGCGATACACTTGACGAATTATTGAAGGACGACGTTCGCCCGTACGCTTTAGCGACTGGTAGGCTTGATTGACACTGGGGACAGTGTTAACTGCATATCAGCCGATTTTGCAGGAGAGGTCCTGACGACTCACGCAGATCAAATGCACCATGTTACTACCTGGTTAAGGAACTCGTCACTCCGTAGTGGGGAAACTTACGACGGATGTTATCTTTAAAGGTGTGTCCAAGTCCCTGGAATTCTACATTCTACATTTTCGGACGAAGTCCATCCCTAGGTAAAGGTTCTCTGTTAGTTGGGGTATCTAACAGAGAACCTTTACCTAGGGGTGGACTTCGTCCGAAAATTTAATTTGGCCGCGGCATTATTTTCTAGCTCGATACTTGACTCTGTCGCCACTGTCTATGACGCGACCCCAACGTCTCACTCACTTCGACATGCACTGGATGCGAATCAACAACTGCGACTCGACTCGGCTATATCGGCTTTTCCATCGCATGAGAAGGAAGGTCTCGGCAGGACAACCTTGGTGTCTCACACAATAGATGTGGGGGATGCTAAACCCCTCAAGCAGAGACATTTTGCCATATCTCGATTACCTAAAGCCCATTTCATTGAGCTTGGACCTCAAAGTCGCTTTCTGCCAAATCTTTTTAGATCCTGGCACAAAAGAGAAGACAGCCTTCACAGTCCGCGGTCGCCCACTGTACCAATTTGTGACCATGCCATTTGGACTGTGTAATGCCCTTCAAACAATGACGCGCTTTATGGATAAGGTGATACCACCGCATTTACGGCACCAAGTTTTCGTATACTTGGACGACCTATTGCTTATAACCGAGATCTTTGACGAACACATCAGCCTGCTTCAGGAAGTGGCTTTGCACATCGGGAAAGTAGGGTTAACCATCAACATACAGAAGATCAGTTCGTAATGACGGAGCTAAAGTATTTGGGTCACATTATTGGCCATGGCAAAAACAAAACCGACCCGGACAAGACACAAGCGATTGATGCTTTTCCACTGGCCAAGACCACCAAGCAGTTACGCCGATTCCTAGGTTTATGCGGATGGTACCAACGATTCGTAAGTGAGTACGCAACCATCACCACACCCTTGATGGACATGCTGCGTAAGGAACGAAAGTTCGTCTGAGAAGGGCCCAGCTTGCGAGCCTTCGAAGAGCTAAAGAAGAGTCTGACAACAGCCCCCGTACTACATAGCCCGGACTTTAGTAAACCGTTCTCAATCCAATGTGACGCTAGCCAACTTGGGGTGGGAGCAGTCTTAGTCCAGGTTACGCAAGACGACGAGGAGGAGCCTATAGCCTTTATGTCACAGAAGTTGAATCCGGCCCAGCGGAACTACACGGTCTCGGAGCAGGAATGCTTGGCGGCGAAACGTTTTCGAGCATATGTTGAGGGTCACCCCTTCGAAATCGTTGCGGATCATACGTCCCTAAAGTGGCTGATGAGCCAAACTGGCCTCCATGGCTGTTTGGCCAGATGGGCCTTGAAATTACAGGCGTTTGACTTTACGATTCGACACAGGAAAGGAAGCCAACATGTGGTACCGGACACCTTATCGAGGATGTTTGCCCCTGAAGGAGCCGAGTTGGCCCAGGAGGACGACAGCCCCCTATTGATCGACCTGGACCATCCCGCCTTCAAGTGGGCAGGCTACACCCAGCTGATGCATACTATTCAGAACCAATTACCACAGCTGCCAGAACTACGGGTGACGGAGTGATTTATATACAACCGGATGTGTTAAGAATTTTCATTTGATGGTAACATTCATAAGATAGAATAGATGTTTGCCTTGCACGATTGTAAGTAATGAGTGTGAGCTGAAAGATATCAGGGGTGATAATTACTGAACGATATTATTTAATAGCAAGATTGAAATTGAATGCTTAGATGGCCCAGTGCTATAGATTTAAATTGAAATGGCGACGGGTGTTGAAAATGAAGGATTCTCAGTCTTGAATATCTTTAACGCATTTAAAAATCTAATTAAGTGTAAGTTTAGCGTACTTAACAAATCATTGTAACCCGGTGAATAACTTGATAATGAATGATTTTTATAAAGACATGAAAGAAGTAAGTTTTTCCCTTTCCTTATAGAGGCATTGTTTGGTTAAGAAACAATGATTTGGTTCGAGAAAATCTTCAAACCTCCAAGCCGCCTGTGTAGTTGGATTTCCTTATGACTGAAATGCAGAGCTTGAAAATGATGATTTTGCATACTTGGTCATTTTTACTGGTATCATTTGTTGTCATTTCTAGTGTTGTAGGTGATTCTACCACTGGATGCATTATTTCACAATGAAGTCATTCAAGTGTACGCGAATTTTCCATAAGAATTTATGATGCTAATATGAGAGTTCTCAAATCATTATAGAAAATCCATATACAGGGTCTAAATAATAAGTAACCGGACTGACCTCAGGAAATTTTTTATTGGCAAAATATGTACAATTTTTCTTTAGAAATCTTCAAAGTAGTCCCCATTGGAGTCGATAACACGCTGATACCGGATGTTCCAATCCCCGAACGCCCCCTGGAAGTCGGCAACCTCGATGCTGTCTAGAGCCCTCGTCGTAGCACGTTGAACGTTTTCCAGAGTCCCGAGCAGCGTCCCCTTAAGGTGTCTCCTGATCTTGGGGAACAGAAAGAAGTCCGCTGGTGCCATGTCCGGGCTGTAAGGAGGCTGTGGCAACGTTGCCCTCGACTGTTTGGCCAACTGCTCGGTGACGAGCAGGCAGGTTTGCGACAGAGCATTGTCGTGATGGAGGATCCACGAATCGGTAATCTCCGGACAGACTCGGCGAACCCGGGCGGTTAGTCGACGGAGCACCTCTCTGTAGTACTGCCCGTTTACAGTTTGGCCGGGTGGCACAAACTCTTTGTGGACAATGCCTTTCACGTCAAAGAAAGCAATGAGCATCGACTTCGCCTTCGATTTGCTCATGCGCGCTTTTTTTCGGTCGTGGTGACGCTGGTGTGTGCCATTCCGAACTCTGCCGCTTCGTCTCAGGATCGTATTCGAAAACCCACGTATCGTCTCCTGTAATAACGTGGTTAAAAACTCTGGTTCGGTTGCTCGATCGTACGCTCCATTTTCACTCCGACGACGTAACTGAACACGCACTTCGCTCTCGCTCGATGCTATCTCTCCAAGCGCTTGGAGGCAACTGCTGCAGCCCGGTCCCCTTTACCTAGTCCCCCACCACCACTACAGCACCAGATACCGGTTAGCAGACGCTTTGACGGCGCGGGGCGGTTACTTATTATACAGACCCTGTATGTTATCCTGATTCTGTAAATAAATAGACCTTCCTACGCATCTGTAAACCTTTGGCTGCACTCAAGAATTTTTAAATATGTATATAGCTTTGTGCGAAACAACCGCACACCGGATCCATATTAAATAACTCACCACACTTTCATTGATTTCGCATGGTATATTTGTATTGACATTTTTTTTAAACTATTGCTTAGAAAAAAATATATAAAATTTACCCACAGCAAAAAAAATAGATGCAACTTATATGTATTTGACGACACATTTTTTTAAAGACTAATAGTTTCATATTTTCATCGAATGCAACAGAGTTCATGTACAACACAGAGAATGAAGAATTAACACGAGAATAAAAAGAAAACATAGAAAAAAATATTGTAGACAATGCTGAAAGTATGAAGAACTTGTTAAAATTTAGACGCTTCATATAAATATGTATAGTAAATATATACTCGTAAATAATGTAAGTAGGAATGTGAATTTGAATGAATATAATATTTACAATTAAATAGGAAAAAAACAAAAGTTGCATGTAAGGTTAAGAAAAGGTCAAACAAGAAGCTCGTGAGATTCGATTTAGATGATTTATTAAATACAAGTAACAGATCTTAAGATTAATTTATGATTGAAGAAACAAATAATCAAATGAAACACAAAAAAAGATTGTAATTAAAACTGAGTATAATTTTGCAGACATTTAGTAATATTTCTTATGTCTTCCTCTGGCATTTAAATAAAATTATGAATTGCTAGGCCAACTAAGTCTTTCCTTTCCAGCTAAACCGTTTCTTTTCCAGCAGGAGAATGTCGGCGAACGGTGAGTATACCAGTAAGAGGGTAGGGTTCTTGTAATCCGCAAATGGCCGGTTTCGCGTCGCGGTGGGTACGCGGTACCATAGTTCGTTTTGATGTTTTTAATAGAGTAGGATATTTGGAAGTTGGCATTACAGTAGTATATTTTTCGGTACCGCGTCGGAAAAGAAAAGGGAATTTCGGGAACGCGGAATTAAAACCAGTTTTTTTTTGTTGTTGTTTGACTGAATTGAAGTTACATAAATTCGGAATAAAATAGAGATAGGTTTCGTTTCCGTATGGTTGTATTTTAGATGCGTTTAAAATGGGCATGTAATGGTGGCTGAATTAATGTAATCAAGCATAATCCATTTAAAAGACCTGCGACCGAAATCCTCTCCGAACTAGCTGGCCGACAAGGGGCTTTAGTGTTACAAAGAAGAAGATGATAGATTTGAAGACAACTAGATCCGATAGCGCATTTGTGAATACATTCCCGGAAAATGCGCTCTAGTCGTCCGAACTAGTAATTAAACATTGATCGTGCCTTTCAAATTACATTCCTAAACAATGAAATTGTAGTGAATAAAGTGTTTTCATAATGTCCGTGAAGGACCGCAGCGATGTTCTGCTGCCTCGGCAGAGGAAGGTGTTGGTTCCTGCCGAGAATGCCCTCGTCCGGAGACGCGTGAATGCGCTGGCAGGCTAGCATTGCGGTGTCGTGGGGCGGGTTCGTTTCCCCGGCACGAGGACTCACTACAAAACATTTCGCATTCACGAATTGCTTGCAGAAGATCAACAGAGGACGACCGAAGTCGCAAATATGTAGATAACCTCCACGAAGGAATTACAACTTGTTGCGAGAACAAGTGCAACCTGACAAGAAAGACTAATTTGGGGTTGACCTCGTCTTTACCCACATACATTCAGGGCCCACAAATGAAAGAGGGGCAACCGGGTGGTGGTGGAGCCCCTTCATGCCCACCCAACCGGAATAAATCCAATGTTAAATCGTTGAGGTGGCCAGGTATTCCTCTTCTGAGTGGAAAACTCATACAACTTGAATTATATGAGCTTTCCCATCAGAGGGGGAGTACCCCGGTGACCAATTTATGTCATAGAATTATACAATTGAATTGCATAACTCTATGCCATAAAAAGGCACTTGGCTTGGGCCACTCAACCCATAAAGTCACCTGAAACAAAAAGGATTAAATTGTACCCGGTGACTGACTCATATTTTGAGGGGGAAGCCTGCCACCGTACCGGGTCCTATACTCGGTCAGAAAAACCGGAAGGGAAAAGACCAATTTCCTAGTTTAATTCTTCATTTTTATTTTTCGTTCCCTTTGGTTATCACAAAATAATATAAGCTTCTCCACGACAAACCAAATTTAACAAAGATAGAACGATTAAGAGTAATAAATAAATTATTGCTGATAAGATACTCGTATATCGGATATACTTTGAATAATTATATAAGAAAAAATATTAATAAATAAATTAAATCAAAAGGACTCACCGCATGATCCGTCGAGCGCTCGATGGGTGCTGGATACGTCCTGAAAATCTTCGTTTTTGGTTAGGTTAAACGCTATAATGTACTTCGATAATGGTTTAAGGTCGAATAATTCACCTATCACTATAAAAGTTCTTTGGCCGAATGCCATTCAAAAATTTAGTAAGCAAATCACTTGAAACGGGCGCTAGTGTGAATCCGTTTTCAAGAATTGTTCGTAATTCTTCTCATCCATAAGTTTATCAATTTCTGAAGTTTCGCCGCGCTTCACTTTGAATAACCAGCCTTTTCATAGCACGATGTATTTCTTGACCCTGGGGTATCCTCAACTGATATGTTCTTCTCTACCACAGTTCCTGACACAGGAGAATATAATTCACTCGCTAGCGGTGGGTGCAGAACACAAAATCATTTCGATGATTGTGGGGCCAGTTGAATACGCTGCAACACGAGGAACTGTCGATCCGATGCGCTTTGAATGCCAGGAATGGCGAACGGTTTCGCGTCGCGGTGGGTACGCGGTACCATAGTTCGTTTTGATGTTTTTAATAGAGTAGGATATTTGGAAGTTGGCATTACAGTAGTATATTTTTCGGTACCGCGTCGGAAAAGAAAAGGGAATTTCGGGAACGCGGAATTAAAACCAGTTTTTTTTTGTTGTTGTTTGACTGAATTGAAGTTACATAAATTCGGAATAAAATAGAGATAGGTTTCGTTTCCGTATGGTTGTATTTTAGATGCGTTTAAAATGGGCATGTAATGGTGGCTGAATTAATGTAATCAAGCATAATCCATTTAAAAGACCTGCGACCGAAATCCTCTCCGAACTAGCTGGCCGACAAGGGGCTTTAGTGTTACAAAGAAGAAGATGATAGATTTGAAGACAACTAGATCCGATAGCGCATTTGTGAATACATTCCCGGAAAATGCGCTCTAGTCGTCCGAACTAGTAATTAAACATTGATCGTGCCTTTCAAATTACATTCCTAAACAATGAAATTGTAGTGAATAAAGTGTTTTCATAATGTCCGTGAAGGACCGCAGCGATGTTCTGCTGCCTCGGCAGAGGAAGGTGTTGGTTCCTGCCGAGAATGCCCTCGTCCGGAGACGCGTGAATGCGCTGGCAGGCTAGCATTGCGGTGTCGTGGGGCGGGTTCGTTTCCCCGGCACGAGGACTCACTACAAAACATTTCGCATTCACGAATTGCTTGCAGAAGATCAACAGAGGACGACCGAAGTCGCAAATATGTAGATAACCTCCACGAAGGAATTACAACTTGTTGCGAGAACAAGTGCAACCTGACAAGAAAGACTAATTTGGGGTTGACCTCGTCTTTACCCACATACATTCAGGGCCCACAAATGAAAGAGGGGCAACCGGGTGGTGGTGGAGCCCCTTCATGCCCACCCAACCGGAATAAATCCAATGTTAAATCGTTGAAGTGGCCAGGTATTCCTCTTCTGAGTGGAAAACTCATACAACTTGAATTATATGAGCTTTCCCATCAGAGGGGGAGTACCCCGGTGACCAATTTATGTCATAGAATTATACAATTGAATTGCATAACTCTATGCCATAAAAAGGCACTTGGCTTGGGCCACTCAACCCATAAAGTCACCTGAAACAAAAAGGATTAAATTGTACCCGGTGACTGGCTCATATTTTGAGGGGGAAGCCTGCCACCGTACCGGGTCCTATACTCGGTCAGAAAAACCGGAAGGGAAAAGACCAATTTCCTAGTTTAATTCTTCATTTTTATTTTTCGTTCCCTTTGGTTATCACAAAATAATATAAGCTTCTCCACGACAAACCAAATTTAACAAAGATAGAACGATTAAGAGTAATAAATAAATTATTGCTGATAAGATACTCGTATATCGGATATACTTTGAATAATTATATAAGAAAAAATATTAATAAATAAATTAAATCAAAAGGACTCACCGCATGATCCGTCGAGCGCTCGATGGGTGCTGGATACGTCCTGAAAATCTTCGTTTTTGGTTAGGTTAAACGCTATAATGTACTTCGATAATGGTTTAAGGTCGAATAATTCACCTATCACTATAAAAGTTCTTTGGCCGAATGCCATTCAAAAATTTAGTAAGCAAATCACTTGAAACGGGCGCTAGTGTGAATCCGTTTTCAAGAATTGTTCGTAATTCTTCTCATCCATAAGTTTATCAATTTCTGAAGTTTCGCCGCGCTTCACTTTGAATAACCAGCCTTTTCATAGCACGATGTATTTCTTGACCCTGGGGTATCCTCAACTGATATGTTCTTCTCTACCACAGTTCCTGACACAGGAGAATATAATTCACTCGCTAGCGGTGGGTGCAGAACACAAAATCATTTCGATGATTGTGGGGCCAGTTGAATACGCTGCAACACGAGGAACTGTCGATCCGATGCGCTTTGAATGCCAGGAATGGCGAACGTGTTTCCGTAACCAGCTCGTCCCAGACAATGATCAGTAGAGCGGGGGGGGGGTTGCCAAAGCCTTGAAAACGAACCAAACGCGGCATCCGCTAATTAGTACTGCTCCAGTGCTGGTTCTTCGGACGGATTGAAATCGTCATCGAAATGGGGCTTGGGTATTGTATGTGTACGAGTAGTTATCAATCGCTGTAATCACGGCAGACCATGGCGTAATTGCGGCTTGTCCTCAATTCAAATGGCGTTGGGTACCCGTATTTATCCTTGCACTATCAACACCGTGATTGCATTGAGAAAGTTTTGGTCAGCTCTAGGTGCACGGCGACTGGTAATAATTAATAGAAAAGTTCACATCACCAGAGTATTCCCCGCAAATTTCAATTGTTGGCTGTTTCGACTCACCAATAAGTTCGTAAACACACTCTCTTATTTTAAAATCTATCACGCGCGCAGATAACAGATATTTGTTCTTCGCACATCACGTATATTTTTATTTTATAGTTACAAATAGTTTTAGATTAAGTTTATGTTGAATCGTCATTTGAAGTGTTTGCACGTTATGAAAATGATTTAATACACATGCCTTGTTTTAAATACTAGTGTGCACTATTTTAATTTTTAATGATAATTTTAGTTTAATTGTAGGTAGGGTTGCGTTTGGGCCAATAAAAGTTTAATATATTAATAATTGGTTAAGAACTTAATGAACTTGTTATGTCCCGCCGAATAAACAGATACGACATTGTATAACTTGTATAGAATGCTTATCGCCTCCTCAGGATTCACCACTGAATCACTAAAAGCTGGCATTTTACTTTCGTTCAGGGAATCTGATTCCAAGGAATATTCACTTACTCCCGCAAGGTTCCGGAATCCTTCACGTCTTCCCGCTAGATTCGTTCTTGCTAGTTGCCTGATAAGAGGTTTTAGCCTCGTGATGGCTTGATACTTTGCTATCGGAAATAATTGGAAGTGAAGATGTTTCTGTATTTTGTGATTCTCTAGGAGTATCCCAACTGCTGGTTGATTGGTAATCGTGGTCTAGCACCGTGCTATCTACAGATTTCTTTCCCGAAGTACGATTACCACGCGTTTTGCAATAGTAACTAAGCAGGTTAGGCTTATTTTGCGTAGTAGACAACTGTGCAGCTAAATGATTTGATTGTTGCTGTTCGGTTGCTTTACCGAAGATTTGGTTTGGAGGCTCCTCGTTTTGAGATATTGTTGGATTTCCAACGACTGTTGCAGCACTATGTTCCTTTCCAACACGAACGTTATTTACTTGCTTTGATCGATGTCTGCCGTAAGTTGTGGGCTGGGGTACTGAAGTCGTCTGAGGTTCGCGATCGTGTTCTAGAAGCTACACAATCCGTTTGGACGAGTTGTTTTTCTTCTTACTTGAATCCTTCTGGTGAGATTTATCGTGTTCTCGATTAGTGTTATTATCGGATGGGTTCTGGCGACGTCTCTTGTGACTTGAATGTGTCGGTAAATCTTCACAACTTGGCAACGAGTTTCGGTCCGATATCCGTTTTCGTTCAAATCTTTTGGGGTGCAGGATTTGGTGATTGAGATTTATACGACCTAATAGATCCACTCGTGTTGGTCCTATTTTCTAACAGGCGTTGTTGTCGACGTCACTGTGTTGCCAACGTTACACAAGGAGTCGGTGTTGGCTTCGTTATGTGTCGATTTTGTTCGTAGACTTCGCGAGTTTTTCCCCGATTTGTGTTTTTGCTACTATTTTGGTGGCTATTGTAATGTGAATGGCTACTGGAAGCTTGTGAACCTGGCGCCGTGGTCGTGTTGCTACGATGCCCCTCCGTCGCTGCCGAGAGCAATTGATTGTTAACGGGTTCGGCCATAGACGACACTTAACCGTTCACTCTATGTCACTAATCATGCCCCTGAAGCGAATTTTTCCTGTCCTTGTCCTATTTAATGTTTTGATTATACCGAAAATTGTGGGGGAGAAGGGAGTTGATCGATGTGAACAACACTAGTTCCAATGTCTAGGGTACCCCTTTTTTATATGCCGTTTGGGTAAGGTGACTGTGGCAGTGTGCGTAATTTCTACTCGAATTATTTATCAACCAAAATATTGACCGCACTACAAACGCAACCGGAATTTCCATCAAATTTCGCCGTTACTAATTGGGTTTTTATTTGTTCGCAACGATGCGACAATAAAGGAAATCAATACTCACAAAAAGTTGCCATACAAATAACAGTAGAGTTCACATTTCGCATTGCACACACACTCCCTATCCCGACGTATCTTGATTCCGGATGTGCTTTTAATACATGAAGGAGCTCCAATGAGGGGTAGCTTATAATATGAACACATTCTTGGCCCTTGATAAGGAAAAATAAATCACTGGTATTATTCCATGCTATTTCACTAACCTGTTATAATGTTTCACAATAAAACTGTCTATTGCGGCATTTAGAGTTTCGTTCTCCATTTGGTTGGTTTGCCGCTGCTTCGTAAAATTGAATCGAGAATTCGAAAATATCTACACCTCAGAACAGATATTTTCCCAAACAAAATAGCACAATTTCCCAAAAATTCCGATGGAAGCAATATTTAGGCGCGAAAGACTTGACAAACGTTGGCGTCAAGTCTAGAGAATTAACGAACACGAATTTTCTCGAAATCTTCACAAGACCTTCGACATCATTGAGTCACCACTATTTTCTATTTAAACTCAACTGCGATAATAAATAACTAAACAAACCAATCGATCACGATATTATAACACTCAAGTATGCTATTGAAATTCCCGCCAAAATATCGCGAGAACAGTTATCTGCACTGTACTTCGCGCTCGTATCGAGATTTTTTCCAGTTACACCGACTACGGGTGCGAGCAAGCTCCCCAATAGGCAAAAAGAATGAAACAGCGGCAAACCATCGAACCAACACACTTTGCAAACCGTTCTCTCGCTCGTTCACCCACACTTGTCTAGGACTAGCCAACATTCTTATGACACTTAAAATTATTTTGAACTCGCTATCAGCGCTAGCAATCAGATTTCTAATTAATTCCCTGAGACAATTTTCATTTCTTCACTGAATAATGTCCATTTGTGTTTAACACAACACGCAAGTCTGATTGCCCCGGCACTCTGCCTAAAACACTTAACTACTCGCAACGGCACCATACCAGCGGACCTGTGTCCGTCACTATTTTGCTTTCGCCTAGTGTGTACCGTACGTACGTGACGGTTGAGGTATGCTAATGTCGGACCGTACGAAGAACAGGAACATTATTTTTCACGGCTTGAAATAAAATTTACGTAGATCGATACGCGAAAGTGTCGAAATTGCAAAAACATTATATTATTCACTCGGACTCCGCGGAGTATGTCGATAGCTCCCGACAGCAGAACTTTCGTCATTCCCGTTGGTATACTGAGAATGAACACACTAATTAAAACTATTAGCGAAAGCCTTTTAATGATAAATGTGAATAAACTTTCGAAACAAGCTAGAACGGAAAGTCTTCTAACCCGCAGTAAAAGCCAAACGCGACAATAGAATTAAAATCCCGCGGACACCACGCTCAAAAGCAATGGCTGTTTGTTTCGTACTCCTCTGCCTGCTCGTGTTTTGCCGCCGCGCGCACACTCCGGCGCTCGTCAGTGCAATCATTTATTTGTTACACTCGCGCATGCTGTGTTCAATGCACTTAAAAATAGCGAGTCATTTTCAAAAACATCAGCTATTAAATTTTGATATTTTTGATGCACCTTCACATATTCTCGACAAATTGAATGTGAATATTTTCACCTTTCAGCGTAAATATTGTTTCAATGCCCTCCTTTTTGATATGATCGAGGAACATTTGTTTGAGCATATCCTGCCATCGATCTGGTATGGGTTTCAGGAGGACGTACATATTCCGTAGATCTTTTCGTTTCTCTTGTGATACCATATCTTTGCATTCAGAATAAAGGAAATCAAGATGGTCATTTATAAATCGCTCTTCACACTCCTGACCTCTTCAGTTACTACAAAATCTTGAGGTAACTTTATATAAATTTCTACCGCTTGCTTACTAAATGGCTTGCCGCTAAATGTGTTTATAAAAGCCGCCAAACAACTGTTCGGGAATAACAACACGTTGGGTAATTAGTTGGAATGCGCACTATCCGATACACGGAAATCTTGAACTGAACTTGGATCCCGTCCAACACCGGTTTGCTAAATTTCAAATTATCCAAATGATATTTGTGTGACAGAAATGAGTACACTGGAGCAAAGTGAAAATGCAAAGGAACAATCCTCCATACCGCAAATTACCGTTCACATTTTGAATTGAAATTTCGCGATGAACTGTTCAATTCTGGTGGCACAAGTGTTTCCCCAACATCTATCCGATAATTGGTCGTCACAGATTTACGGGCGACAACCGTCACGCATGAAATTTGCATGCACCGCCCCAATCCTCACTTCCCATTAGAGAATCTTCACCGCAAGATGTTTTACGGATTGTGATGCGGAGAGATTCTTAGAATCACTTCTCGTGAATAATATGCTACGCTCGTTTGGCAAATACTACGGATTGGAAACTGTCTTTGCATCGACCTTCACTTCTCTTTTTTTCACCCCCTTCAAGTGACGATAGTAGCTTTTTGCGCTGTGCGAAACTGCAGCGTGCAAGCGGTCAGATTCTCCTCTGGAGAATTTCTCGTTAATTCTTCAATTTTTAACAGAATCCCAACATCCAATTTAATCAACAGTGAAAATCCGCCGTCGAAATGTCAACTCAGTCTTGTCTTTGAGTTGACTGCTACAGGAGTGGCTGCCATTTCCACAACCTGCGCTGCGCAAAAGCTGTTGCTACAATTTCCACAACCTACCTTAGGGAAAAACCTATTACTACAGGCCAGCTGATTTTCTCGCGATATTAAGGAAGGGAGGATTGCGAAAAAGGAGTTGAAGACTCATCGTCGGATAGCGAGTTTGTAATCCGATCAGGAAAAAAAGTAAAGCAAGTGTCGGGCGGACAGACCGACGCAAGGGCTTTCGACTTGCTGCTGATTGACGGACGAACGTAAGAGCTTTGAACTAAGTGCAGACGGATGAACAAACGTATGTGCTTAAACTAAATACAGGGTGCGGCAGCATAACTTCCTTTTTTGAAATGCCCGCCCTTTGCGGCAGCATAACTTCCTTTTTTGAAATGCCCGCCCTTAAAGTGCTAACTGTTATAGCGCGGCGCTAGTAGTCTCATTCGAGAGAGGTGATTTTAAAGTTTTGCTCATCCCTTGCTTAGTCGCTATCATGCGTTGGAACAGTGCGGAGCGTGCTTTTACCGTTGATACTTTTCGAACGGAAAGTCGGTGAATTTTGAAAAAAGGAAGTTATGCTGCCGCACCCTGTATGAAAGGACGACCGATCGTACGTACGACAATGAGACCAGCCAGGGTTTGTTAATTACCGACGCAAGTCTTTCGCGTGTTACATACCCACTTCTTTGCCAGACATCAATGAGGAGGCAGCATCTAGATCCTACAACCTTGTGTACACGGCTTTTCAAAAAGGGCCGATCCAACTTTGCATTATAGTGGCCAGCTGCGTCACTCTGGCGGAAGTTACAATGGAATACTTCGTTCCCTTTAGAGTATTCCGTCTCAGAAGATCGAGACCTCAGATTGTACTACGCTTCATTTGCGCGTCCTGCGTTGCTTATCTTCTGCCGGATATGTTGGCGGAGTGCGCCTCATCTTTTGTGGTCCTTCAGCGCAACGACGGGGTGTTAGTTGTCTCAGTAGCTTGTACAATTTGCGGTGGCAAATCATGTGCTGTTCGAATTCGGCAAAGTAACGAGAGCCGCCCGTGATATAATGATAAGAAGATCGCAGTGCACAAGTGATTGCGGACAATCTGCGATCCCAATCTTCAATCAATCAATCAATCAAAAGCGCTTTATTCAATACTAATCTTATAAATTTTAAAAGAATATAAAGCAAATTCCAAACAATAACAATAAAAAACTTAATGGCCCAAATGGCTCTCTAAATTTGTACGTTATCATTACACATTTAAAAAAAAAAAAAACTATAGCAAATTCAAATCAATGAAGATTATTACATATTTTTTAAATTTAATTGGAAAAAGGAGAAAAAACCAACCAACACTATTCTAAAATTATTTATAATCTTAACACTACAGTGAACTTTGATCCTACACCTAATATGTTTTAACTTAATTCTAATAAATGCTATCAAAAACTTTATCTTATACTTAAAAAAATCTATAACAATGTTCCTAACCTAAGCGTTTTACCTTATCTCTAACCTAATATAATAAACATAATATAAACCTAACCTATACCTAATTTTTAACAAAAATAAACAACAACACTAAATGTAGCAATAATGAGCTGAAACTCAAAAACTAAATAACGAAAAACACCAAAACTGAAAATAAACACGAATAATTTAGACATTGTCATTCAGCCACC
Source organism: Odontomyia ornata (assembly GCA_963969285.1). NCBI lineage: Eukaryota > Metazoa > Arthropoda > Insecta > Diptera > Stratiomyidae > Odontomyia > Odontomyia ornata. Next base: position 284,934,500 of record OZ017738.1, read on the forward strand.
AATACCTAGATTGCCCCGTCTCAACTCAATCAGCCTCAACGAATCTAGCAAATGAGTACCTCCATTGGAACTGTTGGTCTCGTGAACTCAAATTAGGAGGATATTTTATCTTCTTATCGGTGGCCCGTCGATATATGTGATATATGACTGGGACGCCGTCAGAATCAAAAACATATCGATTCATGTCCAAATACACGAATGCTTCTGGAGGAATGAAGCCAGTAGCGAGGCAAGTCGCAATATACCCGTCTGTAGGGTGGAACGGCTGTGAAATCCAAGGGTTTTCACTCACAGTCACAGATCTTGCGATATGATTCCGAAGAAGTTTCAATATGAAAATATCGAGTCTAGTCACTTCAGCAGTTTGATAAATTCTTCTATTCGATATATAATGTTTCCAATCCGTCTCAGGCTTTCTGTACAAACCAGTACATGCACGAAGACATTTCCTTTCGAAAACTCTTAATTTTTCCATAGTACTAGCACTCTGGTTGTACCAGATCTGACATCCATATGTCAAAACTGGTCTAACCAGTGTCTTGTAACAGATAATTTTGACCTTTTGATCAATGTATCTGGAATGAAAGAGCTATCGAAGGGCCATGACTACTTTTAGTGCCTTACTGAGCATGATTTTCACATGTTCAGTATAGTACAGATACTGATCGAGATAAACACCGAGGTATCGAACACAGGATTTATGTGGAACCCGTTCAAGACTACCCTCACCAGCCATGATGTGGAAATCTTTCCAATTACGTTTCAGGTCTTGACTGACCCCCTGCAGCGTTGTCCGAAACAAGATTGTTTCACACTTTTGCGCATTGATTTTCATTCGCCAATTGTCAGTGTACAGCTGTACATCATTGAACATTTTTTGGAGATTGCTCTGAACTATTGTAGCTTTTCGGTCTGCCGTATAGATGATCAGATCATCAGCAAACGCTACCAATGATCGCGTTGGCGAGACGTTAAAATCAAAGCCGTTCAATAGCTTGCGAATGAAGATTGAAAAGAGCAGAGGCGCAGTAACTGTTCCCTGCTGTAGACCATTCAAGACCTTGAACTCGCGCATTGTTGTCAGATTTCCATCAGTTACAACAAACGATTTCCCGTATAACATATTACACATCATGGCGACAAGGTGTCTGGGGAACTTGTCCTGAAGGAGTTTAAAAATAAGTCCATCTAACCATACCGTATCAAAGCGATCCCAATCTTTTTGGGTTAGATGAACATATGAATGGACCACAGATAAGAGGGTGCCATTCAGCCGTTCCGATGCGTTAGATTGAGGAGAGTATACTGGCGTCAGTTGATGTTCAACGGCGTACTGCTCGAGATCGGAACTGAACTCCGTTGTCCGAATAAAGGTTTTCTGGTACACTTAGCACATGAAACACTCGCTTCTAAAAATTTCAGACAGGTAGAGTCGTGAATTTGCAAATGGGTTCCACCAGTGGGAACTTAGGCAACTGGTCTAGAACGACAATAGCCCCAACGTGTCCCATAGATGATCGAATGCATGCACCGAGTTAATCTATTTACAGACGCTAAAATACGCGCTCTGGAACGTTGAGTTGGCTCATTGAAGGTCGAAGAGGCTGATTTGGAGCTTTAGTGCTTTTGCAAGTTTTACAGGTAGCTACATACTCCTTAACCTGAGAGGACATTTTAGCCCATAAGAAGTACTTCTTAAGGCACCGAAGCGTCCGACTTTAGTGTGCACGGAGGATCAGACTCATCTCCTCCAGCGCCCAGAGCTTCGAAGACACTTCCTGCAAGCTATCGGAACTATCCGAAAAACGAGATCGATACCTGCATGAAGCAATAAAAGCTCCCTGTAGAGCAAAAATTTATCGTATCGATTTACATCAAGTTGATGTAAAAAGGGTGAAATGATCGATTTAAAAAATTTAACAAAGACAAGTGCTTACAGGAGAAAATTAACCTGGACATAATTCGTAGTTACAAAAACAAATTGATTTCGCATAAGTAGGAAAATTAAAAATAATTCTCTCATCTCTTAGCATGGTGGTCGGCACCACCGGTGCGTACCTAATAAGAGTGATGGCCTGATGGTCGAAAACACCTTCTAATATTTTTCTTCTCTAATAATTTTTCAGAAAAATTATTACAGCAATTCAATTATGTAGCTACACACAATAGAATTTTCATAAGTAATATACATTTAATTTTTACTATTGTTTTTTATTTAAAAAATTTGCTAAGAAAAAAACCGAAAAGCTGTTCTTTCGAAACCCCGATTAAACCGAAGATGATAAAAACTGAAAAACCGAAGAATCGGTTTTTTTTATCAGCTCTAGCTTCTTTCCCGTCTTCGTTTAGTTGCATAAGTACAGCACCAACTCCATGTTGACTTACGTCATGGACGGAGAAAGACTTCTTAAAATCAGGGCTGTGCAACACTGGAGCAGATGTCAAAGCTTGCTTGAACTCCTGGAATGCGTTTTGGCTGAGCTCGGACCAGATGAACTTACCTTTCTGGAGCATTTCTGCAAGAGGTACTAACACTGTCGCATAATTCCGAACGAACCTTCAGTACCAAACGCACACTCTCAAGAATCGTCGTAACTGCTAACATTCTTCGGCAAGGGGAACTCATCAATAGCCCGAGTCTTGTCCGAACCGATCTTGATGGTGCTATGACCAATAACATGCCCTAGATACCGCGATTCGGTCATGACAAATTTGCTTTTCTGAATATTGATAGTGAGTCCCGCCTGGCAGCAGAAGAAGATGTTGGTCGAACGTTTCTGGGATGGATAGGAGATCATCTAAGTACGCGAACATTTGGTGTTTCAAGTGAGGTGGGATGACTCTTTCCATCATCCTGGTCATCGTCTGCGGTGCGTTACACAGGCTGAATGGCATACTGACGAACTGGTATAAGGGTCGTCCAGGCACTGTGAAAACCGTTTTATTCCTTGACCCGACATCGAGTGGAATTTGCCAGAAAGCATCCTTGTAATGCAGTTTGCTTTCAGCAGTCTTCCCAAAATTCCCTCGATGAGTGGAGGAGGGTACGTATCTTTAACAGCCACCGCATAGGCTTTCCGAGCATCCAGACAAAGACGCACCTTACCTGGTTTTACCACCAAGGTTACTGGAGAGGACCAGGCACTTTGTGATTCCTCTATAACCCCCAACTCTAGTATCCTGCCCAACTCCGCTTACATTAGCTTTTCCATGGCCGGTGAGATTGCGTAGTGTCTCTGTTTTATTGGCTTGCTATCCCCCGCTTCAATAACATGTGAGACCAAAGTAGTACAACCAAGGCATCGTGTAGCGTAAGATGGAAAAGCCGCGAAGGATGCTTCCAGGCTTTCTTGTTGGTTGTAAGTTAACTCTTGTCTGTCCGGTGTAGAAGTAAGTTCGTGGATATGGCTGGTGCTCAGGCGTGAATTCAGGAATAAGTCGGTGGCCAAACCAAATTGTAGGACCAAATCGGCCCTGAGATACGCGTTCTGGGTCAGTAAGGGAACGATATAAAATTTGAATTTTTGGTTTGTGCCATCAGCTGTACTGATGTCAGAGCGCCCAGGTTTTATCATAGTAGGGTGTTAATAGGGTACCTTCGAGCCGAGGCTCGAGGCAAGACAACGACTACTTGCACCGGTGTCGATTACCACGACAGCGATTTTGCCCAACACTTTGATTGTTGCGTAAAGTCTAGTGTCATTCTCAGAAAGCTGCAAGATGTTACTTACGAAGAGAGTTTGACGCTAGGTGCGCACTCTCTTACGGAAGTTCCTCCAACGATGAGTTGACCATTTCGTTCTGTGCAGTCGAGAAGTGACCTCTTCTGGCCCAAATATCCGTTCACGAGCTGCATGGTATTCTTGCAGCCGAATGTAATACGGCTTTATTTCACGAGTCATTGACTGTCTGGGCTCTCCTGATAGTCCGAGAGATGGTCGCTTGAACATTATCTTTGGAGAGATCTCCGAGAGAGAGGGAGCCTCCGCCTTCACCGGTGTCATGTCAGATGTGGTATCGTCAGAGCTGGCATTCGCGGTAGTCGCCCGCCAACATTTGGTCGATCAATATCTCCACCCGAGAAATGAAGACTTCTATCGCTAGGGTGTCTGGTTCCCCACTGAAATGTAGATGCCAACCCTTTACCATGCCGGGGATTTCGGTCGGCTTTATTCGATGTGGGTAATACTGAGGTCCACGCTGCTCAGGACGAGCCACAGGACCAAAACTTGGTGGTTGGACCTGACTGAGCCGGGGTTGGTATGTCGGGGCAATGGGGTTCATGGAGGAGCTGGGCACGGTCCGCGCTGGCCCAGATTGCCGACCTATGGGAAATTCCCAAGTGTTGGGATCCAAGTCCCATTACGTCTATCCGGATGGTCAGGTTTTACATTATTGCGTACATATCCAAGACCGTCACATCCACGAATACTGTAGGCCGTGGTGCTCCAGTGGTGGAATCGCTTCAGCGCCCTCTATGGCTCCTAAATCAGCTATAGGTGGTGATGCTTGGTCCCGGTGGATTGAATCTTTTGGTATCCCTCCTTGCGTAAGGGTTGTACTGTGGTTTGTATGGGCTGCCTACAAAGTGGACAATCGTTTGCGGTCTCAAGGTGACGTTGCAGGCGATTCTGGTGGAATCTATTACCGCACTGCAACATCCGCACAGTTGTGCAATCATCTAATGCCCGCTGGCATATCACGCAAAGCGGCGCCGGGCCAGCGTCAGAGCGGAGACATTCGTATCGTAGGCATTTTAACCGGGATTAATGGTAGGGAAGTGTTAAATAGCTAACAAGTTTAAAGTGATAAATATATATATAACAAAAAATAAAATAACCGACTACAAAATGCCCTAAAAAAGATGAAATAAATTTTATGGAAGAGGTGCCATATCAGTTTGCCCATTTCTTTTGTAATTGTGCACATGCAGGAAGTTTTTATGTGGAAATGGAGAAATTGATTTAGCACTGCTTCCATAAAATTTATTTCATCCTTTTTAAGGCATTATGAACTTATTTTCCCTTTTTTTTAAGTTTTTTTTCCACCGTTTTTAAGTGGCATCTTTTAAAATTCTGTTTCTTGAATACGTTGTATCATGTACCCGTATATAAAAAAAATTGTTTTTATTGACTGCCATGCAAAACTCACTACTGCTAAAGTCTGTAGCGTTCATCTCCCTTGTGCTTCATACTTGAATGTTCTTTTGGGTAGCCCGTTCTCTTCCATTATTTCTCTATGGCCTGCTCATTACAATTTTCGGAATACTTTGGGTTTAAATCTGTCCGCTGCCTTTTTGGTCTCGCTCGTCACGAGTCAAACCTGAGCTATGTAATAGCTCAGGTTTGACTAGTGATTTGCGAATACGTAGCTTATTTAGCTTCTGCACAACTCTGGGTCTTAGCTTATATATATATATATATATATATATATATATATATATATATATATATATATATATAAATATATATATATATATATATATATACATATATACGTAAATATAAATTTATAGATAAATATATATTTATATATATATACATATATATATATATATATATATATATATATATATATATATATATATATACATATATCTTCTTCGTAGCACTACAGCCACTCTCGGGCCTTCGCTTCCTGCAAATAGCGCCTCCAACTGTCTCGGTCCATTGACCGCGTCCTCCAATTTCGAAATCCGATGAACTGTCTTCGTCAACCGAATCTGACCAGCATCTTCTGGGTTTCCCCACTGGTCTTCGCCCTTCAGTTCTCCCAACGAATACGTTTTTGGGTATCCGTTATTCGTCCATACGATTCATGTGTCCAGCCCATTGCAGCTTCCGCAGTCTTACAATCCTTGAGACCTCAGGCTCGTCAAAAATTTTATACAGCTCATGGTTGCATCGAATTCGCCATCAGTCCCCGTCTAGCTTCGCTTCTATTATTCGCCTCAGGACCCGCCACTCAAAAACCTTCAATATATTTAGGGATGCTTGGGTTAGGGTCCATATTTCACGCCCATAGCATAACACAGGTCTTATCACCGGTTTGTATGCATGGAGCTTTGTTAGAACTGAATAAAATATTTTATTTGCGAGCTGTATTCTTCGGCGTCTTTCGACTCTTCAGTTGTTGATGACCGTGACAAAATATTGACGTCGTCCGAATAGGCTACTACTTGGCTCGACTTGTATAGTAATGTACCTCGTGTATCGACAGGTAGCTTTCTTATGCTGTACTTCAGAGCCAAATTGAATAACAATGGGGGCCAGCCCATCTTCCTGCTTTAGTCCGATATTTGTGTCAAAGGCATCGGTGAGTTGGTTATTGATTCGAACTTGGGAGGTCGTCGACGTCATTGTCATGTTGGAAAGATGGTCTAATTTGGCTCGGATGCCAAAGCAAAGCATTATTTGGTACAGTACGTTACGATCAATACTGTCGAATGCTTGCTTAAAGTCAACAAAAATTTGATGTACGTCTATGTTGAACTCCCAGCATTTTTGAAGTACCTGCTTGACTGTGAACAATTGGTCTATTGTCGATCTACCTGTTCTAAAACCACCTTGATACTGATCCGATTTTATTTTCTAAGATTTTTGAAAATATATTGTACGCCGTACAAAGTAGTGATTGCCTCTATAATCTTCGCACTGTAGCTTGTCACCTTTTTTGTGGATAGGGAATATAATTGATTGGCTCCACTCTTTCAGCATATGTTCTTGTTGCCAAATGTGCTGGATGACCTTGTGAATAGTTTTATGAACACTGCTGCCACCATATTCGATGAGCTCCACTGGAATCTCATCGATACCCGGCGCTTTATTATTCTTTTGGGCCTTGATGATGGAACGAACTTCATTCATAGATGGTAGGGCCAATAGAAGCTCTCCGCAGACATCAATAGGCTCCACTTTTTCGGAGCTGTGCGAAGGATTAAGGAGGTTCTTGAAATATGATGCCCATCTTTCCTTAATCTTGGTTTCATCAGCGAAGAAATTGCCGATTTCATCACGACAAAGCGTGGTTTTAGGCTAAGAACCACGTTCCAGGCTTTTCACTACTTTGTGTGCTTGTCTTGTGTTGTTGCTAGACTTACATCGATGCTTCTCAATCGGTCATCGTAGTATTTTCTTTTCTTTATTCTAATTATCTTATGCACTACTCTTCTGAGATTTTTATAGTATTCTCTCTTCGTTCTGGTTTTCCAAACAACATATTTTTGTACGCCTGGTTCCTTTTATCTATCGTATTCTGGCACTCATCATCGAACCAATAATTTCTATAGCGCTGGGCTTGATATTTGATCATCTGTTTTGCCAAGGTCTTCAAAGCCGCTTTCACCTCCATCCCGAGTTCTTGCTTGTGGGATGGGAGCCAGCTGGTTGTCAAGGATCTCCGTGAAATTTTTGGCTACATACACCATTTGGAGCCTTTCGATGTCGATTTTTTGTAGAGGGCTGGATCAGAACATGATCGACCTAGTTTTGTGTGTTGCCATCTGGTGATGCTCAGGTAATTTTATGCATGCGTCGATGTAGGAAGCAATTCGAACGTATCACTCGATTTCTGCTACATGCAAAGTCAATCACGCACTGGCCGTTGTCAATTGTTTCATTGTGGAAGCTATTTTCCCCGACGTTCCCCGATGAGGTATCTGATCGCCTACCTTAACGTTGAAATCACCCAGAATTATTTTTGTGTCGTTTGTATGCAATGAGTCGACTAGTCTTTTCAGGAGATTGTAGAACGTTTCCTTCATTTCTCCGTCCTTTTCTTCGGTCGGGGCATGAAAGTATACGTATTTTATATATTCTATATATATATATATATATATATATATATATATATATATATATATATATATATATATATATATATATATATATATATATATATATATATATATATATATATATATATATATTGTAATGAATCATGCGACGCCGCTGGCGACCACTACTAACACACCCTGCTGCTAGGTGGCTTGTCATTTCACGTTGGTTGTGACGAGCGCACATCCCACGTCAATTTGGTCGTGGGATGTCAAGAGGAATTGACAGCCACATGGCAGTGGAGTGTGAACGTAGTGGCCGTCACCCAAGAAGAGTCGGGTTGCACATGTTCGCGAAGAAGCAGTTTACGAACCAACCGAAAAGGATCATTTGCTGGATGAAAGAGCAGCCCGTGAAAATTCACCATCTGATATGCATCATGGGGTTAGCGATTCAGTTCTTTTCAAAGTGCCATTAGAGGATCGATTGGCAGTTCATCAACGATTATCAAACGACGAAGACTAGCAGATTTAACTAACTAACAAGCAACAAAAGCTTTAGTTTTGACCAATTGGGATATTCGTTTGGAAGAACAACTAATGTTGAAGAAATTTAGAGGTTCTATTTTAAATGCGCTCAATGATTGTGTCTATATAACCGGGCATAACTTAAATGTATCACACCAACAACAATTACTGTTAATTTTACCAGTACTACGACAAGCTGATCCAATAATTCGTGAATTTTGGTGTAATATTCATCGCGAAGGCAAAACAAAGATGAATGGGCTTTTGATGGAAATGCAAAAAAGCTCAATTTATGAAAAGAGATCAGAAGGTGAGCGGGCGGGATTTGATGTAATACGAGATTATGCGGTTCAGCGCTTTCGATTTGGATGCGTGGTGTAGTGATTAGAAACGCGAAAGATTGAAGTGTTGCTGTTGATTTGTCAAGAGTCCTGATCAAGATTGGTAACGTGGATAAGAATTTCTGAATTTCCTTCCGGCGAAATCTTAGCATGTGTTTTGAACGGGCGGTTTGAATCAGAGCCTTGAGGATAGCAGTTCCAAACTGAACACAATATTCGACATAAGAGTGTGTTGTTTTAAGACGAATGAGATGGGAAAATATGCGAATTATTTTCAAGTTGAAAACATAAAATGCCATGAAATTTGATAAAAATTTTTAGTCTCTAATAGGAAGGCATAACCTGTCCTTTTAAATTTACAAGTATGAGTAAACCAAGTCTAAACTAAATATTGGCGGCAGAATTCGGCGCAGAAATATTTAATACATTTTATAATGTGGTGAAGCTTTATTTGCTTTGTATTTGCAAATAATGATGCACTGAATTGCTTCGAAACAATTCAAACGGAATAGAAAAGAACACTTTGGCGATTTGGGAAAACTATTTCATTCTTCCTTAGTTTATATTTAGAAATGACTATAAAAAAAATTCGTTCTACTCTGTAGACGCCTCCGTTAAGATTTATATTTTGTTGGTTCAACTCGAGATACCATTCAAAAAAGAAAAAAAATTTACAACACAATTTTCAAATCTAATATAAAAAAAAATTTGAGACGAGAAGTTTAAGAATCGTAAATGAAATATTTTCAATTTCCAAATAAAACAACAAACATTATTTCTCAGAAAATATAAAAAAAAAAATTTAATGACGTTTATTAATATTAAGTATAATAGAATATATACCCGATAGTTTATCTTCCTTTATTTTAAAGCGCTTTTAAATTTTGGAAATAGCTAATATTAATTATTTTACGGTATACTTTATTTCTTCTTCCCGTTCAAACGCGTATAGAAGAAACAAGTTAAATATTCCGCGGCCTGTTGCAAGTGCTTCGGTACAATAAAGAAAGAGATTCCATTGAAATATTGACTAGATTAAATTGCGTTGATTTACACTAAACAAACCTTATTTTGAAGTGGACGATATATATACATTATAATTTTTTTGTAAATTTGTAATGTTATGTAATTTTCTTGTTTATGTTGAAAAAGAAAACATGAGAGCAGCGTTAGTTAAGTATTCAAATGGTTTTGATAAAAACGATGTATTCATCTTGTTTCATCGAATGTTTAACGTACACTGACATTGATACGTATCAATTGTGAAAATTCATCATCCAATTTCAAAAAGAAAAGACTATTATATCATCCAATTTCAAAAAGAAAAGACTATTATAATTCTTTAGTTTTTATTCCACTCCCTTAACATGCCGAATGTTATAAATTAGGTGAAAAACGAAAGAAAAAAAAATTTACTTGTAATGGAAAAAATTTTATTTTACTTGAAAGAGAATAATATGATTTGCTAACTCAAAACACGATTTTCCTTTCCAGTGGTCCTTTCTTTCAGCGGGAAGTAGAGTGCATGGTAAGTATGCCGTCGCGAGGGTAGGGTTTGAGAAAATCCGCTGAGGTCGGTTTCGCGTCGCGCGCGGTACGCAGTACCTTAGTTGATTTTGGTTTTTCTTTAGCGTAGTTTTTTTCGGATTTACGTTAACGTAGTATATTTTTCGGTACCGTGTCGGAAATTCGGGAACGCGAAGTAAAGATTAGATCGTTGTCCTTTGACTGGTTGTATGAAGAAATACGGAGTAACGTAAAGTAGGTTTCCTTTCCGTATGGTTTTGTTTTGGTGACGCGTTTGAAAACGGGCATGCATTGGTGGCTGAAGATTGTAAATGAGCGTAATCCATTTGGAGACCCGCGACCGAAATCCTCTCCGATCTAGCTGGCCGACAAGCAGCCACCGCGAGAATGGATTACGGTGCACGGATTGGTTGACCGGTTGGTACCATCCGTTGGCACTACTCAGACTTAACGTCTAGAACCGATGACAGGTCGGTTCCTCGTTCGGACTTAGACATTAAAATCATTACAATATATATATATATATATATATATATATATATATATATATATATATATATATATATATATATATATATATATATATATATATATACATATATATAGATATATATACATACATATATCTATATATATATATATATATATATATATATATATATATATATTCAGGGTTTTCCAATTAGAGATGTTATTTTGACATTGAAAGAAAAATTCCACTTTTTAATATAAGTTATCGAATGTTTATTTCATTATAAAGAAGAAGCTATGTCATTAATAGTGAAAAATAACATCAGGCAAATGACCACCACGACCACGCTTACAGGACCATATCCTTTTCATGAAATTTTCCAGAACCAAATCGCAAAGTGGCTGCCCTTTGCCCTCGATAGCCTCACGAATTCCATCTTTGAGGTCTTGAATCGACACCACTGCTGGTCACGTGGCCTCAAAGGAAGAAGTCGCAAAGTGTTAAATCACAAGATCTCGGTGGCCAATTATGATCACCTCTTCGAGAGATAACACGGTTCGGAAACTTTTCCCGTAAAAGATCAATGGTTTCGTTACTTGTGTGGTACGTAGCGCCGTCTTGTTGAAAGTAAACGTTGTCCAGATCAATACCATCCGATTCCGGACATAAAAAATCATTAATCATCTCTCGATAGCGCAGTCCATTTACCGTAACTGTTGCTCCAGTCTCATTTTCGAAAAAGTAAGGTCCAATGACTCTGCCGGACCATAAACCGCACCAAACAGTCACACGTTGAGGATAAAGAGGCTTTTCAACAATAACTCTTCGATTTCCCGAGCCTCAAATGCGACAATTTTGCTTGTTGACGAAGCCACCGCGGTGGAAATGGGCCTCACACTGATTCGATAGAATTCCGGATCGTTTTCATGCATTTCAAGGACCCAATCAGCAAAGACATGACGTTCTTGATGATCGACCGGCTTGTGTTCTTGTATTAACTGAACTTTATTATACAAAATACGGTGTAATGACGTTTGTTGAATGCCTAATTCCAAAGAACGACGAGGAGTGGACAAACCTGGGTTTTCTTCAACACTTTCGGCTACAGCAGGAATATTCTCGGCTGTTCTTGAGTGACGTGCACTGGTTTTATTCTTCACATCACTAAGTTGTCCAAAGCTCGAATTTTTCCACCAATTTCTGTATTGCGGTCCGACAAGGTGCTTCACAACGACCCAAAAGTATTCGAGTTTTACGAACCGTCACCGCCAAATTTTTACCATTTTTATAGTGAATTTTAATAATTTCAATGCATTGTTGAAGCGTGTATTGTTCCATTTTTATTAATGGCGTAGTTTGTACTTTTCAAATGTCAAAAATGATAGCTTCAAAAGTGACATCTACCGAAATAGCGGGCTATTCAAAATAACACGTCTCATTGGAAAACCCTGTATATATATATATGTATATATATATATATATATATATATATATATATATATATATATATATATATTATATATATATATATATATATATATATATATATATGCACGTATCTACATAAACAAATATATATATATATATATATATATATATATATATATGTATACATGTATATATATGTATATATATTTTATATATAGGCATATGTATTTATATTATATATATATATATATATATATATATATATATATATATATATATATATATATATATATATATATATTGTCGCGTGTTATTGGTTCGCGGCCTATAATTTTAATGTTCCGGGAAAGTGAAAACGCAATATCTTTTAATTTAAGTCTAAAAAAAGTTTATTTGATCACAAATATGCACAATAATCAGTTTAACACTTGCACTAATTTTAATTTTCACTATTAAAAAAATCTAACACTTGTCCATAAATTTCTTATCGCAATTGTCTTCTAAATCACTTCACTATTACGAAAATCACTTCCCACACACTATCGCAGTTCTTATCGCGGTCGAATGAATGCCACCATTCATTCAGCTCGCCTTTATATAGGGTCTCTAATCATTCAACTCAGTTCTCGTGAATAAGCGAGAACATTCCAGCATGAATGGGCAGTGACTCACTTTCAGATGTTGATAATGCTTGTTGGGTTCTCGTGGGTTCGAGTAAATTCATTTGTTGACGTTCTTAATGATTGTGAAAACAATTGCGACAGTAGCTCGCAGAATTATTTGTACATGTAATTATTTGTACATGTAACAATATATTTATATTATATACATACATATATATATATATATATATATATATATATATATATATATATATATTATATATATATATATACATATGTATGTATATATATATATATATATATATATATATATATATATATATATACATATATATATATATATATATATATATATATATATATATATATATATATATATATATATATATATATATATATACCGTTTATATATATTGTTACATGTCCAAATAATTCTGCGAGCTACTGTAGCAATTGTTGTCGCAACTATTATTAACATCATGATCAATAAATGAATGAACTCGAAAGCAAAAGAATGGGCCAAGTAGATCCATGATCAACATCTAAAAGTGACGTCATTGCGGCCATTCAGAATTGCTCGAATATTCCAGGTAGTTCTCGTCAGAACATTCGCCAATGTATGAGAAATGGATTGAATGATTAGAGACCCTATATAAAGCCGAGCTGAATGAATGGCGGGATATAGAAAAACCGCGATAGTAAAACTTCAATAGAGTGGAGCGTGAAGTAAAGACGATATTGATTGATAGTGAAGTGATTTTCGTGATATAGACAGTTGAAATATAAATTTATAGACAAGTGGAAAATAACATTTTAATTAATTCTTGTAAAAAAGTTAAATTAATGATTTTGCATTCTTAGTAAATAAACTCTTTTAACTTAATTTAAAAGACAGTGCGTTTTCACTTTCCCGGAACATTAAAACTATCGGCCGCGAACTATAACACGCGACAGTGGTGTCGAGACGTGAGAAAGGAAACTTGGGAAGTGAAAACTTTTGAACATTTTTAACGTGCACAATAGTAAAATCTAACGTGGAAACTGGTGGAAAGAAGAAGCCGAAATAATAAAAATGCCACGAAGCCTATATTTAAAAATTAATGAATTGACCATGTCGGAGCTTCAGGAAGAGTTGGAACAGCGAAATCTGGCTACGCAAGGTACAAAGGCCACACTGATTGCGCGCTTGCGTGAAGCGATTGAATCGGAAGGCGTGCAGCTAGATTCGAGTGAACCCTCAGATGCGGAAAAGGCGCAGAAGATGGAGAAGCAGAAACACCAAAATCAAAGGAACCCGAAAATGCGCTGATGCAAATGTTGATGCTGATGCAGCAAGAGCAGCGACAACAGTCTTCCAGTTTAACTACGATGCTAAATGAACAATCAGCGAAGCTAAATGAACAGTCAGCGAAGCTAAATGAACAGTCATCCAGTCTAACTGCGAAGCTAGACGAAAATCAGCGAAGCTGGACCAACAAGCGATCGAAATCAAGACAGATTGGCAAAAACAGTCAATCGAAATAAAAGCGGAGCTCGGTAGTGTGAACAAACAAATTAAATGCGTCGAGGAAAAGGTTTTTCAGGTCGAGGAGTAGGTCAGCCAGGTCAAGGAGAGAATATACCATGAGATCAGCCAGGTAGAGGAGAGAATGAACCATGAGATGGAAAACATGAAAAAGGAATTGGAAGCAGCGAAGGCAATAGTAATCACCTCACCAGCCCCGCTTATAACCGCAGCGCAAATCAACTCTAGTAATGTGCAAGCACCAATATTCGATGGGCAAACGGTCTGGAGTATTTACAAAACCCAGTTTGAAGCCGCCGCTAAAACAAATCACTGGAATGAGCAGGAACGAGGAACTGCATTAATTCTTGCTCTAAGAAGCCGAGCTTTTGCAGGCTATTCCTATTGAGTTGCACTCAATCTCGGCTACTATCATGAATGCGCTTGACATGCGTTATGGAGGCGATCATCTGAACCAGATTTATCGGTCACAGCTAAGGCATCGGATGCAGAAGTCTGGCGAAACCCTACAGCAGTTAGCCCAAGACTTTGAGCGACTGGCACTTTTCGCTTACCCAGCCTACGACCCAGAACACCGAGATGACGCAGCAACAGAAGCATTCATCAGTGCACTAAAGGACTAGGAATTGCAACAAGCCGTGTGTTTAGCTCAAAAGCAAACGGTTAAGGACGCATTGGCCTATAGTCTGAACTTTGAGGCAGCAAAAAATATGACTCGCACCACTGCCCGGGCTCGCGAGGTAGTGACAGACGAGTGCAGGTGTGAGCGCGTGGAGATTGAGCGAGAACCGCAGGTAAATGGTGTGCCTAGATGCTGGAATTGCGGAGAGAAGGGGCATCTGCAAAGGAACTGCAAGAAGCGAAGAAAACCGAGCTTCTATCTAGTGTGTGCAGCTAGGAGGAGATCCAGACCGAGTCAGGAGCCCAGAATGGAAGCCCTTTTAACTGAGGGGTCGGGAAACATGTAAGAGCCAACTTCCTGGGGCAGAGGTTGGCTAGGAGGATTGACGTCCCCAGCACCGTCATCACCGTGTCAAGGCTACATCGTGGAGAAGCAGACTTATGCCTTCCGGGTCAAGTTCAAGGAGAACATTGTATCATAACAAGCGCCACTGGTGCAACCCGATCGATGATCCGACCAGACCTAGTGAGGCAACAACTACTTCACAAGGACATGATTTTCTCAATACGGACAGCTATGGGAGAAACTGCATCTGTTCATGGACAGGTCAACCTCAAGATACAGTTGAGAGACCTTGCATTTAGACATAATTTTCTGGTCGCGAACATTATGGATGACTGCATTCTCGGAATGGATTTTCTGCGACCACATGGAATCACGTTGGATTTGGGCAAACGTGTATTGAAATGGCGGAATGTCGAAGTATTGATGGAGGATCCCAGCGTCCAAATCCCCAAGATAAATTTTGCAGTATGTACCGACACTGATGTACCGAAATCTTCCGATAGCATTGTATGGGCCAAGCAAATTACGTGGTCGTGGGCCGAGCGGACGAAAAAAATAAAAATTTCCACCGGGAATAATAAATAATTTAACTTTCTTTATTTTTAGCACAGATTATAAGGATCATGTCCTTGCGCTTACGCGACAACTGAGAGAGAAGTTACTTCTCATAGCAAATTTTATAATTTCATAATTGCTGACACTGCGTCTTGCTTTTTAACATTTTCTAGAAGCGATTCTAATGTTTTCCAGGCGGTGTCAGTTTTATCTGATTCTCGGATTTCTGCATCTTGCAAATTAACTGCAGATGCATGGGAATGTTTTTAGCGGTTTTTAAAATAAGTTTACAAAAATAATTTTACAAAACCCTACTAAAATCGCAACGTGTCTGTCCGTCTGTCCATCCGTCCGTCCGTGTGTTACAGCACTTTTTCTCGCAAACTACTTACTTAAGCTAGAAACATCAAATTTTGTATGCAGGTGTAAAGTGGTGCTCTCTTCAAAGTTCAACTAAAAAAAATTTTATAAGGTATTTAAGGGGAGGTCTCCCCATATAGGGAAGTGGCCCCTGCAAAATAAAATTTCATCAAAGGTAGCCAATATGGGTATCAAATGAAAGGTCTTGATGAGAACTTTTCAAAACAGATCTTAATTTGATACTTTTTGCTACGAGGGACGCGCAGGAAGGGGAAATACACGAAAAATATGTGTCCCCCCCCCTCGCGACAGGACACCCGTGATCCGAAAAATCTGAAAAAAATTATGATGATAAGTGTTTATGAGTACAATAACAACAAATACCCTAGAAGTCGAAATTCGCTCAACTTTGTTAATAATAGCATGTTATTCGAATTTCACATTTTTCTCAATAAAATCGCATTGGTACCCTTAAACTAGACGAAATTCGATATTTAGGTAGTCCTACTAAGGGTTCTTAAACTTTGTAAGTATGATGAAAATCGAATGATATACACGGAAGTTATAGTCGTTTGAAATTTCTCCAATTACAACAACAATAACACATGATTTTGGTATTTTATGGACTTTCCATCGAATCAGTCACTGCAGTTTTGACTTGATCTTCTTGAAATTTTTCAATAAGGTCAATAACATTAATATTTTTGAGAATTCATGATTTGAGTGATTGTTGTTTGTTTGCAACGAAATGGCGACCGTTGAAAGTAGAAAAACAATGGATTTTCTTTTGAACGTGCACATCTCTTTCACATATTTCTTGACGTTATTCATTGCTGGTGACTACATTTCTGAGAAATTGGGTACAAATTCCTTCTGACATGAGCGTGGGTCTGTTTACCCAACTTGTTTGTATGTGGAATGTGGTGTATCATTTGCAACTAGCTTGATGGTGATGCTGGGGATCACCGATCTTATCTGATAGATCCAACGCAGACATCGGCATTGCGCAGTTTGATTTTAGGACGAAGCTTTGTAAGATGTATAAGGAACGGATACGTGCCGATTAGAGTCCTTAACACTACAGATTCAACCACGAGCATCAAAGCGGAAGAAGTCATCAGCACCTGCCAGCCCGGTTCCACCATCACCTCTTTGGAAACTACTCACGACCATCATTGTAAAAGGAGGCAAGACACAGACAAAGCCCGGGAACTCACGTCTGCAATATTCAAGCAGGTCAAATCGCCAGTGCAGCTATTCAAGCGAGCCTCTATCTGGTCACCAAATACAGTGACATCTTCTCAATAAGCCCGGATGACCAAGGCCGAACGAGTATGGTAACTCACGTCATAGATACACAGGGAGCCAAGCCAATTCGACAAGCACCGAGACGTCTTCCTATAACCAAACAAGGAGAAGTGAGCGCACTGATCTCGGACATGGAAAAACTCGGCGTTATCGAACCTTCTGTTAGTCCATGGGCCGCGCCAGTAGTTCTAGTAAAGAAAAAGGATGGTAGCACACGTTTTTGTGTGGACCATAGGCAGCTTAACGACGTCACTAAGACTTGCTTCCACGCATCGACGACATCATGGACACTTTAGCCGACGCAAAATGGTTTTCTACACTCGATCTCAAGAGTGGCTACTGGCAGGTAGAAATCGACAAGAAGGACCGAGAGAAGACCGCATTTTCAGTTGGGACCGGCTTGTGGCAATTTGTGGTGGTGCCATTTGGGCTTTGCAAAGCTGCAGCCACCTTCGAACGCCTGATGGAATACGTGCTACGAGGCCTAACCTGGAATGCCTGTTTGGTGTACCTAGATGACATCATTGTTATCGGTAGAACGTTTGAAGAGCATGTGCGGAACTTAGAAGAGGTATTCTCCCGATTGCGACTGGCTAATCTGAAAATTAGTCCCGACAAGTGCAGCTGAAGTAAAATACCTGGGACACGTCGTATCAGCAGAAGGGGTCAAAACAGGCCCTGAGAAAATTGAAGCAGTGAAAAGCTGGCCAACAACAAACAACAAGCGCCAACTGCGAAGTTTTCTGGGTCTGGCGACCTACTATCGAAGATTCGTCAAAGACTTTGCCAAAATAGCTAAGTGTCTGCATCAGCTAACCGAGAAAAATCGTCCGTGTGTCTGGAATGAACAATGCCAGGCAGCCTTTGAGACCTTGAAGGAAAAGCTGTGTGAATCACCCGTGCTGGCATATCCAAAACCCGGAAAAATGTTTGTAGTTGACACCGATGCGAGCAACGGCGGGATTGGAGTTGCACTTTCCCAGCAGATCGATGGCAAAGAAAGAGTCCTCTCGTATTACAGTCGAGTCCTCTCAAAAAGTGAGCGGAACTGCTGCGTGACCAGGAAGGAGCTATTGGCTATAATAGAGGCCACCAAGCAGTTTCACAAGTACCTATATGGCCAGAAATTTGTTCTTCGAACAGACTATGTATCGCTGAGATGGCTGCTTACCTTCAAAAAACCCGAGGGACAAGTTGCGAGATGGATCGAAAGATTGCAGTCATACGACTATGAAATTGTTCATCGGAAGGGCGGAGTTCATGGTAATGCTGACGCTCTATTTCGTCGTCCATGTCCACCTAACTGCAAGCATTGCCGACGGATTGGGAACAGGAGCCGACCATTGATCTGCGAGTGATAACGGCCGAATTCGATGAAGATTGGTCATCGGAGGAGATTCGAAACGCCCAGTTAGCCGATGAAGACATCGGGCCATTGCTCGTATGGAAGGAGACAACTGAGCGGCCTGAGTGGAAGGACATTTCGATGCATGGCGCAACCCTGAAAAGCTATTGGGTACAATGGAACTCCCTTCAGGTGGAGGGTGGCGTACTCAACCGAAAATGGGAAACGGCGGATGGCTGCTCCTATAGGATGAAAACTATACTTCCCAAAAGCCGCATCCATGATGTGGTTTAAGGAAATACTCGAAGGATCCTCGAGAGACCACCTTGGTGTTAACAAGACATTAGCGCATTTGCGGGAAAGGTTCTACTGGCTCCACGCCAGAGAAGACGTAGAGGACTGGTGTCGTAGATGCACAATTTGCGCTTCCGTCAAAGGTCCAAAGCGACGACTGAGAGGACAAATGCAAACCTATAACGCGGGGTACCGTTTGAGAGGATTGCTGTTGACATCGCAGGACCCTTTCCTGAATCAGAATGGGGAAATCGATACACCCTGGTTGTGGCCGATTATTTCAGCAAGTGGTCCAAGGTCGAACCCATTCCCAACCAGGAAGCAACTACTGTAACCGAACAGCTAGTGTTAAATTGGGTCAGTAGGTATGGCGTACCTTGCGAACTACATTCGGATCAAGGCCGAAACTTTGAGTCACTAGTTTTTGGCAAAATGTGCGAGCTGCTGGGAATACGGAAAACGAGGACAACACCAGTGCATCCCCAATCCGATGGAATGGTCGAACGTTTCAACTGCACGCTCAATAAACACCTGGCCAAGATGGTTGACGAGAACCAAAGGGACTGGGATCCGCACATTCCATTATTCTTGATGGCGTATAGAGCTGCCGAACATGCATCGACGGGCCACGCCCCAGCCAAAGTCATTTTTGGAAAGACTATTCGTCTGCCGGCTGATATAAAGTTCGGAACACCCGCTGAGAAACCCCAAACGCTCTTGGAGTACGCAAGTGAGCTAAGGTGTAATGTGACGCTTACGCCCGGGAATCGAAGTGATTCCGATCCCGAACCCTGGCAACCGGCCAGATGGGTATGACTTCGAAGTGCAAGCGGACTTCATCTTTCGTGCGGATATCATTGCGCAGAAAATATTTTTTTTTCAAATATTTATATCTGTGGATATAAATATTTGAAAAATAATATTAATTAAACACCGATACATTTCGAATCATATCTTTCTGGCAATGCCTCCCACAGTTGCCATCTAAACGTCGAATAGACAGAAACGTGCAAACTGGTCGAATAGTGTCGTCGGCGTAGAGTACATCATCCGATCCGGAGGAAAAATGTCGCGGATACGGTTAGCTTAAGAAAGTGAGAGCGAATATTTATATCAAACCGTTCAACACCCAATAAAATATTGCAAGCCGATTGAACTGCGCGCATGCTACCTTTTCGGACGAATGAACTTCGATCGAATGCGGATGTGAATTGTATTGCGACAGAAAGTGCGCCATCAACAAACCACACGAGGCATTTTAGTTCCAGTGTCATCTTTTTGCTTTATATCCGTGTTCTAAGTGGCTGTTCGTTGCCACCGTCCATTTGTAGTAAAGACAGAGACGGCATTGACACGGAAGAAGTTGCAAAAGTTCCGGTCCTGTTGCAAGACATATTCTGGATATAGTGAGTGTGTTACATATAATTGGCGAAGGCATGGTAGAGCTTCGTTGCTAGGTACAATGACATCAGAATTGATGCAGCTATTTTGTATCGACTAATGAAATTACTCGTAGGTTAAAGCAATGGTTTCTCAACTTTTTACTGCTGGACCAATTGGGCTGAAATTTTTGTTCCGGAGGAATTTGTGATTACAAAACCCCTTGGATACAGCACAACCAAACGACGGAACGGCTTTTAGCGATGTTGATGAAAATACAACGATACAAAAAGCTGTATGGATGCCATGTTACCAATGGACGACTGTGAAGCTTCAAACAATGGAACTCCTTTCACTACTGCTATGAGTGTAGCTGAATCGACACCAAGGGAAAATTGAATGACCAGTGTCGCCTCAACGTTGAGTGGTGTTAGAAGAGCAAGTGAGTTTGTCTTGGGCAGATAGTTTAAATCAATTTAACTGACACAAGAAAAAAAAAAGAAACTTTTAGAAAATCCGCTGAATTCCATTAAGCGATTCCAATTGGACGGTTGAAATAGACTTCAAGCTTATTATTTGATAATTGGCCATTAATCTTCTTCCAGTATTAAGAAGATATAAGATATAAATAGAATGTACTTAATTACTCATTTAAAATTTGGCGGATAATTCTCGTCAGGAGAATGTACCTTTTACTGGTATTTTCGATGAGATACGGATACGCTTTTAAGTCGAAATCTGTATCGGTGGAAGCGGTAAACTCGATCGCATACGGTAAAAATATCATAAACTTAAAACTGTCTCCATTAAATTTGCGCTTCAGTTCGTCGGTACACTAATGACGTAAATTTCAATGCCATATCTGTCTCGTTCTACACAACCCAAATTCTAAACTTCAATTCGCAGAAAGACTGCCAGCCCATTGAAAATTTTATCAGTTTGTTGTAACTTTGTTTTATTAGCATGCACATAGAGAAGTTTAAGTTATTTGTTCTTTCCAATGTTAATTCCGTCTACGGGGCCTTACATAGAATGTTTTAGTTAATTTTTCTTGTATATAAAAGTGAGGTTTGATTTTGAATCATTTTAATTAAACTGATAATTGAGAATCGCTGTCATAGGGGAGATGAACGCAAAAGTAAAGATAAAACTGATGCCGGATAACCGAGGTCACAATCGTAATTATAAAAAAATCTTTTCAGAAGAAAAGGGTAACAGTTAAACGTTATAGAGTGTAGGAAGTTTTTACAGTGGACAGTAGAATATCGCGTTCAAAATAACATTTAAATGAGACAAAAACAAAATTTAATTTGACGAGTGGACTGTTTTGAACTGATTTCTTTTTGGAAAACTTGATGTTTATTTTAATAACATTGTAAACAGCGATCAGGCAATAACTTTAAAAAAAAAAAAATTACAATCTAGAAAAATAAAAACAAAACAAATTGGAGCCGAATGAAATTCTTGATATCAAAACTTTCGTACGCCTCCAGCAATAAAAAAAAAAATAAGCCAAGCACGAAAGTTAAAGGAAATTGCAATTTTCCCTAGACCTGATTAATTTTATAAACTAATTTATTTATGTAATGACTCAGCCTATTAATGAAGTAGTAATAAGTAGACTTGCCTTAATGGCAAAATACATATGAATGAGTACCACGGTTAGATGAAATTACAAAAGTATATTGAGGATTAGACGGGAGAAGAAACTACCAAAAATTTATTTTTCTACCGCATTCATATCTTTTACAGTATAAACTTTGATTATGAGCACATACGTAAAATGTTTGTTTATTTGCTACATATACAACAGGAAATAACGAAAATATGTCGAATATTCTTCAAGTAAGGGATGTAACTATAACTAAACTTAAATAACGATAATTGGATGTTAAGTATAACTTTTTTTTGAATATATCCCGAACATAAGACGGTAGGAAATACTAAAAACATGATGATGTTATGCATGGTGCCTGAACTCAGTAGGAAGTGGTAGTTTTTGACCTATAACGAGAATAATGAAAATGATAAGAGTATTGCCAATTTTTTTTCATATATGGGCCAAAACTTTGTAAAATAATGAGAAATGTAAAACATCAGTAAACCGTTAAAAAAAAAAGGAATGAAAGATATAAAAATTAAAATGAATTGCTAAACTTAATCACGACTTTCCTTTTCAGTGGTTCTTCTTTTTTCAGCGGGAAAGGAAGTGCAGGGTAGGTATGCCGTCGCGAGGGTAGGGTTTAGAAAAATCCGCTGAAGTCGGTTTCGCGTCGTGCGCGGTACGCGGTACCTTAGTCGACTTTGAGTTTTCTTTAACGTAGTTTTCGTCGGGTTGAGTTAGCGTAGCATACTTTTCGGTACCGCGTCGGAAATTCGGGAACGCGAAATAAAAATTAGCTTTGGTACTTTTGACTGGATAATGAAGAAATACGGAGTAACGTAGAATAGGTTCCCTTTCCGTATGGTTTTGTTTTTGTAACGCGTTTAAAAACGGGCGTGTATAGGTGGCTGAATATTGTAATTGAGCGTAACCCATTCGGAGACCCGCGACCGAAATCCTCTCCGAACTAGCTGGCCGACAAGCAGCCACCGCGTGAATGGGTTACGGTGCACGGATTGGTTGACCGGTTGGTACCATCCGTTGGCACTACTCAGACTTAACGTCTAGAACCGATGAGAGGTCGGTTCCGCGTTGGACTTAAAATGTTTAAATCATTACAAAGGCAACCGTTGAAACAGATACATCAAACAGTGCGAAAACACCTCGAATCGGCTACTGACTGCATGAAGACCAGGTATGATCTAAAGGCAAATTCTACTGGCCTCCAGCAAGATGACTTGGTGTGGTTATATAATCCACAACGGCGGAAGGGTAGGTCTCCAAAGTTGCAACATAATTGGGAGGGACCATACCGAGTTACAAAGCGAATCAATGACGTCGTATATCGCATACAGGAACACCGTAAGCCGAGAGCCAAAATGAAAATCGTGCACCTGGACTGTCTTGCCCCATATTACATCCAGGGAGACTTAACTATCCCTGGCGACACATCTTTTCGGGGCGAAAAGAACTGAGGTGGGGGCAGTGTTACATTTCCAAATAACTCTACGAGCTATGTCGCAATTCTATTATTAACATTGTAGTGAATAGTAGGTATAAACGTGTCCGTAAAGGACTGCTGCGATGGTCTGCTGCCTCGGGGAAAGAGGATGGTAATATCAGCCGAGATTGGCCTTGTCTGGGTACGCGTGAATGCGCTGGCAGGCTAGCTTTGCGGTGTCGTGGGGCGGGTTCATTCCCCGAGCACAAGGACCCACTACAAAAAGATTTCGCATTCACTAATTCTCGGGTCTCAAAAAAGGTCGACCGAAGTCGAAAAAATGTAGGTAACTACGTAAAGACGGCAATTGCTTGTTCAAAGAACAAGTCGAAACGAGTCAAAACAGACGGACTTGGGGAGACTTCGTCGTTACCCGACGATTCTTATGGCCCACAAATAAGAGTGGGGCAACCGGGTGGATGTGGTGCCGCCTCGCACCCGCCCAACCGGATCAAGATCCAAATGTTGAAGTGGCCATACAGTTCCCTTTTGAGTGGAAAACTCATGCAAACATACTTTGCATGAGCCTTCCCATCATACGAGAAATATAGATGTGACCGATTTATGTCATAAAATTATGTGATCGGGTCACATAACGCTATGCCATAAAAAGGGCACGCGAGCGGAAGGCCAATCAACCCGGCAAGAGCCCCTGAAACTAAGAACAAGTGGAACGCGCCCGATGGCTAGCCCATTTTTGCGAAAAAGCCTTCCAACGTGGCGGGTCCCATACCCGGTCTGATAGAGCGAATGGAACGACCGAGTGTGCTGTTTAACAATCCATTTTATTCTATTCGAACAACGTTAATGTAACGAAATTGATATATTTCTATTGTATGATTTTTCTATGGCAATCAGCACAGAAATTTATAACCTATATTGAAAAGCATTTAACCATCGAAAGAGGAAAATTGATATTAAAAACAAGATTAAAAATAGAAGAAAATTCGTTTTACTCCAATTTCGTGCATTATTATAATTATTGTGGTTAGCTCTTGTAGATGCCAATCTTTCACACTTCATACATTATGATTCAAAAATTTTTACACGGATTTATAATAAATTACTCATTATTTCCTTTAAAAAACGATCTTATACGACTATATTTTGTTATCTAATCAATATATATATATATATATATATATATATATATATATATATATATATATATATATATATATATATATATATATATATATATATATATATATATATGTGTATATATATATATATATATATATATATATATATATATATATATATATATATATATAAATTTATGTAAAAATTTTTAAAGAAATTAAACGGGTACTTACCATCATCCACGCCGGGCGCCCGCTGGTGATGTGGTAAGACTTAGCTAGAGGAAGACAAGTTTTCCTTCCGAATTTTAAAATTTTTTTCTTTTAATTATTTTTAAATTTACATTTTTTTTTATTCGAAACGGAATCTTTTATTATGGATTAAAATATTACGATTTTCCACTATTTATACGATCGGGCGTCGAACACCTTATGGTATTCAAAATTTACCGGAAAATTTCTTGTTACATAAATATTTCACATTTAATTTTTCGGAGGTGGGTGTGAATTCATCGTATTGCTCCTCCGTCTCTACTAATTTCGGATCAAAGTTTTTAATTGGTTATTCGACCGCAGAGTTTTCTTATATACTCTGTTCTATTACAATCTACATGGACTGTAAATCCTTAATTTGTCATGCTTCGAATATTTCATTTCCATAAACAAGGCTAGCACACTCAAATTGTAACTAAATATTTTCAACACTCAAAGCCGGCATCTGTTGTACACGTGAAGTAGATTTACGCATTGTCTTAGATTTCTTACACAATTCCAAACGTGGCAACACAAAACCGCATTCGAAAATAATATTCCTAGCGAAAGGGAACAGACTATACCCGCCGGCAACAAGGCTTGACTCCTCTCAAGCTAGTCACAAAAATTCAAATCTAATCTAAGGGGGAGAATATTACTCTACGATCCGGACGAGCTTCGCTGCTTTGAATTACGATGCGGATGAAGTGGGCACATTCATGTTGCATCTTTCCCGCCATCACATGATAGATTTAAGTCTGAACATGAAGGCAAAGGGAAAAACGTTCAAATGGGTTGCAAAATTTAATTTGAAATGAGGAAATCCCGAATGTGTTTCATACAGTCTAGCCGTTTGCGTCACTCGCGGGATATTAAATTCGGAATAATTCACTCATTTGCTCAAACTTTCACGAAAGACCCGCCCAGTTTCTTTTCTTTCGTTTGCTACACGCTACGTAACTCGTATGATCATGCAATTTCGTGGCATTCGAACAGGGTTTATTCCCGATTCACTCATTTGCGCAAACTTTCACGAAAGACCCGCCCAATTTATTTTCTTTCGCTTTCTATACGCTACGTAACCCGTATGATCATGCAATTTCGTGGCATTCGGACAGGGTTTATTCCCGGCAATTTTCATCAACTACTTTAACCTGCAACCGTTATCCAGCACTGGGTTGCGGAAATTGTAGCTCACTCTAACAACATCCCTACCGGTTACCCGAATGAATACCGAAATTCCAACTACAATGACTTTGGATCGAACAGTGGGAAAGTATTTAAGATATTCTGACTTGCTTTTAACTTTAAACGATCTATGAATCGTTAGGTATTAGCAATCAGTTAGCGTTCCTGAAGCTCTTGCGCATGATTTATGCGAGAAAACTGAACTCAGCCGCTCAAACGAACTCAGCTTTAACACACAACACAAGCGTACATTGCTGGTGGGCAATGAGAAATTTTAAATGAACTAAAGAAATTTGAAATGAAGTAAAGAATTTTAAATGAAGTGAAGAAAATTTACATGAAGTGAAGAAATTTAAATGAAGTAAGGAAATGAAAATTTTAAATAGTAATAAAAATTAAATTTCATGAAAAATATAATTAAAGGAAAACATTTAAATTTTAATATAGAGGAAAATTGATATAAAGTTACATTTACTATAATAATAATAAGAAAAATTATTCTGCAAATTTTAATTACAAGGGAAATAATTACATTTTTTTTAAACTTGCCATTACAATTTTGGATAGGAGATAGGGGGGTTTTCGAGCACTTTGCTTGTATGACTGCTCGATTACTACAACATCATAATCAATATGTACTCGAAAGCACTAGAATGGACCAAGTAGATCCATGATCAACATCTGAAAGTGACGTCATTGCGGCCATTCAGAATCGCTCGAATATTCCAGTTAGTTCTCGTCAGAACATTCGCCAATGTACGAGAAATGGATTGAATGATTAGAGACCCTATATAAAGGCGAGCTGAATGAATGGGGAAGATAGTAAAACCGCGATAGTGAAACTACGATAGAGTGGAGCGCGAAGTAAAGACGATATTGATTGATAGTGAAGTGATTTTCGTGATATAGACAGTTGAAATATAAATTTATAGACAAGTGGAAAATAACATTTTAATTAATTCTTTTAAAATAGTTAAATTAATGATTTTGCGATAGTAAAACTGCGATATATAGTCGTGTGTTATAGTTCGCGGCCGATAATTTTAATGTTCCGGGAAAGTGAAAACGCACTGTCTTGTAAATTAAGTTAAAAGAGTTTATTTCCTAAGAATGCACAATCATTAATTTAACTATTTTACAAATCGCATTTAAATTTAATTTTTAGTGTCTATCAACTTGTATTCCAACTGTCTATATCACGAAAATCACTTCACTATCAATCATTATCGCCTTTACTTCGCGCTCCACTCTATCGCAGTTTTACTATCGCGGTTTTACTATCTTCCCCATTCATTCAGCTCGCCTTTATATAGGGTCTCTAGTCATTCAATCCATTTCTCGTACATTGGCGAATGTTCTGACGAGAACTAACTGGAATATTCGAGCAATTCTGAATGGCCGCAATGACGTCACTTTCAGATGTTGATCATGGATCTACTTGGTCCATTCTTGTGCTTTCGAGTACATTCGAGTACATATTGATCATGATGTTAATAATAGTTGCGACAACAATTGCGACAGGAGCTCGCAGAATTATTTGTACATGTAACACTGCCCCTACCTCAGTTCTTTTCGCCCCGAAAAGATGTGTCGCCATTTGTAGTCAATTCTCTCTGGGTGTAATATGGGGCAAGACGGTCCTGGTGCACGATTTTCATTTTGGCTCTCGGCTTACGATGTTCCTGTGTGCGATATACGACGTCGTTGATTTGCTTTGTAACCCGGTATGGTCCCTCCCAATTATGCTGCAACTTTGGAGACCTACCCTTTCGCCGTTGCGGGTTATAAAGCCACACCAAGTCATCTTGCTGGAAGCCAGTAGAATTTGCCTTGAGATCATACCTGGTCTTCATGCGGTCAGTAGCCGATTCGAGGTGATTTCGCACTGTCCGATGTATCTGGTTCAACGGTTGCCTTAGCTCACTTGCGTACTCCGAGATCGTTTTGGGTTTATCAGCGGGTGTTGCGAACTTTATATCAGTTGGCAGCCGAATAGTCTTTCCAAAATTGACTTTGGCTGGGGGCGTGTTCGGCAGCTCTATACGCCATCAAGAATAATGGAATGTGCGGATCCCAGTCCCTTTGGTTCTCGTCAACCATCTTGGCCAGGTGTTTATTTAGCGTGCCGTTCAACCGTTCGACCATTCCATCGGATTGGGGATGCAGCGGTGTTGTCCCCGTTTTCCGTATTCCCAGCAGCTCGCACATTTTGCCAAAAACCAGTGACTCAAAGTTTCGGCCTTGATCCGAATGTAGTTCGCAAGGTACGCCATACCTACTGACCCAATTTAACACTAGCTGTTCGGCTACAGTAGTTGCTTCCTGGTTGGGAATGGGGTCGACCTGGGGCCACTTGCTGAATTAATCGGCCACAACCAGGGTGTATCGATTTCCCCATTCTGATTCAGGAAAGGGTCTTGCGATGTCAACAGCATTCCTTTCAAACGCTACCTCCACGTTAAAGGTTTGCATTTGTCCTCTCAGTCGTCGCTTTTGACCTTTGACGGAAACGCAAATTGTGCATCTACGACACCAGTCCTCTACGTCTTCTCTGGCGTGGAGCCAGTAGAACCTTTCCCGCAAATTCGCTAATGTCTTGTTAACACCGAGGTGGTCTCTCGAGGATCCTTCGAGCATTTCCTTAAACAACATCATGGATACGGCTTTTGGGTAGTATAGTTTTCATCCTATAGGAGCAGCCATCCGCCGTTTCCCATTTTCGGTTGAGTACGCCACCCTCCACCTGAAGGGAGTTCCATTGTACCCAATAGCCTTTCAGGGTTGCGCCATGCATCGAAATGTCCTTCCACTCAGGCCGCCCAGTTGTCTCCTTCCATAGGAGCAATGGTCCGATGTCTTCTTCGGCTAACTGGGCGTTTCGAATCTCCTCCGATGACCAATCTTCATCGAATTCGGCCGTTATCACTTGCAGATCAACGCTCGGCTCCTGTTCCCCAATCCGTCGGCAATGCTTGCAGTTACGAAACGAAATAGAGCGTCAGCATTTCCACGAACTCCGCCCTTCCGATGAACTGCAATGACTGCAATCTTTCGATCCATCTCGAAACTTGTCCCTCGGGTTTTTTTAAGTTAAGTAGCCATCTCAGCAATACATGGTCTGTTCGAAGAAGAAATCTCTGGCCATATAAGTACTTGGTGGCATCTATTATAGCCAATAGCTCCTTCCTGGTCACACAGTAGTTCCTCTCACTTGTTGAGAGAACTCGACTATAATACGAGAGGACTCTTCCTTTGCCATCGATCTGCTGGAAGTGCAGCTCCAATCCCGCCGTTGCTCGCATCGGTGTCAACTACAAACACTTTTCCGGGCTTTGGATATGCCAGCAAGGGCGATTCACACAGCTTCTTCTTCAAGGTCTCAAAGGCTGCCTGGCATTGTTCATTCCAGACACACGGACGATTTTTCTCGGTTAGCTGATGGAGACACTTAGCTATTTTGGCAAAGTCTTTGACGAATCTTCGATAGTAGGTCGCCAGACCCAGAAAACTTCGCAGTTGGCGCTTGTTGTTTGTTGTTGGCCAGCTTTTCACTGCTTCAATTTTCTCAGGGTCTGTTTTGACCCCTACTGCTGATACGACGTGTCCCAGGTATTTTACTTCAGCTGCGAAAAGGGTACACTTATCAGGACTAATTTTCAGATTAGCCAGTCGCAATCGGGAGAATACCTCTTCTAAGTTCCGCACATGCTCTTCAAACGTTCTCCCGATAACAATGATGTCATCTAGGTACACCAAAAAGGTCTTCCAGGTTAGGCCTCGTAGCACGTATTCCATCAGGCGTTCGAAGATGGCTGGAGCGTTGCAAAGCCCAAACTGCATCCCTACAAATTGCCACAAGCCGGTCCCAACTGAAAATGCGGTCTTCTCACGGTCCTTCTTGTCGATTTCGACCTGCCAGTAGCCACTCTTGAGATCGAGTGTAGAAAACCATTTTGCGTCGGCTAAAGTGTCCATGATGTCGTCGATGCGTGGACGCGGGTCACTATCTTTCTTAATGACGTCGTTAAGCTGCCTATGGTCGACACAAAAACGTGTGCTACCATCCTTTTTCTTTACTAGAACTACTTGCGCGGCCCATGGACTGACGGAAGGCTCGATAACGCCTTGTATCTCTATGTCCGAGATCAGTGCACATAGGAAGACGTCTCGGTGCTTGTCGAATCGGCTTGGCTTCCTGTGTATCTATGACGTGAGTTACCATACTCGTTCGGCCTTGGTCATCCGGGCTTGTTGAGAAGAAATCACTGTACTTGGTCACCAGATCAGAAGCTTGCTTGAATAGCTGCACTGGCGATTTGGTCTGCTTCAATATTGCAGACGTGAGTTCCCGGGCTTTGTTCCTTTTACAATGATGGTCGTGGGTGGCTTCCAAAGAGGTGATGGTGGAACCGGGCTGGCAGGTGCCAATGAATTCTCCCGCTTTGATGCTCGTGGTTGAGTCTGCGGTGTTAAGGACCCTAACCGGCACGTATCCGTTCCTTATAGATCTTACAAGGCTTCGTCTTATAATGAAACTACGCAATATCGACGTCTCCGTTGGCTCTATCAGATAAGATCGGTGGTCCCCAGAATTACCATCAAGCTTGGCCTATACAATGCTCTCGGAAGAATTTGGTACATCAGTGTCGGCTCATAGTACCACAGCCATCTTGGTCTTGCGAGCGAACACATGCAACATATTCGGATATATTTCCGCTTCATAACTGCAGTAGTTGCGAGCGACCAAACACACCTATGTACTCGTACTTCGTCAATGAAAATTAGTCAAAGAAGCACATACGCAAGTAAATAAGCGAGCGTTAAAATAAACAAAAAAGGTTAACCCACAATGATATTTACATCGTGAACGATATGCTTTGGGTGTGCTTCGAAGAGAGGTAAGCGGAAAGGAAAACCGAAAGTTCCGGCGTAAACACTCTTTCGCTCAATGTCCCCAGTTTCGCTATTTCACCTCAAGAGATCGTGGGAGAGCCGAAGACTTAAGCTAAAAGCATTCTTTCGAACCCAAACGCTTAAGCGAAAAGCACTCTTTCGCTCAATTTCCCCAGTTTCGAATATTCACCAGCCGAGCAAGCGAGACGAAGCGGGGAGGAAAAACTTTCGTGGAACGAGAGCGCACGTGTTCGGCTACTCAGCGAATTTTAAGAGAATTTAGGTTGAAAGCTCACGAAAGAGCAAAGCATGCGATCAGTGTGTATTCAAGTCAAAACGGGAGCGTGCTGCTACCCATTATTTAAGTACGACGATTAATTACGCGGTTGAAGTTTAAGACGTAAGTGCTGTTCAGTGTACGACTAAGTGGTAAGGGGTGAGGTGTTGGCTTGAGCCGCGATCCTCCATCGGCCTTTTGGCGTTGCACGCCGTGTGGCCACCCCGATCCACAAGGCCGTCTTCTTAGTTCCCTCTACAGGCTGGTGCTCACCTGTGAATTGCGACAGGTCAAGGGAAAAGCGCTTCACTCAATATTGATGGGAGTTTAAAGTAATTAATTAAGTGGAAATGAAATTAATCAATTCGGTTGTAAATTATAAAGGTTTTAAAAAGTGAACAGTGTAATAAAATTGATTCTTTAAAGTTAACGCTCGTCTTTATTGTTCTGGTTTAAATGGATAGAGTAGCAGGTAAGTGGTGTTACAGAGAGTTCTCTCCCCGGGAGCCTTGATGATGTATATAGGATACACATCAAATCGAGCTCCCAATTCATACCAGTATACATAGGGTATACTGGTTTGTAACCAAATTGGCGCAGCCGGTAGGATATCGGTTTTGCAGTGACCACAACGTAGCGCATTGTGTAGCAAATTTAAATGGGCTGGAAATCGATCTTCCCAGCCGGTATCCGAAACCATTCAACTCCTGTATGACACCATTGCTACTCATACTGTCCATCAAACTAGATCAACCTTCTTAAAAAAAAATCAAACAATAATTTTTATTATTTAAATAAAAAAAAATTGTATTAATTTCCAAATATAATATTGATGCTACATATACTGTGCCTAAAATTAGATCAATTTTCTCAACAAAATAAAAATAAAATAGTCGTATTTATCGTTTAATTAACAAAAATATAATGTCAGTATGCAAGTATAATATAAACGCTACCCATACTGATCATCTACCCAGAGTAGCCTTTAAACGAAACAAATAATTATATTGATCATTTTAATAACTAAAACATAATATTAACATTCAAATATAGTATTATTTCTACTCATAATGTCCATCAAATAAGATCAGTCCCAAAACCAAATGGTTATATTGAACATTTAATTCTTCATTCATTTACTCCCTCATTCATATATCTTAAATCTCATCTTTCTTATCTGAAGTTCATTCAAACTAACTCCTAACTCATTCAAACCCAACGTACAAGTTACAAAAGATATCAAGTTTCAGTCAGCTAACATGCAAAACACAAAACATTACAAGTAAACATTGAACACAAATAAGCAAAACAAAGACTTAATAGCGAGCAAACAAACGCGTGCCCATTGTTATCGAAATATGATACCATTTATCACTCCAACTACTTAGATAATACGCGTACCCACATGCATACTAAAGTCTTATCTTTTGAATTGGATGAGGATTCGAATTGCATGAGGCACAATTAAAAGAGCAAACAAAAACAAACATTTAACTTCAAATTGAATAGATATAGATATCTGGGCAATAATTTTTAAATGCAATAACATTGAAGGGCAAACGAAGTAAATAAACTGCGCTGAATAAATATAAAAAATAATTTACATATGAACGGCAATTTCCCAACGCAAATAAACATGAAACTAAGTTAATTTCAAGTTAAACTGACACAATTTAAGTATAAGAACTATGAAACAACAGAATTTTAGTTATTAAAACAATACAACAATACAAACGATTTTACCCGCAGACCAATTATCTCTTTCAAGTTCCACTACAATTCACCCTCAAATCACCAAATTTACATCCAGCACTAAATGTGCGATTTCACAATGTTAGCAGTAAGGAAACTCCAAACCAAAACCATCAGCAGACACGCTTTTTCTATGTCTAATTTGAACAATCACTGGAATGAAAACCAGTACATTTAACAACAGCCTCTGAACCGTTGACATAAGCTGTCGACGGACATGCTATTTTTAGTTATAAGTCCCTAAAGAAACAAATATGTTAATAGCCTCTGAGCTGCCCGACTTCAATTTTGGGCTGACATGCCACATTTAGTATTAAGTGATATGCAAAACAGACAGCGATTTACCATCCAGTCATAGCCTCTGGATGTTGATCTAAAATGGTTTGCAAATACGCTATTAACCAAGTATCCTTTACACAAGCCACTACGTTTCCTTGCACAATAAATACATTATGACAGCCAACTAATAAAAAGTCACCAATAAAACTCCTGTGGAAAGCGCAAGACAACCCACCCATTTCCCATTTCCCACCCTTTTACTTTACATATGGCAACGATATAAAATTGCGTCTTAGAATGCTATAATATATACTTTAAGATTCTTTAAACAATCGTTTTCTCAAGATTGAGATCAAAAACTTTATAAGCGGCTAATGAAGTGAGCTCGCACGGCACTGTACTGTCTTCCAGCAAGGCCTACGTCATATACTTCCTAGCAATTAGCGCATGTGAAAGCTACAGTATATCGCTTCATTCAATTTGCTCATGCGTCATTGCAGAAATAATGCTAATCATATCTTTAAAGCTCATTGGCAGCGAGAAAAAACAATCACATAAACCTTCAATCCATGACTTCCATTCCCATTAACAACATTAACCATACATATAAAGGGGAAAGTTTATTTATCACACTCACTCGCACCCTCTAAAGCCAAGAAAGCTTATACTAAAGTCTTGGGAATACAATACCAACGACTCCCACGCTACGCTTGAAAACACACTGTCTTTTAAATTAAATGAGTTTATTTACTAAGAATGCACGATCATTAATTTAACCTATTTAAAAATCGCATTGAAATTTAATTTTTACTGTCTATCAACTTGTATTCAAACTGTCTATGTCACGAAAATCACTTCACTATCACTCAATATCGCCTTTACTTCGCGCAGTTTAACTGTCGCGGTTTTACTATCTCCGCCATTCATTCAGCTTGGCTTTATATAGGGTCTCTAGTCATTCAATCCATTTCTCGTACATTGGCGAATGTTCGGACGAGAACTACCAGGAATATTCGAGCAATTCTGAATGGCCGCAATGACGTCACTTTTAGATGTTGATCATGGATCTACTTGGTCCATTCTTGTGCTTTAGAGTACGTTCGTTGATTGATCATGATGTTATTAATAGTTGCGACAACAATTGCGACAGTAGCTCGCAGAATTATTTGTACATGTAACAATAAATAAATATATATATATATATATATATATATATATATATATATATATATATATATATATATATATATGTATATATATATATATATATATATATATATATATATATATATATACATATACGAGGTGTGTTCAAAAATATCGCGAATTTTGTTTTTTTTCAAAAATTATTTATTTATTCATGAATATCTATTTTGTCCCCTTCAAAGTAATCCCCATGAGATATTATACACTTGTGCCAACGGTTTTTCCAATCTTCGAAGCACTTCAAAAAATCATTTTTTTTAATCTTGTTCAGCTCCTCCTTCGATGCCGTCTTTATCTCGTCAAGCGTAGCGTAACGTCGTCCTTTCATGGGCCTCTTCAGTTTAGGAAACAAGAAAAAGTCACAGGGGGCCAGATCTGGGGAATACGGTGGCTGCGGCATCATTAGTGTGTTGTTTTTGGCCAAAAAGTCGCGCACAAGCAACGATGTGTGAGTAGGGGCGTTATCGTGGTGCAAAAGCCAATTTTTGTTCTCCCACAAATCCGGGCGTTTCTGGCGGATTGCTTCGCGCAAATTGCGCATAACTTGCAGGTAATATTCTTTATTGACCGTTCTTCCCTGTGGCAAGAACTCATGATGCACCACGCCCCTGCAATCGAAGAAAACTGTCAGCAAAACTGTCAGCAAAACTTTCAAATTCGACCGAACTTGGCGCGCTTTTTTCGGTCTTGGTTCATGCGGCAGCTTCCATTGCTTTGGTTTCCACGTCATAACCATAAACCCACGATTCGTCACCAGTTATGACCCTCTGGAGCAAATTTGGTTCGTCGCAGACAGAGTTTAACATCTCATTAGCAATGTTCATGCGTTGCTGTTTTTGGTCGCAATTGAGCAATTTTGGTACGAATTTCGCGGTGACCCGTCTCATGCCCAAATCGTTGATAAAAATCGAATGGCACAAGCCAATCGATATGTTTAGGTCCTCAGCAACTTCTCTAACGGTGATTCGACGATTGGCCAATACCATTTTCTCCACTTCATTAATTTTTTCGTCTGTTGTTGAAGTGCTCGAGCGTCCGGCACGCTCTTCGTCGTTCACATCTTCTCGGCCTTCTAAAAACATTTTGTACCACCGATAAACGTTGCTTCGGTCCAAGGTAGCTTCTCCGTATGCCACAGTCAACATTCGGAATGCATCCGCGCACTTAATTTCGTTTTTCACACAAAATTTGATACACGTTCTTTGATCCATTTTTTTGAATAAGTAAAAATCGAAGACGATTGAAAACACGTGCAAGTAAAGCAGCTATCACCAATTAAGTGAACATTCAAAATGGCCGAGCTTGTCGGCATAAGTGACAGACATGAGTACCAACATAACGCCACAAAAAAATCGAAATTCGAATATACGTAACCCGCGAAAATTCAAAATTCTCGATACTTTTTGAACACACCTCGTATATATATATATATATATATATATATATATATATATATATATATATATATATATATATATATATGTTACATGTCCAAATAATTCTACGAGCTACTGTCGCAATTGTTGTCGCAACTATTAATAACATCATGATCAATCAACGAACGTACTCGAAAGCACAAGAATGGACCAAGTACAGACATCTGAAAGTGACGTCATTGCGGCCATTCAGAATTGCTCGAATATTCCAGGTAGTTCTCGTCAGAACATTCGCCAATGTACGAGAAATGGATTGAATGACTAGAGACCCTATATAAAGCCAAGCTGAATGAATGGCAGAGATAGTAAAACCGCGACAGTTAAACTGCGCGAAGTAAAGGCGATATTGAGTGATAGTGAAGTGATTTTCGTGACATAGACAGTTGGAATACAAGTTGATAGACAGTAAAAATTAAATTTCAATGCGATTTTTAAATAGGTTAAATTAATGATCGTGCATTTTTAGTAAATAAACTCATTTAATTTAAAAGACAGTGTGTTTTCACCTTCCCGGAACATTAAAATTATCGGCTGCAAACCATAACATGCGACAGTGGTGTCAGAAATGAGAAAGAAAACTTCGAAAGTGAAAACTTTAAAAACATTTTTAAAGGGCACAATAGTGAAGTTAACGTGGAAACTGGTAGGAAAATAGCTGAAACAATAAAAATGCCACGAAGCTTACATCTACAAATAAATGAATGAATCGGAGCTTAAGGAGGAGTTGGAACAGCGAAATCTGGCTACACAAGATACAAAGGCCATACAAATGGCCTGCTTGCGTAACGCGATCGAGTCGGAAGGCGCGTATCTGGATTCAAGTGAGCCCTCAGATGCGGAAAAGGGCGCAAAAGGTGGAGAAGCAGAAACACCAAAATCAAAGGAACTAGAAAATGCGCTGATGCAAATTTTGATGTTGATGCACCAAGAGCAGCGACAAGTCTTACAGTTTAACTGCGAAGCAAGACCAACAAGCATTCGAAATCAAGGCAGACATCACACAGAATCTGGAGAAACAGTCTACCGAAATAAAAGCGGAGCTCGGTAGTCTGACCGACCAAATTAAATGCGCCAAGGAATAGGCTTACCATGTCGAGGTCAGCCAGGTCGAGGAGAGGATCAACCATGAGATAGAAAAAACGAAAAAGGAATTGGAAGCAGCGAAGGCAGTAGTAACCACTTCACCAGCCCCGCTTATCAATGCAGCGCAAAGCTCATCCAGAAATGTGAAAGCACCAATATTCGACGGGCAAACGGTCTGGAGTATTTACAAAACCCAGTTTGAAGCCGCCGCTAGGACAAATAACTGGAATGAGCAGGAACGAGGAACTGCATTAATTCTTGCTCTAGAAGCCCAGCTGCCGAGCTTTTGCAGACTATTCCTATTGAGTAGCACTCAAACTCGGCTACTATCATGAACGCGCTTGACATGCGTTAAGGAGGCGATCATCTGAAGCAGATTTATCGGTCACAGCTGAGGCATCGGATGCAGAAGTCTGGCGAAACTCTACAGCAGTTAGCCCAAGACTTTGAGCGACTGCCACCTTTGGCTTACCTAGCCTACGACCCAGAACATCGAGATGACCCAGCAACACAAGCATTCATCAGCGCATTAGAGGACCAGGAATTGCAACAAGCCCTGCGTTTAGCTCAAAAGCAAACGGTTAAGGACGCATTGGCTTATAGGCTGAACTTTGAGGCAGCGAAAAATGTGGGTCGTACCACTGCCCGGTTTCGTGAGGTAGTGACAGACGAGTGCAGGTGTGAGCGCGTGGAGATTGAGCGAGAGCCGCAGGTAAATGGTGCGCCTAGATGCTGGAATTGCGGCGAGAAAGGGCATTTGCAAAGAGACTGCACGACGCGAAGAAAACCGAGCTATTGTCCAGGGTGGAGGAGATCCAGAACGAGTCAGGAACCTAGAATAGAAGCCTTTCAAACTGAGGGGGCCAACTCCGTGGAGCAGAGGTTGGCTAGGAGAATCGACGTCCCCAGCACCATCATCACCGTTGCAAGACTAAATCGGGGAGAAGCAGAATTATGCCCTCCGGGTCAAGTTGAGGTAGAAAATTGCACCATAACAATCGACACTGGTGTAACCCGATCGATTATCCGGCCAGAACGAGTGAGGCAACAAATACTTTACAAGGGATTTTCTCACAACGTACAGCTACGGGAGAAACTGCACCTGTCCATGGAGAGGTCAACCTACAGATACAGTTGGGAGGCCTTGCATTTCGACATAATTTTCTGGTCGCGAACATTATGGATTATGGATTCTCGGAATGGTTTTTCTGCGACCACATGAAATTACGTTAGATTTGGGGAAACGGGTATTGAAATGGCGAAATGTCGAAGTATTGATGGAGGATCCAAGTATCCGAATTCCCAATGTTACTAACCAGTATACGCTATATATACTGGTATGAACTGGGAGCTCGATTATATGTGTATCCTATATACATCATCAAGGCTCCCGGGGAGAGAACTCTCTGTAACACCACTTACCTGCTACTCTATCCATTTAAACCAGAACAATAAAGACGAGCGTTAACTTTAAAGAATCAATTTTATTACACTGTTCACTTTTTAAAACCTTTATAATTTACAACCGAATTGATTAATTTCATTTCCACTTAATTAATTACTTTAAACTCCCATCAATATTGAGTGAAGCGCTTTTCCCTTGACCTGTCGCAATTCACAGGTGAGCACCAGCCTGTAGAGGGAACTAAGAAGACGGCCTTGTTTATCGGGGTGGCCACACGGCGTGCAACGCCAAAAGGCCGATGGAGGATCGCGGCTCAAGCCAACACCTCACCCCTTACCACTTAGTCGTACACTGAACAGCACTTACGTCTTAAACTTCAACCGCGTAATTAATCGTCGTACTTAAATAATGGGTAGCAGCACGCTCCCGTTTTGACTTGAATACACACTGATCGCATGCTTTGCTCTTTCGTGAGCTTTCAACCTAAATTCTCTTAAAATTCGCTGAGTAGCCGAACACGTGCGCTCTCGTTCCACGAACGTTTTTCCTCCCCGCTTCGTCTCGCTTGCTCAGGAAATTGAGCGAAAGAGTGCTTTTCGCTTAAGCGTTTGGGTTCGAAAGAATGCTTTTAGCTTAAGTTTTCGGCTTTCCCACGATCTCTTGAGGTGAAATAGCGAAACTGGGGACATTGAGCGAAAGAGTGTTTACGCCGGAACTTTCGGTTTTCCTTTCCGCTTACCTCTCTTCGAAGCACACCCAAAGCATATCGTGCACGATGTGAATATCATTGTGGGTTAACCTTTTTTGTTTATTTAACCGCTCGCTTATTTACTTGCGTATGTGCTTCTTTGACTAATTTTCATTGGCGAAGTACGAGTACATAGGTAGTGTTTGCTCGCTCGCAACTACTGCAATTATGATGCGGAAATATATCCGAGTATGTTGTATGTGTTCGCTCGCAACATTTCCTCCGGCAGTTGACCATAGGATTTAGTGTACTTGGAGAGTACAATAAATCGTTGCTCTACTCCGATGATCCGGATTACTTAATGTATCCCCAATGGATTATGTTCGCTTTTGGTTTTTCGCAAATTTTGTTGTTGGTTGATACCCGGTACATCCCCTTTGTCATTAGTATTTTCGCACTGTTACCGCCATTGCTGTTGTTCACTGCACTTCTTGCAATATATATATATATATATATATATATATATATATATATATATATATATATATATATATATATATATATATATACATATATGTATATATATATATATACAACAATATATATACATATATATGTATATATATACAACAATATATATACATATATATGCATATATATGCAGATTAAACAGACTAAAGTTCGGGACGAAAGAGTCCCGGCGCAAATATATATATACATATATATATATATATATATATATATATATATATATATATATATTTATATATATATATATGTACAGGGTGCGTACGGTATTTGAGGACATGCATAAATGTGACTATAACTTCGCGAATTTTTCATTTGATTATTTTCCTTTTCAGATAAGAAATGGCGGACTACAACATCACTCAAGAAATGAAGAGCCATGCTGTCATCGTCGCTATATGTGCGAACCATACAGATTTAGAGATCTCTAATTTTCTTAATTGCGCCCGTTCGTTTGTGCATAAGGTTTGCCGTGTATTGAAAGCATGAGGAGGCGATACAGAATCGGTTGCAAAACGCAAAAAGCACGAACAACGTTCTGACACTGTCCGATCTGTAGAATTTTTAGAGCAAATGCAAGCGATCATAGACGAGGACCCTTCAAAATCAATGAGGGTCCTTGCGAGTGACCAATTTGTTTCTGAGCGCCTTATTCGTAGAGTCGTCGTGAGTCGTGAGTCTTACGTGATGCGCAGAGGACAGTTCATGTCGGAATGAACACGGGACCAGAGAGTTCTCCGATCAAAACGTCTTTTAAACAAAATCAAACACCCTGAGGCACCCAAAATGCTATGATTTTTTTCCAACGAAAAAAGTTTTGACCAAGATCAAAAGACCAATCGCAGAAATGACAGAGGGCTATGTTCAAATCCTACGGAGGTTCCTGTTGTTATGCACACAAAATTTCCAGCCACTGTTATGGTTTTAGGTGTTGTCAGCAACGAAGGACATGTTCCAGAATGGCCCCAGTGACGCCGCTTTCAGATATAGATCATGCTTGGTATATGATGGCTGAACATTTTCATGACCACATAACACCGAACCTATGACCACCTAGCTCCCCAGACCTTAATCCTTTGGATTATTACGTATGGGGCGTAGTTGAGCGTGAGACCAATAAGCATCCTCATAATACCACTTCTTCGCTGAAGACTGCTATTAATGCCGTTATGGTCAATATGAACAAGGAGCATTTGATTCGGGCGTGTAATCGTTTCCGGATCAGGATCGAAGAGGTTTTTTTTTTTTTTTTTTTTTGTGGTAGGGAGGTGAAGGCATTCATGCCCGCCGAGTCTGGCAGTGTGGGACTCCCACGGAGGATACCTTTGGACTACCCACTAAACACCTCCCCTGTCAATCTGAGAACCTAGCCTGGAACCGTTTGACACATTACTTCGGGCCAGGTCTCGTTTTGTTACGCCGTGGGTCGCCTTCAAGCTGGGGAGTCCCTTTCCTAGCGGGAGGGGAGGGGGGAAGAGGAATTGCCAGAAGAGCGATCCCCCAGCCCCAGTGCCTCCGGCTGCTGTGAGTCCCTTTTATATTTTAGGACTGCCCGAGCATAATGTGCCACCTGGTTCCATTTGTCAACGGATTCGAGCATCACCGCAACTATATTATCCGGGGTGAGCTCTCCCATCTCCCTGTAGAGTTCCCTTCGCAGCCTGGCCCATTTGGTACACGCAAAAAATGTGTGACAGGCATTGTCCTCCTCTCCTGGGCAAAACCGACAATCGGGAGACCGTGACTTGCCGATCTTGTGCAGGTAAGACTGAAAACACCCGTGCCCGCTCAAAAGCTGGGTCAGATAGAAGTCAGTCTCACCATGCCTTCGATTTAGCCACGGTCTCACATCCGGGATGAGGCGCGCAGTCCACCTTCCCTTCGTGCAATTCCTCCAAGACTGCTGCCAATCGTTGAGCGAGCGTTGTCTCTCCTCGCGGATAACGATCTCCCTCGCATCCTCGTTTCGGCGCAGGTAAATAGCGCGGCGCTCTCTAGCAAGGAGGGCGACAGGTATCACGCCTGCAATCACTCTCACCGCCGAGTCAGAGACTGTTGGATACGAAGATGCAATTCTCAGTGCTCCTCTTCTCTGTACCTGTGCCAATCGTTTTCGGTATACCTCCTTGCTGAGAGCGTCGCCCCATACCTCTGCTCCGTACAGTAGCACTGACCCTACAGCACTCATCAAGAGGCGTCTTCTTGATGGGCTGGGTCCCCCTACGTTGGCCATAAGTCGACTCAGGGCCGATATTCCCGAAGCAGCCTTCTCAGCCGTTGCCCTGATTTGCTCAGAGAAACTCATCTTCGAGTCGATCAGTAGCCCCAGGTACTTCACCGCTGGCTTCGATTCGATCTGTATATCTCCAATACTGATCATCCTTACTCTAGGGATTCTCTTTTTTGTCAAGATGACCACTTCGGTTTTCTCCAGTGCTAAACTGAGCCCGCGAGCAGTCATCCAGTCCCTCACTCGGCGCATTAGCATACCTAGCCTAAGTTGCGCTTGTTCAACGGGGCGTCCGGCGACCAGAGCCGCAACATCATCCGCATAGCCGACCAAGCGCGACTCATCTGGCATCTCAAGTCTCAGTAGCCCGTCGTAAGACACGTTCCACAGGTCCGGACCAAGGATAGATCCCTGGGCAACACCCGATGTAATTTCCATCCTTCGTTGGCCCTGTGTCGTGTCGTAGAGCAGGCTTCGGTCCTTTAGGTAGTTCCTCAAAAGCTGCATTAGATATTCTGGAACTTGAAAAGAGTTTTCCAGCGTATCCAGAATATCCACCCATCTAGCGGAGTTGAAGGCATTCCTGACGTCGAGTGTCACCAACAGGACGATCCGTCGCTTGGTGCCACTATATGCCTCTGCCTTTTGGACCGCGTTCACCACCTCTGCAATCGCATCGATGGTAGAACGTCCTGCTCTAAAGCCGTACTGCCGAGGAGATAGGTCCCCAGCAGCACGAATCGCGTCAGTGAGTCTTCCCTTGATGAGTTTCTCTAGCACTTTCCCAGCCGTGTCTAGCATGCATAACGGGCGGTATGCAGACGGCGATTCGGGATTTCCCTTCCCCTTGCTGACCAGCACGAGCCTCGCCACCTTCCATCGTACCGGGAAAACCCCGTCCCATAGGCAAGCGTTGAATGTGCTGAGCAGCAAGTCAGGACAATGGTGACAGACGAGCTGCAAAACCTCAGCTGGAACACCATCTGGACCTGGAGCCTTCCTCGCTTTCAGGGAGAGGACTGCCTCCTCCAGTTCCAGCTGTGTGAAGAGTGGGCACTCGACTGCTGTTTCACCATGGACAGCGTCAACACGGACGGGATGGGCGGGGAAGAGTCCCCGCACTATCGCGTCCATCTTTTCCGCGTCATGTATACAAGGCTTCCGTAGGGCACCAAGTTTCCCCATGACCAGCTTGTAGCCAAGGCCCCACGGATCCCTATTTACATCGTCCACGAGGTCTTGCCAGCATCGGGCCTTGCGAAGATATTTCCTGCCGGACCTGTATGCTGCTAGCCTAGTGTCTGCCTCCTCCCGTGTTCGCGCCCGCTGGGCCTCTCGCCGAAGTTTGTGACACTCGCTTCTTTGTTCGGCGATCTCGTTTGACCACCAGTATACTGGAGGCTTACCATGTCGGGGTCTCCGGCGGGGCATGGAAGACTCGCAAGCAGCTATGGTGGTACTCATAGTTGAGTTCACTAAGTCCTTGGCTGTAGGCCCTCCACTCCCTGGCGGAGCTCCCAGCAACGGTGCGCCTGCCGTAAGCGCGTCAGTGAACTTCTCGACGTCCATCCTCCCAGTCCTCCATCCGAGGATTGAAGTTTGGGCATATGCACGCAGAGTGGCACCGTCGTGAATCTCAACAGCTATATACTGGTGATCACTAGCCGAGTAGTCCTCTAGTACTCGCCAGTTGTGTACTCTAGGTACCAGGGACTTCGAAGCGAGTGTCACATCGGGTATGGTTCCTACGCAACCCCAGCGGCGGAAAGTAGGGGTGTTACCAGTATTTAGGACAAAAAGCGCTGTTCTGGCCGCCATGTCCAAGATTTGCTTTCCCCTTGGGTCGGATTGTGGCATACCCCATTCGATGGCTCTAGCGTTGAAGTCTCCCCCGACCAGCATGTGGCCCTCTGTGTTCGAGACAGCGTCCTCCAGGGCATCGAGTTTGGTTCGAAAGGATCGCATTGCCTCGTTAGGCGTCAGATAAACACTGAAATATGTTATCCCTGAACACCGCACCCACACAAAACCATCCCCGCGTCCATGGCCCTGCATCTCAAGGCGGGCCCTGTCTCGAACCCAGATGGCCGAGGTACCAGTTTTGTCAGAGTACCACGCTTGCGAGTCCTTGTTATGATGTTACTCGCTCAGCAACAGGAGGTCAGCTTTCTTATCCCTCGCAAACTGCTCAAGTAGGTCCTGGGCGTTTGTGCTTCGGTGCAAATTGACCTGCAGGATACGGATCATTTGAGTATCGATTTGGCTTTAGTTAGGGCCTCCTTGAAAACCCGGCATCTCCCTGTTCCCGGCTCATGTTTGAGGTCGCCGGGTGCTAGCTTAGCATCCTTGCAAAGAATGCATTTTGCCTCGTTCGTGCACTCCTTCCTTTTGTGCCCCGTTTCACCACATTTGTAGCACAGAGATCTCCTGTCGGGTCCCCTACCTCGAAGAGGTTATTGCTGCTAATGGCGATTTTATTGAATAACTTTATAGCCATATATTAATTTAACGTTGTATAAAAATTCCTGAAATTTAAT
This sequence comes from Odontomyia ornata, assembly GCA_963969285.1. Taxonomy (NCBI): domain Eukaryota; kingdom Metazoa; phylum Arthropoda; class Insecta; order Diptera; family Stratiomyidae; genus Odontomyia; species Odontomyia ornata. The sequence goes on from OZ017738.1 coordinate 284,978,867, forward strand.
TAAATTTTGTTAAAAATGCAAGCTAATTAATTTTACCCCCGAGTTGTCCTCAAATACCGTACGCACCCTGTATATATATATATATATATTTATATATATATATATATATATATATATATATATATATATATATATATATATATATATATATATATATATATATATTGTCGCGTGTTTTTTGGTTCGCGGCCAATAATTTTAATGTTCCGGGAAAGTGAAAACGCAATGTCTTTTAATTTAAGTTAAAAGAGTTTATTTAATTACAAGAAGTGCACAATGAGCAATTTAACACTTTCACTAATTTTTTAATTTTCACTATTAAAAAAATCTAACACTTGTCCATAAATTGCTTATCGCAATTGTCTTCTAAATCGCTTCACTATTACGAAAATCACTTCCCACACACTATCGCAGTTCTTATCGCGGTCGAATGAATGATCCCCCCATTCATTCAGCTCGCCTTTATATAGGGTCTCTACCTATTCACCCATTTCTCGTACATTGGCGAATGTTCTACCGAGAGGTACCTGGTAGATTCGAGCAAATTAATGAATGGAGTGACGTCACTTGCAGATGTTGATCATGCTTGTTGGGTTCTCGTGGGTTCGAGTAAATTCATTTGTTGACGTTCTTAATGATTATGAAAACAATTGCGACAGCAGCTCGCAGAATTATTTGTACATGTAACACTGCCCCCACCTCAGTTCTTTTCGCCCCGAAAAGATGTGTCGCTATTTGTAGTCAATTCTCCCTGGGTGTAATATGGGGCAAGACGGTCCAGATGCACGATTTTCATTTTAGCTCTCGGCTTACGATGTTCCTGTATTCGGTATACGACGTCATTGATTCGCTTTGTAACTCGGTATGGTCCCGCCCAATTATGTTGCAACTTTGGAGACCTACCCTTTCGCCGTTGCGGGTTATAAAGCCACACCAAGTCATCTTGCTGGAAGCCAGTAGAATTAACCTTTAGATCATGCCTGGTCTTCATGCAGTCAGTAGCCGATTCGAGGTGTTTTCGCACTGTCCGATGTATCTGGTTCAACGGTTGTCTTAGATCACTTGCGTACTCCGAGACCGTTTGGGGTTTCTCAGGGAGTGTTCCGAACTTTATATCGGCTGGCAAACGAATAGTCTTTCCAAAAATGACTTTGGCTGGGGCTTGGCCCGTCGATGCATGTTCAGCGGCACGCCGTACCTACTGACCCAATTTAACACTAGCTGTTTGGCTACAGTAGTTGCTTCCTGGTTGGGAATGGGGTAGACCTCAGGCCACTTGCTGAAATTATCGGCTACAACCAGCATATATCGATTTCCCCAATCGGATTCAGGAAAGGGTCCTGCGATGTCAACAGCAATCCTTTCGAATGGCACGCCTACGTTATAGGTTTGCATTTGTCCTCTCAGTCGTCGCTTTGGGCCTTTGACGGAAGCGCAAATTGTGCATCTGCGACACCAGTCCTCTACGTCTTCTCGAGCATGGAGCCAGTAGAACCGTTACCGCAATTTCGCTAAGGTCTTGTTAACACCAAGGTGGCCTCCCGAGGATCCTTCATGCATTTCCTTAACCACATCGTGGATTCGGCTTTTGGGAAGTATAGTTTGCATCCTATAGGAGCTACCATCCGCCGTTTCACATTTCCGCTTGAGTACGCCACCCTCCACCTGAAGGGAGTTCCATTGTGCCCAATAGCTTTTCAGGGTTGCGCCATGCGTTGAAACGTCTTTCCACTCAGGTCGCCCAGTCGTCTCCTTCCATACGAGCAATGGTCCGATGTCTTCATCGGCTAGCTGGGCATTTCGAATCTCCTCCGATGACCAACCTTCATCGAATTCGGCCGTTATCAGTCGCAAATCAACGGGCGGTTCCTTTTCCTCAATCCGTCGGCAATGGTTGCAGTTAGCTGGACATGGACGGCGGGATAGGGCGTCAGCATTTCCATGAACTCCGCCCTTTCGATGAACAATTTCGTAGTCGTATGACTGCAATCTTTCGATCCATCTCGCAACTTGTCCCTCGGGGTTTTTGAAGTTAAGTAGCCATCTCAGCGATGCATGGTCCGTTCGAAGAACAAATTTCTGGCCATATAGGTACTTGTGGAACTGCTTGGTGGCCTCTATTATAGCCAATAGCTCCTTCCTGGTCACACAGTAGTTCCTCTCACTTTTTGAAAGAACTCGACTGTAATACGAGAGGACTCTTTCTTCGCCATTGATCTGCTGGGAGAGTACAGCTCCAATACCGCCGTTGCTTGCATCGGTGTCAACTACAAACATTTTTCCGGGTTTCGGATACGCCAGTACGGGTGATTCACATAGCTTTTCCTTCAGGGTCTCAAAGGCTACCTGGCATTGTTCATTCCAGACATACGGACGATTTTTTTCGGTTAGCTGATGGAGACACTTAGCTATCTTGGCAAAGTCTTTGACGAATCTTCGATAGTAGGTTGCCAGACCCAGGAAACTTCGTAGTTGGCGCTTGTTGTTTGGTGTTGGCCAGCTTTTCATGGCTTCAATTTTCTCAGGGTCTGTTTTGACCCCTTCTGCTGATACGACGTGTCCCAGGTATTTTACTTCAGCTGCGAAAAGGGTACACTTGCCGGAACTAAGTTTCAAATTTGCCAGTCGCAGTCGGGAGAAAACCTCTTCTAAGTTCCGCACATGCTCTTCGAACTGTAATGATTTTTCTACCTTCAGCTCGAACGCGGAACCGACCTCTCATCGGTTCTAGACGTTAAGTCTGAGTAGTGCCAACGGATGGTACCAACAGGTCAACCAATCCGTGCACCGTAATCCATTCACGCGGTGACTGCTTGTCGGCCAGCTAGTTCGGAGAGGATTTCGGTCGCGGGTCTCCGAATGGATTACGCTCAATTACAATATTTCAGTCACCTGAACTTGCCCGTTTTCCAAACGCGTCAACAATTACTCATCCAGAACGAGAAACCTACATTACGTTAGTTCTGGATGTGATCTATCCACAGATCTCAAATCAAAAACGCTACAAAATCCCATAGGCGCGTTACCGATTCACCGACGCGGTACCGAAAAATATACTACTCGAACTTAAACCGAAGAAAACTACTCTAAAGAAATGACGAAACAAGCAAAGGTACCGCGTACCGCGCGCGACGCGAAACCGACCTCAGCGGATTTGTCGAAACCCTACCCTCGCGACGGCATACTTACCCTACACTCTCTGTTCCCACTGAAAAAAGAAGAGTCACTGAAAAGGAAAGTCGTGGGTTAACTTAGCAATTCATGTTGTTATATATATTTTTCAAAAGAACAAAAATCGTTTTCCTTATACAAATGTTTTGAAGATCGTACAATTAATGTTCGGCAATTTTTCGCATTTATAGCTGGGTATGCTTCGATACTTGTATTATCGAAAGTATGAAGTTAGTCGTTTCTAATAATTAATGTTCATTCGTTTCGAAATAAACATTTTTTTTTTTTCCGATTTCAAATTATACTATTAATGTTTTGGTCATATAGCATTCCGCAATTTGGATAATCAAAATTTTAACCCAAAAATATATGTATATAAGCGCGATCACGAAGAATTTCTCTATTAAGACTATTCATTTCAATTATCTACTAATGCACATTAAATATTGGTTTGCTTCTTTCGTAGACTGATTTTGTCGCGTGTTTTTGTAACGTATAACTAACGCTAAACAAGTCTCTAATTTTCCTACATACTAACTAACGATTCCTTCGATACAATATAAATTTCTAACCAAGGTATTCTACTTAAAGTAATAGTATCTCTTGTTTTCTACAGTTTGATAATCCGTTTGTATTAAATGGAAATTTTCCCTCTTTTTCGTTTTTTAGCACTCATCTACATCCACTATAAAAACAAATTAATAAAATCGTGTGCCAGTCTACATGCGTTTCGTCTAAAAGCAACCAAAATAAGGAGAATTCAAACACAAAAAGTGTTTCTGATAAATGTCATCTCTCGTATGAATTGGACGTAAATGTTCTACCTTTTAATGTCTTTAATTTATAGTTATGCCTAAAATCAACGAAAGTACGATTTTCCGTAGTTTTTTTTTTTTTTTTTTTGATTATCTAGATAGCATTCTGTCATATAAAATTAATTAACCTCTATAATCTAAGGTTTCAAATGAATTTGGTATGCATTTATTCATATGATTAATAACTGACCGGTGAAAAATTTTCTTACGACCATTTTATATTTGGAATAACTTCATGCTTTCTTTCGAGTAGATAAAAATGGTTTCTTACTTTATGTATAGTTATGTTTAAACAATAAATTAATATTTTGCTTGTAATAAGAGTTTAAATGCGTCGATGTGCGACATCAACAGGCGATAGCGTAAATACACGCCTAAACTTACGATGTTAAAACTATTCCTGTCAGCAAATATAATCTACTTTATTTCGTTTTTTTTTTCTTATCCGACAGTTGAAATGGTTCTTTTTCTAAGGGCATTCAGTCGGAATTTTCGCGCGTTTTTTTTTGTTTCACAGGACATTCATCTGCATTCGTTTCACACTTGTTTACGAGAGCGCATTTAGGAAGCCATTTAGCCAGTTGCTCTTCGAAAAATTGTTCTAGACAACGGGCATGCGCATATGTTTTGGAATCCTCCGGATAATATAAGCATACAGTTTTGGACAACAATCGAACGTCAGCTACAAATGTGGCAATGTCTTTGTAGTGATTCGGACTTGATGGATCCAAACGAGTTCGAATAACATCTAGCGACATAGGTTGACAAACTACTTCATAATATGCAGGGTTTGTTGCAGGTTCTGGCTCTCTAAATGGTAAACTTTGTTCGTATTGGCAATATAATTTTAAACATATCCTCTGTCTAATCTTTAATTCATTTGCGCCAAGTTCTCCTGCACTATGTCTTTCACATTCAGCTGAACTTGCCAGTTCCGCTAAATTAACACCTGACAAATCTTGCCACGTTTCACTTTCATCTGGTAAGGAACCTATAGCTGGTATGTGACAATTGTGGTGAAATACTTTTGGATATTCATCGCAACACATCAATTCACCACCATCCAAACCAACTGCACACCAATCTTCATTTGGATCGTCTTTCTGGTCAGCTTTCTCTTCAGTCACATTCGCAATAGCTGCTGAACTTTGGACTTGTGGCGATGTCGTCTTATTCCTACCTTCCGGAAGAACTTGTACTCCGTTCGAATCTAATTTCGCTATTGTTGCCATCAAAACATTTATTGAATCGTCTCGGACTTTTAATAGTTATTATCTTAACACTAACCTGATCCGATGTTTGATCCACGACCGTACTGACAACGAAAGATGATCCATTCATCTAGGTCGATATTGTCCTGACCTTGACCGTATGCTTCTATATTTGTTGAAAAGCCTTTTTGGCAGCAACACTTTCGCCGTCTCGATTCCTTTCCTTCGGTGTTCTTTCGGCGGATCCACTTCATGGGATTTTCTATCAAGAATGAGGTTAGAGACGGAACTCGGGAGATATCCGTTAGCAGTCTTACCTTTCTATAGATATTTTCGGCACAAACGAGAGCGAATACCGGAATCTGCCGCAACCAACAATTAGCAGTTGCTATTTTTGATTGCTTTCGATATTTCGCATCTAAGCCATAATACAATCACTAACCTAATTTACATATGTAAAATTAATTAAAGAAACAACAGTGTAATTTAATTTTATCTTTTTCACTTATAAATACTCAAAATCAAAAATGCATTAGCTGATTCCACGACAATGGACACGATTAGCAGACGACAGCCACGAAAAATGAAGCCGACATGTGGCTGTCAAAAATTCCGGTTGTCACCTCGGACAAAACATCTGTGTGTGGAATGGCACGCCATATGGCGGCAATGTACCTCTCCCGATGTCGCCAGTGGCATAGTTTTCTCGATGGCCACGGTGGAGGGGCATTTCCAGATGGCTATGTCTCGAAATGTGCCGGGGTTGGATTAATTCTATATTTCGAATATTTATATCCACGGATCTAAATATTTGGACAGAAAAAAAAAATATTTTCTGCACAACGATATCCGCACGACAGATGAAGTCCGCTGGCACTTCGAGGACATATCCATCTGGCAGGTTACAAGGGTTCGGGATCGGAATCACTTCGATTCCTGGGCGTAGGCGTCACATTACACATTCCCCCCCCCAAAATCGAAGTAATTACGATCCCGTCTCCTTTGTAAAAGGTCTTGGTTAGGGACGTGGCGGGTCGAAGATCGGTTTCGAAGGATAGGCTACAACCATGTTCGTGAAGACTCGACAGTGACTATATAGTAGGAAGTCAGGTGTTATTCGGAGGCCTTCGTCTAGGCAGAGATTTGGGATAAGCCAAGGTTTCTCGTGGGAATTAGTTGCACTTCATCGTCTAAGGTCTTTTGCGTGGTAAATTCCCAGGGTCTTACCAGTCATGTCCGCGATGAGGTATCGGGTGGGGCTTATGACTTGTATGACTCGACACTTCACGAATTTCTTGTCTAGTTTGGCATTGTAATGGCGGGTGGCATCGCTCTGTCGGAAGTTTCGACGATATATTTCGTCGCCGGCCTTAAAGCCAGAAGGATGAGATCGCAAGTTGTACCGCTCCTCTCCCATCCGTCTACTTTCTTCAATCTTCTCCCGCAGTTGATCTCGCAGAAGTTGGAGCTTTTCGTGCGGTTCTAGAACCACGATTGGGTCCTCTAGCGATTTCAGCTGCCGCAATAGCCGGTAAGCGCTCCCATGACCGATCATGTACTGGCCGAACACTGCAAAATACGGCGAAATGCCGGTCGTGGCGTGGTACGACGAGCGCAGCGCACTAGTGATGGCGGACAATTTGCGATCCCAGTCCCTCTGATTCGGGTGGACATAGGTGCGCATGGCCGCTATGAGCGTACGATTCAGTCGTTCGGATGCGTTGGCTTGTGGTGAATAGACGGCAGTTCGTTGGTGGATGATGCCGTATTTGGACATTAGGTCTCGGAACTTGCTGGAGGTGAACTGGACCCCATTGTCGGAGACAAGTTTCTCCGGAACTCCAAACATGTGAAAGACTCGGTTCTCCAAGAAGCTGAGTATAGGTCCAGTGTGCATGTTACGTAGTGGTTCTATGATAGGGAATTTGGAGAGCTGGTCCAGGACCACGACAGCTCCCGTGTGACCAGAAGCAGATCGAGGGTAAGGACCGATAAGATCAATGTACAAGCGCTGGAACACGCGTTCGGGGACCTCCACCTTACCCATGGGTGGCCGAAGAATGGTGTTGGGCGCTTTAGTGCACTTGCATAGCTCACAGGAGGCTACGTACGCTTTTATCTGTTGTGCCATCTTAGGCCAAAAGAAACAGGTTTTCAACCGCCTAAGTGTACGACCGTATCCGCCGTGCGCACTTGATGGGTGGTCATGAGCCCGCCTGATAAGATCAGTGGTTAATTCTTCGGGCACCCACAACTTCCACTGTTCTTCTTCTTGTATGGGGTCTCCGGATGCGTGTCCCATCCGTTTGTAAATAAATCCATCCGTCAACCGCAGTTCAGGAAGCTGGGGCTGTTGATTCTGGATAGTGTGAATCAGTTGGGTGTAGCTGGCTGACTTGAAGGCAGGATGGTCCAAATCGATCAATTGGGGGCTGTCGTCCTCTTGGACCAACTCGGCTCCTTCAGGGGCAAACATTCTGGATAGGGTGTCGGGGACTACATGTTGGCTTCCTTTTCGGTGGCGAATTGTGAAGTCAAATGCCTGTAGTTTCAGTGCCCACCTGGCCAATCTGCCGTTGAGATCAGTCTGGCTCATTAGCCATTTCAGAGAAGCGTGATCCGTAACGATTTCAAAGGTGTGTCCCTCCACATAGGCTCGGAAGCGTTTCACTGCCAACACCGCAGCTACACATTCCTGCGCGGAGACCGTGTAATTTCGCTGGGCTGGGTTCAGCTTGTGAGACATGAAGGCTATAGGTCTCTCCTCGCCGTCTTGTGCAACCTGGACTAAGACTGCTCCCACCCCATGTTGACTCGCGTCACAATGGATTGAGAACGGTTTGTCAAAGTCCGGGCTGTGCAGTACGGGGGCTGTAGTCAGACTCTTCTTTAGCTCTTCAAAGGCTCGCAAGCTGGGCTCTTCCCAGACGAATTTACGTCCCTTACGCAGCATGTCGGTCAAAGGAGTGGTAATGGTGGCATAGTCACGTACAAAACGCTGGTACCATCCGCATAAACCTAAGAATCGGCGTAATTGTTTGGTGGTCTTGGGTAATGGAAAAACGTCAATCGCTTGAGTCTTTTCCGGATCGGTCTTGATATGGCCATGCCCAATGATGTGACCTAAATATTTCACCTCCGTCATCACGAACTGGCTCTTCCTTATGTTGATGGTTAATCTTGCCCTCCGGATGAGTAGAGCCACCTCCTGAAGCAGGTCGATGTGTTCGTCAAAGGTCTCGGTTATAAGCAGCAGATCGTCCAAGTAAACGAAAACTTGGTGCCGCAAATGAGGTGGTATCACCTTATCCATAAGGCGCGTCATTGTTTGGGGGGCATTACACAATCCGAATGGCATGGTCACGAATTGATATAGGGGCCGGCCTGGGACTGTGAAGGCTGTTTTCTCCTTTGAACCGGGGTCTAAAGGAATTTGCCAGAAGGCGTCCTTGAGGTCTAAGCTCGTGATGAAATGGGCTTTAGGCAATCGACTCAAAATGCCTTCGATCAACGGTAGAGGATATGCGTCCTTGACTGTGACGGCGTTCAAGCGTCTGGCATCTAAGCATAACCGGACCTTGTTCGGCTTGACAACTAAGGTGACTGGGGAAGCCCACGCGCTCTGTGATTCTTCGATTACGCCTAATGCTAACATTCGATCCACTTCGGCATATAACGATTTTTCCTTCGCCGGAGATATGGCGAAATGTCTTTGTTTTATGGGTTTCGCATCCCCCACATCTATAGTGTGGATTACCAGGGCAGTCCGCCCGAGACCTTCCTTCTCGTGCGAGGGAAAAGCCGATATAGCCGAGTCGAGACGCAGTTGCTGAGTTACATCCAGTGTATGCCGTAGTAAGTTAGTGGGTTGAGATGGGTCAGGAACGGTGGTGACGGACTCCAGGGTCGAACCGGAAAATAGTGCCGGGGCCAAGTTAAATTTTCGAACGAAATCCACTCCTAAATAAAGATTCTGGGTTAACTGAGGTATGATGAAAAATTCCATAGGTTTAGTTACCCCTTTAAAGGTGACATCCGTCATAATTTTTCCCACTACAGAGTGACGAGTTCCGTCCGCCGTGCTTAACCAGGAGGTGAAATGACGGATTTGGTCCGCGTGCTTTGCCAGTACCTCCCCTGCAAACTCGGCAGAGATGCAATTCACACTGGCTCCCGTATCGACTAAGCCTGATACTCGTTTTTGCAGGAGGTGTACTGACGCATATGGCCGGACATCCTCCCTCAATAATTCGTCTAAGTATATGTCCTTCAACACTTTTCTCGACTGCCTGACTTTTCTCCAGAAGCTCCGCATCCGACGCGTGGCTCGCTTGCTTCGCGGTGGGACAGTTGTGGCCAATTCCTCATGGAAGATGCGCTGTCGAGTAGCCAAATAATTCCGCAGCCTAACATGAAAAGGTTTTACATGCCAAGGAACTTTCGTCTCGCTATCATTTCCCTGCGCGTTGGCCTCGGCGAAGGACGGCGTCGGTTGTGGAACTTCGGGAGAACTGTGGTTAGCGGTGCGAGTCAGCAGAGTTGGAGTCATGTTGGGAGCTGGGTCATAGCTGGTGAGGGGGTCTGGATTGGTTCGTCCGGGGTCTAGGAGTGCCGACGGGTGGTCGCGGCACTCGGTGGCAAGTTTTTTCGCCCTTTGCAATTTGCACAGTCAGGTGCGTATGTGTCGGCCTTTCCGCATCGGTAGCAGAAAAGCGTTGCCTCCGCTGGACATGCATAGAACCGATGTCCCGGTTGTCGGCAGTTCCAACAGACCGTCGGGCTTGTAATTGCTTCAAGGGAGGGTCGATCAATCAAGGCTGGGTCCTCAAGCTCCGGTGGTGCTCCGCTCCTCGGTACTGGTACTGGATCAGCAAGCAGGTGGTCTGCTGCCATCAACTCCGCGGTGTGATGATTTCGGGGATTTGGTCCCGTTATGCGAGGTTGTGGACGGAAGGTACCTCGTCGCTCATCCAAGTGTTCTTGTCTACGCGCATGGAGGCGCAATCCCTGTATGGTGTTGATGGGAAAATGCAGAAGGCTGTTCTGGAGATCCCAGCGCATATTCTCTCTGATAATTTCTACCAGTTCGTCCTCGGGCATGGTATTTCGCAGGCGAGTGCTCAATCTCACTATACTGGTGTAGTACTGGTCGAACGGTTCGTGAGCGCCTTGTTTCCGTTTCTTTATTTGCTCTCTTAGCTCTCTCTCAGTGAAGCCATCCTCAAATCGATTGCGGAAGGCTGCACTGAAAGAGTGCCAAGTGGGACGTGGCGTTGACTCTTTAAAGCTCCAGTACCAGTCGGCAGCGTCGCCGCTGAACAAAAGATGTGCATGCCGGAGGAAGGCCGAGGAATCACCTCCCAGGGTGCTGGATACCAACGCCTGAATCCGGAAAAGGAACCGGTCCGCCGATATCATATCGTTGAACCCTGTAAAGTTCAGGCGCCAACTCTCCATGATACGAGGCGTCGGGTCTCGAAAAGGTGCCAATGCGTTCCCGGGGGGAATCACATCCTCGATTGACCTGTGGTACTGAACTGCCTCGGGGGCTGGAGGTGCCAACGGAGGTCCGGTACTGTGTCGCGGTCTGTATTCGGGAGCTCTGGGATCCATTCCCGAGTTCCTTGGAGGTGGGACCCATTGCTCGGATTGTCGGGAGTGGGGCATCGCCACACTGGGATTTGGCTCCCAGCCAAGCGGAGTTCTCACGCGGCTGGGTGGTTGGCTCAACGGGAGATTCTGGATCTTTCCCTCCAGGTTGCCAATCCTCTCCGACATATCCCTCATCAACGCCACGAGGGTGTCAATGGAGTGGGCGGAAGGCATGGTTGTCACCTCGGACACGACACTTGCAGCCGGAACTTCACCGCCTACTGCTCCTTGCAGGTCTAAGAGTGGTTGTGACGGTTCGGCTTCTGGAGCTCCTTTCGCCACTGCTCCACGCGTTGGTAGGGGCGTGCCGAGGGGGACGTCTAGGGCAGACCGATCTATGGGTCGCCGGCATAAGGGACACAGCTCTGACGTGAGGAGGAGCTGTTGTACACAGGCACGATGGAATAAATGTCCACACTCCAATCGCACGCTGTGTACGCCCTCCACTACGTCTTCGAAGCAGATCCCGCAGTTAGCTGGTTGGACCGTTTTGGATCTGGTCCAACGCTTGTCTGGGGTCCGCTTCGTTGCCATCTTTGATTTTTGCTGGGTGTGTTGCCAATGGGTATTCCTAAAAAAAAATAACAAGGTAAGTTACTCCTACTACTAACTTAATATATATGTGGAAACTTAGAAAGGTATATTAGTGGCCGATAGTGGCGAGCTATTACGATAAGAAATAGAAAAAAAAATTTGATTTGAAATACCTTTCCTTTCCAGTGGTCGACCTCTTCAGCGGGAAATGAGAGTGCGTGGTAATCTGCCGAAGAAAGGGTGCTTCGGTCGATTTACGAAATTTATCCCCATAACCCACATACATTACAAACCGTTTCTAATCTACGTTAAATGACTCGACGAGACAAGTGGTATAGCTACCGTAACGACTTTGTACGCGGTCAAAATTCCCGACGCGTGGAAGCATTCCGGGCTTCGCAACTCCAGCATACGCCACCGAACGTTGAACCGATACCACTCGTCTAACACGCATAAGAAATAGTTAGAATCCTTCCGCGACATAAAGGCAAGGTAGCCTTCTATTTTCTTGAGAGTCCATGCTGATAGGTAAACCCATCAGACTGGCAGTTCCATCAAGAAAATAGAAGGTCCTTACAGGGGTTAACCTGGGACAACACATCGGAAGGATTCTGTCGCGAAGCAAAATCAAACAAAGGAGAGCGGAAGCTACAACTCACGTGAAGCGACCTCTAATGTGTATCACACAATTCCACTGCTCCTGATAGTGGGACTCGAGTACCAAAGTACCTTACATCCTCCGTAAAGGACCAACTCGTCAGAAGACGCGAAGTTCTTTCCCCCTTAGTATGTTTTTCGCCCCACGTTGGGCGCCATTTGTAATGATTTTTCTACCTTCAGCTCGAACGCGGAACCGACCTCTCATCGGTTCTAGACGTTAAGTCTGAGTAGTGCCAACGGATGGTACCAACAGGTCAACCAATCCGTGCACCGTAATCCATTCACGCGGTGACTGCTTGTCGGCCAGCTAGTTCGGAGAGTATTTCGGTCGCGGGTCTCCGAATGGATTACGCTCAATTACAATATTTCAGTCACCTGAACTTGCCCGTTTTCCAAACGCGTCAACAATTACTCATCCAGAACGAGAAACCTACATTACGTTAGTTCTGGATGTGATCTATCCACAGATCTCAAATCAAAAACGCTACAAAATCCCATAGGCGCGTTACCGATTCACCGACGCGGTACCGAAAAATATACTACTCGAACTTAAACCGAAGAAAACTACTCTAAAGAAATGACGAAACAAGCAAAGGTACCGCGTACCGCGCGCGACGCGAAACCGACCTCAGCGGATTTGTCGAAACCCTACCCTCGCGACGGCATACTTACCCTACACTCTCTGTTCCCACTGAAAAAAGAAGAGTCACTGAAAAGGAAAGTCGTGGGTTAACTTAGCAATTCATGTTGTTATATATATTTTTCAAAAGAACAAAAATCGTTTTCCTTATACAAATGTTTTGAAGATCGTACAATTAATGTTCGGCAATTTTTCGCATTTATAGCTGGGTATGCTTCGATACTTGTATTATCGAAAGTATGAAGTTAGTCGTTTCTAATAATTAATGTTCATTCGTTTCGAAATAAACATTTTTTTTTTTTCCGATTTCAAATTATACTATTAATGTTTTGGTCATATAGCATTCCGCAATTTGGATAATCAAAATTTTAACCCAAAAATATATCTATATAAGCGCGATCACGAAGAATTTCTCTATTAAGACTATTCATTTCAATTATCTACTAATGCACATTAAATATTGGTTTGCTTCTTTCGTAGACTGATTTTGTCGCGTGTTTTTGTAACGTATAACTAACGCTAAACAAGTCTCTAATTTTCCTACATACTAACTAACGATTCCTTCGATACAATATAAATTTCTAACCAAGGTATTCTACTTAAAGTAATAGTATCTCTTGTTTTCTACAGTTTGATAATCCGTTTGTATTAAATGGAAATTTTCCCTCTTTTTCGTTTTTTAGCACTCATCTACATCCACTATAAAAACAAATTAATAAAATCGTGTGCCAGTCTACATGCGTTTCGTCTAAAAGCAACCAAAATAAGGAGAATTCAAACACAAAAAGTGTTTCTGATAAATGTCATCTCTCGTATGAATTGGACGTAAATGTTCTACCTTTTAATGTCTTTAATTTATAGTTATGCCTAAAATCAACGAAAGTACGATTTTCCGTATTTTTTTTTTTTTTTTTTTTTTTTTTTTTTTTTTTTTTTTTTTTTTTTTTTGATTATCTAGATAGCATTCTGTCATATAAAATTAATTAACCTCTATAATCTAAGGTTTCAAATGAATTTGGTATGCATTTATTCATATGATTAATAACTGACCGGTGAAAAATTTTCTTACGACCATTTTATATTTGGAATAACTTCATGCTTTCTTTCGAGTAGATAAAAATGGTTTCTTACTTTATGTATAGTTATGTTTAAACAATAAATTAATATTTTGCTTGTAATAAGAGTTTAAATGCGTCGATGTGCGACATCAACAGGCGATAGCGTAAATACACGCCTAAACTTACGATGTTAAAACTATTCCTGTCAGCAAATATAATCTACTTTATTTCGTTTTTTTTTCTTATCCGACAGTTGAAATGGTTCTTTTTCTAAGGGCATTCAGTCGGAATTTTCGCGCATTTTTTTTTTTTTTTTGTTTCACAGGACATTCATCTGCATTCGTTTCACACTTGTTTACGAGAGCGCATTTAGGAAGCCATTTAGCCAGTTGCTCTTCGAAAAATTGTTCTAGACAACGGGCATGCGCATATGTTTTGGAATCCTCCGGATAATATAAGCATACAGTTTTGGACAACAATCGAACGTCAGCTACAAATGTGGCAATGTCTTTGTAGTGATTCGGACTTGATGGATCCAAACGAGTTCGAATAACATCTAGCGACATAGGTTGACAAACTACTTCATAATATGCAGGGTTTGTTGCAGGTTCTGGCTCTCTAAATGGTAAACTTTGTTCGTATTGGCAATATAATTTTAAACATATCCTCTGTCTAATCTTTAATTCATTTGCGCCAAGTTCTCCTGCACTATGTCTTTCACATTCAGCTGAACTTGCCAGTTCCGCTAAATTAACACCTGACAAATCTTGCCACGTTCCACTTTCATCTGGTAAGGAACCTATAGCTGGTATGTGACAATTGTGGTGAAATACTTTTGGATATTCATCGCAACACATCAATTCACCACCATCCAAACCAACTGCACACCAATCTTCATTTGGATCGTCTTTCTGGTCAGCTTTCTCTTCAGTCACATTCGCAATAGCTGCTGAACTTTGGACTTGTGGCGATGTCGTCTTATTCCTACCTTCCGGAAGAACTTGTACTCCGTTCGAATCTAATTTCGCTATTGTTGCCATCAAAACATTTATTGAATCGTCTCGGACTTTTAATAGTTATTATCTTAACACTAACCTGATCCGATGTTTGATCCACGACCGTACTGACAACGAAAGATGATCCATTCATCTAGGTCGATATTGTCCTGACCTTGACCGTATGCTTCTATATTTGTTGAAAAGCCTTTTTGGCAGCAACACTTTCGCCGTCTCGATTCCTTTCCTTCGGTGTTCTTTCGGCGGATCCACTTCATGGGATTTTCTATCAAGAATGAGGTTAGAGACGGAACTCGGGAGATATCCGTTAGCAGTCTTACCTTTCTATAGATATTTTCGGCACAAACGAGAGCGAATACCGGAATCTGCCGCAACCAACAATTAGCAGTTGCTATTTTTGATTGCTTTCGATATTTCGCATCTAAGCCATAATACAATCACTAACCTAATTTACATATGTAAAATTGATTAAAGAAACAACAGTGTAATTTAATTTTATCTTTTTCACTTATAAATACTAAAAATCAAAAATGCATTAGCTGATTCCACGACAATGGACACGATTAGCAGACGACAGCCACGAAAAATGAAGCCGACATGTGGCTGTCAAAAATTCCGGTTGTCACCTCGGACAAAACATCTGTGTGTGGAATGGCACGCCATATGGCGGCAATGTACCTCTCCCGATGTCGCCAGTGGCATAGTTTTCTCGATGGCCACGGTGGAGGGGCATTTCCAGATGGCTATGTCTCGAAATGTGCCGGGGTTGGATTAATTCTATATTTCGAATATTTATATCCACGGATCTAAATATTTGGACAGAAAAAAAAAATATTTTCTGCACAACGATATCCGCACGACAGATGAAGTCCGCTGGCACTTCGAGGACATATCCATCTGGCAGGTTACAAGGGTTCGGGATCGGAATCACTTCGATTCCTGGGCGTAGGCGTCACATTACAGAACGTTCTCCCGATGACGATGATGTTATCTAGGTACACCAAGCAGGTTTTCCAGGTTAGACCACGTCGCACGTATTCCATCAAGCGTTCGAAAGTGGCTGGAGCATTGCAAAGCCCAAACGGCATCACCACAAATTGCCACAATCCGGTCCCAACTGAAAATGCGGTCTTCTCTCGGTCCTTCTTGTCAATTTCTACCTGCCAGTAGCCACTCTTGAGATCGAGTGTAGAAAACCATTTTGCGTCGGCTAAAGTGTCCATGATGTCATCGATGCGTGGGAGCGGGTAACTATCTTTCTTAGTGACGTCGTTAAGCTGCCTATAGTCGACACAAAAGCGAGTGCTACCATCCTTTTTCTTTACTAGAACTACAGGCGCAGCCCATGGACTTACAGAAGGTTCAATAATGCCTTGTTTTTCCATGTCCGAGATCAGCGCGCTCACTTCTCCTTGTTTGGCTATAGGGAGACGTCTTGGTGCTTGTCGAATCGGCTTGGCTCCCTGTGTATCTATGACGTGAGTTACCAAACTCGTTCGGCCTTGGTCATCCGGGCTTGTTGAGAAGATGTCACTGTACTTGGTGACCAGATCAGTGGCTCGTTTGAATAGCTGCACCGGCAATTTGACTTGCTTCAATATTGCAGACGTGGATTCTCGGGCTTTGTCTGTGTCTTGCCTCCTTTTCCAATGATGGTTGTGAGTAGCTTCCAAAGAAGTGATGGTGGAAACAGGCTGGCAGCTGCCGATGACTTCTCCCGCTTTGATGCTCGTGGTTGAGTCTGCGGTGTTAAGGACTCTAACCGGCACATATCCGTTCCTTAAAGATCTTACAAGGCTTCGTCCTACAATCAAACTGCGCAATGCGGATGTCTTCGTTGGCTCTATCAGATAAGATCGGTGGTCTCTAGAATCACCATCAAGCTTGGCCCATACAATGCTTTCGGAAGAATTCGGTACATCAGTGTCAGTACATACCACCACATTCATCTTGGGGATTTGGACGCTGGGATCCTCCATCAGTACTTCGACATTCTGCCATTTCAAGTCCAACGTGATTCCAACGTGATTCCATGTGGTCGCAGAAAATCCATTCCGAGAATGCAGTCATCCATAATGTTCGCGACCAGAAAATTATGTCGGAACACAAGGTCTCCCAACTGTATCTGGAGGTTGACCTCTCCATGAACAGGTGCAGTTTCTCCCGTAGCTGTCCGTAGTGAGAAAATTCTGCGCTTGTGAAGTTGTTGCTGTCTAACTAGGTCTGGTCGGATAATCGATCGGGTTGCACCAGTGTCGATTGTTATGGTGCAGTGTTCTCCGTCAATTTGACCCGGAAGGCATAAGTCCGCTTCTCCACGATGTAGTCTTGACACGGTGATGGTGGTGCTGGGGACGTCGATCCTCCTAGCCAACCTCTGCCCCACGAAGTTGGCTCTTACACGTTTCCCGAACCCTCTGTTTGAAGGGCTTCCATTCTGGGCTCCTGACTCGGTCTGGATCTCCTCCTAGCTGCACACCCTGGACAATAGCTCGGTTTTCTTCGCTTCTTGCAGTCTCTTTGCAGGTGTCCCTTCTCTCCGCAATTCCAGCATCTAGGCGCACCATTTACATGCGGGTTTCGCTCAATTTCCACGCGCTCACACCTGCACTCGTCTGCCACTACCTCACGGACCCGGGCAGTGGTACGAGTCGCATTTTTCGCTGCCTCAAAGTTCAGACTGTAAGCCAATGCGTCCTTAACCGTTTGCTTTTGAGCTAAACGCACGGCTTGTTGCAATTCCGGGTCCTTTAGTGCGCTGATGAATGCTTCTGTCGCTGCATCATCTCGATGTTCTGGGTCGTAGGCCGGGTAAGCCAAAGGTGCTAGTCGGTCAATGTCTTGGGCTAGCTGCTGTAGGGTTTCACCAGACTTCTGCACCCGATGCCTTAGCTGTGACCGATAAATCTGCTTTAGATGATCATCTCCATAACGCATGTCGAGCGCATTCATTATAGCATTCGAGTTTGAGTGCAATTCAACGGGGATCGTCTGCAACAGCTCGGCAGCTGGGCCTCTTAGAGCAAGAATCAATGCAGTTGCTCGTTCCTGCTCATTCCAGTGATTTATGCGAGCGGCTGCTTCGAATTGGGTTTTGCAAATAGTCCAGACCGTTTGCCCATCGAATATTGGTGCTTGCACATTTCTAGATGAGCTTTGCGCTGCGGTTATAATTGGGGCTGGTGAGGTGGCTACTACTGCCTTTGCTGCTTCCAATTCCTTTTTCATGTTTTCCATCTCATTGTTGATTCTCTCCTCGACCTGGCTGACCTTTCCCTCGACCTGGTAAACCTTTTCGTCGACCTGGTCAACCTTTTCCTCGACGCCTTTAATTTGTTTGTTGAGACTACCTAGCTCCGCTTTTATTTCGGTTGACTGTTTCTCCAGCTTCTGTGTGATGTCTGCCTTGATGTCTGCTTTGATTTCGATTGCTTGTTGGTCTAGCTTCGCTGATTGTTCATTTAGCTGCGCTGATTGTTCACTTAGCTTCGCAGCTAAACTGGATGTCGGTTCATTTAGCTGCGCTGATTGTTCACTTAGTTTCGCTGATTGTTCATTTAGCTTCGCAGTTAAATTGGATGACTGTTGTCGCTGCTCTTGCTGCATGAGCATCATGTAAATTTCCTGGCTTTTTATTGTTTCGGCTATTTTTCCACGTTAATTTTCACAATTGTGCACTTTAAAATTGTTTAAACGTTTTCACTTCCAAAATTTTAATCCCACTTCTGACACCACTGTCGCGTGTTTTTTGATTCGCGGCCAATAATTTTAATGTTCCGGGAAAGTGAAAACGTAATGTCTTCTAATTTAAGTTAAAAGAGTTTATTTAATTACAAGAAGTGCACAATGAGCAATTTAACACTTGCACTAATTATTTAATCTAACACTTGTCCATAAATTTCTTATCGCAATTGTCTTCTAAATCACTTCACTATTACGAAAATCACTTCCCACACACTATCGCAGTTCTTATCGCGGTCGAATGAATGATCCCCCCATTCATTCAGCTCGCCTTTATATAGGGTCTCTACCTATTCACCCATTTCTCGTACATTGGCGAATGTTCTACCGAGAGGTACCTGGTAGACTCGAGCAAATTAATGAATGGAGTGACGTCACTTGCAGATGTTGATCATGCTTGTTGGGTTCTCGTGGGTTCGAGTAAATTCATTTGTTGACGTTCTTAATGATTATGAAAACAATTGCGACAGCAGCTCGCAGAATTATTTGTACATGTAATTATTTGTACATGTAACAATATATATATATATATATATATATATATATATATATATATATATATATATATATATATATATATATGTGTGTGTGTATATGGATATATATGTATATGGATATATATATACATATACTCGTATATATATATATATATATATATATATATATATATATATATATATATATATATGTATCTACATATATATATACATACATATATATATATATATATATATATATATATATATATATATATATATATATATATATATATATATATATATATATATATATATATATATGTATATATATGTATGTTTAAAATACCTATACGTTCATGCCCGGACCGAAGGAAAGGACGAAGAAATGAAGGAAGCGTTCTACAATCTGCTGAAAAGGCTTGTCGACTCATTTCCCACCAACAACACAAAAATAATTCTGGGTGATTTCAACGCTAAGGTATGCGATGAGATATCTGATCGGGGAACGTCGGGGGAAAATAGCTTCCACGATGAAACAAATGACAACGGCCAGTGCCTGATTGACTTTGCATGTAGGAGAAATCTAGTCAAACGTTCGACTTGGTTCCCACATCGACGCATTCATTAAATGAGCTGGGTATCATCAGATAAACTAGGCCTGATCTTGACATCCGTACATACCGAGGAGCCAATTGTAAGTCACATCGTTACTTGATCAAATTAACCTGTCGATGTCGTATGTAAAAGACAGATTCGGCGAAGACCAGCCCTCAACAAAAAATCGACATCGAAAGGCTCCAAATGGTGTATGCAGCCAAAAATTGCACGGAGATCCTTGACAACCAGCTGGCTCCCATACCACAAGCAACGAACTCAGGGTGGAGGTGAAAGCGGTTTTGAAGACCTTGGCCGAACAGATGATCAAATATCAAGCCCGGCGCAAGAAAAATGATTGGTTCAATGATGAGCGCCAGAATACGTTAGATAAAAGGAACCAGGCGTACAAAAATATGTTGTTTGGAAAACCAGATCGAAGAGAGAATAATATGAAAATCTCAGAAGAGTAGTGCATAAGATAATTAAAATGAAGAAAAGAAAATACTATGACGACCAATGAGAAGCATATCTAGCGAGCAACAACACATGACAAGCATACAAAGTAGTGAAAAGCCTGGAACGTGGTTTTCAGCTTAAAACCACGCTTTGTCGTGATGAAATCGGCAATATCATCGCTGATGAAACCAAGATTAAGGAAAGATGGGCATCATATTTCAAGAACCTCCTTAATCCTTCGCACAGCTCCGAAAAAGTGGAGCCTATTGATGTCTGCGGAGAGCTTCCATTGGCCCCACCAACTCTGAATGAAGTTTGTTCCATCATCAAAGCCCAAAAGAATAATTAAGCGCCGGGCATCGATGAGATTCCAGTGGAGCTCATCAAATATGGTGGCATCAGTGTTCATAAAACTATTCACAAGGTCATCCAGCACATTTGGCAACAAGAACATATGCCGAAATAGTAGAGCCAATCAATTATATTCCCTATCAACAAAAAGGTGACAAGCTACAGTGCGAAGATTATAGAGGCATATCACTACTTTGTACGGCGTACAATATATTTTCAAAAATCTTAGAAAATAAAATCGGATCAGTATCAACAGATAGATCGACAATCGACCAATTGTTCACAGTCAAGTAGGTACTTGAAAAATGCTGGGAGTTCATCATAGACGTACACCAAATTTTCGTTGACTTTAAGCAAGCATTCGACAGTATTGATCGTAATGTACTGTACCAAATAATGCTTTGCTTTGGCATCCCAGCCAAATTAGTCCATATTTCTAAAATGACAATGACGTCGACGACCTCCCAAGTCCGAATCAGTAATCAACTCACCGATGCCTTTGACACAAACATCGGACTAAAGCAGGAAGATGGGCTGGCCCCCATTGTTATTCAATTTGGCTCTGAAGTACGGCATAAGGAAGCTACCTGTCGATACACGAGGTACATTACTATACAAGTCGAGCCAAGTAGTAGCCTATGCGGACGACGTCAATATTTCGGCACGGTCATCAACAACTGAAGTGTCGAAAGACGCCGAAGAATACAGCTCGCAAATAAAATATTTTATTCAGTTCTAACAAAGCTCCATGTATACAAACCGGTGATAAGACCTGTATTATGCTATGGGCGTGAAATATGGACCCTAACCCAAGCATCCCTAAATATATTGAATAATAGGAGCAAAGCTAGACGGGGACTGATGGCGAATTCGATGCAACCATGAGCTGTATGAAATTTTTGACGAGCCTGAGGTCTCAACGAATGTAAGACTGCGGAAGCTGCAATGGGCTGGACCATGAATCGTATGGACGAACAACGCATACCCAAAAATGTATTCATTGGGAGAACTGAAGGGCGAAGGCCAGTGGGGAAACCGAGAAGACGCTGGTCAGATTCAGTCGACGAAGACAGTTCATCGCTGCTCGGATTTCGAAATTGGAGGACGCGGTCAATGGACCGAGACAGTTGGAGGCGGTATTTGCAGGAAGTGTAGGCTCGAAAGGGACTCCAGTGCTACGAAGATGAACATTTCTAAACTCTGACACGCATAATACGTGGTCCTACAGTCGAGTTTGAATCTTAACTTTGAGATTTGTCGGAGTGTCTCGTTCCATGATCAAGACGGTAGATATTTTGAGACAATCTTAGAATTGCCTAATTTTCAGAATAAATTCGACCATCCCTTCCCCTTCTATTGATTAGTTCTACTGAAGTCATAAATATCTTAATAGACACACAGGTGATGTTTATTTCCAAAAAAGGTATTCTATACACATTAATTTAAAATAAAATATCCACGAAAATAACTAGAAGTTCTTCCAAAAACTTTCAAAAACTCTTCTTGTTTGAGTTTCCAATCAATAACATAGGTCGGTTGTTTCTCGTATCATTCTTAGCTTCTTCGAGTTGACTTTGGTTCTAAGTGGCGTCAAGAATTTGTAGAAACGTCCCATTTTTTTGCAAATAAAGACATTGACAATCTTATAAATGAAACTGAAGCAGTTGTGACAACAGAACTTGAACAAGGTGACAGGCAACGAGCAATGAAGAGGCTACGCGTTCCGCCATTAGGTGAGCAACAAAGTCCTTGGACCACATTCAAAGTTGGCCTATTCTCGGGCAGTTTCGTCGTTCTCTTTTTGGTTGCTACTTTATCAGGTAACATTAATTGTGTTTCAATTTTCATTTATCTTCTTTATTCATTTCAGTTCTTTATCAAGCGATTCCTGGAAATAATCTTAGTGTTGCGTTCCGTCTGTATAGAGGCCCGCTTCTGATCGTAGAATTTATTTTTTTAATTGGAGTAAATATTTATGGATGGCGATCATCTGGCGTTAACCACGTACTTATTTTTGAACTAGATCCAAGAAATCACTTATCCGAACAACACTTAATGGAACTTGCAGCCACTCTCGGTGTGGTGTGGACCTTGAGTTTATTAAGGTATTTACGAAAATTTAACGATATTGCAGAGATAATTTTGTTTTCAGCTTTGTGTATAGCATGAGTCTAAGTGTGCCACCCTATATTAACCCATTAATTCTGATGGTTTTAATGCTTGCTTTTTTGGTTAATCCGTTCAAAGTTTTTCATTCCGATGCAAGATTCTGGCTTCTGCGTGTAATTGTAAGTTTTTAAGAAGCATGAATATAAAATTCTTATATTTCTCATTTAGGGCAGGATTTTAGGCGCCCCATTATTTCATGTGGGGTTTGCAGATTTTTGGTTAGCTGATCAGTTCAATTCCCTTGGGACCGCGATATTGGACTTCGAGTTTCTAATCTGCTTCTATTTAACGAACAACAGCTGGGTAGAAGCAAAAGGTTATTGATAATTAATTAAAATTGGTGAAAGCTCATCTTAAGAATGTGTAGATTCCTTGCAATGCACGGAGAAATATCTGATTTTTCGATCAGTTGTAGCTTGTTTACCTGCATGGTTTCGCTTCGCACAATGTCTAAGACGATACAGGGACTCGAGAGAAGCATTCCCTCATCTGGTCAACGCAGGAAAATATTCCACAACTTTCTTTGTTGTGTTATTTGCGACACTGCGAGCTAGAAATGAAGGTATTTAAAGCTTTACTTTAGTTTTTATTAAATATAAAAAAGGCTATTCATCAAATATCATTTTAAATGTAAAGGGTGTGTTTTTAGAGGCGGAAAACTTTAAATTGGCTGTATTTCGGCAATAACGCGTCGAATGTTGTTTTTTATTAGGTAAATTTCTCTCGAGAGAATTGCGGAGAGCATCATACATATATATATATATATATATATATGGGATATAACGAAATTTGTGACCACGCTAGAGGTTGCAATTTTGCTTCGATTTTCAGCAAATTTTCAGGAAAGGTGTATTGGGTAATTATCTCGGTTAAGTTCGTGAACCAGCTATATCGGCCGGGCAAAAACAAAATGGCGGGCATTTTAGACGAAAAATCGTGATTTCTGTGCTGACCAAAGTATAGCTCCGATTTGGATGAAATTTGGTACAAAGGTTCATTGATGTATGTGATGAATCTCACAATAAAAAATCCAAAGTCGGTTCGGCTTAAAGGTAGAAAAACGTGCAAAATTTTGTTGTTGTAATAGCGGTCAAAGCTTTCAACAGATTTTCATGAAGTTCGGTAGTTTGATAGAAATTATAAGTATCTAGAGAATTACGTAAAAAAACTGGAGGTCAGGTTGCAAAAAACAAAATGGCGGCCAGTTGAAGGTCAAAATTTCAAAGGCTTTTGATCCGACATGTATGAAACTTGATTTCAAGATAGACGTTACTTACACCTACAGTCTTTGATATTTTGGTGATCATGCATGGGCAAATTTCAAAATGGCGGCCGTTTAAATATGCGTTTTTTTCATGTTTTTGTGGCCCTCTAGCGGTCACATTTTCCAAGGGGTTTTAATGAAACTTGAGATTATGAATCTCTGTACTATGTTCTTGTATTTTGTAGGAAATTATTAAAATTGAATGAAAAATAAAAAAGTCGAAAATTTAAAGCCTAATATTTTTAGCTGGCATTTTCTTTAAAAATTGAATTATTTTGCCCTGTCTAGAGTGAAACTCCTATTTGAACGAGATAGTACATTGATTGATGAGGTCCTAGCATACAAAGATTTAAAATAATCCAAAATCAAATGCATGCATTCAAAATGGCGGCCCCCAAAGGTCTGAAGGCAAGCGCAATTCGCTATTTTAGTGCCAACTGAAATAATGAATATTTTTCATGGAAACGTTCTAAATTACTTTACTTGAAAGAACTTATAAACCAGATCATTTTTAAGATATTGTAAAATATTTTTAACAATACCCTAAAAAATTATAAAATCACGACTTGTCTGTCTGTCCGTCCGTCCGCCCGTTTGCTCGTGCGTCATAACAAGTTTTCTCGCAAACCACATGAGCTAGAATGAGGAAATTTTCTACGTAGGTCAAAAGTGGTGCCTCTTGAAATTTGCAGTGCAAGAAAATATTTTAAGGTATTTAAGGGGGTCTCCCCATACAGGGGGGTGGCATACAATGTTTTTTATTTCTGTAGCCCTCTAGCAGCCAAGGCTAACAGATTCCGTTGAAACTTGAAATTATAAGTTATTAAGGCAAGTGAATTTAATTTAATTATGCAAATCGAATGACAAATAAAACAGTCGAAAATTTACAGCTTAATATTTTTAGCAGCCGATTTCAATAAAAATCGAAATGACGGCCCTCATAGTTCAGAAAAAAATTGAAAATGTATATATTTATGGCAATGCAAGTGCTGATTAAGCTTTTATGGAAATCTTTTCAAATTAATTATTCGAGCTATTTAAGCCTTTGTGTGGTTACCACTGTGAACTGTGTAAACAGCAAATGCGAGAAGGGCGAAACCGGAATTTTTATGTTTACAACAATTTATGATCCGCCGATTTTCAATATGTAATCCATACGCGTGCAACTCAATTTAATTCGCAAAATATTTGCGCCCCAATAAAAGGTCTCTAATAACGAACGTATGTAGTAATCGAGGAGTAGGGCGCTAAAAGCCAGTGCTGCCACAAGCACACAGCACAAACTCAATTTAACAAGTAGGAACGATAAAATCATTGTATCATTTAAACCCCTCAAAAATTGTCAAATTTTACCCATTCCAACCATAATCTTAATTAAAAATTGTTTTGTTTGTCGGTAATTCAAGTGTGCCTGTCTAATTCTTCCGATTTTTCTTTTTCCCTTAATCACGCCTAATCATTATAAACGAAAATTGCATTCATTTGATAACTAAAGCGAATCTACAAAAGACGACGTAAATTTCAAAAAACAACCGAAACGAGTGTGCATTATCACCATCGCGGATCCACACATAGATGTCACTATTGAACGAAACTTTTCGCCGATTTTCCACTACTGTTTCGTTGCTTGATGGTTCGTGTCCGCCATTTGCGACTTATCAGGAAACCGCATGACAACCGCACAGTGCAAGTGGCTAAAATTTAGTAAAATTTCACGATTTCCACGGTTTAATTTTACGACGGCAAACTACTGAGTTGTGTGGCAGTGATTTTGCGGCCATTAGTGCCCACCACAACGCTTAATTACTTCGTTCTGTGCGTGAAGTTTCCTGTCATTGAGCGGCTCGACCGCAGTTTTTCTCGCCGTGTTTGCGATGTTGTGGCAATCGACGACTTAACACAATTTTCATGGGCGGCCTCCGACACTTCGGGTGCCACATCTGGATTTCTGTATCCACCCGATTTTATACCAACGTCGAAGCAGTTCAAACCGCCCAAAAACACAACATTGCCGAACTAGAAAGTACTAGTCGGTGACAGATTTATATTTCCGTAAACGGCGACCATTCCGGCAATAAATTTCAACGCTGGCAGTGACACATGGAAATTTAAAATGACGAATTCAGTGCGGAGTTGTATGGAGGTAAGTTCTCAAGTAATTCTAGTGTAGTCGCATAGGACTTTACGTGAATTAAGCTGCAGCTTCTAGACACTCATCGTCGGTATTTTTGATAGCTAAAAAGTCAACTCGCGACGGTCGTAAGCAGGATATCCTGATACTGTGGACGAGAGATCATCTGGCTCTGGTCTAGCTGGTCTTCAATGGTATCTGGCAATACAGCAGGAGGATACCGGGATAAGTATATCGCAGATCAACAAATTAATCACTTTATTTTTGTTAACACATTAAGAGCCCTATGCACAGTGTTTGTGTATTCGGTTATCTACGTGAGTGACATGAAACACACGTTTGGCTGAATCGAATGCAACCAAAATATTTGAAACAAAAGAAAATGATTTCATATCTACAAAAAAAAATTTCTTCATAATTTATTGATATTATTATCTAAACGTCAACTTGAACAGGCATCAACCAGCAAACAGAACAAATATGCAAATATCATCATCGAAAAACAATATAAAATATTTTTATTTGTTTGGGAAAAATTATAATGCTTCCTTAAGGGAAAAGTTAACTTGCGCAGTCGTGTGTGATAAAACGTTAATTTTTTTAAAAAAATTCTGTTTAATCAAGAAATGCGAAAATATCAACACTATCAATTCAGAAGAATTTGATAAGGATGAGATTCTTATAAATCTATGTTCATATCTTTATTTTCATTTCCTTAATTTCATTTTCCCGTTAACAAACAGATTTTTCCTACATTCGACTCAAATCAATTTTAATACTTTAAAAGTTTAATACAGAAATATCACAGTTTATCGAAAAGTTTTCGCTTCCGATGGAAAATTTGATAATTTTATATAATGAAATACGTAGAAATCTGGTTGTTAGTTTTAAATTATTTCCTCTACATTTTCTGTTTGAAAAGAGAGTAGGAGTGCGTGGATTGTATGTCTCACAGATATGATGAACGTAAAATGCCTGACAACCATGTTAAGCGTAATGATGATAGTGTCATTGGGTAACTTTTCAATGCCTACATTTGTTGTAAAAATATTTTCTTCATTATTGTATGAATCGATAATAATTTAGAATATACTTATTATATAATATGTTCACAACTTCTTTCCTTCAGCTATCATTGATTTATAAATTGCTAACCAACTAGAGAAATAACTTCAAGTTTATATGTAAGTTGATTGCAGTTGTTTTGAAACAAATCTTTATTGCCAAAAATGTTTTCCAATGACACTACGGAATTGTGTGTGCTGGGAATAAATTGTATTTACTGAGTGAGTGTCAGTCCGCTTTAGAACACACACACCATTTCATCTTTTCACTGAGATACTAACGATATAATAGTGCTAATGTATGAGCGCGAAGAATGGTTTGTTTAGTTGCAAAGTTTTTGAAGTTGTTTGAATGGGTGCGAATGTCTGCTGCAGTATTTTAATTTTTTTTTTTTTTTCGCTAAAAAAAGATTTGAAACGTGAACGAACTTCGTAAAACGATAATTTGGGACAAGGGTGCGCAGTGTAGATATTCTCCTATTTTGTGCCGTCGATCAGGGTAAAGAGAATCGATCCTTAAAATTAATAATTGCCTTTTTATTTTATGTTAAATTTCTGAAGAAGGAACCTTCATTGCTTTTCCTTTAACTTCGTTTTGGTTAAATTTTATTGCTTTATAATTGAACGTTATGAGAAATACATTCCAATTTCGATAGTGCTCTCTATGTATGATTAAATACGAGTGTTTATGGTAGGAGCAGCCTCCACTTCGTATCCCTGAAAGATTCGACATCAATAATTTCATAAAGAACAATAGACCGCCGTTTCAGGTCTTTTCCTTTACTCTCATTATTTAAAAATTCAAGCATCATCGTGGAAGTATTCAAATGGAAGAAAGCGTGTTTGCAGGTGATAATCTGAGAGATCTGATTTTTGGTTGAATTAAAAAAACAAAAAAAAAAAAACTAGCTTTTACAATAAATAACAATCAAAATAAGAGAAAACATCGTTTTATAATTAAAATAAATTTACACTTATTCATAAACGCGCCTGAAGTTGTAGATGTTTAAACAGTTATATATTTTTTTTCTACATTATGATATTTGTATATTATGGGCTTTAATTTGTGTATTATTTAGAACGATAATTGATTTAAAAATATTCTTTTCATTTGTACGTCTTAGTATGATAAGCTTTACATCATCAATTCTTTATTCCTCTTACTTTTATTTTTTTCTATAAATCCTACAATGAATTACAAATAACACAAATCTTTGTATCGATTTGAGGAGCAAGTGTCAGACTCGATACTAAAATTTCATACTCACATTCTTAGAACGCGACATTTAAAGAATCTTCTTATGCAAATAAAGCGAAGCTAATGGTTTCTCAATATCATGAAAATATCAGGCATAGATGTATAACTAACTAGCAAAGTAGATTTTTTTTTTGATTGTTATCAAGAATTTTCAATTTTCTAAAGAACTAAAACAAAACACTGAAATTCAATTACTGAAATTTTGAATATAAGATATAAGAAAAAATCTTCCTACCACTGTTAACGAATATCGAAATTCATCAAAAATTTCTTTATTAATAATTTTTTTTTTTGTAAATGAAATAATAATAAAAATGATGAAGTAAATGAACCACGGGTCTGATGAATAGACAGGATGCAGGTCTTTGTTGCGCGCTCAAAAAATTTATCTTGTCTGCCTCAAATTAAACGGCTGTAATGATTTTTCTTCGTCCCCGTTGCGTTGGTTTCCCGAAGGAAATTTAAACCGACCCCACATCGGTTTTTTTTGTTTTGGTTAGGAGCTGAATGCCATTTACGCACAGAGTGTGCGACTCCCATGCGCGGAAGCGACTGGACTACCCAATAAACACCTCCCCTGTCAGCCCGAGAATACAGCCTGGAACCGTTTGACACATTACTTCCGACCATGTCTTCTAGTGGGAGGGGAGAGGGGAAAAAGAAGTGCCAGAAAAGCGATCCCCCAGCCCCAACGCTCGCGGCTGCTGTGAGTCCCTTTCATCTTTTAGGACTGCCCGAGCATAATGTGCCACCTGGTTCCATTTGTCAACCGATTCGAGCATCACCGCAACTATATTATCCGGGGTGAGCTCTCCCGTCTCCCTTTAGAGGTCCCTTTGCAGCCTGTTCCATTTTGTGCACGCTAAAAATGTGTGGCAGGCATTTTCTTCCTCTGGGCAAAACCGATAAACGGGGGGACCGTGACTTACCAATACTGTGCAAGTAAGACTGAAAATACCCATGCCCGCTCAAAAGCTGGGTGAGATAGAAGTCAATCTCACCATGCCTTCGATTTAGCCACGGTCTCAAATCCGGACGCGCAGCCCACCTTCCCTTCGTACAATTCACCCAAGACTGCTGCCAATCGTTGAGTGACCGCTTTCTCTCCTCGCATCCTCGTTTCGACGCAGGTAAATAGAGCGGCGCTCTCTAGCAAGGAGGGCGACAGGTATCACGCCTGCAATAACTCTCACTGCCGAATTCGAAACTGTCGGATACGAAGATGCAATCCTCAGTGCTCCTCTTCTCTGTACCTGTGCCAAGCGTTTTCGGTATACCTCCTTACTGAGAGCGTCGCCCCATACCTCTGCTCCGTACAGGAGCACTGACCCTACAGCACTCCTCAAGAGGCGTCTTCTTGATGGGCTGGGTCCCCCTACGTTGGCCATAAGTAGACTCAGAGCCGATACTCCTGAAGCAGCCTTAGCCGTAGCCCTGATTTTCTCAGAGAAAGGCATCTTCGAGTCGATCAGTAGCCCCAGGTACTTCACCTCAGGTTTCGATTCGATTTGTATGTCTCCAATACTGATCATCCTTACTCTAGGCATTCTCTTTTTTGTCAAGATGATCACTTCGGTTTTCTCCAGTGCTAAACTGAACCCGCGAGCAATCATCCAGTCTCTCTCTCGGCGCATTAGCATACCCAGGCTATGTTGCGCTGCGGCCAGAGTCACAACATCATCCGCATAGCCGATCAAGCGCGACTCATCTGGCATCTCCAGTCTCAGTAGCCCATCGTAAGACACATTCCACAGGTCCGGACCAAGGATAGATCCCTGGGCGACACCCGATGTAATTTCCATCCTTCGTTGGCCCTGTGTTCCGCATTAGATATTCTGGAACTTGAAAAGGGTTTTCCAGCGTGTCCAGAACATCCACCCATCTAGCGGAGTTGAAGGCGTTCCTGACGTCGAGTGTCACCAACAAGACTATCCGTTGCTCGGTTCGGCTATATGCCTCTGCCTTTTGCACCGCGCTCAACACCTCTCCAATTGCATCAATGGTAGAACGTCCTGCGCACGAATCGCGTCAGTGAGTCTTCCCTTGGTGAGTTTCTCTAGCACTTTCCCAGCAGTATCTAGCATGCATAACGGGCGGTATGCAGACGATAATCCGGGATTTCCATTCCCCTTGCTGATCAGCACGAGCCTCGTCACCTTCCATCGTACCGGAAAAACCCCGTCCCGTAGGCAAGCGTTGAATGTGCTGAGCAGCAAGTCAGGACAATGGTGATAGACAAGCTGCAACACCTCAGCTGGAACACCATCTGTACCTGGAGCCTTCCCCGCTTTCAGCGAAAGGGGTGCTTCTTCCAGTTCCGGCTGTGTGAAGAGTGGACACTCGACTGCTGTTTCACCATGTACAACGTTAATATGGACACGCACTATCTCGTCCATCTATTACCGCATCACGTATGCAAGGCTTCCGTAGGGCACCAAACTTCCACATATAACTAGCTTGTAGCCAAGGCCCCACGGATCTTTATTCACATTGTCCACTAGCTCTTGCCAGTAGCGAGCCTTGCTGTTGTTAATCAATTTGCGAAGGAATTTCCTGGTCGACTTATATGCTGCTAATCGGTTGCATGCCTCGTCACGGCTCTGTGCTCGTAGCGCCTCACGCCGAAGCTTGTGACACTCCCTTCGTTTTTCAGAGATTCCAGTTGACCACCAGTATATTGGGGGCTTGCCGTGCCGGGGATTTCGACGGGGCATAGAAGCGTTGCAAGCAGTCCTAATGATGCCCATAGTTGAGTTCACCATGTCTTGAGCTGCCAGTTGTTCCGTGCCCTGCGAATCTCCCTGTAGCGGAGCACCTGCTGTGAACACCTCGACGAACCTATCGACGTCCATCCTTCCGATGTTCCATCCAATTGCAGAAAGCCGAGAGCAAGGACGTCGGGAGACAACATCACTGATCTCAAAAAGAATGCACTGATGATCACTGGCTGAGTAGTCCTCTAATAGTCTCCAGTTGTGTATCCTCCTTACTAAGGACTCCGAGGCGAATGTCACGTCCAGTATGGTTCCTTCACAGCCAATACGGTGGAATGTCGGCGTATTTCCGGTGTTTAGTACGACAAGCGCTGTCCTGGCCGCCATTTCTAGTATTCGTTTTCTCCGCGGATCTGTTTAAGGCATGCCGATTCGATTGCTTTAGCGTTGAACTCCCCCACAACGAGCACTTTGCCGTCTGCATTCGAGACAGCGCCCTGCAAATTATTAAGCTTGGCTTGGAAAGATGATATCGATTTTTTCGACAGGAACACACTAAAGAAGGTGGTCCTTGAGCACCGAACCTACACAAAATCATCCCCCCCGTCCACAGCTCTCCGCCTGGAAATCACTATTTCGAACCATAATGCCCAGCAGCCTAAAAGTCGGCTTTCATGTCTCTCGCAAACTGCTCAAGCAAGTTTTGGGCGGTTGAACTACGATGTAGGTTTACATGCAAGATACGGTTTATCGAAGTTCTAATTTTGCCTTGGCAAGGGCTTCCTGGAAAACCCGACATTGCTCTGATCCCAAGACGTGCCCAAGATCCGGTCTTGGATCCGCATCCTTAGAAAGTATACAGTGTGCCTCTTTTGTACACTCTTTCCTTTTATATCCCATTTCACCGCATTGTAACATAAGGAACCCCTATCAGGTCCTTTGCATACTTGTGCGGTGTGACCATGGCCAAGGCATTTGAAACATTGAACTGGCGCTGCTCCTCGCCGTATCCTGCAGAAAACCCACCCTATCCTTATTTTGCCCTTGTTCAGAAATTGCTCGGCGTCCTTTTCGGTCAAGTTAACTATGGCCATGCGTTGTCTCCTATGGTTTTCTAGTGTCAGCCTCCATTTGATCCTACCCACGCTAGGGAACTCCCTTTTGATGGCCTCTTCTACTTCGGCCAGATATGTGACGCAGTGCATGTCTCTTATTTAGATCGTTCCCATCGGCTCGAGCGAGGATATAGCTACGCTTTTGCCGAGGACTTTCTTTACTGCGTCGCAGAATGCTTCCTTATTGTCGGCCTCTGCTCTGAATTCGACCAGTATGTGGCCCGACCGCGTTGGTCGTACTGCTTGAATGGCTGTGCTGGTGTCTTCGGGCCTTACGTTTCCCCTGATATACCGCAACACCGCATAGGATCGACCATCTTGAGGTTTTATGAGCAGTGCCTGCTGCCGGAGTCTTCGTCGTGGCTTCTTACTCTCCTGTTTTGCATCAGGTCTTTTTTCTTGTTAGGCATCCGTGCGAACTTTATTTTCTTGAACTTTTTGAAGGAATTTCTTTGCGGCTTTCTTCGCTGGTGGAGCTATCTGCGCGTGCCCTTTAAATTTAGCCCCCAATATTTCTTTAGCCTTCTGCTCTTCTTCAACCTTCTGGTACTCTTCGGCCTTTAACCAGATCCTCCGATAATGCCCTATGCGGTCTAGAAGCTCCTCTAGTTCAAGGAGCCCAATCCGTACTGATTTATTGATTTCTGGCGAGTTGCATGCAGATTGTATTCTTTTCTCCCGTTTTTCGGAGAAGCCTTTCTTCTTCATGTCGCCGGGCGGCAATTGTTCTTTGCGACCATCTTCCTTAGGAGCTTCCGTTTCCGAATACAGTACTTCGGCGATGAAATCTCACAACGTCGCTTTATTTGTCTGGTCACTCCTGTCTTTTCCTGCGGTAATCTCCTCGTGGACTTTCAGGATGGTTCTTTATTATTTCGGGATTTACGACCATCGTATTCTCGATGTTCTTTATATTTTCTTCTACCGCTCGTACATCTGACGCATCCTGCAGAGTTTTCGGCTTTTCCTTTTTAGGACGCTCTGGCGTTCACATAATTTTTTTGTGCTGTTATCGGGGCTCCAGCTGCTAGTTGCGTCGTCTTTGTTGTTATTTTTGCTTTCTTTTTTTTTAATTTTTTTTTTTAGGGTTTTTGGTTGCTCCAGTTTTATTAGGTCCCCCTTCGAAGCCGCTATCTCCGTTCGTGTGTGGAGTCGCCTTTTTGGTCCCATGGTTATCTTTGCAGAGTAGGAGGCCATGCGAGGGTTGGCACAAGCCCTTATGGGGACAAGTGCTCAAAACCAGGCCAGCGCTAATCGGGAATCCGTCTCAACCGAACCTATACCACCAACCCAATGGTGCGAACTTCGTTCGTATTCCGAAGCTTGCCAAGGTTTTACCAGACGGTATGATAGTTGAATTGGAGCCGTTCACACACGTTGCACTACCGTACAAAGCAACTAGATCCAAACCATCATATCCGCTAGCCCAAAGCATAAATTCCAGTTCGTTGCCCAAAGCGTAGTCCAGATCTAGTCAGATTGAAAACAAAACGAATTATTTAGAGAAATTACTGCAATTGATGTAGACAGCAAAATGTACCATTTTTCTACGAAAGGATTATTCATCACAAAACAACGAAATTTCTTTGTAAAATCTGACAGTAAGATCCACACTTTTTATTTGAGGATGTTATGACGCTAGCAGTTGAATTTCGCTTCGAGTCTTAAAAATTATTATCTTTCCATTAATGCGTGATAAGAGTAAACTTTTCAATAAACAAATTATAATATTAATTATATTCGCTTTATTCATCCTCAATCTTTTCTCAATGAAATCTATAGAGTACGAGTCAATAACGAAAACGAAAAAACAGTAGCTTTTACTTTTTCCATATAAACATAAGACACCATCAATTATATCATCGCTATTTTGCTGTATCTTTTTGTTTCAAATAAAATCTATCCTCAAAAATTCAACCTGATTTGCAAATAAAACATAAAGCTTTTAGAGAATTGTGTTAATATTTTTTAATATAATAAAAGGATCTATGACAATTATTTGTGAAACAAAATTTCGCCCAAATGCTCGCCACGGCTACGGTGGCATACTTCTATCCAATGGTCCATATTTTCAATGACTTTGAGACATAATTGAGGTTCAATGTCGTTAACGGGCTGAATTATCTCATCCTTTAGCTCTTTAATTGTTCTTGGCTTATTGACGTACACTTTTTCTTTTAAATATCCCCAGAGAAGAAGTACAACGGTGTCAAATCACATGATCGTGGCGGCCAATTAACATCGCCACAACGTGAAATAACACGGCCATTGTTTCGTTGGCTGTGTGGCAAGTGGCACCATCCTGTTGGAACCACATATCGTTCAGGTCGATAACCTCAATTTCTGGCCACAAGATGTCCGTTATCATCTCGCAATAGCGAACACGCCGTCCTCATTTTCCTAGAAGTACGGCCCGATGACGCCGCCAGCCCATAAACCGCACCAAACAGTCACTCTTTGTGGATGCATCGGCTTTTCAACAATCACTCGTGGATTTTCATTTCCGCTGAGGTGAAAGTGTGCCTCGTCGCTGAAGATGATTTTCTTTGTAAAGTCACCATTCCCTTCTGTCTGTTCAACCAACCATTCGGCGTATTGCCGACCCTTTAAATGGTCAGTAGGGTTCAGCTCTTGAGTCAATTGAACCTTGTAAGCGTGTAATTTCAAATGTTTATTCAAAACTCGCATCAGTGATGTTCGTGAGATGTTCAATTGTTGGGCACGACGACGAGTCGAGGTTAACGGCTCGTCTGCCACACTATCGCGAACAGCAATGTTTTCCGCAGAACGAACTGGGCAAGCATGCACAGGTGATTTCACATTTCCTTCAAACCAAGTTTGCTAAAATTTGTGCACAATTCTCCCGATTGTGACACATTTGGTAGATTATGCTGACCAAAAAATCACGAAATGCATTTTACTGTGAACGCCCATTTTCGTAAAAGGCTTCAACAACCTTAACGCGCTGCTCAATTGTGTACCTCTCCATGGTTGAATTTTTCAAACACTGAAATAAAGAACTGTCGAATGAAGGTGGGCGAAGAACTTGACTTTAAGGTGTGACTCACAATTAACATCGTCCATTATGTTTGGACCACCCTTTATTAGAAATTTAATTTTCATTTTTACTGCAATCATAAATTCGAAATGCAACAACAACAAATTATAGGAAATTATTCGGTATTTGTACTAATCCAAACGAATGAGATTCAAAATCGTACTTCCCATTTATTCTTATGGATATATATTAAACTGGAAAAAGTGCAAAGAAATCGATCTGTTCAAAGTTTGGAATTTATCAAAAAGGGGCTAAAGCTAGAAATGAAGGCAACACGACATAAAACTTATTTAGTTCCATTTGCCATCCATATAAAATTCTACAGCTCGTTGCTGTAGAATTTTTATCTCACGTTCATCATAGAAACGCCACGGCCTCTCTATTATTTAGGTTTTGATTTATAATACCTGTAATAATCGAGCAGTCACCTAAGGAAATTGCTCGAAAACCGGCATAACACAGCCGAATTTTAATTGTAGATTTGAAAAATTTAATTATTCAAACCTTCAATTAAAATTCGAACATGGCAACACCTTTTCACGCAGCACATCCACGTATTGCATTGCCGAATGCAATCTATGCAGACGAATGAACGATTGCTCGTGAACTCCCGGTGCGACCTATACCTCAAGTGGATGACTGGTAACAAAACACGAGGAGTCTGCTTTTTATCGCCACGGCAAGAACGTCGGGAGAGTAAGTTGATCCGTCGTGAAATATGTGATATTTATCCATTCGAAGTTTAGAAAAATTTACTTTAACCTACCCAATAAGTGTAAACCGTTCAATTCCATTGTATTCATTACTTTCGTGTGATTTCATTGGGTTATTGTTTTATCTGATTGTGAAAATGAATGTTTCTTCTCCCGTTCACTCTAAATCGAATATGTTAATGTGCAACGACGCGATAGTGAATACTGCTGTAATAACTATTCTCACATAAGTGGCAACAAGATAAATCTTAAAGATTGCCCGGTGCTGCAGTGAAGTGGACGCATTGTCTGGACCTTTGCAGTATGGAATTTGTCTGCGAAGTTGCGTTACGACCCTGAACTTTATCTTGCGACGACCTTCAATTATTATTCCTTTCATCCTAATTCATATTCATTGATAACCCAAACTTGTGAAAATGTTGAATCGGTAAAATTATCTGCGTTTATTACCCAAACTTAAAAGAGTTATCGAGTAAGTCAGATCGAAGTGCAATCATTCTCACTATTGCTCGCGCGAATTGACGCTTCCATTTCTAATCGTGAATCCATCGAATGGCATCAGATAATTATTAACACGCACTTTATGCCTGAGGCCATTTAAGTTTTAAAATATTGAACCATGAGAGACAAGTAATACTGCAGAAATAAAAAATTCGTGTACGGAACCGGGATAATAAGAAAAGCAATTAAACGATAATTATAAAAAGCTGAAAATTAATGATGTTCGCGAAAGTAATCCAGGTTTGGTAATAAGTCGTTGGGAATGAATTAGGGCTTACGCGGACGACGAACAAATACAAAAATGCTGAGATGTGATTCGAACTTCGAGTAGAAAATTTGCATTTATATGCCTCATGCAATTGCCAGTATTTAGATTTTTAACTTTTTGGTGATGACTTTCATGATGGGCTGAGTGTAGCGATGTTAAATTAATCTTAGGAGAGGATCTTTCTAATAGAGTATGTTAGAGTTTTTCTTGAAATTCAAACGTAATGATTTTCTTCAAGCACTCGTAACATATTTCAGCAGGATAATAACAAATTTTTCAGGCATCAGCCACACCATCTACGGGCGCCCGTCGAGGATGTTGGTGAGTATCCTTGTTTTTTTACTTTATTTATTAAAATATTTTCAAATTATTTATTAAATTTTACTTATATTCACGGGCTTATTTCGACCAAAAAAACACAATTCGTTAGTAAATAATGCTTTATTCGACGTTTCGACCACTTTCGTGGTCTTCTTCAGGATAATAATTCAACGGAGTTTTAATTTCATTCATATATACTACCTACTTTTAATTACCCTAATTACTTAATTGCTAACAGGCTGCAGTACACCTCGCTAATTCCATCCGTGTCCGTTTTTGTGTTCATTGTACTTGCCGTCGTTTTTATGGTTACGCCTCCAGAATCAACCTTTTTTTGTAATTGCGCTGCTCTTCCGTTATAGTTGTGTTCGAAAAATCGGGTAGGTGTCCCAGCTGTGCGCAATGTGCCGCCAGTGCCGTTTTGTTGTTATCGCTCCGTAGGTCCGATTTGTGTCCTGCAATCCTATTTTTCATCCATTGTTTGGTTGTTCCAATGTATACCATATTGCAGTTGTTGCATGGGATGTTGTAGATGATGTTGGATCGGTATTCATGCGGTATCTTGTCCTTGCTTGTCGTGTATATTGAGCTCAGCCTATTTTTGATTTTGAATCCCAGTTGCATTTCTGCGCAGCCCTTGATGACGCTTTCGAATTTTTCGGAGAGGCCTGGGATGTATTCCGAGGGAGCGAAAATTGGACGCCTTTCTGTTTGCTGTGCCGGTGTATTTTCGTTTTCCATTCTGCCGTACTTATCGAAGTGGCTGTTGATGAATTTGATTGGAAAACCGTTCTATACCAATATCGATTTTATTATTTTCTTGTTTTTTCCCGGTAGCAATGGTCACTTATGTTGAGGATGCGGTGGATCATGTTATATGCGGTATTCAGCTTTCGATGTTTTGGGTGGGCTGACTTGAAGTGAAGTACTCTACCGGACGCAGTTATTTTTTGAAACCAATCCATTTTGAGGTTGTTGCCATCTCTTGTCACCAGAGAGTCCAAATATGTTAGTTTCCCGTCATTCTCCAGCTCCATAGTAAAGCGTAGTTTTGGATGGTAGTTGTTTAGAAGCTCCAAAAAAACTGTCGATTTCTTGCTTTTTCACTATTGCGAAGATATCGTCGAGATATTTTGTAATTACTTTTGGCTGCACCGTGGTTTTGCTCAGCGTTTCCTTAAGGAGATCCTCCATGACGATGTCTGCGATGATAGGTGATAGCGGACTTCCCATTGGTAGACCATATATCTGCTTGTAGAATGTATTTATGAAGCTGAATATGTTGTTGTCCATTATGCAAAATTTTAGAGCTTCCATGAAATTTCTTCTGCTGATGTTTGTGGTGTCTTGTATTTCGTCCCATCTTTTTTGGATCAGATCGGTTGCAAGTTTTGTTGGAACACTGGTGAACAATGAGCTGACATCAAATGAGACCATTGTTTCGTTGTCGTTGATTTCGATGTTTTTAAGTTTTTCTTTGAATTCCGTTGTATTCTTGACGTTGAACACAGAGTCGACTGTCAGGATATTGAGGTGGTTCGCTAAGTGCTGTGCTAAGTTGTACGTCGGGCTGTTTGAGTTGGAAATTATTGGTCTCATCGGGCAATTTGGTTTGTGTATTTTTGGTACTTCGTACATCCTTGGTATCCATGCTGCTTAATTTGTGAGCTTCGATTTCATCATATCGTCGATGCATCTTTCTCACAATTTCATTGTTGGTCTGCTGTAGCTTGTTATCGGATTTATTCTGATTATTTTGTATGTTGATCGATCATCTACAATATCATGCATTTTTTGTTCGAGATCAGCTTTGTACATCGCGATTGTTCGATTTCCTTTGTCCGCGGTAGTTATTGTGATATCGGTGTAGGAAGTATTCGGTTGTTTACTTCAGCTTGTTTATAAATTTTCCCATTTTTGTGGCTCTCCCTCTTTGTATATTGTGCAGTATACTACAAAATTTGGTTCTGGCTAATTTTTGTTGCTCTTCGTTTTGTATTTTCTGGATTGCTACTTCGCCGTCTGCTATTATGTTCAGAAATGTTAACTCTGTGCTTTTGTATGGTACCGCAAATTGTCTCCCTAGTGCTAAAATTATTTTCACCTCTTGTGGAAACTGGATGTCTGTTTTGTTGCAGAACCAAGATTCGTCGTGCATTCAATTTTAACACGTTCAATTTTTTGTCGTGCGTTTTCTTCAGTTCTGCTGCGATCAGTTCACATTCATTTTCTGTTTTCTGGATGACATCAATTGCTACCGTTTCCGCTGTGTCCAGGATTGTTGCTTTTGATTCGTACATTGTGTTTTTCAATTTGCTTATCAAACGATTTTTTTTTCATTTATCGCTGTATTTAACATTTTGGAGTGTAAACTTACTAATTGCCTGTCTATATTTCGTTTTCCTTTGTCGTTGTTGAATCTCCGGCATTCTATGAGGAAATAGCGGTGCGGTGAGTGCTGAGTGCTGGGTAATTTTCTTCGCAGTATTTTTGTTTCTTAACAAACTCGTCGCCATATGTATTTCGATTCACGGTTGTGAATCCAACCATTGTTAAAAACGACGGCAAATACAATGAACAAAAAAACCGACACGGATGGAATTAGCGAGGTGTACTGCAGCCTGTTGGCAATTAAGTAATTAGGGTAATTAAAAGTAGGTAGTATATATGAATGACATGTAAACTCCGTTGAATTATTATCCTGAAGAAGACTACGAAAGTGTTTGAAACGTCGAATCAAGCATTATTTAATAACGAATTGTGTTTTTTTTGGTCGAAATAAGCCCGTGAATATAAATAAAATTTAAACAACAGCGGCCATAATAGTATGAAAAATTATTTATTAAAGTTCATGAATGATTTCAATAATGCTTAGTTTTTTGCATTTAAAAAGAGAATACAATGAGAATTATTTATTAAAGTGAATGAATGATTTCTAGAATGCTTAGTTTTTTTCATTTAAAAAGAGAATACAATGAGAATCATTTATTAAAGTGCATGAATGATTTCAAAAATGCTTTGTTTTTTTTTTGCATTTAAAAAGAGAATACAATGAGAAGTAATTTTTGTTCCAGCCTAATTTCAATTGTAATGTAAAAAATAAGAAAAAAAGTGGTTGTGTAAACATTAAACACAAAATTTCGTGAGAAGGAGGTGGTAGTTAGACGAATTGCCGTGAATATATATAATTGAATATATTTAGAAGTTATTTAGGACGTGGAACAGTTGTTTGTACTTGTTTCTACTATTGTTTTTTTTTGCAAAAGCTTTGTTGAATTTTGTAATTTAATTGAAATGAAACGCGGCTAGTGAAACGTCGGTAATATCTCCTCAATGCATTAGCAACTAACACGTCCATCTGTATTTAAAGAAATTATTTAAGGATTAGAGTAACTGGAATTGGTAGAGTTATAAGTCACGGTGAGCTCTTTTGATGGCATTTGGTGCCGCAGTGAAAAAACAAGAAAAAAAGGAGACAGAAAAGTTTTGATTTGAACGCGACACTTGTTGAGCCGAGACGTAGCGCTCATCTCTGTATACTGATTATTCTTTAACTTGCACTGAGGTGTTTTAACAGTTTTCACATGAAATAAAATTTTGTCAAATACTAAACGATAAATAGAATTATGTAATTACTACATTGTATAGAGTTCTTTGTATACTTGGGAACCAAAACAAAAGGAAATTATTTAGCGGTACACGAGAAAAGAGAAGAACAAGAGGAGATTTGGACGGATCGAGGAGTCCTCTTCAAATCGCCAAGCAATGAGGTACGGTTCAATCTTCGCGGTGCAAAGTTTCTCGTCACGAACAAATTCCATTTAAGTGCGCATGCTGAAATAAATAAATTCAAAGGTGATCGCCTATGCGTTGAGTTCTATCTCTAGGTAAGGATACAGCGTGATTAATAGCAGTCACAAAAACTTTAGCAAAAAGGGAACTCTTACCACAAGTTTGATTCTTATGGGATGTAGCGGAGACTTCTAAAATGTCATTCACTTCGACCGAGGACAAGCTCTGCATTTGCTACTCAGCAGTTTAAAGCGTAAGTACAAGCTCTTGTGGTGTGTTGAGTCTTACAGAGCCATCACAAGACGTATTTAAATGGTTTTCTTGCAGTTTTTACAAGTGCGTGGTGGGCGTTTTGGGGCGGACGTGCTGAAAAGATAACCTACGGGTGGCATGCAACTGAACCAGTCGATGAAAAATTTGCCAACGGTAAAAATAATGAATGATGAACCAAGACCGGAATAGAATTCACTGCACGTCGTTGGCATATAAATCTACGATGCTGTGGCGGCGATTGTGTTATTTGTTGCAAAACAAGTAGCGAGCATTGAACAACCTATGATGCTTGAGTGCGCTCGGTGAAGGCTAGAATTCACTTGGCGCCATAATCATTGACTTGAACTATGATTTGTTGTGTCCCCATTTTGAAGCCTAATAGGTTTTCGTTCATGTTAGTATAAACTCGAGAAATACTGAGACCGCTCAGTCAAGCTGGTGGTGTAACTCTTATACGTGAGGAATGAGTGATGAAGTGATTGTCTTATTAAGCAATGATCCTGCGACAACTTGTCATTTTACAACTTTTGTCAAATTTTGAACTTTGCTCTCAATCGTGCTCGCATTGCTTCCCACATTCGCAAAACACGAAAAATTGCTCTGATTGAGCAATTCAATTTACATGAAACAAACAAAAGTTGCCCGAAATTGCGAGACCCCGCACCGAACAACGAGCACGGATATTTAACACATGCATCAGCTGTATCCACTGCAGAAGCTGAAAGACGCCTTTCTTGAATGAGTCGAACATTTTGCTTTTCACACTACACAATCTTTGCTCATATCATGCGTGATATTATCCGAACAGACGGAAAAGTGACGCACAATTAAAAATAGCGCAACAAATCAGTGAGCGTCATCCTACGCACATACATCCACCCAGTCGCCGTGTGTAAGCATTCAACAAGAACAGGTGAGTGATCGCTTTTAAGTCAATTTTGCTGTAGAATATCATTGGGAGAAGTCCTTAGCCTAAGGCGTTCATATACTAAATCGTCAATCGGGAAGCGAACTGCATTTTATTAATTGTAGTGAAAAAGGTAAGTTCAAATGTCCGTGAAGGACTGCAGCGATGGTCTGCTGCCTCGGCAGAAGAAGGTGTCAGTATCTACCGAGAATGCCCTTGTCTGGGGACGCGTGAATGCGCTGGCAGGCTAGCATTGCGGTGTCGTGGGGCGGGTTCATTCCCCCCAGCACAAGGACCCACTACAAAGAATTTCGCATTCACGAATTTCTGGGGTCGAGAAAAGCAAGGCGACCGAAGTCGCAAAGATCGTAGGCAACTACAACAAGGGGAAATGACTTGTTCATGGAACAAGAGAAACAAGTAAAAAGGGACGGAATTAGAGCAACTTCGTCCTTACCCGGAGAGGCTCATGGCCCACAAATGAGAGAGGGGCAACCGGGTGGTGATGGAGCCGCCGCGCACCCACCCAACCGGATCAAAACCCATAATTGTTGTAGTGGCCAGGTATTCCTCTTCTTAGTGGAAAACTCATACAACTTAACTTGCATAGTACCCCGGTGACCAATTTATGCCATCGAATTATGCAATTCGATTACATAACCCTATGTCATAAAGAGGTACCTTGCTCGGGCCACACAACCCGCGCCGTCACCTGAAACAAAGAAGTTAATATGTACCCGTCGGCTGGCTCATGTTTGGTTGTGTGAGCCTGCCACCGTACCGGGTCCTATACCCGGTCAAAAGAGCGGAAATGAGAAAACCGAAGTTATATGTTTAATGCAACATTGTTTTTTATTTCTTTTCCATTGGAACTAATTCTGTATTTACAAGAAGACGTACAATTTTCCGATCTTTGACCCGACCTGATCTGACATTAAATTATGTGAGATATAATGTAACCCCTATTATAAACGATACGAAAAACGTTTTTCTTACTAAATCGAATTTGTCAATACTCAAGAAATCAGCACGTACCTTAAGCTTACAAAAAGGAAATAAGGTAAACAAATATAAACATCTTCAAACGAATGAATATACTTCAACAAGATAAACTTAAATGAACTTTCGTATTTCTATCCCAAGCGAACATTTCGCGAATGCAATAATACGTTTCTTTCATCCTTACATAAAAAAAATATATCAAAGAAAAAAACATGTTGCTAAACTAATAGTTTTGATATAAGACAACAACACCGATCACTTCATGGATACGGAATAAAAGTCAGATTCGGCTAAACAATTCCTTTGTCTTTTCGTTGACTGTGATATTCAAAACGTCAATCGTCAATCATAAACCATAAACGTCATGGACACGGAATAAAAATCAGATTTGGCTAAACAATTCCTTTGTCTTTTCGTTGACTGTGATATTCAAAACGTCACTAAGATCTTCACCGCATAGAAAGATAGGAAAGAGTGGTTATCTGATTTCAATTTTGGACCACATACGTTACGAAACAAACAATCTTCAGATCCAACAAAGTCGGATACTATTGGATCACTATGAACGGATTCACTTCTTTCATTCCTGCTATCAGTTTCGGTCCGTTAATAATATGGTGAAAGCCCCCGCTAATATAGGAAGGGATAAAAGTAATAAAACGGCAGTACTAACAACTGATCAACCAAATAGCGGTATACGGTCGAATGTAATAATGCAATCAATAGTTGCTTCAGGGAATTTATCTTTGGGATGGATGAAGATAATGATGAATAAATTCTCTTTACAGTATGTCCAAAAAACCGTGCATCTTGAGTTGATCTGGCTTCGCAAGCCCAGAATTCGTTAGCCACTGGCAAATGTTCTCTCGCTGATCACCTTGAAGCTGTAACACTTCACCGTATTCGGGACGGTCTATTACTGGATGGACGTGCGCAAAACAAATTAAACACAGGCAAGAAATAAGACTACCAATCGAATATCGGGCACGACTTGTCAAATCTAGATTCTGAAATTAAACTGCTTGCGTGTCAAATTGTCGCGTCCCACGTGGGCGTTTTCAAGCAGCAACGCGCGGAAGTTACCACTGGCGGCGCCCGATACACCAACAAAACTAGGCAAATGACTAAACGACGTCGACGTCAGCTCGCTGACTCGCACTGCAATCTTGATGATCACGGGTGCTAGCTTCGGTTCCAAC
Source organism: Odontomyia ornata (assembly GCA_963969285.1). Taxonomy (NCBI): domain Eukaryota; kingdom Metazoa; phylum Arthropoda; class Insecta; order Diptera; family Stratiomyidae; genus Odontomyia; species Odontomyia ornata. The sequence goes on from OZ017738.1 coordinate 285,022,997, forward strand.
AACAGAGAGAGCCCTGACTTTTCCCGACAACAGGCGAAAGCAAGGTAACAAGCTCAGGCGACAAAGGCAATCGTAATATCTCGGCGGAATCCGACATCAGGGAATAGCCACGGCTAGAATTTGGCTCCCGTTCAGCGCCGACTTCCGGATTCCTTTCGATTTGCACTTACAATCCAAACGCTATGAAAAATAATTTGATCTCACCACTATAGTTGACGAGCCCGTCCGCTGATGTACTCTTTCCACCCTTGTCACGTTTACTTTTCTTCTTCAACGACGTAGACGTGGTACCGTTGTCTGTTGCGTAGACTTTTTCGCGAGTTTCCGCACTTGCTGCCTCACTCAGCTTTATCGCAAACTCTTGACGTCACAAGCAAGGCGCTTGGGAAAGGTTTTATAGCGGGTTTAGCGCGAAAGCGCCACGAAATTTACGTAGAAAAAGTCAACACGAAAATCTCACTTTGCTCCGTCGTCAAAAAATATCCAATACACTCGCATTTCGTGTAATGACGACCAGGCTCGAAAGGTCTCGTTGTCATCATCTACTGGATTCCCTAAAATGACAACCGTCAAATATCGAACAGATGGAAAAACTAACTACCGAATATTTCCTTACATAAATCAGACGGATCCATATCCCACATCGCTGGAATTTTAGTTTTTTCCCCCTTTTTCCTTTAAAGCTGAACCCGATCGGGATCTTTTATCAGAAGGCAACCACTCTCAACAAGTTATGAACTCACACGTACTTTTCCCTCCACGACTTAACCTCCACACCTGCGCCCTGTCAAAAATCTTAAATCGTCCCAGATCAATCTTAAATTGTACCAGTTCGATCGTAAATCGTTCCAGTTCAATCTGAAATCGTTCCAGTTCAATCTGAAATCGCTGCGTTCGTTTGTTTAGTTGATCTGGGACATTTTATGCCTGAATTTCCTTTAACCCTTAACTGCTCGATTACTACAAAGATAAATTGATGATAGTCACGAATGAGAACAACATAAAAACAATTGACTGAAAAGATAAACAAATTGGATAATTCAAACGTTTTTGGCATTCTATACTTATGGGAGCAATGACTCAAAGAAGTGAACGAAAAAGCGGAGAAGAAACAGGAATAGTGGAATTGGTGTTATTTTTCTTCATGAAGTGAAAGTCTTGGACTTTCGATCTAGACTTGTGGCCGCTATATTAAGAAAAGTTATAACGCATGTTACCGTGAATTGCCGAATTCAAGGACAGTGTTTGGAAGTTGCATGGTTGTAAATTGAACCACGCACATGCGACTTATGGGATGTAATGTCTAAAACCCTTAAGCAATTCAGTGTTAGTAGTGGAATACATTAGTGGAATATTTATATAATACATTGATGGAATGTTCATTTATTGGATTTGGTGGAGTGAAGAAAGGAGTTCGGGCACTAAATAATGCGAATGTGTCCGCGTGGGTTTTAGGGTTGAGTGTACCGAACTTTGACCACTTAGTTGCCGTGCGATTGATTTTTCGCGGCGCAGAGTAAGGTGATCGAGAGTTCGCGGAAGCTACATGGGCATGGAAAGCGGAAACAAAGAGGTCGAACAAGACACACGAGCTGGAAGAAGATTTAGGGAAAATCAAAGGCGATGCGATTGATGATGTACAGCGAGCGCTTTCTTCTCAACTGCAAGAAAAATTTATCGGAGCATCAACATTTTAAACAAGATTTATGTACTCTAAGGGACATGACTATTGAACATCATGTTGTCAAGTTGTTATTGGAGCATCAATCGCTTGAAACAGACGGTTAAAGGAATTTTGGTGTGAATAACTGCTCATATGTGTGATTATCCTCAAACTCGAAAGGAACTTTCGAAAAGTGCGGAAATCATCGCTCCGATACTTGATCTTATTTCAAAGTCAAAGTCAAAGTCAAAAGCGCTTTATTTAATACCAATCGTTATAAATTTTTAAAAGAACATAAAGCAAATTCCAAACAATAAAACTATAAAAAACTTAATGGCCCGAATGGCTCTCTAAATTTATACGTTAACAGTTAAACACATTTAATGAAAAAAATACACTTGCAAATTTAAATTAATTAATATTATTAGTTATTTTTTGATTCAATTGGAAAAAGGAGAAAAAACCAATCAGCATTATTCAAAAATTACTTATACTACTAACGCAACAATGAACTTATATCCTATACCTAATATGTTACACCCTAATTCTAAATAAGTTCAATCAAAAAAAAAAAAAAAAACATTACCTTATATTGAAACCTATACCTAATTTATAATACAAATAAACAACAATACTAGATGTAGCAATAATAAGATGAATCTGAAAAACTAAGTAACGAGAAAAAGCACAAAAACAGAAAATAAACACGAATAATTTAGACATTGTTATTCAGCCACCAATACCTAGATTGCTCCATCTCAGCTCGACCAGTCTCAACGAATCTAGCAAATGAGTATCTCCATTGGAATTGTTGGTCTCGTGAACTCAGATTCGGAGGATATTTTATCTTCTTATCGGTGGCCCGTCGGTATATGTGATATATGACTGGGACGCCGTCAGAATCAAAAACATACCGATTCACGTCCAAATAAACGAATGCTTCTGGAGGAACGAAGCCAGTAGTGAGGCAAGTCCTAATATACCCGTCTGTAGGGTGGAACGGCTGTGAAATCCAAGGGTTTTCACTCACAGTTACAGATCTTGCGATATGATTCCGAAGAAGTTTCAATATGAAGATATCGACTCTTGTCACTTCAGCAGTTTGATAAATTTTTCTATTCGATATATAGTGCTTCCAATCCGTCTCAGGCTTTCTGTACAAACCAGTACATGCACGAAGACATTTCCTTTGGAAAACTCTTAATCTTTCCATTGTACTAGCACTCTGGTTGTACCAGATCTGGCATCCGTATGTCAAAACTGGCCTAACCAGGGTCTTGTAACAAATAACTTTGACTTTTTGATCAATGTATCTGGAATGAAAGAGTCGCCGAAGGGCCATGACTACTTTTAGTGCTTTACTGAGCATGATTTTGACATGTTCAGTATAGTACAGATACTGATCGAGATGAACACCGAGGTATCGAACACAGGATTTATGTGGAACCCGTTCTGAACTACCCTCACCAGCCATGATGTGGAAATCTTTCCAATTACGTTTCTGGTCTTGACTGGCCCCCTGCAGCGTTGTCCGAAACAAAATTGTTTCGCACTTCTGCGCATTGATTTTCATTCGCCAATTGTCGATTTAAAGCTGCACATCATTAAACATTTTTTGAAGATTGCTCTGAACTATTGTAGCTTTTCGGTCTGCCGTATAAATGATCAGATCATCAGCAAACGCTACCAATGATCGCGTTGGCGAGACATTAAAATCAAAGCTGTTCAATAGCTTGCGAATGAATATTGAGAAAAGCAGGGGCGCAGTAACTGTTCCCTGCTGTAGACCATTCAAGACCTTGAATTCGCGCATTGTTGTCAGATTTCCATCAGTTACAACAAATGATTTCCCGTATAACATATTACACATCATGGCGACAAGGTGTCTGGGGAACCTGTCCTGAAGAAGTTTGAAAACTAGTCCATCTAACCACACCGTATCGAAGGCTTTCTCCATATCAATGAGACATGCTCCAACACATTCTTTGTTGTTTAGTTTCCAACAGATGTCTGAGGTTACACTCGTTATTGCATGTGTCGTCGAATGCCTGGCACGCAAACCAAATTGGCAATTCGGCATCAACTCATATTTCTCAATGTGGGCGTTTAATGCTCTGTTGAGTATCACTTCAAACACCTTTCTGATGTTACGCAGCAAGCTGATTGGGAGGTAGCTTTTCGGGCACGAAGATTCTTCTCCTTTCTTCAAGATCGGAAATACCTTAGCCTTTTTCCACTCATTTGGGAAATATGAATTGTTCAACATGTTGTTGAACAATATGCAATAATTCCTAATAGCAACCTCAGGCAAATGTCGGAGAACTATATTTGGAATACCGTCAGTACCACATGATTTTTTGTTGTTTATTCTGCGAAATATGAAACACAAGTCTTCATAGCTGACAAAATAATCAATAAGATTCAAGCTCGGTATGAGGTCAGATGTTAATGTTTCATCGAAATGAAGAATTGATTGGCCGTTCAGGCTTGATTTGAAGTCGGAAACTTTTGCTTCAACGACCTCCGAAAATATTTCATTCCTTCTCTCTGGGTTTGGCAGATGGACCAATTCAAAATGTGCTCCAATCAGGGCAAGTTTCTGCAATCCATCACATATAATCCTGTTTCCATTTCTATCCGGAGTCGTACTATCAATTTCGATACCAGCTCTATCGAGAAGATTTATCTCATCACTAGCGACTTCAAGATTCGATACCTTCACTCGAGACTTCCTGCGGAATAAGCTATTCACTTTCGCGAAAACGCCACCTGGGTCCTGTGGCCTAATACCCCTCAGTTTTTCCGCCCATTGATTGCTGACCTCACTCCTGAAGTATGAACGGATTAAGTTCCGGACATTCTTCAGGTGTAATTTCAACAAAGCCAACGAGGGATGGTTGTAGTCCAAAAATCGTCGATAAATATTGTTGACGCGGGTGAGAAGAAGGCTTTTCAATCTTTTCAACCTTGCGATGGTTGGTGTTTCATATCCTTCCATATTGTTTCGATGTTTAATCTTGGGAACTACTTTCTCAATTGTTTCCAACGTCAGCTTCTCTAACTTCGACAAATAGAGATCTATTTCATCGTCAGTTAGATTCCTGTCATTAGGAACCATTGAGCAAGCGTTGCCATCATCAGAAGAGGGACATTGCTTCTGGTACTCCCGATTAAACTTCTTTTGAAACTTTCCCCAGTCTGTTTTTTTTGAAATTCAACCGATGGTTTTCATGTTGAACTGGAATGAGGAAGAAATCATCCCTTTGATGATTGATTTCCATTACGATTGCGTTATGGTCGCTATCGTAAGGAAGCACCTGCAGTTTCCGTTGAGGACTATTAAAGCTGAATTCAAGTCTTGCGTCAGCAATGCAGAGGTCCAAATATGAATTTGTCCTAGGGTATGCTGGGAACTCCGACCCATATAGGTTGCACCTGTATTCAATTTGGTTTTCTGTTATCCATGACTTCAGGAATACACCTCTTGGATTATTGGTGGCGTTCAGCCATGATGCATGCTTGGCATTCAGGTCACCGGCAAAAATATAATAATTATGCAGCCTGTTCAATTCGAGTATTTCAAACAAGGAATTGAGTTCCTCCTTGAACTTGAGAACATTTTGACCAGTTGCATAGGCAGAGATAACGAAGAGGTTATCCCCACCTGGCAGTGAAATTTTGATAACGGACACTTCAAGAAATTCAAAGTTTTTGAATTCGACTTTTTCAATATTTTGGAAACAATAGGGTCTTCTAACCAATATCCCGGTGCCACCTCCCCCATCACCTATTACCCTATCGTTTCTTACGAATGCAAAATCTTTGAATTCCATGGAATGCCATGAATTGAGGTGGGTTTCAGTGAGAAGTATGATGTCAGGCTTTTGCTTAACAACAAATTCAAGGAGATAATCACGTCGATGTATAGCAACGATAGAGTTGACGTTGATCGAGATGAGACGAAGCCTATCCATGGGAATATGACTGAATGACAAGTTATTATTAGGCATTTGAAAGACCTAAACGCTGAAAAGCAAAGTTAATTTTTGAATCTTGTTTGTCGATTCTCTCCGATAAAGAATTAAGTTGCTGGTAAATTTTGAGAAGCAGCTCATTATTGCCACTTACATTATTTACATTATTTCCAGCATTTTCTGCTGGTCCTCTAGCGGCGAGTGCAAATGATACTCCGGGCTTGACGAAGTTGGAAGGTATGATATTACGGTGTACTTGTGTTTGCTTTGGAGCAAATTTAACTTTTGCATCTTGATATCGGGAGCATCCTCGATATGATGCTGGGTGACCAAAAACACGGCAGTTAACGCAGTATAATTTTTCTTTAGGCTCCGTCTGAGCCAATTTGCACTCACCGGGAGCATGAACGTCTTTGCATTTAACGCAACGATAGTGCATGGCACAATTGGCAGCCGAATGTCCAAATCTTTGACACCGGTAACACTGGTTGACCTCTCTTTTCTGGAGGCGTTCCCACCTCACCACTCTGAAATTCAAGTACCTTATTTGTTGAAGGGCACTTGGACTGCTCTTATTTGCAATTTGTACCAGGTAAAGTGGTAAATTCTTCCTTTCTATGGTCGACCTTCTTGTCGCAAAGGCTTTGACTGAAACAAAATCAATATCTGGTGCAGCGTCCTTAAGCACCTGTAGAAGATCGACCGTATCCTCTCCGCTGTCCAAACCCTTCAACAAGAAGGTCTGATTTTTTTCACTTTTTGGGGTATAGGTGAAGTGTGGAACCTCCCCAGAAATCAGCGCATCTTTTGCTGACTTGAAATCAACCAGTGATTTCGTCCTTATAGTTAATTTTTCGACATTAACTCTTTTTATTTCGAAATTGGCCAGTTTATTTTCGGCTGCCAATAGCCGAACCATATCTTTCCCGGTTTGTCCGAACACGTTGATTGGCGGAACTTTTTCTGTCTTGTTGGAAGCTTTTTCAGAGGAACCAGCAGAACTGCGGGCTGTTTTTTTCTCCTTATTTTTGTTCTTTAAATATTGAATAAAATTAACGTCATTATCTTGAGTAAAATTACCTCCGATGTTTTCTTCGATTTCCATATCTTCGGTTAATCCCTCCAGCGCTGCAAAATAATTTTGGCTCTCGTTGGTGCCACCAGCACTTAGAACTTCCTCTGGATTTACTTGCTTTGCACTTTTCTTCGGCTTTGTTACCTGTTGCCATTGATTTTGCGGCTGCATCTTTTGAGGCTTCATCCCTTTCTTGAAAAGATCCTTGAGAGACTGTATCTCTTGCCTTAGTTCATCATTTTCTTTCTGCAATTTGGCCATTTATTGATTGTCCCCTATTATTTGCAGCTTGCACCCTCCATCTACGGAGTTTTCTTCGTTATGTTTTCTTTTGGTGATTGTCGCCAGTTTTGTATTCGTCGTTTCCCCAGGTTGCCCCAACGGTGGGAAGCCGTCGGGCTCCTCCATACCAGCGGCGAAATTTTCTTTGTGAATTTGTTTTTCGTTACCAATCGAAGTAAAAATATTTTCCGATAAAAATTAACTTCGGACTAACGTTTTTAAAAAAATTAATTTAATTTTTGAAAACTTTTGACAGGAGCGATTTAAAAGACGTCTATACGCAAAGACTACTACGATCCCTTCCTTGATCTTATTTCATGTGCCGATACCTGAACCTTATTTCAACTTATGTGATGACTAAATGCAGTTCTCGTTTCGGATTTCGATGGTAGAAAAATCGAGTGAAGAAGAGTGCGAAACCATAATATACACAAAAAAAAAAAACAATTTCAAACATAAAATATTTGAACAAATAATCGGATACAACTGCAGAGTATGTTAACAAATTTGGTTAAATGTCATTTATAATTGTCTAGAAAGTATAATTTCTTTTAAATTTTAATTTAGATTATTTTAGAAGGGTGATCACACATTATTGTAAGAGCATATTCATTTAATGTAAAAGGACATAGTATAATATGAATCCTTTCATGGTCGAATACTTTTAACACATTTTTATGATTGATCTTATATCAAAACTATTAGTTTAGCAACATGTTTTTTTCTTTGAGATATTTTTTTGCAAGGATGCTAAGCTAGCACCCGGCGACCTCAAACATGAGCCGGGGACAGGGAGATGCTGGGTTTTCAAGAAGGCCCTAACTAAAGCCAAATCGATACTCAAATGATCCGTATCCTGCAGGTCAATTTGCACCGAAGCACAAACGCCCAGGACCTACTTGAGCAGTTTGCGAGGGATAAGAAAGCTGACCTCCTGTTGCTGAGCGAGCAACATCATAACAAGGACTCGCAAGCGTGGTACCCTGACAAATCTGGTACCTCGGCCATCTGGGTTCGAGACAGCGCCCGCCTTCAGGTGCAGGGCCATGGACGCGGGGATGGTTTTGTGTGGGTGCGGTGTTCAGGGATAACATATTTCAGTGTTTATCTGACGCCTAACGAGGCAATGCGATCTTTTCGATCCAAACTCGATGCCCTGGAGGACGCTGTCTCGAACACAGAGGGCCACATGCTGGTCGGGGGAGACTTCAACGCTAGAGCCATTGAATGGGGTATGCCACAATCCGACCCAAGGGGAAAGCAAATCTTGGACATGGCGGCCAGAACAGCGCTTTTTGTCCTAAATACTGGTAACACCCCTACTTTCCGCCGCTGGGGTTGCGTAGGAACCATACCCGATGTGACACTCGCTTCGGAGTCCCTGGTACCTAGAGTACACAACTGGCGAGTACTAGAGAACTACTCGGCTAGTGATCACCAGTATATAGCGGTTGAGATTAACGACAGTGCCACTCTGCGTGCATATGCCCAAACTTCAATCCTCGGATGGAGCACTGGGAGGATGGACGTTGGGAGGTTCGCTGACGCGCCTACGGCAGGCGCACCGTTGCTGGGAGCTCCGCCAGGGAGTGGAGGGCCTAGGCTAGCAGCATACAGGTCCGGCAGGAAATATCTTCGCAGGCTTATTAACAAGAGCAAGGCCCGATGCTGGCAAGACCTCGTGGACGATGTAAATAGGGATCCATGGGGCCTTGGCTACAAGCTGGTCATGGGGAAACTTGGTGCCCTACGGAAGCCTTGTATACATGACGCGGAAAAGATGGACGCGATAGTGCGGGGACTCTTCCCCGCCCATCCCGTCCGTGTTGACGCTGTCCATGGTGAAACAGCAGTCGAGTGCCCACTCTTCACACAGCTGGAACTGGAGGAGGCAGTCCTCTCCCTGAAAGCGAGGAAGGCTCCAGGTCCAGATGGTGTTCCAGCTGAGGTTTTGCAGCTCGTCTATCACCATTGTCCTGACTTGCTGCTCAGCACATTCAACGCTTGCCTACGGGACGGGGTTTTCCCGGTACGATGGAAGGTGGCGAGGCTCGTGCTGGTCAGCAAGGGGAAGGGAAATCCCGAATCGCCGTCTGCATACCGCCCGTTATGCATGCTAGACACGGCTGGGAAAGTGCTAGAGAAACTCATCAAGGGAAGACTCACTGACGCGATTCGTGCTGCTGGGGACCTATCTCCTCGGCAGTACGGCTTTAGAGCAGGACGTTCTACCATTGATGCGATTGCAGAGGTGGTGAACGCGGTCCAAAAGGCGGAGGCATATAGTCGCACCAAGCGACGGATCGTCCTGTTGATGACACTCGACGTCAGGAATGCCTTCAACTCCGCTAGATGGGTGGATATTCTGGACACGCTGGAAAACTCTTTTCAAGTTCCAGAATATCTAATGCGGCTTTTGAGGAACTACCTAAAGGACCGAAGCCTGCTCTACGACACGACACAGGACCAACGAAGGATGGAAATTACATCGGGTGTTGCCCAGGGATCTATCCTTGGTCCGGACCTGTGGAACGTGTCTTACGACGGGCTACTGAGACTTGAGATGCCAGATGAGTCGCGCTTGGTCGGCTATGCGGATGATGTTGCGGCTCTGGTCGCCGGACGCACCGTCGAACAAGCGCAACTTAGGCTAGGTATGCTAATGCGCCGAGTGAGGGACTGGATGACTGCTCGCGGGCTCAGTTTAGCACTGGAGAAAACCGAAATGGTCATCTTAACAAAAAAGAGAATCCCTAGAGTAAGGATGATCAGTATTGGAGATATACAAATCGAATCCAAGCCAGCGGTGAAGTACCTGGGGCTACTGATCGACTCGAAGATGAGTTTCTCTGAGCAAATCAGGGCAACGGCTGAGAAGGCTGCTTCGGGAATATCGGCGCTGAGTCGACTTATGGCCAACGAAGGGGGACCCAGCCCATCAAGAAGACGCCTCTTGATGAGTGCTGTAGGGTCAGTGCTACTGTACGGAGCAGAGGTATGGGGCGACGCTCTCAGCAAGGAGGCATACCGAAAACGATTGGCACAGGTGCAGAGAAGAGGAGCACTGAGAATTGCATCTTCGTATCCAACAGTCTCCGACTCGGCGGTGAGAGTGATTGCAGGCGTGATACCTGGCGCCCTCCTTGCTAGAGAGCGCTGCGCTATTTACCTGCGCCGAAACGAGGATGCGAGGGAGATGGTTGTCCGCGAGGAGAGACAACGCTCGCTCAACGATTGGCAGCAGTCTTGGGTGAATTGCACGAAGGGAAGGTGGACTGCGCGCCTCATCCCGGATGTGAGACCGTGGCTAAATCGAAGGCATGGTGAGACTGACTTCTATCTGACCCAGCTTTTGAGCGGGCACGGGTGTTTTCAGTCTTACCTGCACAAGATCGGCAAGTCACGGTCTCCCGATTGTCGGTTTTGCCCAGGAGAGGAGGACAATGCCTGTCACACATTTTTTGCGTGTACCAAATGGGCCAGGCTGCGAAGGGAACTCTACAGGGAGACGGGAGAGCTCACCCCGGATAATATAGTTGCGGTGATGCTTGAATCGGTTGACAAATGGAACCAGGTGGCACATTATGCTCGGGCAGTCCTAAAAGATAAAAGGGACTCGCAGCAGCCGGAGGTGCTGGGGCTAGGGGATCGCTCTTCTGGCAATTCCTCTTCCCCTCTCCCCTCCCGCTAGGAAAGGGACTCCCCAGCTTGAAGGCGCCCCACGGCGTAACAAAACGAGACCTGGCCCGAAGTAATGTGTCAAACGGTTCCAGGCTAGGTTCTCAGATTGACAGGGGAGGTGTTTAGTGGGTAGTCCAAGGGTATCCTCCATGGAAGTCCCACACTGCCAGACTTGGCGGGCGTAAATGCCTTCACCTCCCTACCACAAAAAAAAAAAATGAAGTGATCGGTGTATGGTTCGTGTAGTTCAGCGATATCAGAGTGTTCGCCTTCAGGTGATAAGTCTTATTTGCCTTTGGCGCAGATTGACGATTGGAATTCAGTGGAACTGTTTTCTGCGACGTAGGAACCGTCGAATGAGTGTCTGCAACAATAGTGTTGGGCCCTTATGTAGTTACCTTAAACAACTTGTCAAAATAATCGGGACGATTGGTTTCTACAAACGACTTGTTTAAATAATCGATAGCATAACATTTACCGTACAGCAAGAGCGCCAGGAAGCTATTAAGACGGATCAACTCGTGAAACCTGCAAAATAGGTAGCTGTTTTGCGAAAATAAGATTGAACAGCAGCGTCGGCTTGGACGCGAACAGGGTTAATCAGCTGTATATTTTTTTTGCATTCAATAAATGTTGTAAATGCCTGCTTTAAGACGCAGCCGACGGGCTTGCTATCTGCGTAATCAAGAGTAACGATAACAAAAGAAAAATTGAATTTCAGGACCACCCACATCACCAGCGGGCGCCCGACGAGGATGTTTGGGTGAGTACCTTTACTTTTTGTCATATACATAAATTTTTTACAATTTTTTATATATACATAATTTTTTGCATTTTTGTCATATATATATATATTTTTTACAATTTTTTATATATACATAATTTTTTGCATTTTTGCCATATACATATATTTTTTACAATTTTTTATATATACATAATTTTTTACTTTTTGTCATATACATATATTTTTTACAATTTTTTTTATATACATAATTTTTTGCATTTTTGTCATATACATATATTTTTTACATTTTTTATATATACATAATTTTTTGCATTTTTTTGTCATACACATAATTTTTTTTATATTTTTGGTATATACATAGATTTTTTTACATTTTTTTTCACATACATATAATTTTTTCTAATTTTGTTAGCTGTATAAAATTTTTTTTTTACATATACCTATGTTTTTTCCCTATTTGGGCACATACTTATATCTTTGCGTTGAATTGTAACCAGTTAATTTTTGCAAAATATAAAAAAGGATGAATTGCTAAATTTTTTAGAAAATCGGTCTTTCCTTTCCCAACATTCTGACCGGGTATAGGACCCGGTACGGTGGCAGGCTGCCCACGAAAAACATGAGCCAGCCGCCGGGTACTTAATTAATCCTTTTTTTCGTTTCAGGTGACATCGCGGGTTGAGTGGCCCAAGCAGAGTGCCTCTTTATGGCATAGCGTTATGCAATCGAGTTGTATAATTCGATGGCATAAATTGGTCACCGGGGTACTCCCCTTCTGATGGGAAAGTTTATACAAGGCAATTTGTATGAGTTTTCCACTCAGAAGAGGAATACTGGCCACTGCAACAAAATATGGATTTATTCCGGTTGGGTGGGTGCGAAGGGGCTCCATCACCACCCGGTTGCCCCTCTTTCATTTGTGGGCCATGAGCTTCGTCGGGTAATGACGAGGTTACCCCAAGTCCGCCTTTCTTCTCAGGTTCCACTTGTTCTCGGAACAAGTACTATCTCCCTCGGTGTAGTTATCTACACTTTTTGCGACTTCGGTCGCCTCTTGAGCAACATCAAATTCGTGAGTGCGAAATTTTTTTGTAGTGGGTCCTCGTGCTGGGGAAATGAACCCGCCCCACGACACCGCAATGCTAGCCTGCCAGCGCATTCACGCGTCTCCAGACTAGGGCATTCTCGGCTGATATTGTCATCCTCTTCTGCCGAGGCAGCAGAACATCGCTGCAGTCCTTTACGGACATTTGAAACAAGACTTAAATCACTACATCTTGTCCAAAATCACACTTCCATAATCGTTTCGCACACTTCCATAACTATCTTTCTTTCTTTTCCCGCATTTTTCGCCAAGGCCATTCACTTTTCCTCTTGTTTCCACATTACCATATGATGGCTAATAAGTGAAGACCACAATCATCCAACAAGTTTATTTTCTACCGGTTATTTAGGCTCATTATCACACAAGGGACGTTATAAGCCAATGGTTGAAGAAACCAACTCGATAAAAATTGCGATTGTAACACTCATCCAAGGGTCCCCACGATCCAAATGCAATCACAGCGGGCATAATCCGACTTATACTTGTATTTACAAAATTCCGTCACCATTTGTGATCCGGCCAGAGAAAAACTTCTATCGGTTGCAGTTCATATGCTTCTCAACACAAGTTTATGTTCAGGTTTTTAACTTTCCAATTGTTCCGTTCCAAAATCATCTTTGGCTGAATTGAAAACCGCTTCGAAGATACCAATACACAATTCAGGTGTATGTTTTGTTCCATAGGCCAACACTAAAACCAAACCATGAACATCTATACGTCATTGACAACCTTGACGAAGTGTACATGTATTGAAATTTAACTGTGATTCGCTCTTTACTTTATGAAATGTATCTAGAGCCTTTTCACGGTTCTATGCACTTGTTTTGTCTGTTCTGTCCTCGAAGTATATGGTTACTTCAAGATCTGGGTAGTTTCAAAAATCACCGGTACCGGTGTTCCGTTAAGTGCTCCTGCATGGGTTTGATCTCGATCAGGGGGAAGCACTAAGGGCAAATCGGGACACAGAAAAAAGACAAAAACTTACAGCATCAATTGCCGAGCACTGTACACTAATTGAGTTTGGAACAGAAAATTTCACTTCCAATTCTGCATGCAAGGAATATTTTCCTTTCAACAACACAAAGCACAAAGCACGGCCAACTTTCCACACCAGAATCCCTGTAAATCTGCCTCCGCTCATGGGATGTATCGAATATGGAGTTGTGTTGGCTAGATCGTTCACTCATAAGAATCGTTACCAACAGTTCTATGAGTGTAAGTGTATATTTTTGGGTATGACTATGATTACGATGAGCGGAATGCGAGAATGTGTAATTTCCATACTATCAAGCCATAGTAGAATTTCCTATATGGAAATGGTTTGTTGGTTGTGTAGTGATTTAACAGATTTGGCCTATACTATGCAGGAATTTCCTTTAACCCTTTGCCTGCGCCGAATTCAAATCGAGCAGTTTTAATTATATTGAATATATAAAATATAAAATCTATAAATTGACATAAAATTTAAATTTTACATGAGATTATCAAATAATTTAATTTAATAAAAAAAAAATAATAAATTTTTCAACCTGCTCGATTACTACATAATATCGACGTGATTGGATTGGCGCGCTTGATTAAGTAAATAAATCGGTATCAACGTCACCGTGGGTTTTTCGCGTCCGTATCCCAAACTCGCTTCAGTTTCTTGCATTGCGATGAATGGTTCGTATGTAGTTTTGGCTGAGGATAGGGACATCTCAAGATCAAGCATGGCACAGCAACGCAATTAGTGAGAAGGGAGTAGTCAACCATAATTGTATAAACTTGCCAAGTACATGTATTAGAGTGAAGCATTTGCTGGAGATCATCATTATAACTAACCTTCAATTTTATTATAAAACCATTGTGATTTTGGCAATGCGTGGTTGCTCAGTCGTCAGATGTCGGAAGCGTGTATCTGCGTATATGTGACGGTGCCCGAATAGACTTTTTTTTATATGAAACGTAGTGGCGTTAAGATCATGGATTGCAAACATTTATATTTCAAATTGGTAAAAGTTAACTCTCAGGCAGTGAATCGCTAATTATACATTCGAATTGTATTTGTGTTTTCTTTTGTCTATCACCGCATGAGAGGATCGAAGGAGATAAATGCTCAATTATATAGGAATCAAAACGAAACCCGCAAAGCTATTACTAAAAATCATCCTGCGCCGTGTGGAAATTATTGCGCAAGCTTCCATACGGATTTAAGTTCCTACTCTTCTTATGAAAATCATCATTGCTCGAACCTGCGCTACAATCATTTCTTGACAACGACATTTCATTTGGCAGAACTAGAAGCGAAGTGAAAGGGTTTTCAATGGTTTGTCCACTGCAAAAGGTATTATTACCAAATTAATTTGTCCTTACGTCTTTCTTAAAAATAACTTGGAAGATAGCTAATATTTTTGTCCCTAAAAATCTTCAAGTTGTACCAATACTTTTGTCGCTTTGCACTCCTAAAACAATATCTCAATCATAAATTTGGGTTTTATTGACTCTAGCTCGGAATCGTGTTAAAATTTACATTAGGCTGAAGTGTTTGATTGATGAAATTCGAAAAACTTTTCAGTTCTCTTTTGTTAATATTAGTTGCCATTGAATTCCAATGAATGAAATGAATTGTTAAACCCTATACCTTTCGGTCTTTCCGTTTCGTTTTACCTGACCGGGTATAGGACCCGCAACGATGGCAGGCTCCTCCTATGACATGGGCTAGCCATCGGGCGCGCTCTTCCGTTTTTTATTGACAACAGGGGCTCTTGCCAGGTAGAGTGGCCTTCCGGTCGCGTGCCCATCACATAATTCTGTAACATAAATTGCCCACGTCTATATTTCTCATTTGATGGGAAAATTGATGCAAATTATGTTTGTATGAGTTTTCTTACATTTACATTTTTTAACCCTGCAACGAATTTAAGAACAACTTCCATTAAATCTTTTGAGACAAGAAAAATAATGTAAATATCGTCTGTAATAGCGATTGTACTTCATTTTAACATAATTTAACGTCAGATCGAATATCGAAAAACTTGTCAGTTCTCTTTTGTTAATATTAGTTGCCATTGAATTCCAATGAAGAAAATTAAATGTTAAACCCTATACCTTTCGGTCTTTCCGTTTCGTTTTACCTGACCGGGTATAGGACCCACAACGATGGCAGGCTCCTCCTATAACATGGGCTAGCCATCGGGCGCGCTCCACCGTTTTTTGTTGACAACAGGGGCTCTTGCCAGGTAGAGTGGCCTTCCGGTCGCGTGCCCATCACATAATTCTATAACGTAAAATGGCCACGTCTATATTTGTATGTTTTCCATTCAAATGGGAAATATATGGCCACGTCTACGTTTGGATCCTGATCCGGTTGAGAGGGTGCGAGGGGACACCACCACCATCTGGATGCCCCACTCTTATTTGTGGGCCATATGGATCGTCGGTAACGACGAAGTTTCCACCAGTCCGTCCGTTTTTGCTCGGCCCAATTTGTTCTTCGAAGAAACATAGCAACTCTTAGTAGATTACCTCGGCCTCGACACCATTCGATCGGCATTCGGCCCTCTTAATTTGTGAATGCGAAATATTTTTATAATGGGTCCTTGTGCTAGGGAGAAAGAACCCGCCCCACGATACTGCAACGCTAGCCTGCCAGCGCATTCACGCGTCCCCAGACAAGGCCAATCTCGGCGGATCTTAACATCCTCTTCCGCTCAGGCAGCAAACCATCGCTGCAGTCCTACACGGACGTATCCTACCTACTTTCACTACAAAATGGCGCCCAACGTGGGGCCCGAAAAGCCCGGCTGTATCAACAGTCGTGAGCATGAGACAGATTATCGTCTCTAGGTGACCCTACAAAGTGTCCAGATTTTTGGTGGGTAGGTAACTACTTAGAGATATTGCACAAATCGTGCCCCAGCAATTTAATAACTTCTGGACGTGTGTTGTCCTCGGACATCAATATCGTTTGGACCTGCTTTGACTTCTACTTTGGTGGTTTACCACCATTTTATGACTAGTAAGGCCAAATTATATTAGAGTCCTTATGTGTATTCGGAAGTTGTTATCCCAACATCATATTTGCGGCGGATTCTGATCTGCACCCTAACCCAAGCGGTGCCCAAGTGTCTTCCATTACATGGATTTTGATTTCGCGTGATTGGCTGCTTAGCTAGTCCATGACTATCCATGATAAGACACGTGCTGCTTGCGGGTCAGAATTCACCCTGGGCTGACAAGTTGTACCTTGTGAAAACTTGCGAACGAAAGAGCACTTCCGAACCCTGATCCTTATGGTACCGCAAGAGAGTAGTCCTTGTCACGCAACAGGAAGAGCTCACCATTGGTGTCCTTACCTTGGAAAGGAACCGATGAAATGGAAAGACCGGATGTGATATTGATATTGCTAATAGTTTCTTTTAAATTTCAAAATAAACTTACAATACCCTTATTTTTATTCTATTCGCCAATACTGTTCCTAATATTCATCTATTTAATTATTTTTATTTATCATCTTTGGTTTTTTTTTTGAGAGTTTCGTTATAGTTCGCCAGTTTCGGCCACTGTGTGAACATTTTATTCTGTTAGTACTTAAGTTTTGTTAATAGCGTCCTTTTAACCTTTTTATAGCACAATGAACATTCCAAACGCATGTCGACTTTGCCTGCGAATTGGCGAAGAAATGTACTCATTGGGTGATTGTTTGGTCGATGAAGCAAGAAGAATTGGTGTCGTTAGATTTCTGAAGGAGTACATTAAGATTAATATCACTTTTGAAGATGGCTCACCAGACCAAATCTGCGGTGACTGTTACACTGAAGTGGAACGTATATACTCCTTTATCCGTCGTTGTAAGGAAACCGAGTTAGCGCTTCCCTGATAGAAAAGATGTTGGCAGGAGACCATACGGTGCTGGCCGGCTACTTGCCGATGCTGCTTAGGGGAGCAGCGCTGGAAACCTACTGGAGTATACATTCCACTCCACCATCTCTGCGCTAGTCACGGTTGAAGGAGGTAGTCCGTATGGAGTACCGCACAGTCAATATGGACGAGAGGGTTTTGGCCAAGATCCAGCCCTTCCACAAGTAAGTTCGAGCCCTTCCATAAGTATCGGGCCGGCATCCTACGGTTAAACGACCAGCTGTCCGAGCTAATGGCACTAACACAACTGCTGCGGTGGGGAACCTCCAGACCTGCTGGAACTGCAAGCAAACCGGCATCGGTTTATTGCATGTCGGGCAGAGCGTACGGTTTTCTGCTACGGATGCGGTAAGCCTGTAACCTATTTCCCAGATTGTGCCACTTTAAAAAACGGACGAGCGAGTACCCGACCACCTCAGCGGTACTCCAAAGCCCCACAGTAGGTTGCCAGACAATTATGACTGCGTAGGTTCCCCCTCTTCCGGAAGCCTTTCCAACGACACTGCTGAAGCGACAACCGCAGTTACTGCCTGAAGAAGCCCGGCATCCACAAATTCGCATACTAAAGCCATATCATGTTCGATTGCAGGAATATCGTGCGGCTCGAGAGCGAATATTTGCTTCCGAACTAATCACCTCTCGCTCGCGCAAAGTCAAATGGTCAACTCGTCGTTGGCTGAGTTTCCGCATTAGAGTGCGCACCTGCCGTCAAACCCTAAACTTTTGCAACATTTCGGAGGTTTCCGAAAACGACACCAGACCTTACGACCCAATCAAAGTGTTGGGTGAAATCGCGATTGCACTGATTGACACGGGTGCAAGTATCAGCTGCCTTGTCTCGAGCCTCGGCTCAAAGGTACTCCATCAACATCCTACTGTAATAAAGCCTTGTGGCTCTGAAATCAGCACCGCGGATGGCACCAAGCATTCTATCCAAGGTAGATTGACCACACCCGTGACGTTCAGAGGTCAAACTAAGGATATTACCTTCTTCATTATCCCTTCTCTGACTCAGAACGTGTACCTTGGCGTCGATTTCGTCCTCCAATTTGGTTTGGCCCCAGACTTATTCACCGACGCACCCTTAAATACTAGATATGTCAACGAACTCGCTTCTGTATCCGAAAGGCATGAATTAACGCCTAACCAACGACAACGTCTGGAAGCATCCATCGCTGGTTTTCCATCTTACGCTACGCAAGGCCTTGGCCGCACCACTCTGGTCTCACATGTCATCGATGTTGGCGATAGTAAGCCAATAAAGCAGAGACACTATGCCATCTCTCCGGCCATGGAAAAGCTAGTGTACGCAGAATTGGGCAGGATGCTAGAGTTGGGGGTTATAGAGGAGTCCCAAAGCGCCTGGTCCTCACCAGTAACCTTGGTGGTGAAACCAGGTAAAGTCCGTCTTTGTCTAGATCCCCGGAAAGTCAACGCAGTGACCATTGGAGACGCTTACCCTCTTCCGCTCATCGATGGAATATTGGGGAGACTATTGAGCAAACTACATTACCAGTCTCGACCTAAAAGATGCCTTCTGGCAAATTTCACTCGATGTGGGGTCGAGGGATAAGACCGCTTTCACAGTGCCCGGACGACCACGATACCAGTTCGTCACAATGCCTTTTGGCCTGTGTAACGCTCCGCAAACGATGACCCGGTTGATGGACAAAGTAATTCCACCTCATCTGAAACATCGTGTTCGTATATCTCGATGATCTTCTACTCACTACTTTAAGAAACCCTTCTCCGTTCATTGTGACGCAAGTCAACATGGAGTGGGAGCCATGCTTGTGCAATTGACCGAAGAGGGAAAAGAAGCTCCCATTGCCTTCATGTCCAATAAGCTGAACTCGGCCCAAAGGAACTACACCGTATCCGAGCATGAATGTTTGGCAGCGGTGATGGCTGTAAAGAAATCCCGAGCCTATATCGAAGGCCACCAGTTTGAAATCATCACAGACCACGCTTCGCTAAAATGGTTGATGAACCAAGGGGACTTACATGGACGCCTGGTCCGTTTTGCTTTTAAACTGCAAGGGTTCAAGTTTTCCATCAAACACCGAAAAGAGACCCAGAACATCGTGCCCGACACTCTCTCGCGAATGTTTTCACCCGAGGGAGCCGAATTGACAGTGAATGACGATAACCCCATTGAAATGGATTTAGATAGCCCACATTTTGAGTCAGACAGTTACAAAGAGTTGAAGCAAACCATCGTAACCCAACAAACACAGTTGCCTGACCTGAAAGTGATAACGGCTACGTTTATCGATGAAATGAATATGCCACTGGTGATCCATGGCAGGAAGAAGAAACCTGGAAACTCTGGGTACCGGAGGAAATTACACACAATATGATCCTCCGCGCATACGACCATCCTTTAAGTGCCCACGGTGGTTATGGTCGGACGCTTCGGCGACTTAAGAAGTACTTCTGTTGGCCTAAAATGTCATCCCAGTTCAAAGACTACGTGAGCGCCTGTGAGACTTGTAAAAGCACTAAATCGCCCAACCAGCCTCTTCGACCTCCTATGGGTCAACTCAACGTTCCGGAGCACGTATTCAAACGTCTGTGTATAGATCTACTCGGTCCATATCCCCGTTCTTCTATGGGACACATCGGAGCTATCGTTGTTTTAGATCAGCTCTCCAAATTCCCACTGGTGGAACCTATTCGCAAATTCACGACTCCATCCATCGTGAAATTTTTAGAGAGTCGAGTATTGCACGTGTTCGTGGTACCAGAAAGTGTGTACTCGGACAACAGAGTTCCGTTCAGATCTCGGCAGTTTAAAGGGCTACTCGAACAGTAAGGTGTCGAACACCAACTGACGCCCATATACTCTCCTCAGTCTTAACGCATCTGAACGTTTGAATCGCACACTGTTAGCCGCGATCCGTTCCTATGTTCATCCAACTCAGAAAGATTGGGACCGCAGATTGTCCGCCCTCACGTGCGCTCTGCGGCCATCTTATCATTCCGTCACCGGTGTCTCACCTACTTTGCCGCCTTCGGACAGCACATGATTTGCCGTGGTAAATCATACAGGCTATTACGGCAATTGAAGTGTTTGGGAGATCCCGTCGTTGGGCTGGAGCCCGACGAGCGTTTAGTAGACCTCCGCCAACAAATCGGACGGAAGATAAAGGCCGCAGGACGTGCAAATGAGGCGCAGTACAACCTCAGGTCACGACCTTCCAATGTTAAAGAAGGAGATGAGGTTTTTCGGCGTAATTTTCGCCAAAGTGACGCTGCTGGGCATTACAACGCCAAGCTGGACCGGCGTTTCCTGAAAAGCCGTGTACAGAAAGTTGTAGGACCCAATCGTTACCTCCTCAACGACAGCGGAAAGAAGTCGGGGTATATCACGCAAAAGACCTGCGTCGATAGTCACCTATATACATCAGTTTCGTCCGTCCGTACTCCACAGTTTTGTCCGTCCGTACCACGCGAAAAGTTTACATTCTTACAGCAAAACGTAAATATACGTGTCAGTCTGTCCGTCCGTTAACCGTTTTCTTCAATCGTCCCACTCCGCGTTCCGACCCGGAAAACAATCGATTTTATTAATATCGACATGATTGGATTGGCGCGCTTGATTAAGTAAATAAATCGGTATCAACGTCCCGTGGGTTTTTCGCGTCCGTATCCCAAACTCGCTTCAGGATCTTGCATTGCGATGAATGGTTCGCATATGTAGTTTTGGCTGAGGATAGGGACTTCTCAAGATCAAGCATGTACAGCAACGCAATTAGTGAGAATGGAGTAGTCAACCATAATTGTATAACCTTGCCAAGTACATGTACTAGAGCAAAGCATTTGCTGGAGATCATCATTATAACTAGCCTTCAATTTTATTATAAAACCATTGTGATTTTGGCAATACGTTGCTCAGTCGTCAGATGCCGGAAGCGTGTATCTGCGTATATGTGACAGTGCCCGAATAGACTTTTTTTTCATATGGAACGTAGTGGCGTTAAGATCATGGATTGCAAACATTTATATTTCAAATTGGTAAAAGTTAACTCTCAAGCAGTGAATCGCTAATTATACATTCGAATTGTATTTGTGTTTTCTTTTGTCTATCACCGCATGAGAGGATCGAAGGAGATAAATGCTCAATTATATAGGAATCAAAACGAAACCCGCAAAGCTATTACTAAAAATCATCCTGCGCCGTGTGGAAATTATTGCGCAAGCTTCCATACGGATTTAAGTTCCTACTCTTCTTATGAAAATCATCATTGCTCGAACCTGCGCTACAATCATTTCTTGACAACGACATTTCATTTGGCAGAACTAGAAGCGAAGTGAAAGGGTTTTCAATGGTTTGTCCACTGCAAAAGGTAGTATTACCAAATTAATTGTCCTTACGTCTTTCTTAAAAATAACTTGGAAGATAGCTAATATTTTTGTCCCTAAAAATCTTCAAGTTGTACCAATACTTATGTCGCTTTGCACTCCTAAAACAATATCTCAATCATAAATTTGGGTTTTCTTGACTCAAGCTCGGAATCCTGTTAAAATTTACATTAGGCTGAAGTGTTTGATTGATGAAATTCATTCCTTCAACTTAACGAGAAAAAATTAACGAAGTTTTTCTTTTTGGCTAAAAAGCATACGTAGCTTTTTCTAAATTACAAAATTTACATTTTTCAACACTGCAGCGAATTTAAGAACAACTTCCATTAAATCTTTTGAGACAAGAAAAATAATGTAAATATCGTCCGTAATAGCGATTGTACTTCATTTTAACATAATTTAACGTCAGATCGAATATCGAAAAACTTGTCAGTTCTCTTTTGTTAATATTAGTTGCCATTGAATTCCAATGAATGAAATGAATTGTTAAACCCTATACCTTTCGGTCTTTCCGTTTCGTTTTACCTGACCGGGTATAGGACCCGCAACGATGGCAGGCTCCTCCTATAACATGGGCTAGCCATCGGACGCGCTCCTCCGTTTTTTGTTGACAACAGGGGCTCTTGCCAGGTAGAGTGGCCTTCCGGTCGCGTGCCCATCACATAATTCTATAACGTAAAATGGCCACGTCTATATTTGTATGTTTTCCATTCAAATGGGAAATATATGGCCACGTCTACGTTTGGATCGTCTGGGAAGAGCCCAGCTTGCGAGCCTTTGAAGAGCTAAAGAAGAGTCTGACTACAGCCCCCGTACTGCACAGCCCGGACTTTGACAAACCGTTCTCAATCCATTGTGACGCGAGTCAACATGGGGTGGGAGCAGTCTTAGTCCAGGTTGCACAAGACGGCGAGGAGAGACCTATAGCCTTCATGTCCCACAAGCTGAACCAGGCCCAGCGGAACTACACGGTCTCGGAGCAGGAATGCCTAGCGGCTGTGCTGGCAGTGAAACGTTTTCGAGCATATGTAGAAGGACATCCTTTTGAAATCGGCACTGATCATGCGTCACTGAAATGGCTGATGAGCCAAACGGATCTCCACGGCCGCTTGGCCAGATGGGCCTTGAAATTACAGGCGTTTGACTTCACGATAAGACACCGCAAAGGAAGTCAGCACGTGGTACCGGACACACTATCAAGGATGTTCGCCCCTGAAGGAGCCGAGTTGGCCCAGGGGGACGACAGCCCCCCATGGATCGACTTGGACCATTCCGCCTTCAAGTCAGCATGTTATATCCAGCTGATGAATACGATTCAGAACCAGTTGCCACAGCTGCCAGAACTACGGGTGACGGAGGGATTTATATACAAGTGGACGAGACACGCCTCCGGAGACCCCATCCAAGAAGAGGAACAGTGGAAGTTATGGGTGCCCGAAGAACTGACATGCGAATTGATTAAGCGGGCTCATGACCACCCATTGAGTGCACACGGCGGTTATGGTCGTACGCTTCGGCGACTGAAGACTTACTTCTTTTGGCCTAAGATGGCGCAGCAAGTGAAAAAGTACGTAGCCGCTTGTGAGCTGTGCAAATGCACTAAAGCGCCCAATTCTGTTCTTCGGCCCCCTGTAATGTGACGCCTACGCCCGGGAATCGAAGTGATTCCGATCCCGAACCCTGGCACCCGGCCAGATATGTATGACTTCGAAGTGCAAGCAGACTTCATCTTTCGTGCAGATATCATTACGCCGAAAATATTTTTCTTCAAATATTTATATTTGTGGAGAAGTATTTTCTGTCAATGTGATCCGCTGTAATTAAACACTGATACATTTCGAAGCATATCTATCTGGCAATGCCTCCCACAATTGCCATCCAAACGTCAAAAAGGCTATGGGCTCAGATCGCTTTAACTGCGTTACTCGCTATCTTCTAACAGTGCACGTCGTTCCATTCATCTGGTTATTGCCCGCGTGCATTTAGTCAGTTTTTCTTTTTCATCGATCAGGAAATTCGTCAAGGGAATTTAAACTACTGAAAGAAGCAAAGGATTCGCCTCTATAGAAGGACAAAGTAATGGATGTGATGCAGTACTTCAACGCAGTCAATATAATTGGAGAAAGTTAACCGTTATTAAAGAAAAGGTTGCGATGCGAAAATTGAACAACATAATCACCATAACTGTTTAACGGATGAATCAACGCAATCGTACCAGGTAGGCTGACCAAAAATTTATCAAGCAAGTAGGTAAAATGTGTATTTTAAATTTCATGGCGTGAAATTCAGTGCATTAAAAAAAAACCAATAGAGGAAAAAAATTTGCATATTAAACGTGACCTCTGCAAAAAGACTGTACACAAGTGTATGGTTTAGTGGATTTAATAAACCTTCATGATATCCTGAAAATATGGAGTTAAGCGTCAGCTGATGTTGATGAACTTTGCATAAATTATCTGATGGAATGACATGCGAAAATCCATAGCGAAGTTCGATTATGTGATTTGAGTGTTGCTGTTCAAACAATAAAAGGACACACGCATGCCAAGCAAAACGTCGTTTGTCGGATATTAAGTGAATGTAAACGAGTTTTCGATAAGCTGAGTTCGCAATCCTATCGCATTCCTATGCTCGACGGTGAAGTTATAAGGCGAGTTCAAACAAAACGACGTCGAAAACTTCATTTTCCATTCGGAAAGAAATCCAACAAAAGTAAGCTGGCATAGTTCGCACAGCGCTGGCTGCATCGAGCTTAGCAAGAACTCGAATCTGAACGTGGATGAAGAATTGATCGCGGGCATTCTGGATGAAGTGGAATGCGATCGTGACGGTAGGGATGATGAAACAATTCGTATCCATGGTATGTAAAATTTGTAATATTTCATGTTTGTAGCATATTTCGCAACTGAACTGGGACAACCGCCACCGGGGATACAATAGAATTTAAGATGGAATGCAATTTTTTAGAGAAATATTGTTATTTGTTTTTAAATTTCTTTTTCAATTATGCTTTGTAATTTATTGCGACAACTTTGCGCACTAAACAAAATATTTCATTGCGGAAAGCTAAAACGTTTCTAGAAGGAAAATGTATTTTGGTCGTTCTAGAAGTTATACTACCTGTGTTTGAGGCTTCTATTAATAGAAATAGCATTTCATTTGGAGTAGTCTATCAGCATCAAAAACTATCAATTTTTGAATAGAGTAATTGCTGAAATTCCAGTGATGGACACAGGACAATCGCTGTTATTTTGAAAAATACCAAGAATGTAATAAAAATCAGCAATTAATCTTACGAATTTATTTCACTGAGTACACTGACTTGCCTACACATACACAAAAACGTTGGTTATTTTTTGTGTGAATCAAACGGAAACGTTAAAATACCATCATATCTATCACTGACAGATCAATCAAGAATTTATACTAAACAAAATCTTTAACACCTAATTTTCCACAGACGTCGGTTTGGACAATAATGCAGAAAAAAAACTCGTTTATCGGCTGAATGATTCGAGTATCATAGGTTTTTAAACGCAACAAATTGCTGGCACTGATCTTTTAGACAATGAAACTTTTTTTCTGCATTATTCTGAAAATTAACACTTTCTAAACATCTTTTTTCTTTAAAAGCCGTCGGGCCTTGCTTAGTTGTGTGAGCAGACGCGTTTCGACTACTTTGAGTCATCTTCAGTGTCTAAAGGATGTGTTGAAGGGAGCGACTTTATATAGTCGTAGGATGGGTAATTAGCGAATAGGTAATTAGCGGATGGGTAATTAGCGGATGGGTAATTAGCGGATGGGTAATTAGTGGATGGGTAATGAGGTCAGGAAGTAAATTACTCAATTATGCCACGTAGGGGGATATTATGTTTTTGTTTTTTTTGCTTGTTGGCTGTCCGTTTGTTCTGTTTCATCTCGTTTCCGTTTTCGTCTAAGAGTGTGGTCTAGGACTGAGAAAATTGCGTCGGAATTGGTAACCAGTTGTTCGTTGATAATGTCACCGTCTGTCTTTCTATGTCTATAAATTTCAAGCCTTTCTAGGATGTCAAGTCTTGGTCCTTTGTTTTGTTTGTGTAGCAATTTCATAGAGTTTGTCATAGCATCAGGCTCATGTGCCTGCTTTTGAAGGTGCGTCGCATAATTGGAGTCTGCCTTGTTGTATAAGAAAGATCGTAGGTGCTCTTTGTATCTTGTCGTTAGTTTTCGTGTTGTCCTTCCTATATATACCATGTCGCAGTCCTTGCATGTCAGTTTGTATATGCCACTGCCTTCGTATATCGATGTGTCATTCAGTTTTGGCTTCAGTTTGTTTCCAATGTTGTTGTTCGTTTTGAATGCAGTTTGCAATTTGTATTTCCTAAGGAAGTTTGATAGTTTGTATGTCTCTTTGCCTACGTATGTTAACGATACCCACTGTTGGTCGTTCTTATGAGTTTCCGTCGGTTGGCGTTCCTGTTTTTGTTTGTACTGTGTGACTAGTTTGTCAATGTCGCATTGTTTGTATCCGTTATTATTAGCTATTCTGTAAATGTTGTTTAGTTCGTTGAAGTAGTTAGTAGGAGTCATGGGGATGGAGTGAAGCCTCTGCACCATTGATCTGTACGCTGCTAGCTTATGTTGTGCGGGGTGGTTAGATGTTTCATGTATGGTATGATCAGTTGTGGTTGGTTTTCTGTATATTTTGTAGTCCAATCGTGTTTGTTCACGT
Organism: Odontomyia ornata; assembly: GCA_963969285.1. Lineage (NCBI taxonomy): Eukaryota > Metazoa > Arthropoda > Insecta > Diptera > Stratiomyidae > Odontomyia > Odontomyia ornata. Next base: position 285,049,500 of record OZ017738.1, read on the forward strand.
GTCACAGTTAGGTCCATATAGTTGAGTTGTCCGTTTGTTTCTTTTTCCATAGTGAACTTTATATTCGGGTGAATTTCATTCATATAGGCAAGTAGTTCGTCTTGTTTATTTTCTTGTGAGTCAATAACAATGAAACAGTCATCCACATATCGTCTGTAAAATATTACATTGAATCTTTTGACAGCTTTGGGTATAAAGACTTCTTCCAAAGATTGTAAGAATATTTCTGACATTATTGAGGACATTGGATGTCCCATACCCAGACCGTCTTTGGCAATGTATGTGTTGTTATTGAACTTAAAATAGTTCTGTTTGATTGTGGTCTTTATGAGATTGAGTATTTGATCTGTGAATCGTCGGCTGTTGTTGAATGAAAGTTTTTCTTTTAGTATGGCCAGTGTTTCATCGACAGGGATAGACGTATAGAGGTTGGTGATGTCTAATGATAAAAGTTGACAATTTTCAGTCAATTTTAAAGAAGTGGTAGAATTTGCTAGCTCGCGGCTGTTCTTTAATGCGTATTTGTCGTCGAGGTGCACGACATCAGCCATTATCGTTGCCAAGTACCGTGCTAATTGGTATGCAGGAGCTGGGCGGTAGTTGACGACAGGACGGATAGGAATATTGGGTTTGTGGAGCTTAGGTTGTGCTTTAAGGGGTGGTGTGCATGGATTTGGGTTTATGTAGCGTTGCTTAGTATTAGGAGGAATAATTAGTGGGGATTGTATAATGGCGGTACGTAAGTCCGCTTGGAACCTATTGGTGGGGTCTTTGTTTACCAGTTTGTAGCCGTTGGCGTTAATGAAGTCTATTGTTTTTTGTACATAGTCCGTTGTTTTTAGGATCACCGTTGTATGTCCTTTGTCAGCCTTCGTCACTGTTAGTAGGTTATCCGTTAGCTTTGTCTGAATGTGTCTTAATATCTTATGGTCTTCGTGGAAATCCGTTTTGTTTATGCTAGTGCGTATTTTTTGTAGTATGTCTACTGCAGTATGTCTTGCATGTGTCTGTTGTTCCTGCGGCAGTTTGTTAATGGCTAGTTCAGTGTCGATTACTAGTTGTTCTAGGTCTTTGTTGCGGTTTGTATTATGTAAGTTGTGTTTCAGTCCCTTATTTAATAGCTCCATTTCTTGTGTCGTAAAAGGCGTATCTGATAGGTTTACAGTCCGTGGATAGAAAGTTCTGTTCGCTGGTGTGGTCATTTTGTTTTGTTTTTTCATCAATTTGTCAAGTTTTTTCGTCATGGTCTCATATTTAGTTTTGAGCTGAATATCAATGTTTTGCCTCACGTCATTATAAAACTGTAGAAAGTTTTCAGTTTGTATAGTGTTAGTTAATTGTAAGTGTGAGTGTAGTAGTTGTCGGTTGATTTCGTCCTTTTTTATGTACAGTGTTCTTATTTCGTTTTTAATGCGGAGCATCTGTGCGCTACGTTGTGTGTTACGTGCAGCGATTGTGTTTTGTTTTATCACGATTCTTGCAAATGCTGGTGTAATGTTGTTTTTCAAGCACTGTTTGTTGAACCATATGTTTGCTATTGTTTGATGAAGTTTTAAGGTAAGGTATTGGAATGAACGCAACAGTTTTGCCTGGCTGGCAGTGTTGTAGTCAATAACTTTGTTTATTTGATATCCGCAGGCCAATCCTCTTTTTTCTTTAAAAGCCGTCGGGCCTTGCTTAGTTGTGTGAGCAGACGCGTTTCGACTACTTTGAGTCATCTTCAGTGTCTAAAGGATGTGTTGAAGGGAGCGACTTTATATAGTCGTAGGATGGGTAATTAGCGAATAGGTAATTAGCGGATGGGTAATTAGCGGATGGGTAATTAGCGGATGGGTAATTAGTGGATGGGTAATGAGGTCAGGAAGTAAATTACTCAATTATGCCACGTAGGGGGATATTATGTTTTTGTTTTTTTGCTTGTTGGCTGTCCGTTTGTTCTGTTTCATCTCGTTTCCGTTTTCGTCTAAGAGTGTGGTCTAGGACTGAGAAAATTGCGTCGGAATTGGTAACCAGTTGTTCGTTGATAATGTCACCGTCTGTCTTTCTATGTCTATAAATTTCAAGCCTTTCTAGGATGTCAAGTCTTGGTCCTTTGTTTTGTTTGTGTAGCAATTTCATAGAGTTTGTCATAGCATCAGGCTCATGTGCCTGCTTTTGAAGGTGCGTCGCATAATTGGAGTCTGCCTTGTTGTATAAGAAAGATCGTAGGTGCTCTTTGTATCTTGTCGTTAGTTTTCGTGTTGTCCTTCCTATATATACCATGTCGCAGTCCTTGCATGTCAGTTTGTATATGCCACTGCCTTCGTATATCGATGTGTCATTCAGTTTTGGCTTCAGTTTGTTTCCAATGTTGTTGTTCGTTTTGAATGCAGTTTGCAATTTGTATTTCCTAAGGAAGTTTGATAGTTTGTATGTCTCTTTGCCTACGTATGTTAACGATACCCACTGTTGGTCGTTCTTATGAGTTTCCGTCGGTTGGCGTTCCTGTTTTTGTTTGTACTGTGTGACTAGTTTGTCAATGTCGCATTGTTTGTATCCGTTATTATTAGCTATTCTGTAAATGTTGTTTAGTTCGTTGAAGTAGTTAGTAGGAGTCATGGGGATGGAGTGAAGCCTCTGCACCATTGATCTGTACGCTGCTAGCTTATGTTGTGCGGGGTGGTTAAATGTTTCATGTATGGTATGATCAGTTGTGGTTGGTTTTCTGTATATTTTGTAGTCCAATCGTGTTTGTTCACGTGTCACAGTTAGGTCCATATAGTTGAGTTGTCCGTTTGTTTCTTTTTCCATAGTGAACTTTATATTCGGGTGAATTTCATTCATATAGGCAAGTAGTTCGTCTTGTTTATTTTCTTGTGAGTCAATAACAATGAAACAGTCATCCACATATCGTCTGTAAAATATTACATTGAATCTTTTGACAGCTTTGGGTATAAAGACTTCTTCCAAAGATTGTAAGAATATTTCTGACATTATTGAGGACATTGGATGTCCCATACCCAGACCGTCTTTGGCAATGTATGTGTTGTTATTGAACTTAAAATAGTTCTGTTTGATTGTGGTCTTTATGAGATTGAGTATTTGATCTGTGAATCGTCGGCTGTTGTTGAATGAAAGTTTTTCTTTTAGTATGGCCAGTGTTTCATCGACAGGGATAGACGTATAGAGGTTGGTGATGTCTAATGATAAAAGTTGACAATTTTCAGTCAATTTTAAAGAAGTGGTAGAATTTGCTAGCTCGCGGCTGTTCTTTAATGCGTATTTGTCGTCGAGGTGCACGACATCAGCCATTATCGTTGCCAAGTACCGTGCTAATTGGTATGCAGGAGCTGGGCGGTAGTTGACGACAGGACGGATAGGAATATTGGGTTTGTGGAGCTTAGGTTGTGCTTTAAGGGGTGGTGTGCATGGATTTGGGTTTATGTAGCGTTGCTTAGTATTAGGAGGAATAATTAGTGGGGATTGTATAATGGCGGTACGTAAGTCCGCTTGGAACCTATTGGTGGGGTCTTTGTTTACCAGTTTGTAGCCGTTGGCGTTAATGAAGTCTATTGTTTTTTGTACATAGTCCGTTGTTTTTAGGATCACCGTTGTATGTCCTTTGTCAGCCTTCGTCACTGTTAGTAGGTTATCCGTTAGCTTTGTCTGAATGTGTCTTAATATCTTATGGTCTTCGTGGAAATCCGTTTTGTTTATGCTAGTGCGTATTTTTTGTAGTATGTCTACTGCAGTATGTCTTGCATGTGTCTGTTGTTCCTGCGGCAGTTTGTTAATGGCTAGTTCAGTGTCGATTACTAGTTGTTCTAGGTCTTTGTTGCGGTTTGTATTATGTAAGTTGTGTTTCAGTCCCTTATTTAATAGCTCCATTTCTTGTGTCGTAAAAGGCGTATCTGATAGGTTTACAGTCCGTGGATAGAAAGTTCTGTTCGCTGAATGAATGAATGAAATTCACCCGAATATAAAGTTCACTATGGAAAAAGAAACAAACGGACAACTCAACTATATGGACCTAACTGTGACACGTGAACAAACACGATTGGACTACAAAATATACAGAAAACCAACCACAACTGATCATACCATACATGAAACATCTAACCACCCCGCACAACATAAGCTAGCAGCGTACAGATCAATGGTGCAGAGGCTTCACTCCATCCCCATGACTCCTACTAACTACTTCAACGAACTAAACAACATTTACAGAATAGCTAATAATAACGGATACAAACAATGCGACATTGACAAACTAGTCACACAGTACAAACAAAAACAGGAACGCCAACCGACGGAAACTCATAAGAACGACCAACAGTGGGTATCGTTAACATACGTAGGCAAAGAGACATACAAACTATCAAACTTCCTTAGGAAATACAAATTGCAAACTGCATTCAAAACGAACAACAACATTGGAAACAAACTGAAGCCAAAACTGAATGACACATCGATATACGAAGGCAGTGGCATATACAAACTGACATGCAAGGACTGCGACATGGTATATATAGGAAGGACAACACGAAAACTAACGACAAGATACAAAGAGCACCTACGATCTTTCTTATACAACAAGGCAGACTCCAATTATGCGACGCACCTTCAAAAGCAGGCACATGAGCCTGATGCTATGACAAACTCTATGAAATTGCTACACAAACAAAACAAAGGACCAAGACTTGACATCCTAGAAAGGCTTGAAATTTATAGACATAGAAAGACAGACGGTGACATTATCAACGAACAACTGGTTACCAATTCCGACGCAATTTTCTCAGTCCTAGACCACACTCTTAGACGAAAACGGAAACGAGATGAAACAGAACAAACGGACAGCCAACAAGCAAAAAAACAAAAACATAATATCCCCCTACGTGGCATAATTGAGTAATTTACTTCCTGACCTCATTACCCATCCACTAATTACCCATCCGCTAATTACCCATCCGCTAATTACCCATCCGCTAATTACCTATTCGCTAATTACCCATCCTACGACTATATAAAGTCGCTCCCTTCAACACATCCTTTAGACACTGAAGATGACTCAAAGTAGTCGAAACGCGTCTGCTCACACAACTAAGCAAGGCCCGACGGCTTTTAAAGAAAAAAGAGGATTGGCCTGCGGATATCAAATAAACAAAGTTATTGACTACTTTCTAAACACTTCTTACAACCTTAATTTTGAGTGAAATATGAGTAAAATCCAAATTTTACTAAGTGACCGGGTCCACAAAACTCTATTCAGGGCTACCTTAACTATTGCAAACAATCAACAAGCGATTCAAACTACTCGAACATTTAGATTCCTCTTTTTCTTTATTTTTAATTGTGACGAACGTGCAATATTTACCAATTTTATTACTTTCTTTGTTTAAAATTAGGAGCATGTCCACATTTGGAAACAAAAAAAAATCCTTTTTCCTTTAATAATTTTAATATTTAACTATTATTCTTGTAACTATTCCTTATTAGTTACTTTGGTAAATTAGTTTTTAGTTGAATGCATGCGATGAAAATCATATTGATAATCCTTTTAACACATGCGCATTTAACCATTTATTTTATAGATCAGGGAAACTAAAAGTGTATGGGTTTTATTATCAACTGAAATAGCAGCTCAATACAGAGCTTCTTTGTTTAGTATTCTTATAGAGTTTAAAATGACAAAATTCGGCAAATATAGACTAATATTACCTGAGAGGAATCTACCACTTGGTACAATCATTCGGTAAATTTGTTAACAAGCCCGAAAATACTCTGACATTGTTTTTCTTCTATAATGGTGTTGAGTCTTACTTTCTTATACCCTTCCAATTATCTGAAGGAACTATGAGAGCAATCGCTTTTGTTGACGTACTTTCAAATTTGGTATTTAATAAGTATGCTGTAGATTAACAAAGTTTTTGTGACTTTGACCTGATTATATAAAATTTATTTGGTCAGGTGTCAGCCTTTTTCAAATTAATTACAGCAGGTTTTCAAATTCGTCAGATATTCAATATTATAAACCAAACATATTAAAAGGAATTCAGCTGGAATATTTGCACAGCATAAACTCAGATTTATCTTAAAGTAATAAACATCAACATAAATTAAATTCGTAGTATTTTTTATTATACTTAAATATTAACAGTCGATCATATAGACTTAAATGTCAGCTCAGAATTTCGATTGGTAGTGGAACGAAGAGACAAGCAAGAAATAAGGTTAGGCTAATTTATTTCATAACTTAATGCAGAGAATGACCACTATACTAATTAATTTGTTAACAATACAACTAAATCGTAAACTATAACTGAATTTTATTGGTTTCATTTCAATGAAAAAAAAATATTACTCTAAAAAAATAATATTCCAAAATGCAGAACAAAAAAATAAAGTGAAAACTCTAGGCATAAATATCCTTTAAACGTTAACGATAAAAAAAACTAAGAGCACATTTACTAAATCTTAAAAACAAACTTTTTAAATAAACTAAAAAAATTAGGAATATTCAATTCAATGTTAAAAACAACATAAACTTTATGTATGTACATTCTATTACAATGAAAGGAAAAGAAATTAATATTTTCATGGTTTCAATGTACAAGTAAATAACAATATACAAGAAAACTTCAACCCATCTTCAAACAAAAGAAATGATTTAAAAAGATTCTAGTATATTAGGCCTGTTGTTAAAATAATTCAGAAAAAATCAAAAAAATTTAAGATATACACAAAAAACAGTAAATATTCATTATATACTATATATCGATATATATTTAGAATTAGACATCAAGAAATACATTTAAACTACAATGAGCTCAGTGATTCACCATTGAAGTACAAAAAAGGTTAAATAATATTTTTTGAACAAAAAAAAAAAAAGAAAATGAAATAATGTAAAATCGAATTCTAATAACATGAAAAATACAATACAAATGCAGCTAGGCAAACAGCAAGAAGCAAACAGAATTAAATTCATATGAACTAGAATATTTGACAAATCCATTAATTGCCAAAAATAATTGATGAAGAAAATATTTTTCATGATATAAATAAACGTAAAAAAATATATTTTTTTGAAAGAAATCAAACAAAGCATAACAATAAATGTACATCGTATTTTATGTGCACATATCCAGGCGCTCAGGTATAAAAAGTACCAAACAACTGAAATTGTTCTTGCAACAAATGCATATGAAATAAACAATTAGGACAGCGTAGGTTAGACCTACATATTTTATCAAATAATATACATTTATATTTTTTAAAATTACACTATACGAAACAATAATATGAATTGCTAACAAAAAAATGGACTTTCCTTTACAGTAGTTCTGCTTTTCAGCGGGCAATGGGGTGCAGGGTAAGTATGCCGTCGCGAGGGTAGGGTTTGGAAAAAATCCGCTGAGGTCGGTTTCGCGTCGTGCGCGGTACGCGGTACCTTAGTTGTTTTTGATTTTTCCTTAACGTAGCATTTGTCGGGTTGAGTTAACGTAGTATACTTTTCGGTACCGCGTCGGGAATTCGGGAACGCGAAATAAAAATTAGATTTTGTTCTTTTGACTGGTTGATGAAGAAATACGGAGTAACGTAGAATAGGTTTCCTCTCCGTATGGTTTGGTTTTGTAACGCGTTTGAAAACGGGCATGTACAGGTGGCTGAAATATGTAAATGAGCGTAACCCATTCGGAGACCCGCGACCGAAATCCTCTCCGATCTAGCTGGCCGACAAGCAGCCACCGCGTGAATGGGTTACGGTGCACGGATTGGTTGACCGGTTGGTACCATCCGTTGGCACTACTCAGACTTAACGTCTAGAACCGATGAGAGGTCGGTTCCGCGTTCGGACGTAAATTGTTAAAACATTACACCCCGATGGGAAAATTCGAGCTACCGGAGCGGGTGTTCCAGCGTCTGTATATAGATCTCATCGGCCCGTACCCTCGCTCGACTTCGGGATACACGGGAGCTGTCGTGGTCCTGGACCACTTGTCCAAATTTCCGATTGTGGAACCTCTTCGAAACCTGCACACCGGCCCCATAGTCAGTTTTCTGGAAAATCGCGTTTTCCATATATTTGGAGTACCGGAGAAGCTGGTCTCCGACAACGGAGTTCAGTTCACCTCGTCTAGATTTCGAGAATTAATGGAGAAGTATGGCATTACGCATCAGCGGACTGCCGTTTACTCTCCGCAAGCCAATGCGTCCGAGCGATTGAACCGCACCCTCATAGCCGCCATTCGGGCCTACGTCCAACCGGATCAGAATGATTGGGACCGCAGGATTTCCGCCATCACCTGTGCCCTGCGTTCGTCTTATCACTCCACCACAGGCATCTTCCCATACTTTGCCGTGTTCGGCCAGCATATGATTTGTCACGGAAACTCGTACCGGCTATTGCGACAGTTGAAAGGGTTGGAAGACCCAATAGTGGTCTTGGAGCCGCACGAGAACCTCCAAATTCTACGAGAACAAATCCGGGAGAGGATTGAAGACCGTAGACGGGTGGGGGAGGAGCGGTACAATCTGCGATCCCATCCTTCTGGCTTCAAGGCAGGCGACGAAATCTACCGACGGAATTTTAGGCAAAGTGAAGCAGGTCGGCACTACACTGCCAAGCTAGACAAGAAGTTCGTGAAGTGTCGAGTCTTACAAGTTTTAAGTCCCACGCGGTACCTCATTGCGGACATGTCCGGAAGGGAGCTGGGAGTCTACCATGCCAAAGACCTACGACGCTGAGAGAAAAGAAAAAAAAAACAACATCATAGGGCCAAGCAGCGTTTCCTTCAGTCACCCCATGCCTGGTAGGCATCGTGGACACTGCCCTGTAATGAATCATGCGACGCGCTGGTGACCAGAACCAACACACTTTGCTGCTAGGTGGCTTGTCATTTTACGTTGGTTGCGACCAGTGCACATCCCACGTCTATTTTATCGTGGGATGCCAACAGAATTTTGACAGCCACATGGTAGCATAGTGTGTGGGTAGCGAGTGCCATCGAGAGGAATTGCTTTTATCGCCGCGGGATTTTAGTGTGCAAATTCTATTGTGAGTTTTGTGGATAAAGTGAAGATTCTGTGTTACAACCTAAACCCAAACGTAAACATTTCAGGTAAATATGCTTTTGGACGAGGGTAACTGGTGATGTAACTTAGTTCTTAATTCTCGCTAGACCGATAAAATCAGTGCGCCGCTAATGCTTAGCCATTTTGCAAGTGGTCGTGTATAAAAAGGCGATAAATATGTGATGCTTTCGCCAATCCGTCATTTGAAATTCATACGCTCGACACATGCCTGCCACGATTGCAAGGAGGATTCACCCCTAGAGTGTCTCAAGTCAGCATTGACGATTCGTTATGCAAGCACTGTCTTATCTATCCCAAGAATCGTGTTAAGGTTATGTGATTGAGAACAATCACGATGGAGCTTGAATGCTTACTAGCTTCTGCATGATTGATCTTTGCCATGCTACCGGGATAAGAGGACGCAATTTCGTAAAATGCTGGATTGCGCCTTGGGTTAGCATTGTAATGGTCGTAAAAGCATTTTGATGAAAACCATAGCCAAATAGGTATGTAAAGTAGTAAAAGAAACAATATTTGGGAGACGTAGATTAACAAACTACCTATATCTAAACTAAGAAAACCCAATTCATTAAATTATAAAGTAGGATTAGATGAAAATGGAAGAAAACACATAGTTAAAAAGTTTGATAGTAGTACTGAGGAAGTTCTCAAGTAGAGAACGAAACAATTGTATACGAAATTTAAAATAAATAGTAGAATTAAAGGGTATATACTTTCTTTCATTTTTTTTTTATTTTTAGAAAACACATGCCCTAGGTGAGACTCCTTGCGAGTAGAATGTAAAACTAATTTATGAGCGTAAACGTAAAATAGCTACCCCAAAAAGTAAAGTAATAACAAAAAGCAACACCCCATAGATCATGTCGTGTCTAACTTAGTAAAAAAAAAGATAAAATCAAATGGAAACAAATTATACGGAAAATATAATAAAGTGTATGAAATACTCTAGACGTGAATTCTAATTGAAGTAAAACAAACATAACCTAAGAGAAAAAATGAAACGAAAAGCGAAAGAATTGCATAGCTGAATTGCTAACTCTTCAGTTACTCGTATTTAGTTTGGAAACGTAACTAGAAAGTAAAATAGAAAAAAATGCAGAGAATGAATGAGTGAGCGAGAATAGCAAAAATAGATTGTTAACCGTTATGAAAATCAGAGGTGTGAGATAGCATGAAAAAGAAAAAGAACTTGCAACAAGAAAAGTCTTTGATCAGACTTGTAAAAAAATAGTTTGTGTAAAACTCTTCATTGCCATTTTGAATCGCTCATTCATTTTCCTCGCTAACATCTTGTTTTCCTCTTATATGATTCGATTCTTTGTCGCCTCGGCAATCCGCTGGATGGAAAGGACACTAAACGTCCGGTGGTTGAAAAAGAAAAACTTTTATTCTAACCTGTTGACTGTTTTTAAAACGATTCTATTTTTTCTATTTTTATTATTTTGAATTTTTCCCTTTGATTTGTTATGGTTAATTTGAATGTCCACGACTTTATATTTACATGCTCAGAGCAATTTATTTATTGGATCATTGTACATAGAATGTGTCAGAGTCTGCACTACGAAGATTATATTATATATTGCTTTTGATTTTCCAAAGTAATACAAAAAAAAAATAATTCACTCACGCGAATCGAAACTACATATATTGGTAAAAAGCTTATTTTAATGTACGTTAAGTAGCCAATACCTTAGTTTAATTATATAAATAAAATAAATTTTTTTTCACTTGTAAGTTGAAGCCGATGCATGATATGAAAAAAAATCGAAAACGATAAAAATCTACATCAAATTTAGCCACACATTTTCAATTTCCATATACAAGTGGCAACGTAGTAATTGTAATTGAGGAAATTAAAAGTAAGTAAAAGAAACGAAAAAATAAGAATTAACGTAAACAATGAATATGAAACAAATAATTTAAAATATTGGTAGATACGAATAAGAAAAAGAAAAACAATGAAAAATTGATATCAATTAAAAAAATATTTTCATGATAAGTGAAAAGGATTAAATGATAATGATAAAATATGAAATGATTTTGTGACGAGAATATTTGCTATGTAAATGTGCAATGATATGTGATTTTTGCTAACTTTAATAATTATACACATACAACATTACACACAATATTATAAATAATTATATACACATCTTAAATATATACATATATTTACAAAACATCGATAAGGAAAAAAAGGGAAACTGTATGGCATAAGAAATCAAAATAGAAAACAACATGAATTGCTAACGAAAAAATAGACTTTCCTTTCACGTGGTTCTTCCTTTTCAGCGGGAAATGAGGTGCCGGGTAGGTATGCCGTCGCGAGGGTAGGGTTTGAGAAAATCCGTAACGTAGCTTTCGTCGGGTTGAGTTAACGTAGTATACTTTTCGGTACCGCGTCGGAAATTCGGGAACGCGAAGTAAAAATTTGATTTTGTTCTTTGACTGGTTGATGAAGAAATACGGAGTAACGTAGAATAGGTTTCCTCTCCGTATGGTTTGGGTTTGTAACGCGTTTGAAAACGGGCATGTATAGGTGGCTGAAATATGTAAATGAGTGTAACCCATTCGGAGACCCGCGACCGAAATCCTCTCCGATCTAGCTGGCCGACAAGCAGCCACCGCGTGAATGGGTTACGGTGCACGGATTGGTTGACCGGTTGGTACCATCCGTTGGCACTACTCAGACTTAACGTCTAGAACCGATGAGAGGTTGGTTCCGCGTTCGCACGTAGACTTTTAAATCATTACAAATGGCGCCCAACGTGGGGCCCAAAACATCCTAAGGGGATAAAAGATTCGTGTCTTCTGACGGGTTGATCCTTTACGGAGGATGTAAGGTACTTTGGTACTCGAGCCTCACAAACAGGAGCAGTGGAGTTGTGTGATACACACTAGCAGTCGCTTCACGTGAGCTGTAGCTTCCGCTCTCCTTTGTTTGATTTTTTTTTCGCGACAGAATCCTTCCGATGTGTTGTCCCAGGTTAACCCCTGTAAGGACCTTCTATTTTCTTAATGGAACTGTCAGCCAGATGGGGTTTCTCCTGTCGGCCTGGACTCTCAAGAAAATAGAGGGCTACCTTGCCTTTATGTCGCGGAAGGATTCTACTTATTTCGTATGCGTGATAGACGAGTGGTATCGGTTCAACGTTCGGTGGCGTATGCTGGAGTTGCGGAGCCCGGAATGCTTCCACGCGTCGGGAATTTTGACCGCGTACTAAGCTGTTACGGTAGCTCTACCACTTGTCTCGTCGAGTCATTTAACGTAGTTTAGAGACGGTTTTTGTGATGTATGTGGGTTTAGGGGATAAATATTGTAAATCGACCGAAAGCACCCTTTCTTCGGCAGACTACCACGCATCTCATTTCCCTTTGGAGGAGTCGACTGCTGGAAAGGAAAGTGTGTATCAAATAAATTTTTTTTTTATTTTGCTTATATTAAATAGCTCGCCACTATCGGCCACTCAGTTTCATAAGCGTGTATATATATACTTATATATTAGAATAGGCTTAGTTATATATTTGTTTTTTCTTCTGCTCGTTTCTTTTTAGGCATACCTAGCTCAACCTACAGTAAAACAACCATGGCAACGAAGCGGACCCCAGATAAGCGTTGGACCAGATCCAAAACGGTCCAACCAGCTAACTGCGGGATCTACTTTGAAGACGTAGTGGAGGGCGTACACAGCGTGCGATTGGAGTGCGGACACCTGTTCCATCGTGCCTGTGTCCAACAGCTCCTCCTCACGTCCGAGCTTTGCCCACTATGCCGGCGACCCATAGAGCGGACCGCCGTAGACGTCCCCCTCGGAACGCCCGTCCCCACGCGTGGAGCAGTGGCGAAAGGGGTTCCAGATGCCGAACCACCCCAATCACTGATAGACTTGCAAGGAGCCGTAGGCGGAGAAGTTCCTGCTGCAGTTGTCGCGGCCGAGGTTACACCCGCGCCTTCCACCCACTCCATTGACACCCTCGTGGCGTTAATGCGGGATATGTCGGAGAGGATTGGCAACTTGGAGGGAAGGCTCCAGAACCTCCCCATGAGCCAACCACCCAGCCGCGTGAGAACTCCGCTTGGCTGGGAGCCCAATCCCAGTGTGGCTATGCTCCACTCTCGACCATCTGATCAAGGGGCCCTACCTCCAAGGAACTCGGGAATGGATCCCAGAGCTCCCGAGTATAGACCACGACACAGCACCGCACCTCCGTTGGTACCTCCAGTCCCCGAGGCAGTCCCTTACAACAGGTCAATCGAAGATGCGATTCCCCCCGGGAACGCATTGACACCTTTCCGAGACCCGACGCCTCGTATCATGGAGAGTTGGCGCCTGAACTTCACGGGTTTCAACGCTATGATATCAGCGGACCGGTTCCTTTTCCGGATTCAGGCGTTAGTATCCAGCACCCTGGGCGGTGATTTCTCGGCCTTCCTCCGGCATGCACATCTTTTGTTCAGCGGAGACGCTGCCGACTGGTACTGGAGGTTTAAGGAGTCGACGCCACGTCCCACTTGGAATTCTTTCAGTGCAGCCTTCCGCAATCGATTTGATGATGGCTTCACTGAAAGAGAACTAAGGGAACAGATAAAGAAACGGAAACAAGGCGCTCACGAACCGTTCGACCAGTACTACACAAGTATAGTGAGACTGAGCACTCGCTTGCGAACAACCATGCCCGAGGACGAACTGGTGGAAATTATCAGAGAAAATATGCGTTGGGATCTTCCGAACAGCCTTCTGCATTTTCCCATCAACACCATACAGGGATTGCGCCTCCATGCCCGTAGGCAAGAACAACTGGATGAGCAGCGAGGTACCTTCCGTCCACAACCTCGCATAACGGGACCAAATCCCCGAAATCATCACACCGCGGAGTTGATGGCAGCGGACCACCTACTTGTTGACCCAGTACCAGTACCGAGGAGCGGAACACCACAGGAGCTTGAGGACCCAGCAATGATTGATCGACCCTCCCTTGAAGCAATTACAAGCCCGACGATCTGTTGGAACTGCCGACAAACGGGACATCGGTTCTATGCCTGTCCAGCGGAACCGACGCTCTTCTGTTACCGATGCGGGAAGGCCGACACGTACGCACCTGATTGCGCAAATTGCAAATTGCGAAAAAACTTGCCAGCGAGTGCCGCGACCACCCATCGGCACTCCTAAAACCCGGACGAACCAATGCTGACCCCATCACTAGCTATGACCAAGCCCCAGACATGACCCCAATTCTGCTGACTCGCACCGCCAAACACAGTTCTCCCGAAGTTCCACAAACGACGCCATCCTTTGTCGCGGCGGACGCGCAGGGAAATGATAGCGAGGCGAAAGTTCCTTGGCATATCAAACCCTTCCACGTCAGACTGCGGAATTATTTGGCTACTCGACAGCGCATCTTCCATGAGAAGTTGGCTACAACTGTCCCACCGCGAAGAAAGCGAGCCACGGGTTTGAGAAAATCCGTAACGTAGCTTTCGTCGGGTTGAGTTAACGTAGTATACTTTTCGGTACCGCGTCGGAAATTCGGGAACGCGAAGTAAAAATTTGATTTTGTTCTTTGACTGGTTGATGAAGAAATACGGAGTAACGTAGAATAGGTTTCCTCTCCGTATGGTTTGGGTTTGTAACGCGTTTGAAAACGGGCATGTATAGGTGGCTGAAATATGTAAATGAGCGTAACCCATTCGGAGACCCGCGACCGAAATCCTCTCCGATCTAGCTGGCCGACAAGCAGCCACCGCGTGAATGGGTTACGGTGCACGGATTGGTTGACCGGTTGGTACCATCCGTTGGCACTACTCAGACTTAACGTCTAGAACCGATGAGAGGTTGGTTCCGCGTTCGCACGTAGACTTTTAAATCATTACAAATGGCGCGCAACGTGGGGCCCAAAACATCCTAAGGGGATAAAAGATTCGTGTCTTCTGACGGGTTGGTCCTTTACGGAGGATGTAAGGTACTTTGGTACTCGAGCCTCACAAACAGGAGCAGTGGAGTTGTGTGATACACACTAGCAGTCGCTTCACGTGAGCTGTAGCTTCTGCTCTCCTTTGTTTGATTTTTTTTTCGCGACAGAATCCTTCCGATGTGTTGTCCCAGGTTAACCCCTGTAAGGACCTTCTATTTTCTTAATGGAACTGTCAGCCAGATGGGGTTTCTCCTGTCGGCCTGGACTCTCAAGAAAATAGAGGGCTACCTTGCCTTTATGTCGCGGAAGGATTCTACTTATTTCGTATGCGTGATAGACGAGTGGTATCGGTTCAACGTTCGGTGGCGTATGCTGGAGTTGCGGAGCCCGGAATGCTTCCACGCGTCGGGAATTTTGACCGCGTACTAAGCTGTTACGGTAGCTCTACCACTTGTCTCGTCGAGTCATTTAACGTAGTTTAGAGACGGTTTTTGTGATGTATGTGGGTTTAGGGGATAAATATTGTAAATAGACCGAAAGCACCCTTTCTTCGGCAGACTACCACGCATCTCATTTCCCTTTGGAGGAGTCGACTGCTGGAAAGGAAAGTGTGTATCAAATAAATTTTTTTTTTATTTTGCTTATATTAAATAGCTCGCCACTATCGGCCACTCAGTTTCATAAGCGTGTATATATATACTTATATATTAGAATAGGCTTAGTTATATATTTGTTTTTTCTTCTGCTCGTTTCTTTTTAGGCATACCTAGCTCAACCTACAGTAAAACAACCATGGCAACGAAGCGGACCCCAGATAAGCGTTGGACCAGATCCAAAACGGTCCAACCAGCTAACTGCGGGATCTACTTTGAAGACGTAGTGGAGGGCGTACACAGCGTGCGATTGGAGTGCGGACACCTGTTCCATCGTGCCTGTGTCCAACAGCTCCTCCTCACGTCCGAGCTTTGCCCACTATGCCGGCGACCCATAGAGCGGACCGCCGTAGACGTCCCCCTCGGAACGCCCGTCCCCACGCGTGGAGCAGTGGCGAAAGGGGTTCCAGATGCCGAACCACCCCAATCACTGATGGACTTGCAAGGAGCCGTAGGCGGAGAAGTTCCTGCTGCAGTTGTCGCGGCCGAGGTTACACCCGCGCCTTCCACCCACTCCATTGACACTCTCGTGGCGTTAATGCGGGATATGTCGGAGAGGATTGGCAACTTGGAGGGAAGGCTCCAGAACCTCCCCATGAGCCAACCACCCAGCCGCGTGAGAACTCCGCTTGGCTGGGAGCCCAATCCCAGTGTGGCTATGCTCCACTCTCGACCATCTGATCAAGGGGCCCTACCTCCAAGGAACTCGGGAATGGATCCCAGAGCTCCCGAGTATAGACCACGACACAGCACCGCACCTCCGTTGGTACCTCCAGTCCCCGAGGCAGTCCCTTACAACAGGTCAATCGAAGATGCGATTCCCCCCGGGAACGCATTGACACCTTTCCGAGACCCGACGCCTCGTATCATGGAGAGTTGGCGCCTGAACTTCACGGGTTTCAACGCTATGATATCAGCGGACCGGTTCCTTTTCCGGATTCAGGCGTTAGTATCCAGCACCCTGGGCGGTGATTTCTCGGCCTTCCTCCGGCATGCACATCTTTTGTTCAGCGGAGACGCTGCCGACTGGTACTGGAGGTTTAAGGAGTCGACGCCACGTCCCACTTGGAATTCTTTCAGTGCAGCCTTCCGCAATCGATTTGATGATGGCTTCACTGAAAGAGAACTAAGGGAACAGATAAAGAAACGGAAACAAGGCGCTCACGAACCGTTCGACCAGTACTACACAAGTATAGTGAGACTGAGCACTCGCTTGCGAACAACCATGCCCGAGGACGAACTGGTGGAAATTATCAGAGAAAATATGCGTTGGGATCTTCCGAACAGCCTTCTGCATTTTCCCATCAACACCATACAGGGATTGCGCCTCCATGCCCGTAGGCAAGAACAACTGGATGAGCGGCGAGGTACCTTCCGTCCACAACCTCGCATAACGGGACCAAATCCCCGAAATCATCACACCGCGGAGTTGATGGCAGCGGACCACCTACTTGTTGACCCAGTACCAGTACCGAGGAGCGGAACACCACAGGAGCTTGAGGACCCAGCAATGATTGATCGACCCTCCCTTGAAGCAATTACAAGCCCGACGATCTGTTGGAACTGCCGACAAACGGGACATCGGTTCTATGCCTGTCCAGCGGAACCGACGCTCTTCTGTTACCGATGCGGGAAGGCCGACACGTACGCACCTGATTGCGCAAATTGCAAATTGCGAAAAAACTTGCCAGCGAGTGCCGCGACCACCCATCGGCACTCCTAAAACCCGGACGAACCAATGCTGACCCCATCACTAGCTATGACCAAGCCCCAGACATGACCCCAATTCTGCTGACTCGCACCGCCAAACACAGTTCTCCCGAAGTTCCACAACCGACGCCATCCTTTGTCGCGGCGGACGCGCAGGGAAATGATAGCGAGGCGAAAGTTCCTTGGCATATCAAACCCTTCCACGTCAGACTGCGGAATTATTTGGCTACTCGACAGCGCATCTTCCATGAGAAGTTGGCTACAACTGTCCCACCGCGAAGAAAGCGAGCCACGCGTCGGATGCGGAGCTTCTGGAGAAGGGTCAGGCAGTCGAGGAAGGTGCTGAAGGACATACACTTAGACGAATTATTGAGGGATGACGTTCGACCATATGCGTCAGTACACCTCCTGCAAAAACGTTTGTCAGGTTTAGTCGATACGGGAGCCAGTGTAAATTGCATATCAGCCGATTTTGCAGGGGAGGTACTGGCAATGCACGCGGACCAAATCCACCATTTTACCACCTGGTTAAGCACGGCGGACGGAACTCGTCACTCTGTAGTGGGAAAAATTACGACGGATGTCACCTTTAAAGGAGTAACTAAACCTCTGGAATTTTACATCATACCTCAAATAACCCAGAATCTTTATCTAGGGATGGATTTCGTTCGAAAATTTAACTTGGCCCCGGCACTGTTTTCCGGTACGACCCTGGAGTCCGTCACCACAGTTCCTGACCAAACTCCAACCACTCACTTATTACGACATACACTGGATGTGAATCAGCAACTGAGACTTGACTCGGCTGTATCGGCTTTTCCATCGCATGAGAAGGAAGGTCTCGGGCGGACGGCACTGGTGTTACACACTATAGATGTGGGGGATGCTAAACCCATAAAACAGAGACATTTTGCCATATCTCCGGCGAAGGAAAAGTTGTTATATGCCGAAGTTGATCGAATGCTAGCATTAGGCGTGATCGAAGAATCGCAGAGCGCGTGGGCTTCCCCAGTCACCTTAGTTGTCAAGCCGAACAAGGTCCGGCTATGCTTAGATGCCAGACGCTTGAACGCCGTCACTGTCAAGGACGCATACCCTCTACCGTTGATTGAAGGCATTTTGAGTCGGTTGCCTAAAGCCCACTTCATCACGAGCTTAGACCTCAAGGACGCCTTCTGGCAAATTCCTTTAGACCCTGGCTCAAAGGAGAAAACAGCCTTCACAGTCCCAGGTCGGCCCCTGTACCAATTCGTGACCATGCCATTCGGATTGTGCAATGCCCCTCAAACAATGACGCGCCTTATGGATAAGGTGATACCACCTCATTTACGGCACCAAGTTTTCGTGTACTTGGACGATCTGCTGCTTTTAACCGAGACCTTTAACGAACACATCGACCTGCTTCAGGATGTGGCTCTACTCATCCGGAGGGCAGGGTTAACCATCAACATACAGAAGAGTCAGTTCGTGATGACGGAGGTGAAGTATTTAGGTCACATCATTGGGCATGGCAATATCAAAACCGATCCGGACAAGACCCAAGCGATTGACGTTTTTCCATTACCCAAGACTACCAAGCAATTACGCCGATTCCTAGGCTTATGCGGATGGTACCAGCGTTTCGTACGTGACTATGCCACCATTACCACTCCTTTGACCGACATGCTGCGTAAGGGACGTAAGTTCGTCTGGGAAGAGCCCAGCTTGCGAGCCTTTGAAGAGCTAAAGAAGAGTCTGACTACAGCCCCCGTACTGCACAGCCCGGACTTTGACAAACCGTTCTCAATCCATTGTGACGCGAGTCAACATGGGGTGGGAGCAGTCTTAGTCCAGGTTGCACAAGACGGCGAGGAGAGACCTATAGCCTTCATGTCCCACAAGCTGAACCAGGCCCAGCGGAACTACACGGTCTCGGAGCAGGAATGCCTAGCGGCTGTGCTGGCAGTGAAACGTTTTCGAGCATATGTAGAAGGACATCCTTTTGAAATCGGCACTGATCATGCGTCACTGAAATGGCTGATGAGCCAAACGGATCTCCTCGGCCGCTTGGCCAGATGGGCCTTGAAATTACAGGCGTTTGACTTCACGATAAGACACCGCAAAGGAAGTCAGCACGTGGTACCGGACACACTATCAAGGATGTTCGCCCCTGAAGGAGCCGAGTTGGCCCAGGGGGACGACAGCCCCCAATGGATCGACTTGGATCATTCCGCCTTCAAGTCAGCATGTTATACCCAGCTGATGAATACGATTCAGAACCAGTTGCCACAGCTGCCAGAACTACGGGTGACGGAGGGATTTATATACAAGCGGACGAGACACGCCTCCGGAGACCCCATCCAAGAAGAGGAACAGTGGAAGTTATGGGTGCCCGAAGAACTGACATGCGAATTGATTAAGCGGGCTCATGACCACCCATTGAGTGCACACGGCGGTTATGGTCGTACGCTTCGGCGACTGAAGACTTACTTCTTTTGGCCTAAGATGGCGCAGCAAGTGAAAAAGTACGTAGCCGCTTGTGAGCTGTGCAATGCAATTCTGTTCTTCGGCCCCCGATGGGAAAATTCGAGCTACCGGAGCGGGTGTTCCAGCGTCTGTATATAGATCTCATCGGTCCGTACCCTCGCTCGACTTCGGGATACACGGGAGCTGTCGTGGTCCTGGACCACTTGTCCAAATTTCCGATTGTGGAACCTCTTCGAAACCTGCACACCGGCCCCATAGTCAGTTTTCTGGAAAATCGCGTTTTCCATATATTTGGAGTACCGGAGAAGCTGGTCTCCGACAACGGAGTTCAGTTCACCTCGTCTAGATTTCGAGAATTAATGGAGAAGTATGGCATTACGCATCAGCGGACTGCCGTTTACTCTCCGCAAGCCAATGCGTCCGAGCGATTGAACCGCACCCTCATAGCCGCCATTCGGGCCTACGTCCAACCGGATCAGAATGATTGGGACCGCAGGATTTCCGCCATCACCTGTGCCCTGCGTTCGTCTTATCACTCCACCACAGGCATCTTCCCATACTTTGCCGTGTTCGGCCAGCATATGATTTGTCACGGAAACTCGTACCGGCTATTGCGACAGTTGAAAGGGTTGGAAGACCCAATAGTGGTCTTGGAGCCGCACGAGAAACTCCAAATTCTACGAGAACAAATCCGGGAGAGGGTTGAAGACCGTAGACGGGTGGGGGAGGAGCGGTACAATCTGCGATCCCATCCTTCTGGCTTCAAGGCAGGCGACGAAATCTACCGACGGAATTTTAGGCAAAGTGAAGCAGGTCGGCACTACACTGCCAAGCTAGACAAGAAGTTCGTGAAGTATCGAGTCTTACAAGTTTTAAGTCCCACGCGGTACCTCATTGCGGACATGTCCGGAAGGGAGCTGGGAGTCTACCATGCCAAAGACCTACGACGCTGAGAGAAAAGAAAAAAAAAACAACATCATAGGGCCAAGCAGCGTTTCCTTCAGTCTCCCCATGCCTGGTAGGCATCGTGGACACTGCCCTGTAATGAATCATGCGACGCGCTGGTGACCAGCACCAACACACTTTGCTGCTAGGTGGCTTGTCATTTTACGTTGGTTGCGACCAGTGCACATCCCACGTCTATTTTATCGTGGGATGCCAACAGAATTTTGACAGCCACATGGTAGCATAGTGTGTGGGTAGCGAGTGCCATCGAGAGGAATTGCTTTTATCGCCGCGGGATTTTAGTGCGCAAATTCTATTGTGAGTTTTGTGGATAAAGTGAACTTAACTTAGTTCTTAATTCTCGCTAGACCGATATAATCAGTGCGCCGCTAATGCTTAGCCATTTTGCAAGTGGTCGTGTATAAAAAGGCGATAAATATGTGATGCTTTCGCCAATCCGTCATTTGAAATTCATACGCTCGACACATGCCTGCCACGATTGCAAGGAGGATTCACCCCTAGAGTGTCTCAAGTCAGCATTGACGATTCGTTATGCAAGCACTGTCTTATCTATCCCAAGAATCGTGTTAAGGTTATGTGATTGAGAACAATCACGATGGAGCTTGAATGCTTACTAGCTTCTGCATGATTGATCTTTGCCATGCTACCGGGATAAGAGGACGCAATTTCGTAAAATGCTGGATTGCGCCTTGGGTTAGCATTGTAATGGTCGTAAAAGCATTCTGATGAAAACCATACCCAAATAGGTATGTAAAGTAGTAAAAGAAACAATATTTGGGAGACGTAGATTAACAAACTACCTATATCTAAACTAAGAAAACCCAATTCATTAAATTATAAAGTAGGATTAGATGAAAATGGAAGAAAACACATGCCCTAGGTGAGACTCCTTGCGAGTAGAATGTAAAACTAATTTATGAGCGTAAACGTAAAATAGCTACCCCAAAAAGTAAAGTAATAACAAAAAGCAACACCCCATAGATCATGTCGTGTCTAACTTATTAAAAAAAAAAGATAAAATCAAATGGAAACAAATTATACGGAAAATATAATAAGGTGTATGAAAAACTCTAGACGTGAATTCTAATTGAAGTAAAACAAACATAACCTAAGAGAAAAAATGAAGCGAAAAGCGAAAGAATTGCATAGCTGAATTGCTAACTCTTCAGTTAGTCGTATTTAGTTTGGAAACGTAACTAGAAAATAAAATAGAAAAAAATGCAGAGAATGAATGAGAGAGCGAGAATAGCAAAAATAGATTGTTAACCTTTATGAAAATCAGAGGTGTGAGATAGCATGAAAAAGAAAAAGAACTTGCAACAAGAAAAGTCTTTGATCAGACTTGTAAAAAAATAGTTTGTGTAAAACTCTTCATTGCCATTTTGAATCGCTCATTCATTTTCCTCGCTAACATCTTGTTTTCCTCTTATATGATTCGATTCTTTGTCGCCTCGGCAATCCGCTGGATGGAAAGGACACTAAACGTCCGGTGGTTGAAAAAGAAAAACTTTTATTCTAACCTGTTGACTGTTTTTAAAACGATTCTATTTTTTCTATTTTATTATTTTGAATAATATCTTTTCCCTTTGATTTGTTATGGTTAATTTGAATGTCCACGACTTTATATTTACATGCTCAGAGCAATTTATTTATTGGATCATTGTACATAGAATGTGTCAGAGTCTGCACTACGAAGATTATATTATATATTGCTTTTGATTTTCCAAAGTAATACAAAAAAAAAATAATTCACTCACGCGAATCGAAACTACATATATTGGTAATAAGCTTATTTTAATGTACGTTAAGTAGCCAATACCTTAGTTTAATTATATAAATAAAATAAATTTTTTTTCACTTGTAAGTTGAAGCCGATGCATGATATGAAAAAAAATCGAAAACGATAAAAATCTACATCAAATCTAGCCACACATTTTCAATTTCCATATACAAGTGGCAACGTAGTAATTGTAATTGAGGAAATTAAAAGTAAGTAAAAGAAACGAAAAAATAAGAATTAACGTAAACAATGAATATGAAACAAATAATTTAAAATATTGGTAGATACGAATAAGAAAAAGAAAAACAATGAAAAATTGATATCAATTAAAAAAATATTTACATGATAAGTGAAAAGGATTAAATGATAATGATAAAATATGAAATGATTTTGTGACGAGAATATTTGCTATGTAAATGTGCAATGATATGTGATTTTTGCTAACTTTAATAATTATACACATACAACATTACACACAATATTATAAATAATTATATACACATCTTAAATATATACATATATTTACAAAACATCGATAAGGAAAAAAAGGGAAACTGTATGGCATAAGAAATCAAAATAGAAAACAACATGAATTGCTAACGAAAAAATAGACTTTCCTTTCACGTGGTTCTTCCTTTTCAGCGGGAAATGAGGTGCCGGGTAGGTATGCCGTCGCGAGGGTAGGGTTTGAGAAAATCCGCTGAGGCCGGTTTCGCGTTGCGCGTGGTACGCGGTACCTTAGTTGATTTTGAATTTTCTTTAACGTAGCTTTCGTCGGGTTGAGTTAACGTAGTATACTTTTCGGTACCGCGTCGGAAATTCGGGAACGCGAAGTAAAAATTTGATTTTGTTCTTTGACTGGTTGATGAAGAAATACGGAGTAACGTAGAATAGGTTTCCTCTCCGTATGGTTTGGTTTTGTAACGCGTTTGAAAACGGGCATGTATAGGTGGCTGAAATATGTAAATGAGTAACCCATTCGGAGACCCGCGACCGAAATCCTCTCCGATCTAGCTGGCCGACAAGCAGCCACTGCGTGAATGGGTTACGGTGCACGGATTGGTTGACCGGTTGGTACCATCCGTTGGCACTACTCAGACTTAACGTCTAGAACCGATGAGAGGTCGGTTCCGCGTTCGCACGTAGACTTTTAAATCATTACAATGTCTCGCATAACTAGCACAACTTATAGAGTGTTTATTATTGATTTTCAATCAATGCAATTATACATTTACTTCAAATGCCTGTAATAAACATAAGCAGTCGAGCAGCCCCGTGGTGATCAGGAGTGGCTGCTCCTGAAGAGATAAGGTGGTCACCCCGTCGAAACTGCTTAGTTTGTTGTTTTACTAGTGTAAAGTAAACTGCATCCGTCAAGTTTCCATCCTTTAGGCAGAAATGAGTGGTTCACTTCAGCCACTTTAACATCTTTAGGTTTGACATTCCCCTTGTAATGCAACGACCTTCTTCTTTGAAAGTAACGGTTGCTTTTTGTGTAATGTTTGCGTTTGTCTCAAGCCTCCGTGTACGCTAACTTTAACGAGGCAAAAAAATATTGAATTACTGTAGAGTAGCTTAATTGACACCTAATAGAACTTTTCTAAAGACAATAAAAATTAATCGGTGCGTCTTGTAGAGTAGAGTACGCGTGATAAGTATTTTGTAGTGTAGCTTCGTGGCTCGACAAGAACCCGCCTCATATGATCCCGCAAATGCTAGTCGTCAAGCACGCGTACGCGGTCGTTAAGCGAAGCTAGTTAGCTGAGCTCGGTGTTGTTTTAGCTCGCTGACACTTGTGCCAGACCATCGGCACCCGTGTTCTACACGGGCATTAAAAAGAAATCATTACAATTCCACCAATCGGCACCCGTGTCCTACACGGACATTGAAAAATCATTACATGCCTTAGGTTTATTTTTTTGATTTTGCTGAAGAGATGTCACTCATACTTCGTATCCGCGCACACACTTCCCCGGCAGCACGGGGTTAATGTCAATTACACACGAGTGAGGAAAGTGTCGCTAAACCTTATGGGATATCGTAATAAGCGTACTAACAACACACATATGTTTTTCCTTATCGATGCAGATGTAGCAATGGTTTCGAAAAAAAAAGTCCCTTCGTATCTTGGCTTCTTACCAACTGTCACTAACTATTTCGCGATATACTGATCACTGTTTTCGCCGAAAGTCCATTGATACCTGGCGGGTAACCTTAAAAATTTTTGTACTTCGTGTCACTTTTGGAAATCACGTTTTGAGTGGCAGGCCTCTAGGAAACGGGATAACAGCTTCTAGTTACTGGCGGATTCGATTCGTTGATAGAATAGGCGAGAATATAGGTATAATGGTAAAAATGTTGCTTTCGTCGTTTCACTTAGTAATTAACGTGTAACACGCCTTATAATAAAAAGGCAGGACCTACCATGTCCACGCCAACACATGGCTGCTACACGCTAGAATATATCGCCCGCAAATGTAATGGGCTCTCCTCGTCCGTTTTTATTCACGTCAACTCTGGTTATGCGCGCAGACACAGCAGTTGGTGAATTATTCGTTCGACTTTTTGCCTGCTTTTCCCCGAGATCCAAATAACCCCTCCACGGTCGCACTGACCTCAATGCAGAAATCATATAATGCACAAGTTGTTCGCAAGTCTTGCCACGAATGCTGTCAGAGAAGCCTTAATAAAGGGTCTGGTATTCTGACTGATCTACGCTTTCAACTGAGAACTTTCTTCTATGAGCATTTCAGATTACGGTGAAATGAAGCAAACAGTGCACGATTCCGTGTCAACTATCTAGATGACATGTACGATACGAAATTGACCAGAGTGCGCAGTGCTTCTCTATAAAACAACTAAACTCGGGCGGCACTGGTGTTTGTGTAATTTGCTGATTTTTCACCTTCCTAACAAGTATAACGAACGAATCATCACTGTGCACAAGAACGACAGAGCGTCAACAAACGCAGCGGCAAATGCGAAGAAAATTTGACACAGAACCGTGTGGGACGCCTTGAAATTGCGACCGAACCGACAGAATCGCGTACTCGTGGCAATGCGAATAAAATACCAGTTCCCAATGTACTACAACTAGTCCTTTAATAAACATTCGAAAGTTAAATTCCCAGGAAGCTAGTAAAAGTCATTCAAGGAATGAAACGTGCGTATCGAACAACGTTATTACGACGGCCGACGTATACACTCACGAACCGTCTCGATTCCAACCATAAACGATTGTGGGTAAATTTGATAGAGAATTGTTTTCTGCCACCAGTCTAAATCCTGATTCTTTGAAGAATTGTTAGCATTACACAGAAGAAAATTCACTGCACTGCAACATAGTATAACGGAAAACCACCTTTGCTCCATTCAAGTAATTTTCTTCTATTCCCTTAGCGCTACAAATTTCCCTCTGAACTTTTCCAGTAAATTAACATTTAACTTGCAATCACTATTTGCTTCCGAACAAGTCACCTCTCGCTCGCGCAAAGTAAAATGGTCAAATCGTCGTAGGCGGAGTTTTCGCAATAGACTGCGCACCTGCCGTCGAACCCTAAACTTTTGCAACATTTCGGAGGTTTCCGAAAACGACACCAGACCTTACGACCCAATCAAAGTGTTGGGCGAAATCGCGATTGCACTGATTGACACGGGTGCAAGTATCAGCTGCCTTGTCTCGAGCCTCGGCTCAAAGGTACTCCATCAACATCCTACTGTAATAAAGCCCTGTGGCTCTGAAATCAGCACCGCGGATGGCACCAAGCATTCTATCCAAGGTAGATTGACCACACCCGTGACGTTCAGAGATCACACTAAGGATATTACCTTCTTCATTATCCTTTCTCTGACTCAGAACGTGTACCTTGGCGTCGATTTCGTCCTCCAATTTGGTTTGGCCCCAGACTTATTCACCGACGCACCCTTAAATACTAGATATGTCAACGAACTCGCTTCTGTATCCGAAAGGCATGAATTAACGCCTAACCAACGACAACGTCTGGAAGCATCCATCGCTGGTTTTCCATCTTACGCTACGCAAGGCCTTGGCCGCACCACTCTGGTCTCACATGTCATCGATGTTGGCGATAGTAAGCCAATAAAGCAGAGACACTATGCCATCTCTCCGGCCATGGAAAAGCTAGTGTACGCAGAATTGGACAGGATGCTAGAGTTGGGGGTTATAGAGGAGTCCCAAAGCGCCTGGTCCTCACCAGTAACCTTGGTGGTGAAACCAGGTAAAGTCCGTCTTTGTCTAGATCCCCGAAAAGTCAACGCAGTGACCATTAAAGACGCTTACCCTCTTCCGCTCATCGATGGAATATTGGGGAGACTATTGAGCAAACTACATTACCAGTCTCGACCTAAAAGATGCCTTCTGGCAAATTTCACTCAATGTGGGGTCGAGGGATAAGACCGCTTTCACAGTGCCCGGAAGACCACTATACCAGTTCGTCACAATGCCTTTTGGCCTGTGTAACGCTCCGCAAACGATGACCCGGTTGGTGGACAAAGTAATTCCACCTCATCTGAAACATCGTGTTCGTATATCTCGATGATCTTCTACTCACTACTTTAAGAAACCCTTCTCCGTTCATTGTGACGCAAGTCAACATGGAGTGGGAGCCATGCTTGTGCAATTGACCGAAGAGGGAAAAGAAGCTCCCATTGCCTTCATGTCCAATAAGCTGAACCCGGCCCAAAGGAACTACACCGTATCCGAGCATGAATGTTTGGCAGCGGTGATGGCTGTAAAGAAATCCCGAGCCTATATCGAAGGCCACCAGTTCGAAATCATCACAGACCACGCTTCGCTAAAATGGTTGATGAACCAAGGGGACTTACATAGACGCCTGGTCCGTTTTGCTTTTAAACTGCAAGGGTTCAAGTTTTCCATCAAACACCGAAAGGAGACCCAGAACATCGTACCCGACACTCTCGCGCGAATGTGAATGACGATAACCCCATTGAAATGGATTTAGATAGCCCACATTTTGAGTCCGACAGTTACAGAGAGTTGAAGCAAACCATCGTAACCCAACAAACACAGTTGCCTGACCTGAAAGTGATAAACGGCTACGTTTATCGATGAAATGAATATGCCACTGGTGATCCATGGCAGGAAGATGTAGTGAATAGGTATTTCAGGTCCGTAAAGGACTGCAGCGATGGTCTGCTGCCTCGGCAGAAGAAGGTGTCAGTATCTACCGAGAATGCCCTTGTCTGGGGACGCGTGAATGCGCTGGCAGGCTAGCATTGCGGTGTCGTGGGGCGGGTTCATTCCCCCCAGCACAAGGACCCACTACAAAGAATTTCGCATTCACGAATTTCTGGGGTCGAGAAAAGCAAGGCGACCGAAGTCGCAAAAATCGTAGGCAACTACACCAGGGGCAACTGACTTGTTCATGGAACAAGAGAAACAAGTAAAAAGAAGTGGAAGCAGGGTAACTTCGTCCTTACCCGGAGAGGCTCATGGCCCACAAATGAGAGAGGGGCAAACGGGTGGTGATGGAGCCC
Source organism: Odontomyia ornata (assembly GCA_963969285.1). Lineage (NCBI taxonomy): Eukaryota > Metazoa > Arthropoda > Insecta > Diptera > Stratiomyidae > Odontomyia > Odontomyia ornata. The sequence continues at coordinate 285,077,580 of OZ017738.1, forward strand.
CCGCGCACCCACCCAACCGGATTAAAATCCATAATTGTTGCAGTGGCCAGGTATTCCTCTTCTGAGTGGAAAACTCATACAACTTAACTCGCATGAGCCTTCCCATCAGAAGAGAAGTACCCCGGTGACCAATTTATGCCATAGAATTATGCAATTCGATTACATAATCATATGTCATAAAGAGGCACCTTGTTCAGGCCACTCAACCCGCGCCGTCACCTGAAACAAAGAAGGTTAGTGAGTACCCGGCGGCTGGCTCATGTTTTATGGGGAAAGCCTGCCACTGTACCGGGTCCTATACCCGGTCAAAAGGAAACAAAATAGAAAGACCGAGTTTGTAAAAAAATTAGAACATCATTGGATTTAAATTAAATATTATATTAAAATAGATACACATTACCATTATAATATTCTCCGTTCAATTTAAACAAATGTCCACTATGCGCTACAATCAAATGAATTCAAAAGCTTACTAGATCATACTTTTTTCCATGTTTGGTTCTTTCCCTTTTCTACTAAGCTATAATTTTACTTTACGGATAATGAAAGTTGTTGTGTAACTAACGAAACTTGAAACTGCAAACATGTCTCTAAATAAGAAATGAGAGAAATCAATCCTTATCACTTTCAGCGAAAACTCCAGTCGTTTTAATGGTTGAAACTGATGTTTCCTTATTTGCCTTCATTTTACCATTCATAATGTGAGGCAATATATATCATAAACCACGAATCTTGCTTTTAAATTTAAAATGTATATGAAAAAAAAAATTTAAAGGCAATAAAAAGGGCACTTACCCAAACCTCCTCCTACGAGCGCTCGTGTTCGGGGCGGGTAAGGACCTGCGACTGTATTTAGTGTTAGAAAAAACGTTATCTTCCTGAGATCATGATCATTTTCCTTAGTATTTAGTCCTGCGATATACTATTCAATTTTCGATACGATATCATCGATGACTGTTTCGTTACCCCCACGGAAATGAATTTTATCAAAACTTTTTATGTGTCCGTTACAGTATTCCAGCGATGATTTAATACGATCAAAATGCCGGCAATAATCCATAGGTAATTGATTAGCAAGTAATTTCAAACTTTCATTAATGTCTCGCATAACTAGCACAACTTATAGTGTTTATTATTGATTTTCAATCAATGCAATTATACATTTACTTCAAATGCCTTCGGTTTATTTTTTTGATTTTGCTGAAGAGATGTCACTCATACTTCATATCCGCGCACACACTTCCCCGGCAGCACGGGGTTAATGTCAATTACACACGAGTGAGGAAAGTGTCGCTAAACCTTATGGGATATCGTAATAAGCGTACTAACAACACACATATGTTTTTCCTTATCGATGCAGATGTAGCAATGGTTGCGAAAAAAAAGTCCCTTCGTATCTTGGCTTCTTACCAACTGTCACTAACTATTTCGCGATATACTGATCACTGTTTTCGCCGAAAGTCCACTGAGTTTACCTGGCGGGTAACCTCAAAAATTTTTGTACTTCGTGTCACTTTTGGAAATCACGTTTTGAGTGGCAGGCCTCTTGAAAACGGGATAACAGCTTCCAGTTACTGGCGGATTCGATTCGTTGATACAATAGGCGAGAATATAGGTATATTGGTAAAAATGTTGCTTTCGTCGTTTTAGTAATTAACGTGTAACACGCCTTATAATAAAAAGGCAGGACCTCCCATGTCCACGCCAACACATGACTGCTAAACGCCAGAATATATCGCCCGCAAATGTAATGGGCTCTCCTCGTCCGTTTTTATTCACGTCAACTCTGGTTATGCGCGCAGACACAGCAGTTGGTGAATTATTCGTTCGACTTTTTGCCTGCTTTTCCCCGAGATCCAAATAACCCCTCCACGGTCGCACTGACCTCAATGCAGAAATCATATAATGCACAAGTTGTTCGCAAGTCTTGCCACGAATGCTGTCAGAGAAGCCTTAATAAAGGGTCTGGTATTCTGACTGATCTACGCTTTCAACTGAGAACTTTCTTCTATGAGCATTTCAGATTACGGTGAAATGAAGCAAACAGTGCACGATTCCGTGTCAACTATCTAGATGACATGTACGATACGAAATTGACCAGAGTGCGCAGTGCTTCTCTATAAAACAACTAAACTCGGGCGGCACTGGTGTTTGTGTAATTTGCTGATTTTTCACCTTCCTAACAAGTATAACGAACGAATCATCACTGTGCACAAGAACGACAGAGCGTCAACAAACGCAGCGGCAAATGCAAAGAAAATTTGACACAGAACCGTGTGGGACACCTTGAAATTGCGACCGAACCGACAGAATCGCGTACTCGTGGCAATGCGAATAAAATACCAGTTCCTAATGTACTACAACTAGTCCTTTAATAAACATTCGAAAGTTAAATTCCCAGAAAGCTAGTAAAAGTCATTCAAGGTGTAATGTGACGCCTACGCACGGGAATCGGAGTGATTCCGATCCCGAACCCTGGCACCCGGCCAGATATGTATGACTTCGAAATGCAAGCAGACTTTATCTTTCGTGCAGCCATCATTGCGCCGAAAATATTTTTCTTCAAATATTTATATTTGTGGAGAAATATTTTCTGTCAATGTGAGCCGCTGAAGTAAAACTCTGATACATTTCGAAGCATATCTATCTGGCAATGCCTCCCACAGTTGCCATCCAAATGTCAAAGAGGCAGAAGGTGTTCGCGGTTAACTGTCCGTTGAGTGAGAAGTCTCGCGAGGGTTAGCGGATTAGCGGTAAGTCCGAAGAAAATTAGCGTGGCGTGAATATATAACGCAATATAAATTTATCTACAGGAGGAGGTAGTAAATGGGTGACTTGGCGAGCGGCTTGGAGGAACAGATGTCCAATCTACCGCAAGGCCTATGAATACGCGGTCATCAGATGTTTCAAGTGACGGATACAGCAGAGTGAAAGAGGCAGGCGACTTAATTCCAGGTTAGAGTAGACATAGTCAAAATAGTGATGTAGCACGTGTAAACAGTTGATGCCATACAATTTGACAAGGATATCATAAAGATTTTACGAGAGAAATTCTTTTCTACGATTCAGAGTCTTTCGCCATCAATCCCTGCCCGGTTTCAACCAGAATTCGAACTACTGTTTCAATCAGCTGTTTGGCTGGGATCCATCGGCAAACAATTTGCATCGTTTGGTCAACAATTGCTTTTAATTTGCTACGAAAGATGAATTAACCCGATCACGGCTTTGTTTGCATTTTATACTCACAATACTACCGAAATATGCAAAACAGAATGTTGATCATCGGTTTGTTGGAAAAGAGTGGATTAATACCGCACTTTCGTGGACGGAAATCACATTGCTTATCCTGTCAGTGATAAACTTCTTTCGTTTTTTAAAATCGGGAAAGAAACCCACATTGACAGATTTTCTACTTGGATTGGACTATATTACGTTGCCTAGTAGCAGGAGACGTGATGTTGGCTTCTCATTATTTAAAGACGAATGTTAACGTTCGATTGCAATTTAGTGCACATTTTCAAAATGCATGTTTTTTTTGATAATTTTAAATCAAATATTTCTCATTCGCCATTAAGTGTAAGAACTGGTAGTGCTAAACTATTTTGTAATATTATACGTTTATTATTACTCTGACGCAATTTTCTATAAAGCTACAGAAGAAATGAACTATTTTGGGTTGCGATGCAACTACTAATTTTGTGTTCGAATGTATTTAAGAATAAAAAGACACCAATATAAAGAAATAAGTAAAAATAGTTTATGCATGTTTTATAAGCTAAAAAGTCTACAACCATTGTGATCAGACGGAAAGAAAATATTGAACATTTTGAGAGACTTGTTGGATCCTTGCACAAAATAAGACGATCTTATTTACATCTGCGTAGCGAACACAGATTATTAACTATCGCTAAATAACAATGTGAAATGTTCATTTAAAAAGAATCAAAAAGGCCTTTTTGATAATTTTATTTTAAATAGATTTTAAGAGATATTTCTACCCAATATAAAATGCAGTTATTTATTTTATATGCTGCTATGCTAGTTTGTAAAAAAGCTCATACCTGAACGGAAAACAAGGCCCATTAAAGAGTAAAGTGTGTTTTTTTCATAATATGACTAAATTAAAGCTTGATCTTGCGCTTGCTTGCATTTTCACTTAACATATTGACTTGAAATAAACTAACGTTGAAATTGATGGAAAGCGGAAATATTTTTTTTGGAAACGATTATATACTTTGCTTACTAAACAATAAAATCAAAGAAATCGAACATTGGTTAAAATAATAAAAATAAAAAAGTCAATAAAAAAATACAAAAGATTAAAATACATAAAAAAATTCAACAACATAAAGACGTTGGAAGAAAAAAAAATTAAATTTTTTGATTATGCTGTCACAACAACCATTTGATTTTAAAGTTAATGGGTATTTTCCAAATGCATAATGGATCTCAATAGATTACAATTACTCTAACCATGAAAATCAAATGCAAAATAATTGCAAATTAACAAAGATAAATCTGAAGAAGAGGAAACGTACACGTACGTTTATTTACTTATTATTTTAAAAAAACTCATAGTTTAAAGACAATTTTTTACCATCTATGATTTTTAAAGTGTTTATTTTCAAATAAATTTACTGAATTTAAAAGAAAAAAAAAACTTATTTCCGAAAAGTAATTTATTTTCGGTTTAATGTACTTGTAACTTCTAAACGCACCTGGACATAATAAATACAGAAATAAATTTTTGTTCAGTTTAGAAAAGAAAAAAAGAAATATTTAAATTCACAAAATCCTCAGTTTATAAAGCATAAATGCTTAAAGTAATTCGCGTATATGTTTCCTCCTAATGATTTACGGGTACAATGACTGCAAAAGTTAAGTTTTCCCATTATATAAATATTAGGGAATTTTTTTGGATAATTTAAGTGCATGTATAGATAAACATAGATATACATAAAGTTGCACGAGTTTCTTTAATTTTTTTATGGGAATAAATTTGTCTTTCTCAGCGGATTGAGTGTAGTGAGTTAAGTTTAATATATTGAGCTTTATTTGAAAATTGTATTCTATCCCTAATTTGTCTGTCAAGACTATGCTTTCAGAATTATTACTCTAACTTAAAATAGTTAAGCACCAGTGCTCATAGGGAAATACCTTAGTGTAGGCATTTCTCTTGGATTTATATTCACCATAATTAGTAGAATTACAAGAACGAACACGCTCATATGTAAATACAATTAAAAATATGAAAAAAATATTCCTTTCTTTAAATATCAGAAGAGCAAAGGTTTATATTTAAATTATTTTATAGGAAAACCTTAGCTTAATTATTGTAAATGAAATATTTGAAAATTAAAAATGAAGTACTAAAGGAGCCATAAGCCTTTCCGTTCCGCATGCTCTTTCTTTTGCAGCGGAAGTGATGACCGAGGGTAAGTATGTCTTGAAGAGGGTTAGGTTTTTATAATCTGCGGATGATTGATTTCGAGTCGGTTACGGTCCGCGGTACCCTTGTTTGCGCTCGTTTTTTTTATTAGAGTAGGTTATTTAGGACTTGAGGTAGTTTAGCTTGTTTTCTGGTACCGCGTCGGTGATTCGGTAACGCGCCTATGGTTTTAGATTTTGTAGCATTTTGAATTGAGATCTGTGGAGAGATCACCTCCAGAACTAACGTAACGCAGGTTTCCTGTTGTAGATGAGTAGTTGTTGACGCGTTTGTAAATCGGGCATGTGAATCGGTGGCTGAGTTACGTAACTCGGACTTAGTCTGCTCGCGTAAGACCCGCGACCGAAACTCCTCTCCGAACTAGCTAGCCTACAAGCAGCCACCACGGAGTAGACTAAGTGTGACCGGACTTGTTGACCTGAAGGGTACAGTCCGTTGTCACTTCCAAGACTGCACGTCCCGAACCGATGAGAGGTCGGTTCTAATTGCGATCGAACGAGACGGAGGTAGGAAACCGTTACAAAGGAATGAAACGTGCGTATCGAACAACGTTATTACGACGGCCGACGTATACACTCACGAATCGTCTCGATCCCAACCATAAACGATTGTGGGTAAATTTGATAGAGAATTGTTTCCTGCCACCAGTTTAAATCCTGATTCTTTGAAGAATTGTTAGCATTACACAGAAGAAAATTCACTGCACTGCAACATAGTATAACGGAAAACCACCTTTGCTCCATTCAAGTAATTTTCTTCTATTCCCTTAGCGCTACAAATTTCCCTCTGAACTTTTCCAGCAAATTAACATTTAAATTGCAATCACTTTCTTTTAAATCACCAATACCGTCTCCATCCCAACCATAAACGATCTTGTGTAAATCTGATAGAGAATTGTTGTCTGTCACCAATCTAAATCCTGATTCTTTGAAGAATTGTTAGCATTACACGGAAGAAAATTCACTGCACTGCAACAAAGTATAACGGAAAACCACCTTTGCTCCATTCAAGTAATTTTCTTCTATTCCCTTAGTGCTACAAATTTCCCTCTGAACTTTTCCAGCAAATTAGTATTTAGCTTGCAATCACTTTCTTTTAAATCACCAATACCGTCTCCATCCCACCCGGCACGAGCAACGTATCAATCAACACTCGCCCAAGTGTCTCGCGGCAGATTCTCCGCTCCACGATCATCGAGTCCCAAGTTGTGTTGAGTGGATTTTACACTCATACGAATTGTTACTAACAGTTCGATGAGTGTAAGTGTATATTTTTGGGTATGATTATGATGACGATGAGCGGAATGCGCGAATGTGTAATTTCCATACTACCAAGCCATAGCAGGATTTCCTATATGAAAATGGTTTGTTGGTTGTGTAGTGATTTAACAGGTTTAGCCTCTACTATGCAGGAATTCCCTTTAACCCTTTGCCTGCGCTGAATTCTAATCGAGCAGTTTTAATTATATTGAATATATAAAATATAAAATTTATAAATTGACATAAAAAAAATAAAATTTAAATGTTACCTAAGATTATCAAATAATTTAGGTTAATAATACAACATAATAAATTTACAACCTGCTCGATTACTACAAAGAAGAAACCTGGAAACTCTGGGTACCGGAGGAAATTACACACAATATGATCCTCCGCGCATACGACCATCCTTTAAGTGCCCACGATGGTTATGGTCGGACGCTTCGGCGACTTAAGAAGTACTTCTGTTGGCCTAAAATGTCATCCCAGCCAGTTCAAAGACTACGTGAGTGCCTGTGAGACTTGTAAAAGCACTAAAGCGCCCAACCTCCTATGGGTCAACTCAACGTTCCGGAGCACGTATTCCAACGTCTGTGTATAGATCTACTCGGTCCATATCCCCGTTCTTCTATGGGACACATCGGAGCTATCGTTGTTTTAGATCAGCTCTCCAAATTCCCACTGGTGGAACCTATTCGCAAATTCACGACTCCATCCATCGTGAAATTTTTAGAGAGTCGAGTATTGCACGTGTTCGTGGTACCAGAAAGTGTGTACTCGGACAATGGAGTTCCGTTCAGATCTCGGCAGTTTAAAGGGCTACTCGAACAGTACGGTGTCGAACACCAACTGACGTCCATATACTCTCCTCAGTCTTAACGCATCTGAACGTTTGAATCGCACACTGTTAGCCGCGATCCGTTCCTATGTTCATCCAACTCAGAAAGATTGGGACCGCAGATTGTCCGCCCTCACGTGCGCTCTGCGGCCATCTTATCATTCCGTCACCGGTGTCTCACCTTACTTTGCCGCCTTCGGACAGCACATGATTTGCCGTGGTAAATCATACAGGCTATTACGGTAATTAAAGTTTTTGGGAGATCCCGTCGTTGGGCTGGAGCCCGACGAGCGTTTAGGAGACCTCCGCCAACAAATCGGACGGAAGATAAAGGCCGCAGGACGTGCAAATGAGGCGCAGTACAACCTCAGGTCACGACCTTCCAATTTTAAAGAAGGAGATGAGGTTTTTCGGCGTAATTTTCGCCAAAGTGGCGCCGCTGGGCATTACAATGCCAAGCTGGACCGGCGTTTCCTGAAAAGCCGTGTACAGAAAGTTATAGGACCCAATCGTTACCTCCTCAACGACAGCGGAAAGAAGTCGGGGTATATCACGCAAAAGACCTGCGTCGATAGTCACCTATATACATCAGTTTTGTCCGTCCGTACCACGCGAAAAGTTTACATTCTTACAGCAAAACGTAAATATACGTGTCAGTATGTCCGTCCGTTAACCGTTTTCTTCAATCGTCCCACTCCGCGTTCCGACCCGGAAAACAATCTATTTTATTAATATCGACATGATTGGATTGGCGCGCTTGATTAAGTAAATAAATCGGTATCAACGTCCCGTGGGTTTTTCGCGTCCGTATCCCAAACTCGCTTCAGGATCTTGCATTGCGATGAATGGTTCGTATGTAGTTTTGGCTGAGGATAGGGACTTCTCAAGATCAAGCATGGCACAGCAACGCAATTAGTGAGAATGGAGTAGTCAACCATAATTGTATAACCTTGCCAAGTACATGTACTAGAGCAAAGCATTTGCTGGAGATCATCATTATAACTAGCCTTCAATTTTATTATAAAACCATTGTGATTTTGGCAATACGTTGCTCAGTCGTCAGATGCCGGAAGCGTGTATCTGCGTATATGTGACGGTGCCCGAATAGACTTTTTTTTATATGAAACGTAGTGGCGTTAAGATCAAGGATTGCAAACATTTATATTTCAAATTGGTAAAAGTTAACTCTCAGGCAGTGAATCGCTAATTATACATTCGAATTGTATTTGTGTTTTCTTTTGTCTATCACGGCATGAGAGGATCGAAGGAGATAAATGCTCAATTATATAGGAATCAAAACGAAACCCGCAAAGGTATTACTTAAAATCATCCTGCGCCGTGTGGAACTTATTGCGCAAGCTTCCATACGGACTTAAGTTCCTACTCTTCTTATGAAAATCATCATTGCTCGAACCTGCGCTACAATCATTTCTTGACAACGACATTTCATTTGGCAGAACTAGAAGCGAAGTGAAAGGGTTTTCAATGGTTTGTCCACTGCAAAAGGTAGTATTACCAAATTAATTGTCCTTACGTCTTTCTTAAAAATAACTTTGAAGATAGCGAATATTTTTGTCCCTAAAAATCTTCAAGTTGTACCAATACTTATGTCGCTTTGCACTCCTAAAACAATATCTCAATCATAAATTCGGGTTTTCTTGACTCAAGCTCGGAATCCTGTTAAAATTTACATTAGGCTGAAGTGTTTGATTGGTGAAATTCATTCCTTCAACTTAACGAGAAAAAATTAACGAAGTTTTTCTTTTTGGCTAAAAAGCATACGTAGCTTTTTCTAAATTACAAAATTTACATTTTTCAACACTGCAGCGAATTTAAGAACAACTTCCATTAAACCTTTTGAGACAAGAAAAATAATGTAAATATCGTCCGTAATAGCGATTGTACTTCATTTTAACATAATCGAAAAACTTGTCAGTTCTCTTTTGTTAATATTAGTTGCCATTGAATTCCAATGAATGAAATGAATTGTTAAACCCTATACCTTTCGGTCTTTCCGTTTCGTTTTACCTGACTGGGTATAGGACCCGCAACGATGGCAGGCTCCTCCTATAACATGGGCTAGCCATCGGACGAGCTCCTCCATTTTTTGTTGACAACAGGGGCTCTTGCCAGGTAGAGTGGCCTTCCGGTCGCGTGCCCATCACATAATTCTATAACATAAATTGGCCACGTCTATATTTCTCATTTGATGGGAAAATTCATGCAAATTATGTTTGTATGAGTTTTCCATTCAAATGGGAAATATATGGCTACGTCTACGTTTGGATCTTGATCCGGTTGGGAGGGTGCGAGGGGACACCACCTCCATCTGGATGCCCCACTCTTATTTGTGGGCCATAAGAATCGTCGGTAACGACGAACTCTCCGCCAGTCAGTCCGTTTTTGCTCGGCCCAATTTGTTCTTCGAAGAAACATAGCAACCCTTAGTAGATTACCTCGGCCTCGACACCATTCGATCGGCATTCGACCCTCTTAATTCGTGAATGCGAAATATTTTTATAATGGGTCCTAGTGCTAGGGAGAAAGAACCCGCCCCACGATACTGCAACGCTAGCCTGCCAGCGCATTCACGCGTCCCCAGACAAGGCCAATCTCGGCGGATCTTAACATCCTCTTCCACTCAGGCAGCAAACCATCGCTGCAGTCCTACACGGACATATCCTACCTACTTTCACTACAAAATGGCGCCCAACGTGGGGCCCGAAAAGCCCGGCTGTATCAACAGTCGTGAGCATGAGACAGATTATCGTCTCTAGGTGACCCTACAAAGTGTCCAGATTTTTGGCGGGTAGGTAACTACTTAGAGATATTGCACAAATCGTGCCCCAGCAAGTTAATAACTTCTGGACGTGTGTTGTCCTCGGACATCAATATCGTTTGGACCTGCTTTGACTTATACTTTTATGACTAGTAAGGCCAAATTATATTAGAGTCCTTATGTGTATTCGGAAGTTGTTATCCCAACATCATATTCGCGGCGGATTCTGATCTGCACCCTAACCCAAGCGGTGCTCAAGTGTCTTCCATTACATGGATTTTGATTTCGCGTGATTGGCTGCTTAGCTAGTCCATGACTATCCATGATAAGACACGTGCTGCTTGCGGGTCAGGATTCACCCTGGGCTGACAAGTTGTACCTTGTGAAAACTTGCGAACGAAAGAGCACTTCCGAACCCTGATCCTCATGGTACCGCAAGAGAGCAGTCCTTGTGACGCAACAGGAAGAGCTCACCATTGGTGTCCTTACCTTGGAAAGGAACCGATGAAATGGAAAGACCGGATGTGATATTGATATTGCTAATAGTTTCTTTTAAATTTCAAAATAAACTTACAATACCCTTTTTTTATTCTATTCGCCAATACTGTTCCTAATATTCATCTATTTAACTATTTTTATTTATCATCTTTGGTTTTTTTTTGAGAGAGTTTCGTTATAGTTCGTCAGTTTCGGCCACTGTGTGAAGGTTTTATTCTGTTAGTACTTAAGTTGTGTTAATAGCGTCCTTTTAACCTTTTTATAGCACAATGAACATTCCAAACGCATGTCGACTTTGCCTGCGAATTGGCGAAGAAATGTACTCATTGGGTGATTGTTTGGTCGATGAAGCAAGAAGAATTGGTGTCGTTAGATTTCTGAAGGAGTACATCAAGATTAATATCACTTTTGAAGATGGCTCACCAGACCAAATCTGCGGTGACTGTTACACTGAAGTGGAACGTATTGTTACATGTACAAATAATTACATGTACAAATAATTCTGCGAGCTACTGTCGCAATTGTTTTCACGTCAACAAATGAACTTACTCGAACCCACGAGAACCCAACAAGCATGATCAACATCTGCAAGTGACGTCACTCCATTCATTAATTTGCTCGAATCTACCAGGTACCTCTCGGTAGAACATTCGCCAATGTACGAGAAATGGGTGAATAGGTAGAGACCCTATATAAAGGCGAGCTGAATGAATGGGGGGATCATTCATTCGACCGCGATAAGAACTGCGATTGTGCGTGGGAAGCGATATTATTCGAGTAGTAGAAAAGTGATTTTCGTAATAGTGAAGTGATTTAGAAGACAATTGCGATAAGAAATTTATGGACAAGTGTTAGATCTTTCATAGTGAAAATTAAAATTAGTGAAATTGTTAAATTGTTTACTGTGCATTTTTGTAATTAAATAAATTCTTTTAACTTAAATTAAAAGACATTGCGTTTTCACTTTCCCGGAACATTAAAATTATTGGCCGCGAACCGAAAACACGCGACAATGGTGTCAGAAGTGGGATAGAAAATTTTGGAAGTGAAAACGATTAAACATTTTTAAAGTGCACAATAGTGTAAATTAACGTGAAAACTGGTGGAAAAATAGCCAAAACAATAAAAATGCCAGGAAACTTACATCTAAGAATTAATGAATTGACCATGTCGGAGCTCAAAGAGGAGTTGGAACAGCGAAATCTGGCCAAGCAAGGTACAAAGGCCATACTGATTGCACGCTTGCGTGACGCGATCGAGTCGGAAGGCGTGAATCTGGATTCGGGTGAGCCCTCAGATGCGGAAAAAGGCGCAGAAGGTGGAGAAGTAGAAAAACCAAAATCAAAGGAGCCAGAAAATGCGCTAATGCAAATGTTAATGGTGATGTCATCCAGTCTGACTGCGAAGCTAGATGAACAATCAGCGAAGCTTAATGAACAATCAGCGAAGCTGGATCAACAAGCGATCGAAATCAAGGCAGATTTTCAAAAGCAGTCAACCGAAATAAAAGCGGAGCTCGGTAGTCTTAACAAACAAATTAAAGGCGTCGACGAAAAGGTTGACCAGGTCGAGGAAAAGGTTTACCAGGTCGAGGAAAAGGTCAGCCAGGTCGAAGAGAGAATGAACCATGAGATGGAAAAAGTGAAAAAAGAAAACTATAAAAAAGAAAGCTGCGGTTATAAGCGGGGCTGGTGAAGTGGTTACTACTGCCTTAGTAACCACTTCACCAGCCCCGCTTATAACCGCAGCTCAAAGCACATCCAGAAATGTGCAAGCACCAATATTCGATGGGCAAACGGTCTGGAGTATTTACAAAATCCAGTTTGAAGCAGCCGCTCGCATAAATCACTGGAATGAGTAGGAACGAGCAACTGCATTGATTCTTGCTCTAAGAGGCCCAGCTGCCGAGCTTTTGCAGAGGATCCCCGTTGATTTGCACTCAAACCCGGCTGCTATATTGAACGCGCTCGACATGCGTTATGGAGGCGACCATCTGAAGCAGATATATCGGGCACAGCTACGGAATCGGATGCAGAAGTCTGGCGAAACCTTACAGCAGCTAGCCCAAGACATTGAGCGACTGGCACTTTTGGCTTATTCAGCTTACGACCCAGAACATCGAGATGATGCAGCGACAGAAGCATTCATCAGTGCCTTAAAGGACCAGGAATTGCAACAAGCTGTGCGATTAGCTCAAAAGCAAACGGTTAAGGCCGCATTGGTTTATAGTCTGAACTATGAGACAGCGAAAAATGCGACTCGTAGCACAGCCTGGCTCCATGAGGTAATGGCAAACGAGTGCAGGTGTGAGCGCGTGGAAAATGAGCGAGAGCGGCAGGTAGATGGTGCGCCTAGATGCTGGGATTGCGGTGAGAAGGGGCACCTGCAAAGAGACTGCAAGAATCGAAGAAAATGGAGGTATTGTCCAGGATGGTGGAGATCCAGATCGAGTCAGGAGCCTAGAATGGAGGCCCATCAAACTGCGACGGTCAACTTCGTGGGGCAGAGGTTGGCTAGGAGGATCGACGTCCCCAGCACCACCATCACCGTGTCAAGACTACATCGTGGAGAAGCGGACTTATGCCTTCCGGGTCAAGTTGACGGAGAACACTGCACCATAACAATCGACACTGGTGCAACCCGATCGATTATCCGACCAGACCTAGTTAGACAGCAACAACTTCACAAGGGCAGAATTGTCTCACTACGGACAGCTACGGGAGAAACTGCACCTGTTCATGGAGAGGTCAACCTTCAGATACAGTTGGGAGACCTTGTGTTCCGACATAATTTTCTGGTCGCGAACATTATGGATGACTGCATTCTCGGAATGGATTTTCTGCGACCACATGGAATCACGTTGGATTTGGGCAAACGGGTATTGAAATGGCAGAATGTCGAAGTACTAATGGAGGATCCCAGCGTCCAAATTCCCAAGATGAATGTAGTGGTATGTACTGACACTGATGTACCGAATTCTTCCGAAAGCATTGTATGGGCCAAGCTTGATGGTGATTCTGGAGACCACCGATCTTATCTGATAGAGCCAACGAAGACGTCCGCATTGCGCAGTTTGATTGTAGGACGAAGCCTTGTAAGATCTTTGAGGAACGGATATGTGCCGGTTAGAGTCCTTAACACCGCAGATTCAACCACGAGCATCAAAGCGGGAGAATTCATTGGCAGCTGCCAGCCTGTTTCCACCATCACCTCTTTGGAAGCTACTCTCCACCATCATTGCAAAAGGAGGCAAGACACAGACAAAGCCCGGGAATCAACGTCTGCAATATTGAAGTTGACCAGTACAGCTATTCAAACGAGCCTCTGATCTGGTCACCAAGTACAGTGACATCTTCTCAACAAGCCCGGATGACCAAGGCCGAACGAGCCTGGTAACTCACGTCATAGATACACAGGGAGCCAAGCCGATTCGACAAGCACCCAGACGCCTCCCTATAGCCAAACAAGGAGAAGTGAGCGCGCTGATCTCGGACATGGAAAAACAAGTCGTTATTGAACCTTCTGTCAGTCCATGGGCCGCGCCTGTAGTTCTAGTAAAGAAAAAGGATGGTAGCACTCGTTTTTGTGTCGACTAGAGGCAGCTTAACGACGTCACTAAGAAAGATAGTTACCCGCTCCCACGCATCGATGACATCATGGACACTTTAGCCGACGCAAAATGTTTTTCTACACTCGATCTCAAGAGTGGCTACTGGCAGGTAGAAATCGACAAGAAGGACCGTGAGAAGACCGCATTTTCAGTTGGGACCGGATTGTGGCAATTTGTGGTGATGCCGTTTGGGCTTTGCAATGCTCCAGCCACTTTCGAACGCTTGATGGAATACGTGCTACGTGGTCTAACCTGGAAAACCTGCTTGGTGTACCTAGATGACATCATCGTCATCGGAAGAACGTTCGAAGAGCATGTGCGGAACTTAGAAGAGGTTTTCTCCCGATTACGACTGGCAAATTTGAAACTTAGTCCCGACAAGTGTACCCTTTTCGCAGCTGAAGTAAAATACCTGTGACACGTCCTATCAGCAGACGGGGTCAAAACAGACCCCGAGAAGATTGAAGCCGTGAAAACTTGGCCAACACCAAACAACAAGCGCCAACTACGAAGTTTCCTGGGTCTGGCAACCCACTATCGAAGATTCGTCAAAGACTTTGCCAAGATAGCTAAGTATCTCCATCAGCTAACCGAGAAAAATCGTCCGTATGTCTGGAACGAACAATGCCAGACAGCCTTTGAGACCCTGAAGGAAAAGCTGTGTGAATCACCCGTGCTGGCGTATCCGAAACCCGGAAAAATGTTTGTAGTTGACACCGATGCAAGCAACGGCGGTATTGGAGCTGTACTCTCCCAGCAGATCGATGGCGAAGAAAGAGTCCTCTCGTATTACAGTCGAGTTCTTTCAAAAAGTGAGAGGAACTACTGTGTGACCAGGAAGGAGCTATTGGCTATAATAGAGGCCACCAAGCAGTTCCACAAGTACCTATATGGCCAGAAATTTGTTCTTCGAACGGACCATGCATCGCTGAGATGGCTACTTAACTTCAAAAACCCCGAGGGACAAGTTGCGAGATGGATCGAAAGATTGCAATCGTACGACTACGAAATTGTTCATCGAAAGGGCAGAGTTCATGGAAATGCTGACGCCCTATCTCGTCGCCCATGTCCAGCTAACTGCAAGCATTGCCGACGGATTGAGGAAAAGGAGCCGCCCGTTGATCTGCGACTGATAACGGCTGAATTCGATGAAGGTTGGTCATCGGAGGAGATTCGAAATGCCCAGCTAGCCGATGAAGACATCGCACCATTGCTCGTATGGAAGGAGACGACTGGGCGACCTGAGTGGAAAGACGTTTCAACGCATGGCGCAACCCTGAAAAGCTATTGGGCACAATGGAACTCCCTTCAGGTGAAGGGTGGCGTACTCAAGCGGAAATGGGAAACGGCGGATGGTAGCTCCTATAGGATGCAAACTATACTTCCCAAAAGCCGAATCCACGATGTGGTTAAGGAAATGCATGAAGGATCCTCGGGAGGCCACCTTGGTGTTAACAAGACCTTAGCGAAATTGCGGGAAAGGTTCTACTGGCTCCACGCTCGAGAAGACGTAGAGGACTGGCGTCGCAGATGCACAATTTGCGCTTCCGTCAAAGGCCCAAAGCGACGAGTGAGAGGACAAATGCAAACCTATAACGTGGGGGTACCGTTTGAAAGGATTGCTGTTGACATCGCAGGACCCTTTCCTGAATCTGAATGGGGAAATCGATACACGCTGGTTGTAGCCGATTATTTCAGCAAGTGGCCCGAGGTCTACCCCATTCCCAACCAGGAAGCAACTATTGTAGCTGAACAGCTAGTGTTAAATTGGGTCAGTAGGTACGGCGTACCTTGCGAACTACATTCGGATCAAGGCCGAAACTTTGAGTCACTAGTCTTTGGCGAAATGTGCGAGCTGCTCGGGATACGGAAAACGAGGACAACACCGCTGCATCCCCAATCCGATGGAATGGTCGAACGTTTCAACGGCACGCTCAATAAACACCTTGCCAAAATGGTTGACGCTCAATAAACACCTGGCCAAAATGGTTGACGAGAACCAAAGGGACTGGGACCGACATATCCCACTATTTTTGATGGCGTATAGAGCCGCTGAACATGCATCGACGGGACAGGCCCCAGCCAAAGTCATTTTTGGAAAGACTATTCGTTTGCCAGCCGATATAAAGTTCGGAACACCCCCTGAGAAACCCCAAACGGTCTCGGAGTACGCAAGTGATCTAAGACAACGGTTGAACCAGATACATCGGACAGTGCGAAAACACCTCGAATCGGCTACTGACCGCATGAAGACCAGGTATGATCTAAAGGCTAATTCTACTGGCTTCCAGCAAGATGACTTGGTGTGGCTTTATAACCCGCAACGGCGAAAGGGTAGGTCTCCAAAATTGCAACATAATTGGGAGGGGCCATACCGAGTTACAAAGCGAATCAACGACGTCGTATACCGAATACAGGAACATCCTAAGCCGAGAGCTAAAATGAAAATCGTGCATCTGGACCGTCTTGCCCCATATTACACCCAGGGAGAATTGACTACAAATAGCGACACATCTTTTCGGGGCGAAAAGAACTGAGGTGGGGGCAGTGTTACATGTACAAATAATTACATGTACAAATAATTCTGCGAGCTACTGTCGCAATTGTTTTCACGTCAACAAATGAACTTACTCGAACCCACGAGAACCCAACAAGCATGATCAACATCTGCAAGTGACGTCACTCCATTCATTAATTTGCTCGAATCTACCAGGTACCTCTCGGTAGAACATTCGCCAATGTACGAGAAATGGGTGAATAGGTAGAGACCCTATATAAAGGCGAGCTGAATGAATGGGGGGATCATTCATTCGACCGCGATAAGAACTGCGATTGTGTGTGGGAAGCGATATTATTCGAGTAGTAGAAAAGTGATTTTCGTAATAGTGAAGTGATTTAGAAGACAATTGCGATAAGAAATTTATGGACAAGTGTTAGATCTTTCATAGTGAAAATTAAAATTAGTGAAATTGTTAAATTGTTTACTGTGCATTTTTGTAATTAAATAAATTCTTTTAACTTAAATTAAAAGACATTGCGTTTTCACTTTCCCGGAACATTAAAATTATTGGCCGCGAACCGAAAACACGCGACAGTATATACTCCTTTATCCGTCGTTGTAAGGAAACCGAGTTAGCGCTAAAACGACTCAAATTTGCACGAGGAATTCAGGACCCAGTTATAAACCGGCCGACCCAGATTCGGAGGGCAGATTACCATTCGTCTGAGGATCCGTATCCACCATCTCGATACATGCCTTGGGACTCCTGGGATCTTCCGCCTCGACTCAGCCAAGTACAATCACCGACTTGAGGTCCAGTGGCTCCGCCGGAGCAACCCTATATGTTGAAACCGAAGCATATCCCCAGCATCGTCCAGGGCTGGAATCTGCATTTTAGCGGGGAGCCAAGCACCATCAATGTGGAAGTCTTCGTTGGTCAGGTGGATTCCCTGATAGAAAAGATGTTGGCAGGAGACCACACGGTGTTGGCCAGCTACTTACCGATGCTGCTTAGGGGAGCAGCGCTGGAAACCTACTGGCGTATACATTCCACTCCACCATCTCTGCGCTGGTCACGGTTGCTCCTTCAACCGTACTCCGTATGGAGTACCGCACAGTCAATATGGACGAGAGGGTTTTGGCCAAGATCCAGCCCTTCCACAAGTAAGTTCGAGCCCTTCCATAAGTATCGGGCCGGTATCCTACAGTTAAACGACCAGCTGTCCGAGCTAATGACACTAACACAACTGCTGCGGGTGTTAAAACGGAATTTGAGGCCGGAACTTCGCCGCCATGCCGCGAACTCAGACCCTCAGGATATGGAATCGCTGCTAAGAGCCGTCAGTCGACAGGAGGAAGTCGAGAAAGACCTCCGAGAACGACCATACCTGCTAGCGAGGACGGGTCCGCGGCGTGGAATTGCGGAAGTGGCACTAGAGCCCAACACCCCAGATCTGGAGGATACCAACATGGGGTCAGACGAGCTTACGGTAGCCGCGGTGGGCAACCTCCAGACCTGCTGGAACTGCAAGCAAACCGGACATCGGTTTCTTGCATGTCGGGCAGAGCGTACGTTTTTCTGCTACGGATGCGGTAAGCCTGTAACCTATTTCCCAGATTGTGCCACTTCAAAAAACGGACGAGCAAGTACCCGACCACCTCAGCGGTACTCCAAAGCCCCACAGTAGGTTGCCAGCCTGCTGCAAACCCCAATGTTGACGATAACACACCAGCCTTGACAATTATGACTGGGGAGGTTCCCTCTCTTCCGGAAGCCTTTCCAACGACACTGCTGAAGCGACAACCGCAGTTACTGCCTGAAGAACCCCGGCATCCACGAATTCGCATACTAAAGCCATATCATGTTCGATTGCAGGAATATTGTGCGGCTCGAGACCGAATATTTGTTTCCGAACAAGTCACCTCTCGCTCGCGCAAAGTAAAATGGTCAACTCGTCGTTGGCGGAGTTTTCGCAATAGACTGCGCACCTGCCGTCAAACCCTAAACTTTTGCAACATTTCGGAGGTTTCCGAAAACGACACCAGACCTTACGACCCAATCAAAGTGTTGGGCGAAATCTCGATTGCACTGATTGACACGGGTGCAAGTATCAGCTGCCTTGTCTCGAGCCTCGGCTCAAAGGTACTCCATCAACATCCTAATTTAATAAAGCCCTGTGGCTCTGAAATCAGCACTGCGGATGGCACCAAGCATTCTATCCAAGGTAGATTGACCACATCCGTGACGTTCAGAGGTCACACTAAGGATATTACCTTCTTCATTATCCTTTCTCTGACTCAGAACGTGTACCTTGGCGTCGATTTCGTCCTCCAATTTGGTTTGGCCCCAGACTTATTCACCGACGCACCCTTAAATACTAGATATGTCAACGAACTCGCTTCTGTATCCGAAAAGCATGAATTAACGCCTAACCAACGACAACGTCTGGAAGCATCCATCGCTGGTTTTCCATCTTACGCTACGCAAAGCCTTGGCCGCACCACTCTGGTCTCACATGTCATCGATGTTGGCGATAGTAAGCCAATAAAGCAGAGACACTATGCCATTTCTCCGGCCATGGAAAAGCTAGTGTACGCAGAATTGGACAGGATGCTAGAGTTGGGGGTTATAGAGGAGTCCCAAAGCGCCTGGTCCTCACCAGTAACCTTGGTGATGAAACCAGGTAAAGTCCGTCTTTGTCTAGATCCCCGGAAAGTCAACGCAGTGACCATTAAAGACGCTTACCCTCTTCCGCTCATCGATGGAATATTGGGGAGACTATTGAGCAAACTACATTACCAGTCTCGACCTAAAAGATGCCTTCTGGCCTTCTGTTGAGATTCTTTAGTACATTCCGTTGCTGTGACGACACACGCACTTACATTTCCCAGCTGCCGAGCCAAATCGAATTTTACGTTTTGTTGTCAATTTCACGAGCGACGCGAACTCACCGACACTTAGGCCGCTCAACGCCAGCCAACATCTGACATTTCCTCGTGTCGTCTCGAGCACAATCACTCACTTGTCGTTCTGAGCTCAGATTGTCGTTTGCCGGCTTTGGCAAAAGCAATTCAACTTGAGCATAAAAAACGAAAGAAAATAAAGCTCCAGGCCGAGCACTGACACTCCAGGGGCTGATGTCAAAATAGTTTTGAAGGTCGTTCGTCATTTTACTACCAAAACATTGAATGAATGGCCGCCACCGCCGTGATTATCTTCGCTGGTGCAGCTGCCGCCGGTTGGTCGGATTCGGACAATAACTCAAGCACAAGTCCCGTTTGGTATTCGCGTTGGCTTCCTTATGAAGGACAATGAAAATTCCTTTTATATATGTTGCTGTCACCCGCCACCAAAATCGAGCCGTCTCGCGAACTTTGCCCGGCAAAAAGTTTTGATTAGTTTTTTGTTTAGTACGGAGCTGAGAAAATTTACGGTCGATTTGCATTCGTTTTTGCCAACTTGCTGGTCGCTGTCGTTGCTTCCACCGCCGACAACGCCACGCACCGAACTTTGAATCAATTGTTCGGTTGTCTGTGACGATAATCACTTGGTAAATTTCAGCTAGCAATGAAGCCCGAGTCACTCGGCACTTGAACTTTATGCGAATGTATATAAAGGCATATTTGCCGGCTCCAAAAATTCTACAACAAAATTCACTTAACGCGCGACTGTCAGAGATCCACCGACAACCAAATGATCGTCCAATGTCCACTTGCACATTGGAATTAATATTTTTTTCGATCTCGATCACGAATCACTTCACCTGCTACTGCTCGACAGCCTCGCGGTTAAATCCCAGCCGGCGCGATTCTCGCGGCGTCCGCTATGTCTGGCGATCCGTAACAGATTCGTCGTGTCACAACGGAGTATTTTTGTCGAGTTCACTCATGCCGTCAACAGTAGTAAAATTGAAATGAAAAAACGAAGAAAAATCCTAATATTCAACAATCGATAATGTAAATAATTAACAAAAGTAAGTAAGAAATAAAATGTGTATATTCTTATTTTTTATTTATATAAAATATGTGAAATATTGATAAAAACGAAAAACTGAAGTTTGTATATTATAAAAACAAACAGAAAAAAGTTAATATGTATATAAATTTTTATTTATTTATGAATTCCATCCCAAAAAAATTACGCCGGCTTGGCGGCCAAAACGAATCTATCCAATTTTGGATGCCTTGCTCTGAAGAGAAGCGTATTCTGGTGAGGGCGTTTTGCATCGAGCGAAATAAATGAAAGTCGGACGGAGCAAGGTCCGGACTATAAGGCGGGTGGGCCAAATCTTCTCATCCACTATTTTTCAAATAGTTTTTCATGGGTCTTGCAACATACGGCCGAGCGTTGTCATGATGAAAAATTATAGCCTCTTGTCTGGTCGCATATTCGAGGCGTTTTTCGATGATGGCACGCTTCAAACGTATTAATTGTATTCGTTACAGGTCACCTGTGATTGTCTGGCCCGATTTCAACAACTCATAATATAACAGCCCCTTCTGATCCCACCAAATACACAGCATAACCTTGGCTCCATGGATATTTGGCTTCGCCGTTGATTTGGCTGGTTGTATGGGCTTAACGTATGACTTTTTGCGCTTGGGATTGTCATTATGAATCCATTTTTCATCCTCAGTCACGATCCGATGCTAAAATGATTTCTTTTTATGGTGCTCAAGCAGCATTTCAGACATACAGAAGCACCGTTCAACATCTCTCGGCTTCAACTCATAGGGGACCCAATTACCTTGCTTCTGAATGTATCCGGCGGCTTCCAAACGTTTCGAAATGGCTTGCTGAGTCGCTCTCAACGATTTGGCAAGTTCGTCTTGCGTTTGACACGAATCCTCATCGAGTAGCGTCTCCAATTATTCGTCTTGAAACTTTTTTGGCTGTCCTGGGCGTTCTTTGTCCTTGATGTCAAAATCGCCACTTTTGAAGCGTTGAAACCATTCAAAATACTGTGTTTTTGCTGAAGCATCGTCGCCATAAACTTTTACAAGCAAACGATGACTTTCCGCAGCAGGATTCTTTGCAAAAAAATTACCCAACAGAACCTCCCGCAAATGCTGTCTTTTTCTCCGATTTTCGAAGTTATTCATCGTGAAAAGTAATGATGATGCACACAAGATAAAATTGTTTTGTTGACTGATTTTGACAGCTGTCAAATGTACCTTCACAATGACATATATATAAAATTCGAGCTTTCACGATATTTGTTAGTACGGACATCCAGCGTCAAATTCCGGTTATTAAGTTGTACACCCAATAATATATTGCCATTTAATAAAAAAAAAATATTCAATACTTTATTATATTTTTTTACTAATTTAGTATATACTCGTATATTTTGCAATTTTAGTCCATTTGTTACTTCGAAATGAATGGAATACGAAGTAAAAATCGCAAGAAAAAGATAAAATGGTTTCGAATTGCATTGAAAATAATTATATAGAAATCAACAAAAAAAATATATGAATCGCTAAACAAAACTAACTTCTTTCCTTTTCACTGTGTAGGCGTTCTTTTTCAAGAGGAACGGAAGGCGAAAGATGAGTATGCCGCCGAAGGGGTAGGGTTTCAATAATCCGCGACTGATCGGTTCGGTACGCGGTGCCATAGTTTGGCTTGCGTTCTTAGAGTAGATTGATTCCGTTTTGGAGTCGAGTAGTTTGTTTCTGGTACCGCCTCGGCGAATAATCGGGAACGCGTGGTTTTGATTAATGTTGCCTCTTTCTTGTTTCTCTCTGTGAGACTGGACGTACGGTCGGAAAGAGATGGAAACGAAGTAAAGTAAATTAGGATCGGCTTGAAGGAAGGTTTTGACGCATTTTAAATCGGGTATTCG
This sequence comes from Odontomyia ornata, assembly GCA_963969285.1. Taxonomy (NCBI): domain Eukaryota; kingdom Metazoa; phylum Arthropoda; class Insecta; order Diptera; family Stratiomyidae; genus Odontomyia; species Odontomyia ornata. The sequence goes on from OZ017738.1 coordinate 285,100,362, forward strand.
AATCGGGGGCTGATATCTTGTATTTTGCACTAAGTCTGTTCGCGGAAGACGTGCAACCGAAATTCCTCTCCGAACTAGCTAGCCTGCAACCGAAATTCCTCTCCGAACTAGCTAGCCTGCCAGCAGCCACCTCACAGTAGACTAAGGGTATCCGGACTTGGGTACAGTCCGTTGACACATTCCAAGACTTCACGTCTAAAACCGATGAGAAGTCAGTTTAAATTTCTTTCATTACGCTTGCATAAGAAATCATTAAAATTTATCCAAAAGATGCAGTTTCGTTCATAAGTTCATAACAGACGCCATTTTGTTTCAGCTTAAATCATTTTTCTTAATGCTCGGATAATTGAATATGTTCAAATTAAACACTATTATTTACCTTTTCATGAAAACCCGGAAAAATACCAACCATCAACACGTGTTGGTATAATTTCATGCAATTTAAATGGCTATAACTCACTTGATTATGATTCGATTTCCATGAAACTTCAGAGGTGTAAGGGTCTTATATCAACCTATATAGTTGTAAAATTCAAAGAAGTTTAAGGGCACCATTTCAATTTTTGGGGGAAAATGTAACATGTACATATCATACTTTTATGAACAGAGTTGAGTGAATTTTGACTTCTGAGGTATTTGTTGCGCTTGTACTTATAAAACCTACCTTCGTGAGTTTTTCAGATTTTTCGGCTCAAAGGTGTCCAATCGCGAAGGGATGGGATATAAATTGTTTGTACATTTCGCCTCCCCTTAATCCCCTGATGCATAAAATGACTTTTTTGTTTCATATTCTAAAAGTTCTAATTGAGGTTTTTTATTTCGTTATAAGGGGTCGCCACACTTAAAGCATTTTGAAATTTTTGGTGGCCTAAACTTTTGAGAGACCACCACTTCTGACCTTTTCACAATGTTTGAGCTTAGAAGCTTCTATAGTTTCTGAACACTCTTCCTGTGACGTACGGATAGACGGTCAGACAGACAAATGGACAAACGGATGGACGGGTGGACAGATGGATATACAGGGTGCAGGTTTTTACTGCGCACTCAAAAAATTGATCTTGCCTTCTTCAAGTTCAAACGACATGAAACAGGTACTTTACAATGAACAATCATCATTTTAAGATGGTTTTTTTTATTCAACATGATGTCATTTGAAAGTTCAAGCATCAAATTAGTTTCTGTCAACCCTTAATGATAATAAATAAACAATAAATGAACTAAAAAAAATATCTCAGCTCTTACAGATCCTGTGTGTAACCAGGAATAACAATATCAACAATATGCGGTCAGTCAATAATTTTAGCATTATTGGAACAAAATGTTGGTTCTTTTAATCATAAGCGTGGTTCTGTCTATCCAACTTGTTATTTATTGATTTCCCAAACATCGATTAATCAGAGACAAGTCGCCTTCTTCTTTGGCGATATTCTTATGCTTTTCTTCACTTACACCAGCTTTTAATTTGAAAAGTAGTTCTAAGGCAATTAACAAAACAATTAGCTAAACTTTAATTGGATCATTTCACCCTTTTCACATCAATTTTAATGTAAATCTATACGATAATTTTTGCTCTACATTGAAGCTTTTCATTACGTCGCACGGATATTGATCACTCTTTCGGATGGCTCCGATAGCTTTTTGAATTACTTATAGAATTCTTTGTAGCTACATGAATGAGTTGCATATTTTTAATAATAATTTTTCTGAAAAATTATTAGAGAAGAAAATTGTTAGAAGAAGGTGGTTTCGACGTGTGTACTAATTCTCATCAGGCCATCACTCTTAGATACACACCGGTGATGGTAACCACCATGCTTAGAGGTGAGAGAGTTATTTTTTAAATTTTCCTACTTATGCGAACTCAATACGTTTTTGTAACTGCAAGATATGTTCAAGTTAAATTTCCTCTTGTAAGTACTTGTAATAGCTAAACTTTAAGTACTGAGAAAAGTACGTCGGAATTGGTAAAAAGTTGTTTGTTGATAATACTACCACCTGCCTTTCTATGTTTATATAATTCAAGTCTTTCTAGGATGCGAAGTCTCGGTCCTTTGCTTTGTCTGTCGCACAATGTGTAATGACTTATGAAAATTCTTTGTGTGTAGCTACATAATTGAGTTGCTTTAATAATTTTTCTGAAAAATTATTAGAGAAGAAAGGCTTTTATTGCATCGTGCAGGTATCGGTCTCGATTCCGGATAACTCCGATAGCTTGAAATTACTTATGAAACTTTTATTGTGTATAGCTACATAAATGAATTGTTTTAATAATTTTCCTGAAAAATTATGAGGGAAGAAAAATGTTAGAAGGTGGTTTCGAAGTGTGCACTAATTCTCGCCAGACCATCACTCTTATTAGACATACACTGGTGATGACGACCACCATGCTTATATGTGAGAGAATTATTTTTAATTTCCCTACTTTATGCGAACTCAATATGTTTTTGTAACTACGTATTATGTTCAGGTTAATTTTTTCCTGTAAGTACTTGTCTTTGCTAAACTTGTAAAATTGATCATTTCACCCTTTTTACTTCAAATATATTAAGTTGATGTAAAAAGGGTGGAATGTTCAATTTTAAAAGTTTAGCAAAGACAAGTACCTACAGGAGAAAGTCACCTCTTAGCATGGTGGTCACCATCACCGGTGTGCATCTAATAAGAGTGACTGCATAAGGAGAATTAGTATACACGTCGAAACAACCTTCTACTAAATTTTTTCTTTTCTAATAATTGTTCATAAAGTTCCAAATTCTTAAATTTAATAGTTTTATTTATCGGCTATACTTCATAGCAATTTAGGAAGGTTCAAATGACACTAATTGACATTGCAATTTGATTTTAGGTAACAAGATTTCATTAATGTGGAAACTAATGTGGCTAGTAAAATGATACTGCAAAATAAATGAAACGACTGAATGGTTAAGAATATTTCCTTCACAACCAACTCGCGTACTGTCCAAAAAATCTAAGTTGTTTATTTCTGACAGGGTCATGGTAATTGCGAAAAACAGCGTGGGATATTGAATGGATTTGTTGTGATTATGGTTAGTATTATGTATTATTATCATTTGTATCATTATTTATTATTATAGTTAGTACTAAGTATTATTGTTTGTATTATTTGTTATTATTTATTGTTATAGTTAGTATTATGTATATAATATCAAACAGTTATTACTTCCCTTTTTTATTCGTTGTAGTAATTTATTTGACCATACGCCGACGTTTCGAAGCACACACTTGCTTCTTCATCAGTGGTACAATAACTAATCTTACCTTTTCCTTAAAGCTACTTATATACCTACTACTTTTACAATTTTAACCCCTACCCTAATTACTTCCTTAATTGGTTTTTACGGCTAATTACTCTCATTAAGGGTGAGAAATTATTACCTAGATCAGTGTTTAATAGTATCTCCTATGGTTGTCTTGCTATAACCAGGCTTTCGTAGGCGTCCAATTTGTATGTAGATTTGAGTTCTTTGATTAACTCAAGATTCTCGTCGCTCATGCTGTGCTTCTGCTCTACAATATGTCTTGCTACCGATGATTTAATTGTACTGCTGCTTTTGTTGTGCCTGACTGCTGCTTCCGCCTCCTTAATATGTTCCTTAAATCTTGTTTTGATTAATCGCTTCGTCTGGCCGATATAAACGCGTGAACACTGTGTACAGCTTACCCGGTAAATTCCGCTGACTTCCTCCTTGGTTTTTTTGTCCTTAGCTGATCCCACATCGTCTTCAGTTGATGGATTCTACTGTGTGTGACGACCTGAATATCATGCGCTTTAAATAATTTTTTAACTTTCTTCGTTAGGCTAGAGTATGGTACCGAGAATCTACGGATTTGTTCAAGTTGTTCATTTTGTGTGTACAACGTTGTTAGTTCGTCCTGCCTTTGCCGCTTCATTTTTTTGCGAATAAATTGATCCACTATTATTGTTGGGAATCCATTTATTTTTGCTGTCAACAGTGTAGTCGCGTTCTTTTTTGAATTCTTCACTACTCAACGGTATTTTTATCAACCTATGAACAATCGAATGATAGGCTGCCATTTTTTGCTGATTGCGTGGTTAGAATCACTGGTGATTGTTCGCTGCCAATTAATTGGCTTCTGAACCATTTACAAAAGGACTAAAGCCTCTAGAATAAATATGTTGATATCATTCCGAGGGGATGGTTTTTTTTAACTATTTGTTTTTTTTTAAATTTCATTAAAGCATTCATACGAGTTTTTATCATACAATCTACAACACAGTTATATATATATATATATATATATATATATATATGTAAATGTTATCATTCAACTATTCTTTATAAAAAATACACATCGTTACATTATTATCAAATTGATTTCAAGGTCATTTGTAAGTCAATACTCACTTAATGCCAATCACAATCAAAATAATTTGGAACCTAAGTTCAAATATGGGTCAATCTTAAATAAAGTTAGAGACATGAGTGATTTAAAATAAAGGAGATACATTCAATTTATACTATAATTATTGGTGTTGAATTTTGGATTAAACTTACAAAACGCAAGTGTGCAACACGCGAGTACAAGGATTTCACATAACGGAATTAAAGGACAGGACAAGGCCAGAACAAAGGAGTTCTGGCGCAAACATTGGAGGCCCGGCGAGATTCAACTCGTGTGTGCAAACAGTTTAGTGAGGTGCGGATTGTGTCAGTGTCGAGTCGTGAGTTCCCCGTGTTGTTACCCGTGCCTCTGGAGAATCCACCTTCCTAATGCCCACCACAGAGCGCCTTATGGAGGATCTCCACCGAATAGCGCGGGAGTTAGAGCAAGTGATTGCGAACTATAAAAAGAATTTGCCCAGCAGGAAGCAGGAGGCCGGGTACTATGAGGAGCGACTGCAGCGCTTAGAATCGGCTTGGGAAGCGTTTGAAGGCGCAGACAGCCACGCCAGATCTCTGCCGGACATCGACCCGTCCCACGCGTATTTTGCAAAGGAGGTGTACGAAACAACCAAGCAAAATTAAGAGCGTTTTGACCGACACTTCCGCGAGCAGCTAAGCGGAAAGGAGCCGGTGGACACGGTGTTGGAGACATCCAAAGCCCATCGGGATCAGTCTCAGAAGGTCCGAGTTGCCGAAGCCTCAGCGATGCAAGGTGAGGGCCTTATCCGACTACTACGACGCTACAACGCCATTGCCGATTCACTGAAGCGGACGATTGCTCGCTTGGATCGTCAAGATATGATGCGAGCATGGAATCTGAGCAGGCTGAGGACTCTACAAGAGGGATGCCAGCAGCTCGAGCAGGGTTACCAATCTATGTGCGAGCTTCATGAAGACCCTGATACACAGGGATTCGATACTCCACAGCATATCCGTCTGGATAAACTTGTGCAGGATTGGGTGCTTCAGTTGGAGGCACGGTTGGATAAATTGGACACTACATCTCGCCACCAGCTCCGTTCACGGCTCCGCCCAGCTTGCCGTTGCCCAAAATCCAGTTGCCTACCTTCGATGGGGACTACTTGAAATGGCAACATTTCCGTGACTTGTTTTTGAGCATGGTGCACAGTCAGCCCATGTCGAATTGCCAGAAGCTTAAAGTCTAGTCTCCATGGAGCAGCGGAGCTGTTACTGCGTAACTTTGTATTGTCAGATGACAGTTACGACTCGGCTTGGACAACGTTAAACGAACGGTTCAATAACCACCGGCTGCTGGTATCCACACTCATACATAAATTGATGAATCAGCCGAGCCGGGCAAACGATGGACCATCTGTGGGCGCCTTTAGGACCCTGCATGACACCACTCGAGAATGTCTTAAAGGTCTGAAGAACCTGGAGGTGTCCATTAAGGACTGGGACCCGCTGTTACTCTACATACTCGTCCGAAAATTAGACCTACTCACGCACTTTATGAGCAGTCACTACCCAACCCACGTCAGCTTCCGTTGCTGAGGGATGTCTTGCAGTTCCTGGAAATACGCTTTCAGGCTCTCGAAGCTCTCGGCCAAAGGACTACAAAGCCGGACAGCAGTCGCCGGAATCCCGTTAAGTCTACTGTAGCCACCGCAACTGCTTCACAGTGTCTAATGTGCGCTCAGAGTCACCCGCTGTATTACTACCCAACCCACGTCAGCTTCCGTTGCTGAGGGATGTCTTGCAGTTCCTGGAAATACGCTTTCAGGCTCTCGAAGCTCTCGGCCAAAGGACTAGAAAGCCGGACAGCAGTCGCCGGAATCCCTTTAAGTCTACTGTAGCCACCGCAACTGCTTCACAGTGTCTAATGTGCGCTCAGAGTCACCCGCTGTATTATTGCCCGGATTTCCTAAAGCTTGATGCGTCAGGGAGGCTGAATTTCGCTCGCTCGAAGAAACTGTGCGTCAATTGCCTTCGAGAAGGACATCAATCATCCAGCTGTTCGGCCGGGAGTTGTAGAGAATGCTCGAAGAACAACACCCTGCTCCATCTGAGTGGGAGCAACAAGCCCAAGCAGGTCGAGGCGAACCCCGGGAGCACAGCAAAATCGAAACACGACCCTAAACAGCCCGGGACCCGCTGTTACTCTACATACTCGTCCGAAAATTAGACCTACTCACGCACTTTATGAGCAGTCACTACCCAACCCACGTCAGCTTCCGTTGCTGAGGGATGTCTTGCAGTTCCTGGAAATACGCTTTCAGGCTCTCGAAGCTCTCGGCCAAAGGACTAGAAAGCCGGACAGCAGTCACCGGAATCCCGTTAAGTCTACTGTAGCCACCGCAACTACTTCACAGTGTCTAATGTGCGCTCAGAGTCACCCGCTGTATTATTGCCCGGATTTCCTAAAGCTTGATGCGTCAGGGAGGCTGAATTTCGCCCGCTCGAAGAAACTGTGCGTCAATTGCCTTCGAGAAGGACATCAATCATCCAGCTGTTCGGCCGGGAGTTGTAGAGAATGCTCGAAGAACAACACCCTGCTCCATCTGAGTGGGGGCAACAAGTCCAAGCAGGTCGAGACGAACCCCGGGAGCACATCAAATTCGAAACACGACCCTAAACAGCGGGCGGAACCGGCGTCCTTGGCTTTAGCGACTTTGACCGAGCCCCGACAAAGGGGATGCATACTATTGAGCACAGCAGTCGTCAGGTTATTCACACCCGCCGGTAAGTGCATGGATTGTCGAGTGGTGCTGAGCGAATTGTCAGGAAGCTTGGTTTAAAGTCTGCCTCCCACCTGACAATCATCGAAAGGGTGGACGGTGGCTCCAAGAAGGCATATCACAGGGTGAACCTGGGCCTGAGATCCAGATTATCGGGCTACAGCATGCAGTTGGAGGCCTTCGTCTTCGAGAAAATTATATCTCCTCAACCCTCTCAGAGTCTCGACATATCGGAATGGCATATCCCTGGAAACATAAGGTTAGCGGATCCCGAATTCCATCATACGGAGCGCATCGATATGCTACTGAGTGTGTAGCAGTTCTACGGAATCCTTGCCATTGGGCAAATCAAATTGGGTCCTGAACTCCCCGTGCTCCAGAACACGCTCCTCGGGTGGATTGTCGCCGGACGAGTAGTTACACCTCAACCGCTTCCAGTAACATGTGGAGTTCTCACAAAAGAGACTCAGCTGTCTCAGGCTATCAAGCGATTCTGGGAGGTTGAGGAGGTACCGGATCCACAACACAAATTCACCGCAACTGAAAGATCCTGCGAATTACATTTCATTCAGACGACTCAACGTGAGTCCGATGGCCGTTTCTGGGTGCAGCTTCCCTTCAAGGAGGACTCGGAAAGGCTGGGCGACTCGCAGAATATTGCAATAAGAAGATTCCTGGCGATCGAGCGAAAACTGGAGAAGAATCCCGTTTTAAGACAGCAGTATGTCGAGTTCATGGACGAGTACGACTGAGACACATGGAGCAGATCACATGGTCAGCGAGTAAGGAAGCTCATTATTTCCTGCCGCACCACTGCAGATAGCAGCACCACCAAATTGAGAGTGGCTTTCGATGTGTCCAGCAAGACATCAACCAACGTTTCCTTGAACGACATCCTACATACAGGACCCACGATTCAGGACGAGCTGTTTGCGATCTTGACCCGTTTTCGCTTACCACGCTTTGTATTCACGGCCGATATCGCCAAGATGTATCGGCAAATATTGCTTCAGCAAAACGACCGCAAATATCAGTTGGTGATTTGGAGAACGAGTCCAGCCCAGCCTTTGCGATATTACCTACTCAAGACCGTAACGTATGGCACAAGGTGTGCCCCGTATATGGCAACCAAATGTCTCCAGGTTCTGGCACAGGCCGAACAAGATCGAGCGCCCTTGGGCAGCAGCGCATTACAGCATGATTGTTACATAGACGACATAATGACGGGGGCAGATAACTTGATGGAGGCCATTCAAACACAGGACGAGTTGCGCCAGATTCTTGCCAGTGCAGGAATGCATTTGCACAAGTGGTGCGCCAATCATCCGCAACTTCTGCAGCAAATCAACATCGAGGACCAAGAGGTCCAATTGGATTTCAACAGTCTGTCCGAAGATTACATCAAGACGTTGGGGGTAACCTGGCTCCCGAAGGCAGACTACTTCCAGGTCAGCATCAACTTGGACCTCGCTGAAGTCAAATTCACGAAACGGACGATCGCATACGACATCGCCCGAATGTTCGATCCATTGGGCATCCTTGCCCCAGTTACCGTAACCGCTAAGCTATTCCTGCAGGCATTGTGGCGCTTGGAGTTGGACTGGGACGCAGCATTGCCATTCGAAATACACTCACGATGGACCCAGTTTCGCAGCGAGCTCCTATCCTTGCAGACTCGCTTTCCTCGACATATCATCGGCTGCGAGAAGTCGGTCCAAGTGCAATTACATACCTTTTATGACGTCTCGGAGAAGGCGTATGGTGCTGGCGTCTACGTCCGCTCAACATCCAGCGGGAAAGTCAACATTCGGCTGCTCTGTGCCAAGTCCAGGGTGGCACTCATCAAGGTGTTGACAGTGCCACGTTTGGAGCTGTGTGCCGCCAAGCTGGGTGCGGAATCAACAAGTCGAGTCAAGAGGGCGCTCAGGCTGCCGGACGTTTCTCACGTTCTTTGGTCCGATTCCGAGGTCATATTGGCGTGGATTAATTCAACCGCGTCATCTTACCGCACATTCGTGGCAAACCGTGTTTCGACCATTCAATTGCTGTCGAGACCAACTCAGTGGCGACTTGTGGCGTCCCACAACAATCCAGCAGATATCCTGTCCCGTGGCCTGGCGCCGCCCGAGCTCACGGACTGCAAGCTCTGGTCACAGGGACCATCTTTCTTGACCGGGTCTGAGGCGGACTGGCGGCCTCCGTGTTGCGAGTGAACACATAAACATACTCGGATATATTCCCGCTTCATAACTGCAATAGTAGCGAGCAAACAACACCTATGTACTCGCACTTCGCCAATGAAAATTAGCCATGGAAACACATGCGCAAGTAAATAAGCGAGCAGTTAAGTGAACGAGAAAGTTCAACCCGCAACGATATTCACATCGTGAACGAACGGGGTGCTTCGAAGAGAGGTAAGTGGAAAGGAAAACCGAAAGTTCCGGCATAAACACTCTTTCGCTCAATGTCCCCAGTTTCGCTATCTTACCTCAAGAGATCTTTGGAAAGCCGAAAGCTTAAACTGAAAGCACTCTTTCGAAGTCGAAAGCTTATGCGAAAAACACTCTTTCGCTCAATTTCCCCAGTTTCGCATATTCACCAGCCGAGCAAGCGAGACGAAGCGGGGAGGAAAAACTTTCGTGGAACGAGAGCGCACGTGTTCGGCTACTCAGCACCTTTAAAGAGAATTTAGGTTGAAAGCTCACGAAAGAATGGTATTTTAAGTTCTTGGGCAGTCTTATACGTGTGAGTCTTGTTCAAATCCAAAAGGGAGCGTGCTGCTACCCATTCTTTATCTACATCGTTGCAAGTATTCGCGTTTAAGTTTAAGTTGAAAGTGCTGTCCAGTCTCCGACAAAATGGTGAGGGGTGAGGTGTTGGTTTGCGCCGCGATCCTCAACCGGCCCTTTGGCACTTCACGCCGTGTGGCCACCCCGAACCATTAATACGACAAGTTGGTTCCCTCTTCAAGCTGGCTGATATTTAGAGTTTTAAAATAATTTGGAAATTCTAATGTAATGTAAATGTTTTTAGAAAATAACAATAACACAATAAAAGTAATGCTTTAAAGTGTAACTCTCGTCTTTGGTGTTCTGGTATTAAATGGACAGAGTAGCAGGTAAGTGGTGTTACAGTGACTTCTTTCCCCGGGAGCCTTGATGTTGTATATAGGATACGCATCAAGTTGAGCTCCCAGTTCTTACCAGTATACATAGGGTATACTAGTTTGTAACAAAATTGGCGCAGCCGGTAGGATATCGGTTTTGCAGAGACCACAGTGTAGTGCACTATGTAGCAAATTTAAATGGGCTGAAAAATCTATTCACCCAGCCGATATCTCAAACCATTCAACTCCTGTAAGACACCATTGCTACTCATACTGTCCATCAAACTAGATCAGCCTTCCTAAAAAAAATCAAAGAATAATTTTAATCATTTAAAAAACAAATATTTAATATCAATATCCACACATCATAATGGTGCTACTTATGCAGCGCATAAAACTAAATCAATCTTCTTAAAACAAAAAAAAAAAACAAATAATTATTTCAATCAATTAAATAACAAAAAGAAAGTATGAATATCCAAACATAATATTAGTGATAAAACTAAATCAGTTTGCCTTTAAAATAAACTCAAATACTTATATTGATCATTTTAATAACCAAAATATAATAACAATATTCAAATATAATATTAATCCTACTCATACTATCCATCCAATAAGATCAGTCCTATAATCAAATGATCATATTGAACATTTAATTCTTCATTCATTTACTCCGTCATTCATATATCTAAAATCTCATCTTTCTTATCTGAAGTTCATTCGAACTAACTCCTAATTCCAACGTAGAATTTATAAAGATATAAAGTTTCAATCAACTAACATGCAAAACACAAAACATTACAAGTAAATATTAAACACAAATAAGCAAACCGAAAACTTAATAGCGAGCAAACAAACGCGTGCCCTTTGTTATCGAAATATGATACCATTTATCACTCCAACCACTTAAACAATAATAATAACAATAACGCGTACCTAACATACATGCATATTAAAGTCTTATCTTTTGAATGAAATGGGCATTCGAATTCCCTAAGATGCAATTGAAAGAGCAAAGAAAAACAAACATTTAAGTACAAATTGAATAAATAGACACCTGGGCAATAATTTTTAAATGCAATAACACGGAAGAGCAAATGAATTAAATTAACTGCGCTAAACAAGTATAAAATATAATTTACATGGGAACGGCAATTTCCCAACGCAAATAAACATGAAACTAATTTAATTTCAAGTTACACTGAAACAATTTAAGTATGGGAAATTTGAAACAACAGAATTTTAGTTATAAGAACAATGCAACAATGCAAACGATTTTACCCCAAAACAAATTATCTCTTTCAAAATCCACTGCAATTCTATCATGTTAAGGAAACGAAAAAAGTGGCAGCCAAGTCGGTAAAACCCCGGCAAAACTCCAAACCATAACTATCAGCAGACACGCTTTTTCTATGTCTAATTGCACAATCACTGGAATGAAAACCAGTAAATTTAACAACAACCTCTGAGCCGTTGACATTAGCTGTCGACGGACACGCTATTTTTAGTTAGAAGTCCCTAAAGAAACACATAATAGCCTCTGAGCTACCCGATTTCAACTTTCGGCAGACACGCTACATATAGTATTAAGTCATATGCAAAAGAGACATCAATTTACCATCCAGTTGTAGCCTCTGAGCTGTTGATCCAAAAGGGTTTACAACACGCTATTAACCATGTACCCTTTAAACAAGCCACTACGTTTCCTTGCACAATAAATACCTTATATAACTGCTAACTGTTAGAAAAAAGTCACAAATAAAACTCCTGTAGAAAGCGCAAGACAATTCATGAGTAGCAATGGTGTCTTACAGGAGTTGAATGGTTTGAGATATCGGCTGGGTGAATAGATTTTTCAGTCCATTTAAATTTGCTACATAGTGCACTACACTGTGGTCTCTGCAAAACCGATATCCTACCGGCTGCGCCAATTTTGTTACAAACTAGTATACCCTATGTATACTGGTAAGAACTGGGAGCTCAACTTGATGCGTATCCTATATACAACATCAAGGCTCCCGAGGAAAGAAGTCACTGTAACACCACTTACCTGCTACTCTGTCCATTTAATACCAGAACACCAAAGACGAGAGTTACACTTTAAAGCATTACTTTTATTGTGTTATTGTTATTTTCTAAAAACATTTACATTACATTAGAATTTCCAAATTATTTTAAAACTCTAAATATCAGCCAGCTTGAAGAGGGAACCAACTTGTCGTATTAATGGTTCGGGGTGGCCACACGGCGTGAAGTGCCAAAGGGCCGGTTGAGGATCGCGGCGCAAGTCAACACCTCACCCCTCACCATTTTGTCGGAGACTGGACAGCACTTTCAACTTAAACTTAAACGCGAATACTTGCAACGATGTAGATAAAGAATGGGTAGCAGCACGCTCCCTTTTGGATTTGAACAAGACTCACACGTATAAGACTGCCCAAGAACTTAAAATACCATTCTTTCGTGAGCTTTCAACCTAAATTCTCTTTAAAGGTGCTGAGTAGCCGAACACGTGCGCTCTCGTTCCACGAAAGTTTTTCCTCCCCGCTTCGTCTCGCTTGCTCGGCTGGTGAATATGCGAAACTGGGGAAATTGAGCGAAAGAGTGTTTTTCGCTTAAGCTTTCGACTTCGAAAGAGTGCTTTCAGTTTAAGCTTTCGGCTTTCCAAAGATCTCTTGAGGTAAGATAGCGAAACTGGGGACATTGAGCGAAAGAGTGTTTATGCCGGAACTTTCGGTTTTCCTTTCCACTTACCTCTCTTCGAAGCACCCCGTTCGTTCACGATGTGAATATCGTTGCGGGTTGAACTTTCTCGTTCACTTAACTGCTCGCTTATTTACTTGCGCATGTGTTTCCATGGCTAATTTTCATTGGCGAAGTGCGAGTACATAGGTGTTGTTTGCTCGCTACTATTGCAGTTATGAAGCGGGAATATATCCGAGTATGTTTATGTGTTCACTCGCAACATCCGTACAGGGGTACTGAACCCTGTGAAGTTGAGCAAAAATGCAGCAAGGTGGCGATCATAACAACCGCCAGCGCACGCAGTCATTTCGTGCACGGGGTTCAACACGGCAATTCCTTCCGAAAACTACAACGAATCATCGCCTACATGCGGCGTTGTGTGGATCGGTGCCTGCCAAGCTCCCAGCCCCCTCCAACATGCAGCCAAGCAGTCACAAGTCAAGAGCTCGCCCGAGCTACTGCCGTCATCATTAAGTGCATCCAGCAAGATAACCTTTACAAGGACTTGCGCGAAGTTCGACACCATCAGCAGGTCAACAAAGGCAGCCCCCTGTCGGGACTGTCTCCTTTCCTGGACTCGGACGGAATCCTACGCGTACGTGGGAGGCTGGAGGCTTCGCAGTTATCTTTCAAGGCTAAACGTCCCATGGTGCTGCCGGCGACAAATCCGATTACAAGGTTACTGATGACTGACATCCATCGCGACAACTGCCATCTTGGTGCGCAGGCATTGCTCGCGATAACGAGACAGCGTTTCTGGCCCATTAGGGAGAAGCAGTTGGCCAGATTGATTGTGCGCTGTATTCGGGCCAAGCCACGGCTCTTTTAGCATATAATGGGAAATCTTCCTGGTCCACGACTACAACCGGCACGCCCCTTTATCACATCAGGAGTCGATTTCTGCGGGCCCATGCTGATACATTATCGTGGCAGAGGCGTGCGGCCGCAGAAGGGGTACATCGCTATTTTATGCTGTTTCGCTACCAAGGTCCGCCTCGAACTGGTAAGTAACCTCAGTACCGACGCCTTTCTGGGCGCATTGTGGCGTTTCATCGGAAGACGAGGGCGATGCAAGGTCTTATACTGCGACAACGCAACCAACTTCGTGGGCGCGCACAACCAATTGCGCGACCTATCCTCATCGCTCTACTCGGTGGAGGCTCAGAAGAAGGTGATCGACTCCTGCAGTGATCGAGGAATGGATTTTCACTTCATTCCACCCCGCGCACCTTACTTTGGCGGTTTATCGGAGGCAGCAGTCAAGTCAGCCAAAAATCTATTACGACGAGGTGCTTCATCGGCAACACGCACCTACGAGGCGTTGCACACGTTGGTGGTTGGAATGGAGGCCATCCTCAATTCGAGACCTTTGTTGCCGATGTCCGAAGATCCAAACGATCTGGCAGCACTCACTCCGGGACACTATCTCATCGGAGAACCAATTACGGCCATGGTGAGTACTCTGGCCGAGCCGCTTACCTGTGGGCTTCAAGCTAGATGGAAACTGGTCAACAAACTGAGGAGCAAGTTCTGGCAGCGATGGTCGAGCGAGTACCTCTCCCAACTACAACATCGAATAAAGTGGCGACGGATACAACCGAACGCGGTTCCGGAGACAATCGTCATCATCAAAGAAGATAACACGCCACCCATGAAGTGGCCTATGGGACGCATCGTTCAAACGCACGTAGGAGCGGACGGGTACGTTAGAGTGGCTGACGTCAAGACCTCGTCGGGTACGGTGAGACGACCCATCTATCGTCTCGTCCCGCCACCGATATTGCAGAGCTCTACCGCCAACCAACAGGGGCTCCAGTGTCATCCGGGAGGAAGGAAGACTTCAGCTGTGTCCCTGCTGTTGCTTTGCTTGCTGAGTCCTATGAGCTTATTATCCAGTGGAGGATGTGCAGCCCGTTTCTCAATCGGTCGGCGGCCACCCGGCCCAGTTTCAAACTTATTCTACCGAGATCGAGACCTTGCGAAACCAACTCAAGGCCCAGGATCTCTCCTGGAATGACCAACTGGACGTCTACGATGTTCATCAGTACGCACTAGGATACACAAGTGTCATCGCAGTCATCGCCCTTGTCGTTTTCCTGTGGTGCAGGGCCAATGTTGATGCCGAGCAATAATTATATTAGTTTAATCAATTTGTTCATTCAATGTAAATTTTTAAATTTTGTAAATTTTATCTTTTTTGGTGGCCTCTCATTTTTAGAGACCACTGTAAGATTCATTAGCCTGCACGGATTTGCTGACGCTTGTGGATGCGATGAGCAAACAACATAGTCCATGTGCAAGCGCAGGTTTGCTTATCGCATTCGCAGGCGTCAGCAGATTTGCGTAGATGGTTCATATCCATTTGCAAGCGTAAGTTTGCTTATCGCATTCGCAGGCGTCAGCAGATTTGCGTATCACATGCATGCGCGATGGTTTTATCCATTTACAAGCGCAAATTTGTTGACCGCATCCGCGCGTGTCAGCAGATTTGCGTATCGCATGATCTGCTGACGCTCGTGAATGAGTTTGAGTATCCCGTCAACAGTCATACAGTTCGGATCATATTCAAGCTCTCGTTACAATACCCAATTGCAAAGGGATTACTATTTTTTGTGTTGTGTTTCAATCAGCTTTAGCTGCATTGCTCGTTCCAGGGATTATTAAAACGGATTTATCAGTGCATAACATATTTAATAAAAACGAATATTAAGAAAAATTGTGCATGAGTGATTTAAAATAAAGGAGATACATTCAATTTATAGTTCTGGCGCAAACACAGGGCAATACGATGCAGTAATGGTAGACTAGAATAATGTAATATAATGATAAGATAAATGGGTATAATAATCATATATTATAAAGATAAGATAATGGATATGAGTATTATATACTATAATTTTTTTTTTTTGTGGTAGGGAGGTGAAGGCATTTACGCCCGCCGAGTCTGGCAGTGTGGGACTCCCATGGAGGATACCCTTGGACTACCCACTAAACACCTCCCCTGTCAATCTGAGAACCTAGCCTGGAACCGTTTGACACATTACTTCGGGCCAGGTCTCGTTTTGTTACGCCGTGGGGCGCCTTCAAGCTGGTGACTCCCTTTCCTAGCGGGAGGGGAGAGGGGAAGAGGAAGTGCCAGAAGAGCGATCCCCCAGCCCCAGCAGCTCCGGCTGCTGCGTGTCCCTTTTATCTTTTAGGACTGCCCGAGCATAATGTGCCACCTGGTTCCATTTATCAACTGATTCGAGCATCACCGCAACTATATTATCCGGGGTGAGCTCTCCCATCTCCCTGTAGAGTTCCCTTCGCAGCCTGGCCCATTTGGTACACGCAAAAAATGTGTGACAGGAATTGTCCTTCTCTCCTGGCCAAAACCGACAATCGATAGACCGTGACTTACCGATCTTGTGCAGGTAAGACTGAAAACGCCCGTGCCCGCTCAAAAGCTGGGTCAGATAGAAGTCAGTCTCACCATGCCTTCGGTTTAGCCATGGTCTCACATCCGGGATGAGGCGCGCAGTCCACCTTCCGTTCGTGCAATTCCTCCAAGACTGCTGCCAATCGTTGAGCGAGCGTTGTCTCTCCTCGCGGACAACCATCTCCCTCGCATCCTCGTTTCGGCGCAGGTAAATAGCGCGGCGCTCTCTAGCAAGGAGGGCGACAGGTATCACGCCTGCAATCACTCTCACCGCCGAGTCGGAGACTGTTGGATACGAAGATGCAATTCTCAGTGCTCCTCTTCTCTGTACCTGTGCCAATCGTTTTCGGTATACCTCCTTGCTGAGAGCGTCGCCCCATACCTCTGCTCCGTACAGTAGCACTGACCCTACAGCACTCATCAAGAGGCGTCTTCTTGATGGGCTGGGTCCCCCTACGTTGGCCATAAGTCGACTCAGAGCCGATATTCCCGAAGCAGCCTTCTCAGCCGTTGCCCTGATTTGCTCAGAGAAACTCATCTTCGAGTCGATCAGTAGCCCCAGGTACTTCACCGCTGGCTTGGATTCGATTTGTATATCTCCAATACTGATCATCCTTACTCTAGGGATTCTCTTTTTTGTCAAGACGACCACTTCGGTTTTCTCCAGTGCTAAACTGAGCCCGCGAGCAGTCATCCAGTCCCTCACTCGGCGCATTAGCATACCTAGCCTAAGTTGCGCTTGTTCAACGGTGCGTCCGGCGACCAGAACCGCTACATCATCCGCATAGCCGACCAAGCGCGACTCATCTGGCATCTCAAGTCTCAGTAGCCCGTCGTAAGACACGTTCCACAGGTCCGGACCAAGGATAGATCCCTGGGCAACACCCGATGTAATTTCCATCCTTCGTTGGCCCTGTGTCGTGTCGTAGAGCAGGCTTCGGTCCTTTAGGTAGTTCCTCAAAAGCCGCATTAGATATTCTGGAACTTGAAAAGAGTTTTCCAGCGTGTCCAGAATATCCACCCATCTAGCGGAGTTGAAGGCATTCCTGACATCGAGTGTCACCAACAGGACGATCCGTCGCTTGGTGCGACTATATGCCTCTGCCTTTTGGACCGCGTTCACCACCTCTGCAATCGCATCAATGGTAGAACGTCCTGCTCTAAAGCCGTACTGCCGAGGAGATAGGTCCCCAGCAGCACGAATCGCGTCAGTGAGTCTTCCCTTGATGAGTTTCTCTAGCACTTTCCCAGCCGTGTCTAGCATGCATAACGGGCGGTATGCAGACGGCGATTCGGGATTTCCCTTCCCCTTGCTGATCAGCACGAGCCTCGCCACCTTCCATCGTACCGGGAAAACCCCGTCCCGTAGGCAAGCGTTGAATGTGCTGAGCAGCAAGTCAGGACAATGGTGATAGACGAGCTGCAAAACCTCAGCTGGAACACCATCTGAACCTGGAGCCTTCCTCGCTTTCAGGGAGAGGACTGCCTCCTCCAGTTCCAGCTGTGTGAAGAGTGGGCACTCGACTGCTGTTTCACCATGGACAGCGTCAACACGGACGGGATGGGCGGGGAAGAGTCCCCGCACTATCGCGTCCGTCTTTTCCGCGTCATGTATACAAGGCTTCCGTAGGGCACCAAGTTTCCCCATGACCAGCTTGTAGCCAAGGCCCCACGGATCCCTATTTACATCGTCCACGAGGTCTTGCCAGCATCGGGCCTTGCTCTTGTTAATAAGCCTGCGAAGATATTTCCTGCCGGACCTGTATGCTGCTAGCCTAGTGTCTGCCTCCTCCCGTGCTCGCGCCCGCTGGGCCTCTCGTCGAAGTTTGTGACACTCGCTTCTTTGTTCGGCGATCTCGTTTGACCACCAGTATACTGGAGGCTTACCGTGTCGGGGTCTCCGACGGGGCATGGAAGACTCGCAAGCAGCTATGATGGTACTCATAGTTGAGTTCACCAAGTCCTTGGCTGTAGGCCCTCCACTCCCTGGCGGAGCTCCCAGCAACGATGCGCCTGCCGTAAGCGCATCAGCGAACCTCTCAACGTCCATCCTCCCAGTCCTCCATCCGAGGATTGAAGTTTGGGCATATGCACGCAGAGTGGCACTGTCGTTAATCTCAACCGCTATATACTGGTGATCACTAGCCGAGTAGTCCTCTAGTACTCGCCAGTTGTGTACTCTAGGTACCAGGGACTCCGAAGCGAGTGTCACATCGGGTATGGTTCCTACGCAACCCCAGCGGCGGAAAGTAGGGGTGTTACCAGTATTTAGGACAAAAAGCGCTGTTCTGGCCGCCATGTCCAAGATTTGCTTTCCCCTTGGGTCGGATTGTGGCATACCCCATTCGATGGCTCTAGCGTTGAAGTCTCCCCCACCAGCATGTGGCCCTCTGTGTTCGAGACAGGGTCCTCCAGGGCATCGAGTTTGGATCGAAAAGATCGCATTGCCTCGTTAGGCGTCAGATAAACACTGAAATATGTTATCCCTGAACACCGCACCCACACAAAACCATCCCCGCGTCCATGGCCCTGCACCTGAAGGCGGGCGCTGTCTCGAACCCAGATGGCCGAGGTACCAGATTTGTCAGGGTACCACGCTTGCGAGTCCTTGTTATGATGTTGCTCGCTCAGCAACAGGAGGTCAGCTTTCTTATCCCTCGCAAACTGCTCAAGTAGGTCCTGGGCGTTTGTGCTTCGGTGCAAATTGACCTGCAGGATACGGATCATTTGAGTATCGATTTGGCTTTAGTTAGGGCCTCCTTGAAAACCCAGCATCTCCCTGTCCCCGGCTCATGTTTGAGGTCGCCGGGTGCTAGCTTAACATCCTTGCAAAGAATGCATTTTGCCTCGTTCGTGCACTCCTTCCTTTTGTGCCCCATTTCACCACATTTGTAGCACAGAGATCTCCTGTCGGGTCCCCTACAGCCATACGCGGTGTGTCCGTATTCGAGGCATCTGAAGCAGCGGATAGGGATCGCTCTTCTCCGTATCCTGCAGATCACCCAACCTATCTTAATTTTGCCCTTGGCCAGGATTTGCTGGGCGTCTTTATCAGCTAGTTCGACAATAGCCATGCGTTGCCCCCTTGTGTTTTCACGTGTCAATCTTGCCTTGACTTCACTTAAGCTGGGGAACTCCCTCCTAATGGCATCCTCTACTTCAGCTTTGTCCGTGACGCAGTCGAGGTCCCTGATTTCCAGGGTGGCCATTGGTTCGAGCGAGGCAACCGTTGCCGCATCTCCAAGAACCTTTTGAACCGCGTCACGGAATGCATCTTTGTTTGTGGCCTCTGGCCCGAATTCCACCAGCAAGCCACCGGTCCGGGTTGGTCGAACTGCTTTGATGGCAGTTTTGGTGTCGTCTGGCTTGACCGCTCCTTTAATTTCACGGAGGACATCTGCGTAGGTTCGGCCCTTAGTGGGTTTAATAAGCAGTGCCTCTCGCAAGGGTTTGCGCCGCGGTTTGCTTTTTGTTTTCTGCGGTAAATCGAGGGGTTCTTTGTTCTTTTCGTGGTTTAGCTCTTTGTCTGTTTTTTTTAGGAGTAGCTTTTTGGCCGCTACTTTCGCTGCCTTGTTTCGCACCACACGAAACTCCTCGCCTGGAGTGTCAACTTCGTTTATGGTCTCGTCCTTCCTCCTTTTCTCACGGTCACCTTCAATTGGGCTACCGGCCATTCTTTTGCTGCTGCTAGGACCCACTGATGCCTCGAGGGAGAGCTTGTCTTTTTGGTGCTTTTCGGTTGCAAGCCACCTCCGCCTGTAGTGCGTTATGCGGCCAAAAAGCTCCTCCAGTTCAAGAATGCCATTCTTGACACTCTTGCCTATGTTTTTCTGCACTTCGCAGGCAGCCCTCAGTTGTTTGACGATAGTCCCCGCTTTCCGAGTAAGCCGCTCCTCTTCGGCGCGGTCAAGGGCGATTGTGTTATTTGGCGCCACCTCTTGGGAGAGGCCCCCGTTTCCTAGCCCTTTTGCTTCTATCGCTTGGGTCGCGTTTGAAGTGGCGTCGGCCAACGGCAAAACTTCTCCCTCCTCCAGTCTTACACTGGCCTCTGTTGGTGTCGCAGCTTGATCCGGATTGTGTACGTCTTGCACTGGACGCTCCGGGGTGCGCATAGTCCTTCTACTGCGCCCAAAGGCCGCAATGATGCCAGGTTGCACAACGCACTCTGCCTTCTTTCGTTCGTTAGTCCGTCTGTGGTCTGTCTCCGATGATTTAACCTGTGATGTTGACTTTGACAGTGTTTCTGGGGTTTGCTGCCTCCCCCCGCAATCGGTGACTTGTTTTATCGGTGTTCTTGCCAACAGCGGTTTTTGCCTGAAAGGGTTCTCCGTGCTAGCGTCCTGTTTGCTTGTAGTTATATCTGTTACAGAAGCCAAGTTCACCACTTCTATAACATTGCAGTCGCTGGATGACGACGGCCGGGAGCCTGCTCGCTCACTACCCTCTGCCGCCGGTACTGGGGATCCGACCCCCTGCACCGTAATTTGGTTCCTCTTGTGGACCTGCATGATTTGGTTTTCTGTCTGGGTTTCCGTTCCCATAGCATTTTACCTACTGCCAGGATATATGGATAATTGATGACGCCATATATTTCGTCATGTCACAGTGAAGATCATTGACACTCAGGTATTTGTCCTGAGACTTGTAGCCACCACGGAAGTCACCGCAGTTGCAGACATTAAGAATTAGCAGAGAGGTGTGTAGCCCGGGGTGGCATACTGAGGCCGGCTAGCGCTCAGTCATGTCGTGGGTCTTCCGGGACACCCTCTGCTCGTGCTGAGCCACCTTACATAAAAACTAGCACAAAGGGAAGAGGATGGGAAAGGGGGAGGTCATTTTGAGAAATGAAAATAAGGTTTCTAATATGACATGGCCGTTTTATTTAGTCCAACAATTATATTTACAACCAAAAAAAAACCTTACGAGTAAAAGGCCCTTTTGAGAGGTAATAAAAGAATATATACCAAAATACAACAAAACAAATCAATTCAATTTAATATAAAAATTATTTGTAAAATATTGAAACAAAATACGATTGTTACTTACTTCTTTCCTTGCAAAATCCCGAGCGCCCGGTGATGTACAAACAAAGAAGCGTGGGGCCACTGAAAATCAGATTTCAAGATTAAAGCAACAAAAAAACTAAAAACACAACGGCCACTTTCAACTTTCTGATCCGTACTCGAAAAAAACCGCACTCAAGGCACCTGATCCTCTTCACCAACTTACAAAATTTAGTTTTTTTTTTCCGCTGACTTTCAAATCAAAAACTTTCAATTTTCGTCTCCCCGCACTTCAAATCAATAAAATCTTTTCTTCTTCTTTTCTTTTGCTTTTTCACACCGCACAAATTCAACTCCTTTCTCTTCCAAAATCCAATATTCACCTCACTTTCTCAATACTTTCACTCTCCTACTTCGTCATTCAAAATTCAAAGAAAAATCTATTTGATTCACCATCACATTCTCAATCCAAAAACTTTTTTTTTTCTCCCAATCTTAAAACACCCAAAAATCACTTTTATCCCGCACAGCAAAACTCTGTTATATTTTTTCCAAATATTCACTTCCTTTTTTTCCCAATCTTAAAACCCTCCAAAAATCAATTTTTAGCGCACATAAAACGCCCTTATCTTCTTCAACTCAAAATCTGACTCCCCAATTCCAACCACTTAATTTTCACATTCCACCTTCATCCAATTCGATCCCGCAATCCATTTTCCCAATTACCGCTGCCGCATCTGGGTAACGTAATCGAAGTTCATTACACTTCGATTCCGCTACCCACACATCTTTTGTTCCATATCGACAAACCCAATAGTATCCATTGTTTTACATATGGCACTTTGCCCAATCCAAGAAGCGCTTGGTTGAATTCAAAGTGTCACATATACACATTTCGGAAGCTATTGGTTTTGCCGATACCCCAAAAAGAGTGCTTCCGTGCGCCCGGGAGAACTTGAACTCAGGGTTCCAGCAGACCCTCGATCGAGGACTCACGACGCAGCTAATGGTGCCATGGATTGTCGATCTCCCATTCATCTCTTAAGCAACTTGAACGTTGCATTTGGGCATGGGATTGAATTTTGTTAGTAGGGGAACGTGAATTAATTTTTGTTAGTATAAAGAATAAAATTTGTTAGTGGGAATAGAATTAGTTAGTTTGAAGGAAAGGAATTCGGTTTTGTTAGGGAAAAGGTACTGAATGAAGTTTTGTTAGTGGGAACTAATAAATGGAATGTTGTTAGTGGGAAAATTGAAATTTTTAGTATGTATTATTTTTTTTTTTGTAGTTGGAAATAAGGAAAAAGGGTAGGATTGTGATGATGGGGAAATAAAATTTAAAGGGAAAATGGAAAAATGTTGATAAAATAAATAAATTTACAGAGGAAAAGGTAGGAGTGCCCAAAGGAAGGTGGAAATATTACGGCAGCAGTTGAAGTTGCGAATGGGAGATAGTCGGTACGCCGGTATTCGCAA
The DNA here is from genome assembly GCA_963969285.1 of Odontomyia ornata. Classification (NCBI taxonomy): domain Eukaryota; kingdom Metazoa; phylum Arthropoda; class Insecta; order Diptera; family Stratiomyidae; genus Odontomyia; species Odontomyia ornata. The sequence continues at coordinate 285,123,239 of OZ017738.1, forward strand.
CAGACTCTCCCTTCACTGCCGACCATTGTCCGCGGCTGCTTATTGGTTATTCGCAGCGAACCTTTCGAGAAAGGTCTTCCCCTATCCGCAACCCTGGGGACGCGTTTGGTTCCCCGGTCTGAGGGCACTATCGATAAATCGATAACGAGTATTATATACTATAATGATAAGATAATTGGATGGGATAATGGTCCAGGACCATAAACAATTGAGTGTTCTCGGATTTTGAACGAGGGTATGGACCCATGAAGTCCATAAACAGGCGCTGCATAGGTCTCGTCGAGTCTCGTGATGCGCCCATAGGAGGTCTCAAAGTGGAATTCGAAGGCTTGACCTGTTTGCATGTTGAACAGCCCTGGATGTGCTGAATAACATCTTGACGCAAACGAGGCCAATAATAATATCTTTGTAAGACTTCCGTGGTCTTACGAATTCCACAATGAGAGCCCCGGGGATCATCATGAGCTCGCACTATAAGAGCCTGTTGGTAGCCCTCAGGAACCCATAATTTTGTTCGGGGGATATCTGTAGTCAGCGTTACAGGGGAACCAGAACCGATGTACACTCGGCCATCAGCAAGGTGCAAATTCTGAAACTTATCAGGTTGCTTCAGGATTTGCTCCTTGAGATGTTCGTACTCGGGCTCCTGAAACGCAGACTGAGGTATCAAACCATCAATATGTGTGTGCTCCGGGAGGCAAGCAATGTGCGAGGCCACCCGCTCGTCCTGCGAGCAAGATCTCGATAACGCATCCGGTACAACGTTAAGAGCACCTTTCCGGTGTTCAATCTGGAAATTGAACCCTTGTAATTTCAGACTCCAGCGAGCCAATCGACCAGAAAGGTCCGACTGCTGCATCAGCCATTTAAGACTGGCATGGTCGGTTATGATGGTGAAGGGCAACCCTTCGATATATGCCCTGAATCTCTTTACACTCTGCACCGCAGCTAAGCACTCCAACTCAGTAATGCTATAGTTACGTTGCGCAGCGTTGAGCTTCATCGACATATATGCAATTGGATGTTCTCCACCTTCATCGTCCTTCTGGAACAAAACACTTCCAATACCCACTGTACTTGCGTCACACTGGATATAGAAGTGCTTCGTAAAGTCAGGGTTAGCCAGCACTGGGGCAGAAATCAGCAATTGCTTCACTTTATTGAAGGCACTATTGGCGGAAGCAGACCACTTGAAGGCACGTTTGCCCTTTAGCAAATCCGTTAGAGGGGCCGTAACCGAGGCGAAGTTTGGAATAAAACGCCTGTACCATCCTGCCATGCCCATGAACCGTCTCACGTCTTTGGCCGTTCGGGGCTCAGGATAGGAGACTATACCTGAAACCTTCTCCGGGTCGGTGCGCAGGATACCATCACTCACTACAAAGCCAAGATATTTGATCTCCTTCTTGACGAACTTGCTTTTTTCAACATTGATGGTCAAGTTGGCGTCCCTGAGCAGTTTCGCAACAGTACTCAGGAGCTCCAAGTGCTCATCAAATGTTGAACTTGTAACAAGCAGGTCATCTAGATAAACGAATACCTTGTCCTGTAGCTCATGCGGTATTACTTTATGCATCAACCGACACATCGTTTGGGGAGCATTACATAGATCGAACGGCATGACCTTGAAATGGTACAAGGGCCTGCCAGGGACAGTAAAGGCCGTTTTCTCCTTACTTGCCTCATCAAATGGTATTTGCCAAAAGGCATCCTTCAGGTCCAAGCTGGTAATGAACCTGGTATTCTCCAACCGTGCCAAAAGACCTTCAATCAGTGGCAACGGATAGGCGTCCTTAACAGTCACCGCGTTGAGGCGTCGAGCGTCAAGACACAAACGCACCTTGCCGGGTTTTCTGACAAGGGTCACCGGCGAACTCCACGAACTCTGACTTTCCTCTATTACCCCCAAAGACAACATACGATCGAGTTCGTCATACAACAGTTTCTGTATAACAGGCGAGACAGCATAATGCCGCTGCTTAATGGGTCGAGCAGAACCAGTGTCGATGTGATGAGACACGAGACTGGTCCTACCCAAGCCGTTCTCATTATACGACGGAAACTGTTGTTTGACGAAGTCCAGTCGTTGCTGATCTTTTGGAGACAAAAGATGGAATTCAGGGCTCTGAAGCTCCGACGCTGCTTCGATAGCGTTGACCTGGATTGGTGCTAATTTGAAGAGATCCCAGAAGTCAATTCCAAGATACACTGCGTGCGTCAAGGAAGGAACAACTAGGAATCTCATCAATTTGGTGGTTTTATTAAATTGCACCACTGTGGTGACGTATCCCAGAACTGGATCCTTGTGCCCTGATGCAGTCTGGACATGACCATGCATGGAATGCATATGCAAGCCCAAGTCTGACAGCAGGTCCAAGGCTCCAGCTCCAAGGATACTGACACTGGCTCCGCTATCAAGCAAGCCCGTCAATTTGCGACACTTGACAAAAATATCCGCGTAGGGCCTATTGTCGCCAGGAGTGGCCACAATTGACTCCACGCAGGCACGCTTCAAGAGACGCCTGGTGAAGAAATATCTCCAGGATCTCCGAAAGCGATCCCGAAAAGGTCGTGCTCTAAAACAAGCGGGTGACTCACGATCATCGCCCGCCTTTCCATTACATTCGACGTAGTCCGGTGATCTGCTTGAGATATTAGCACTGCTAAATGGTACTGGGGATTCATGATGATGCATGTCGGTATTATTATAACCAAAATCCTTCGTTCCACGAGCATGGGGATTGATTGGCACACAAGATTCCAAACCAGCCGGTAACCGATCAGGTGGTCTCATCGAATTAAGCTCATAAGGCTGAACTGGAGGTCGACCATACTTGATCTCCAGCTCACGCCAAATGTCCTCAATTCGACGACACCTCCAGACAAGCTCACGGGTGGTCGAGAGCTCATGTCCAGCTAAGTGATCCTGCAACCTGAAACTCATATTTTTGAAAACTAGGTCTCGCAGATCCGTGTCCCTAATCGGAGTCCTGAGTTGAAGAGCCATAGCCTCAAGGGATTCATAAAATTCGATGAATGGTTCATTGGATTCTTGCCTGCGGGCGAACATATTTTCCCAAATATGAGCGTCATCAAGCCGAGATCCAAATCGTTCCATGAACTCCACTTTTAGCTGCGTCCAACTCAAGTTTCTATGCAGGTCACGTATCTGCCAGTACCAATTTTCGGCATATCCCTGCAGCAGAACATGAAAGTCTCGGACGAGTTCACGCTCTGTGAGACCATAATCTCTAGCCATAATGCTAGCACGAAACAAAAATTGTCGTGCATCCAAACCATTGGAGCCACCATCGAACTTAAAACCCCATTTGGTGATTGGGATAATCGTTTGATGAGTCTCAACTGCCTGATCACCATCCTGGAACGAGAGCTCCGACTGAGGATTTGGCAAATCTTGGGAAGAGCGTAATGAACAGCGAGTGAAATTATCGGGTTCATGTCGTATGTGCGGAAACATGATGACTATCAAAAACAATAAAAATCTACAGACCATCTAAATAATTTAAGTACATATATTAAAATCAATGAACAGACGGGCAACACCGACAATTTGAATAAAAGAAATAATTTAATAAAAAACAGACGGACAAACAAACGATTCTTTAAAAATAAATTAAAACTGGAATGCCAGACAGACAAACAGACAAGTAAATAAATATATAAAATTTTAGCACCTAACCTAAACTAAAATTGAAATAAATTTGACAGTCTCAAAATATACTTTAAACGAACCCAAACCAAAACCTAACTCACTACCCTATACTATAATCAATTAACCAAACTCAATCTTACAATTATTCAAACCCAAAAAAAAAATAATTAAACTAAACGCAATCTCCAATCATCAAAACTAAAACTAATAAAAATTACTCAAAACTAACAAATACCGTAAACCCAATTATCTAAAACTAATCTAAATCATAAACCCTAATTAACTCTAATAATCTATAACTAAACTAGACCTACATTCCCCAATAAGATGAAATAACTAAATACCTAACTGTAACTATTAAACAATCAATAATAAAACCCTAAACTTTCAATATGATGGGGAAATAAAAGAAAATGTATAATAGAACAAGTGGAATGAGTGCAGGCGAGTGTAAATTGAACTATAATAGTTGACTTTGCACTTTCATTTCTCAAAATGATTCTCCCCATTAATGGAAAAGGAAAAGAACAGGTAATTACATGGGATGGGTGTTAAAAGTTTATGAGACACAAAGTAGACAAACTGCAACATTGCCTGGCATAGCCATGGTACTCGTAGGCGGACTCCGCTCTAATTGTCACCTCAAAGGGCTGACTACGAGACCATTATGAAATACTACGGACTTCATAATGACTCGGACAAGAGCCGCACAAATCCCAAAGCTACCACCAGATAGATGATGGAAGGGCCGAAAGCGTTGGCTAATTCCAAGAGTTGGATCCAAGTCCAACTATCCCGTGTAGGGAGATATAACCAACGACTCAAAATTCGGTGAACCCCAACCAACATCTACATTGCCACAGCTTGACCACTGTCATAGCCGGTGAAGACTGTTAAACACAAAACAGCACGGTAGGCGCCACTGCAACTGCGGCGAACCCCGTGATCAAAAACCTATAAATTAATATCAAAATCTAAACTAAAACTTTTCAAACTATTACTCAAACAATCATCAAAAATTTCTAACAAAAACAAGAAAAAAATAATTTCCCTGGAATGCTCAGACCACTATTCAAGTCAGGCACTCCAGGTACTCAAGCCCAACAAACCAAAAATTGTAAAATTTAAACCATAATAAAAGCAAGCAATCAAAATCAATTAAACATATTAGAAAGCCTATTTTTGGGCGCCATATGTAGCAACCACGGAAGTCACCGCTGTTGCAGACATTAAGAATTAGCAGAGAGGTGTGTAGCCCGGGGTGGCATACTGAGGCCGGCTAGCGCTCAGTCATGTCGTGGGTCTTCCGGGACACCCTCTGCTCGTGCTGAGCCACCTTACATAAAAACTAGCACAAAGGGAAGAGGATGAGAAAGGGGGAGGTCATTTTGAGAAATGAAAATAAGGTTTCTAATATGACATGGCCGTTTTATTTAGTCCAACAATTATATTTACAACCAAAAAAAAACCTTACGAGTAAAAGGCCCTTTTGAGAGGTAATAAAAGAATATATACCAAAATACAACAAAACAAATCAATTCAATTTAATATAAAAATTATTTGTAAAATATTGAAACAAAATACGATTGTTACTTACTTCTTTCCTTGCAAAATCCCGAGCGCCCGGTGATGTACAAACAAAGAAGCGTGGGGCCACTGAAAATCAGATTTCAAGATTAAAGCAACAAAAAAACTAAAAACACAACGGCCACTTTCAACTTTCTGATCCGTACTCGAAAAAAACCGCACTCAAGGCACCTGATCCTCTTCACCAACTTACAAAATTTAGTTTTTTTTTTTCCGCTGACTTTCAAATCAAAAACTTTCAATTTTCGTCTCCCCGCACTTCAAATCAATAAAATCTTTTCTTCTTCTTTTCTTTTTCACACCGCACAAATTCAACTCCTTTCTCTTCCAAAATCCAATATTCACCTCACTTTCTCAATACTTTCACTCTCCTACTTCGTCATTCAAAATTCAAAGAAAAATCTATTTGATTCACCATCACATTCTCAATCCAAAAACTTTTTTTTTTCTCCCAATCTTAAAACACCCAAAAATCACTTTTATCCCGCACAGCAAAACTCTTTTATATTTTTTCCAAATATTCACTTCCTTTTTTTCCCAATCTTAAAACCCTCCAAAAATCAATTTTACGCGCACATAAAACGCCCTTATCTTCTCCAACTCAAAATCTGACTCCCCAATTCCAACCACTTAATTTTCACATTCCACCTTCATCCAATTCGATCCCGCAATCCATTTTCCCAATTACCGCTGCCGCATCTGGGTAACGTAATCGAAGTTCATTACACTTCGATTCCGCTACCCACACATCTTTTGTTCCATATCGACAAACCCAATAGTATCCATTGTTTTACATATGGCACTTTGCCCAATCCAAGAAGCGCTTGGTTGAATTCAAAGTGTCACATATACACATTTCGGAAGCTATTGGTTTTGCCGATACCCCAAAAAGAGTGCTTCCGTGCGCCCGGGAGAACTTGAACTCAGGGTTCCAGCAGACCCTCGATCGAGGACTCACGACGCAGCTAATGGTGCCATGGATTGTCGATCTCCCATTCATCTCTTAAGCAACTTGAACGTTGCATTTGGGCATGGGATTGAATTTTGTTAGTAGGGGAACGTGAATTAATTTTTGTTAGTATAAAGAATAATATTTGTTAGTGGGAATAGAATTAGTTAGTTTGAAGGAAAGGAATTCGGTTTTGTTAGGGAAAAGGTACTGAATGAAGTTTTGTTAGTGGGAACTAATAAATGGAATGTTGTTAGTGGGAAAATTGAAATTTTTAGTATGTATTATTTTTTTTTTTTGTAGTTGGAAATAAGGAAAAAGGGTAGGATTGTGATGATGGGGAAATAAAATTTAAAGGGAAAATGGAAAAATGTTGATAAAATAAATAAATTTACAGAGGAAAAGGTAGGAGTGCCCAAAGGAAGGTGGAAATATTACGGCGGCAGTTGAAGTTGCGAATGGGAGATAGTCGGTACGCCGGTATTCGCAACATACTCTCCCTTCACTGCCGACCATTGTCCGCGGCTGCTTATTGGTTATTCGCAGCGAACCTTTCGAGAAAGGTCTTCCCCTATCCGCAACCCTGGGGACGCGTTTGGTTCCCCGGTCTGAGGGCACTATCGATAAATCGATAACGAGTATTATATACTATAATGATAAGATAATTGGATGGGATAATGGTCCAGGACCATAAACAATTGAGTGTTCTCGGATTTTGAACGAGGGTATGGACCCATGAAGTCCATAAACAGGCGCTGCATAGGTCTCGTCGAGTCTCGTGATGCGCCCATAGGAGGTCTCAAAGTGGAATTCGAAGGCTTGACCTGTTTGCATGTTGAACAGCCCTGGATGTGCTGAATAACATCTTGACGCAAACGAGGCCAATAATAATATCTTTGTAAGACTTCCGTGGTCTTACGAATTCCACAATGAGAGCCCCGGGGATCATCATGAGCTCGCACTATAAGAGCCTGTTGGTAGCCCTCAGGAACCCATAATTTTGTTCGGGGGATATCTGTAGTCAGCGTTACAGGGGAACCAGAACCGATGTACACTCGGCCATCAGCAAGGTGCAAATTCTGAAACTTATCAGGTTGCTTCAGGATTTGCTCCTTGAGATGTTCGTACTCGGGCTCCTGAAACGCAGACTGAGGTATCAAACCATCAATATGTGTGTGCTCCGGGAGGCAAGCAATGTGCGAGGCCACCCGCTCGTCCTGCGAGCAAGATCTCGATAACGCATCCGGTACAACGTTAAGAGCACCTTTCCGGTGTTCAATCTGGAAATTGAACCCTTGTAATTTCAGACTCCAGCGAGCCAATCGACCAGAAAGGTCCGACTGCTGCATCAGCCATTTAAGACTGGCATGGTCGGTTATGATAGTGAAGGGCAACCCTTCGATATATGCCCTGAATCTCTTTACACTCTGCACCGCAGCTAAGCATTCCAACTCAGTAATGCTATAGTTACGTTGCGCAGCGTTGAGCTTCATCGACATATATGCAATTGGATGTTCTCCACCTTCATCGTCCTTCTGGAACAAAACACTTCCAATACCCACTGTACTTGCGTCACACTGGATATAGAAGTGCTTCGTAAAGTCAGGGTTAGCCAGCACTGGAGCAGAAATCAGCAATTGCTTCACTTTATTGAAGGCACTATTGGCGGAAGCAGACCACTTGAAGGCACGTTTGCCCTTTAGCAAATCCGTTAGAGGGGCCGTAACCGAGGCGAAGTTTGGAATAAAACGCCTGTACCATCCTGCCATGCCCATGAACCGTCTCACGTCTTTGGCCGTTCGGGGCTCAGGATAGGAGACTATACCTGAAACCTTCTCCGGGTCGGTGCGCAGGATACCATCACTCACTACAAAGCCAAGATATTTGATCTCCTTCTTGACGAACTTGCTTTTTTCAACATTGATGGTCAAGTTGGCGTCCCTGAGCAGTTTCGCAACAGTACTCAGGAGCTCCAAGTGCTCATCAAATGTTGAACTTGTAACAAGCAGGTCATCTAGATAAACGAATACCTTGTCCTGTAGCTCATGCGGTATTACTTTATGCATCAACCGACACATCGTTTGGGGAGCATTACATAGATCGAACGGCATGACCTTGAAATGGTACAAGGGCCTGCCAGGGACAGTAAAGGCCGTTTTCTCCTTACTTGCCTCATCAAATGGTATTTGCCAAAAGGCATCCTTCAGGTCCAAGCTGGTAATGAACCTGGTATTCTGCAACCGTGCCAAAAGACCTTCAATCAGTGGCAACGGATAGGCGTCCTTAACAGTCACCGCGTTGAGGCGTCGAGCGTCAAGACACAAACGCACCTTGCCGGGTTTTCTGACAAGGGTCACCGGCGAACTCCACGAACTCTGACTTTCCTCTATTACCCCCAAAGACAACATACGATCGAGTTCGTCATACAACAGTTTCTGTATAACAGGCGAGACAGCATAATGCCGCTGCTTAATGGGTCGAGCAGAACCAGTGTCGATGTGATGAGACACGAGACTGGTCCTACCCAAGCCGTTCTCATTATACGACGGAAACTGTTGTTTGACGAAGTCCAGTCGTTGCTGATCTTTTGGAGACAAAAGATGGAATTCAGGGCTCTGAAGCTCCGACGCTGCTTCGATAGCGTTGACCTGGATTGGTGCTAATTTGAAGAGATCCCAGAAGTCAATTCCAAGATACACTGCGTGCGTCAAGGAAGGAACAACTAGGAATCTCATCAATTTGGTGGTTTTATTAAATTGCACCAATGTGGTGACGTATCCCAGAACTGGATCCTTGTGCCCTGATGCAGTCTGGACATGACCATGCATGGAATGCATATGCAAGCCCAAGTCTGACAGCAGGTCCAAGGCTCCAGCTCCAAGGATACTGACACTGGCTCCGCTATCAAGCAAGCCCGTCAATTTGCGACACTTGACAAAAATATCCGCGTAGGGCCTATTGTCGCCAGGAGTGGCCACAATTGACTCCACGCAGGCACGCTTCAAGAGACGCCTGGTGAAGAAATATCTCCAGGATCTCCGAAAGCGATCCCGAAAAGGTCGTGCTCTAAAACAAGCGGGTGACTCACGATCATCGCCCGCCTTTCCATTACATTCGACGTAGTCCGGTGATCTGCTTGAGATATTAGCACTGCTAAATGGTACTGGGGATTCATGATGATGCATGTCGGTATTATTATAACCAAAATCCCTCGTTCCACGAGCATGGGGATTGATTGGCACACAAGATTCCAAACCAGCCGGTAACCGATCAGGTGGTCTCATCGAATTAAGCTCATAAGGCTGAACTGGAGGTCGACCATACTTGATCTCCAGCTCACGCCAAATGTCCTCAATTCGACGACACCTCCAGACAAGCTCACGGGTGGTCGAGAACTCATGTCCAGCTAAGTGATCCTGCAACCTGAAACTCATATTTTTGAAAACTAGGTCTCGCAGATCCGTGTCCCTAATCGGAGTCCTGAGTTGAAGAGCCATAGCCTTGTGGCGACAACACAACGCATGCATTGCATGCATGCAATAGTAGTGTGCAACATTGTCCCGATGCTTCAGCCACCGCGTTAATCATACGATATGGGTTACATGACCAAAGATCCACTCAGCATGTCTGCTGGTTGCGCTTGTGCGTGGTCAGCGATTGTGCTGCGATGAGGAACGCTCTGACGGAGATTGTATCGCGTCGATACAATCATTTGATACATTTGCATGCTCAGCAAATGTGACATGGATGCAAGCACGGAGTTGGGAATCTTGTTATCGCTGCGCGTGTGCATGCTCAGCAAATGTGGTATGAATGCATGCACGGAGTTAGGAATTTTTGTTATCGCGTCGACGAGACGCTAATCACTTCACCTAGCGCGATCGTAGGAACGACATCGAAACGACAACCAGACATCAAAACGACATTCGAATTAATTTTCATCCTAACGTGTATCGATTATATAGTAACCATTTAATAATCTGTAAATAATAAATACTTTTCTTATCGTTCTCTCGCGTTTGAACTTGTTGAAGGACCATAACTGGCGATCCTGCCTCCCGCGAGTGGAACATAGCGCCCGACGCTACAGAACTGCCAATCTCACGTGTGTAGTGCTCGTTTTCCCACGTCAGCGTGAATGGGAAATAAGCCGGTGAAAGAGGTGACGGGTGAAGTTACGAACACCTTAGTGATAAATTCGGCGCTCGCGGTGCAAAGTGACCGTCTTGAGGTGACACTATTGTGCGTGCTCATCGTAAACATCGCGTCCCTAGTGTACATATTGTACAGGGACCACGTCCGCGGCGTAAAGCGGCGCGCGCAAGCGAATACCCCCCAAGCTCGACCATAACAGTTAAAATGTCGAACGAAGACAAGAACAACATCCCGGCAGCCACGCACGATGGAGCGGACCCCGAAGCCGGCGAGATAAGCGGTGTGAAAAATGCCACCTTCCGGATTCCGCCGTTCTGGGAGGAGGACGTCGAACTTTGGTTCGAGCAAATCGAGGCGTACTTTGGGGCGAGCCGCATAACGGGAGACACAACGCGCTTCCAGCTGATCGTCGCCAGCCTAGACATCAGAGTCGTGAAACAAGTGCGGAGTGCCGTGTCCAAGCCACCAGCGGAAGGAAAGTACGACAACCTCAAGCGAGAGATTATTAGAGCCTTCGCGGAGTCCGCCCAGCAGCGTATTCAGAAACTGTTGTCGGAGGTCGAATTGGGCGATCAGCGACCATCACAGCTGCTGAACCAAATGCGAACTCTCGCCGCTGACAGCATTTCGGAGGAGACGCTAAAACAGATGTGGCTTAATAGACTGGACATCACGTTGCGCAGCATCCTGTCAGCAAACGACGCCTCGCTGCAGAATCTAGCAACGATTGCCGATAGGGTCCACGAAGTGACGAAAGGGTCCAAGCCTTACACCATCGGATCAATCTCGAATCACGACTCTGCGGAAGCCACTCTGCCAACAACGAGAATCCTGTCAGAGCTCTCCAAACTGACGGCGGAAGTTGTGAGGCTGGCACGCCGAATCGACGAAGACCACAGGAGCATTGCACAAAGGACCGAGTGCACGTGCCCATGTGCCGGTAATTCAGGGAAACCACGATTACCATCGCAATCACGCCCACAGTCGCCCAAACCTCCAACCGAAGCTTGCTGGTACCACGCCCATTACGGATCAGACGCCACGAAATGCCGACCGCCATGCAAGTTCGGCAAACAGCAAAAAAACTAAAACCGTCCTCTCCGCAAAAACTGGCCGGCGCGCGATCAGTGCATCGCTTATACATCCGCGATAACAATGGCACTGGCGCGCTTTTGATCGACACCGGCGCAGACGTATCCGTGATCCCACCTACCATCCGAGATCGAAGTAACCCAGAATCTGGCACCCGCTTATTAGCTGCTAACGGTTCTGCTATTCGCACCTACGGGAAGAGGAAGCTGACTTTAAATCTCGGCCTTCCGAGGCCTGTTACGTGGACTTTGATCATAGCGGACGTCAGCTCCCCAATCATCGGAGCTGATCTGCTCGAGCATCATGGACTACTCGTGGACATCAGAGGACGAAAACTCATCGAGCGACAAATTGCGAACGCAGCTGAGGTGAAGGCAACACCAACGAACCAACCACTGATACAACCATCGACATCCGCGACAATCGCCAGTGAATACGCTGCAATTCTGGCAGACTATCCCGAAGTCACATCAACAGCACCTCGCCGCAACGTTAAGTGCACGACGACGCATCACATTGTGACAAAAGGCCCTCCAGTCAACGCGAAGGCACGCCGACTTCCTCCCGACAAACTCGCCGCTGCGAAAGCCGAGTTCGACAACATGATACAACTGGGAATCTGTCGACCATCCAAGAGTGCATGGAGCAGTCCTCTTCATATGGTACGTAAAGCCAACGGAGACTGGCGTCCATGCGGAGACTACCGAGCCCTCAACGCATGCACCGTTCCGGACCGATATCCAATCGGATTCCTGCAGGACTGCACTGCTGCTTTGCACGGGATGAAGGTCTTTACTGTGATCGATCTACAGAAGGCGTTTCATCAGATTCCAGTCGAGCCGAGTGATGTCCCGAAGACGGCGATTATCACGCCATTTGGATTGTATGAGTTCATCTACATGACCTTTGGCCTATGCAACGCGGGCCAGACCTTCCAACGCTTCATGCACGAGGTGCTAAGGGGACTCAGTAATGTATTCGTCTACATAGACGACATATTGGTGTTTTCACCGGACCCGCAGATACACCAACAGCATGTGTCGGAGGTGCTGAGCCGTCTACGCCAATACGGACTTGCAATCAACAAGGATAAGTGCCAATTTGGACAGGACGAGGTTCAATTTTTGGGGCACACGATTTCAACTGACGGATTGAAACCTTTGCCTGAGAAGACGCAAGGCATATCCGCTATTCCGAAGCCCAGGACAGCACTGCAGCTAAAGTCATTCTTAGGAATGATTAACTTCTACAGGAGGTTCCTACCACATGCCGCTCAAACCCAACGCCCGCTCCAACAGCTGATAGAGGGAAACAGAAAGCGCGACAAAACGGAGCTTCAATGGACCGACGAGGCATCGGCAGCATTCGAGAGGTGCAAGTCGGAACTAACCAAGGTTCCGTCACTCGCGCATCCTGATCCAACAGCCACATGGTCCCTAACAGTGGACGCATCGGACGATGGACTCGGAGCTGTCCTGCACCAGACAACGAGCACTGGAACAGAGCCTCTGGGATTTTTCTCACGCAAGCTGAACGACACCCAGCGACGCTACAGCACCTACGACCGAGAGTTGCTAGCGATTCACGAAGCCATCAAGCACTTCCGGTACATGTTGGAGGGCAGAGTCTTCGCAGTCTTCTCCGACCACAAGCCATTACAGTTTGCGTTCCAGCAACGACCGGAGAAGGCATCACCGAGGCAACAACGTCAGCTGGATTTTATCTCCCAGTTCACATTCGACATCCGCCACATTCCGGGCCGGAATAACTCCGTCGCGGATTACTTGTCTCGGGTGAGTACAGTTTCAACGACCGACATCCTTTCTCTCGCTTCAGCTCAACAAACCGATCCACAGCTCAAGGCTTTGCTGGAGGACCAGACGGACAAACTCAAGTGGAAGAAGCAGGAGCTTGCTACTTCCGACACGCCACTCCACTGCATAGTCACCGAAAACAAGGTTCGACCCTACGTACCGCAGCAGCTTAGGCAAACAATCATGCAGACGATGCATGGCCTAGCACACCCAGGCATACGAGCGACTAGACGACTCATCACCGACCGCTTCTTCTGGCCGGCCATGAATAAGGAGATTAATGATTTCGTACGAAGCTGCACGGCCTGCCAGCGCAACAAGATCGGACGTCACGTCAAGTCACCGCTCCAACGATACACCCAGCCGGACACCAGGTTCGAGCATATTAACATCGACCTCATCGGACCACTAGCACCGAACGATGGTTACCGTTATTGCCTAACCATCATTGACAGGTTCACACGTTGGCCAGAAGCCGTTCCGCTCCAGAATATCACCGCAACAACAGTCGCCGAGGCGCTTATCAATGCATGGATAAGCCGCTTCGGAGTGCCGGCAAGAGTAACTACCGACCTGGGACGCCAGTTCGAGAGCCAAATCTTCGCCGAGCTGACCCGTATTCTGGGAATCAACCACCTGCGGACAACCCCATACCATCCTGCCGCCAACGGGATCATTGAGAGATGGCATCGCACAGTCAAGGCCGCCATCCGCTGCTACGATACAGCCGAATGGACGAAGGTGCTCCCTCTTGTGCTCCTAGGACTGCGCGCCGCATTAAAAGAGGATATTAACGCCACACCCGCAGACATGGTCTACGGCACCAGCCTACGGCTTCCGGGGGAGTTCTTCACCGCATCGCAGTCCAAAACCAACGAAACGGACTTCTTGCGTGATCTCAGGTCACGCATGACGAAACTGCGACCTCGAGACACGGCACACCACACCACCACCCAAACTTTCATACACCGAACGCTAGGCAGCAGCTCACACGTCTTTGTACGCAACGACAAGGTAAAATCATCGCTCACACCACCATACGACGGCCCATACCCGGTCCTAAGCAGAAAGGACAAGTATTTCCGCATCGACATTAATGGACACCCCGCCTCAATTTCGATCGACAGGCTCAAACCCGCATTCCTCACGCCAGAACCTACTTCAAAGGCGAGGCCCCTCATTAGTGAACCAACAACAACCACACGCAGTGGACGTAAGATCCGGCCACCCGTACGCTTCCAATAAAGTATCGTGGCCAAGCCACTGCGAGGGGAGTAGTGTGGCGACAACACAACGCATGCATTGCATGCATGCAATAGTAGTGTGCAACATTGTCCCGATGCTTCAGCCACCGCGTTAATCATACGATATGGGTTACATGACCAAAGATCCACTCAGCATGTCTGCTGGTTGCGCTTGTGCGTGGTCAGCGATTGTGCTGCGATGAGGAACGCTCTGACGGAGATTGTATCGCGTCGATACAATCATTTGATACATTTGCATGCTCAGCAAATGTGACATGGATGCAAGCACGGAGTTGGGAATCTTGTTATCGCTGCGCGTGTGCATGCTCAGCAAATGTGGTATGAATGCATGCACGGAGTTAGGAATTTTTGTTATCGCGTCGACGAGACGCTAATCACTTCACCTAGCGCGATCGTAGGAACGACATCGAAACGACAACCAGACATCAAAACGACATTCGAATTAATTTTCATCCTAACGTGTATCGATTATATAGTAACCATTTAATAATCTGTAAATAATAAATACTTTTCTTATCGTTCTCTCGCGTTTGAACTTGTTGAAGGACCATAGCCTCAAGGGATTCATAAAATTCGATGAATGGTTCATTGGATTCTTGCCTGCGGGCGAACATATTTTCCCAAATATGAGCGTCATCAAGCCGAGATCCAAATCGTTCCATGAACTCCACTTTTAGCTGCGTCCAACTCAAGTTTCTATGCAGGTCACGTATCTGCCAGTACCAGTTTTCGGCATATCCCTGCAGCAGAACATGAAAGTCTCGGACGAGTTCACGCTCTGTGAGACCATAATCTCTAGCCATAATGCTAGCACGAAACAAAAATTGTCGTGCATCCAAACCATTGGAGCCACCATCGAACTTAAAACCCCATTTGGTGATTGGGATAATCGTTTGATGAGTCTCAACTGCCTGATCACCATCCTGGAACGAGAGCTCCGACTGAGGATTTGGCAAATCTTGGGAAGAGCGTAATGAACAGCGAGTGAAATTATCGGTTTCATGTCGTATGTGCGGAAACATGATGACTATCAAAAACAATAAAAATCTACAGACCATCTAAATAATTTAAGTACATATATTAAAATCAATGAACAGA
Source organism: Odontomyia ornata (assembly GCA_963969285.1). Taxonomy (NCBI): domain Eukaryota; kingdom Metazoa; phylum Arthropoda; class Insecta; order Diptera; family Stratiomyidae; genus Odontomyia; species Odontomyia ornata. The sequence goes on from OZ017738.1 coordinate 285,138,872, forward strand.
CGGGCAACACCGACAATTTGAATAAAAGAAATAATTTAATAAAAAACAGTCGGACAAACAAACGATTCTTTAAAAATAAATTAAAACTGGAATGCCAGACAGACAAACAGACAAGTAAATAAATATATAAAATTTTAGCACCTAACCTAAACTAAAATTGAAATAAATTTGACAGTCTCAAAATATACTTTAAACGAACCCAAACCAAAACCTAACTCACTACCCTATACTATAATCAATTAACCAAACTCAATCTTACAATTATTCAAACCCAAAAAAAAAAAATAATTAAACTAAACGCAATCTCCAATCATCAAAACTAAAACTAATAAAAATTACTCAAAACTAACAAATACCATAAACCCAATTATCTAAAACTAATCTAAATCATAAACCCTAATTAACTCTAATAATCTATAACTAAACTAGACCTACATTCCCCAATAAGATGAAATAACTAAATACCTAACTGTAACTATTAAACAATCAATAATAAAACCCTAAACTTTCAATATGATGGGGAGATAAAAGAAAATGTATAATAGAACAAGTGGAATGAGTGCAGGCGAGTGTAAATTGAACTATAATAGTTGACTTTGCACTTTCATTTCTCAAAATGATTCTCCCCATTAATGGAAAAGGAAAAGAACAGGTAATTACATGGGATGGGTGTTAAAAGTTTATGAGACACAAAGTAGACAAACTGCAACATTGCCTGGCATAGCCATGGTACTCGTAGGCGGACTCCGCTCTAATTGTCACCTCAAAGGGCTGACTACGAGACCATTATGAAATACTACGGACTTCATAATGACTCGGACAAGAGCCGCACAAATCCCAAAGCTACCACCAGATAGATGATGGAAGGGCCGAAAGCGTTGGCTAATTCCAAGAGTTGGATCCAAGTCCAACTATCCCGTGTAGGGAGATATAACCAACGACTCAAAATTCGGTGAACCCCAACCAACATCTACATTGCCACAGCTTGACCACTGTCATAGCCGGTGAAGACTGTTAAACACAAAACAGCACGGTAGGCGCCACTGCAACTGCGGCGAACCCCGTGATCAAAAACCTATAAATTAATATCAAAATCTAAACTAAAACTTTTCAAACTATTACTCAAACAATCATCAAAAATTTCTAACAAAAACAAGAAAAAAATAATTTCCCTGGAATGCTCAGACCACTATTCAAGTCAGGCACTCCAGGTACTCAAGCCCAACAAACCAAAAATTGTAAAATTTAAACCATAATAAAAGCAAGCAATCAAAATCAATTAAACATATTAGAAAGCCTATTTTTGGGCGCCATATGTAGCAACCACGGAAGTCACCGCTGTTGCAGACATTAAGAATTAGCAGAGAGGTGTGTAGCCCGGGGTGGCATACTGAGGCCGGCTAGCGCTCAGTCATGTCGTGGGTCTTCCGGGACACCCTCTGCTCGTGCTGAGCCACCTTACATAAAAACTAGCACAAAGGGAAGAGGATGGGAAAGGGGGAGGTCATTTTGAGAAATGAAAATAAGGTTTCTAATATGACATGGCCGTTTTATTTAGTCCAACAATTATATTTACAACCAAAAAAAAACCTTACGAGTAAAAGGCCCTTTTGATAGGTAACAAAAGAATATATACCAAAATACAACAAAACAAATCAATTCAATTTAATATAAAAATTATTTGTAAAATATTGAAACAAAATACGATTGTTACTTACTTCTTTCCTTGCAAAATCCCGAGCGCCCGGTGATGTACAAACAAAGAAGCGTGGGGCCACTGAAAATCAGATTTCAAGATTAAAGCAACAAAAAAACTAAAAACACAACGGCCACTTTCAACTTTCTGATCCGTACTCGAAAAAAACCGCACTCAAGGCACCTGATCCTCTTCACCAACTTACAAAATTTAGTTTTTTTTTTTCCGCTGACTTTCAAATCAAAAACTTTCAATTTTCGTCTCCCCGCACTTCAAATCAATAAAATCTTTTCTTCTTCTTTTCTTTTTCACACCGCACAAATTCAACTCCTTTCTCTTCCAAAATCCAATATTCACCTCACTTTCTCAATACTTTCACTCTCCTACTTCGTCATTCAAAATTCAAAGAAAAATCTATTTGATTCACCATCACATTCTCAATCCAAAAACTTTTTTTTTTCTCCCAATCTTAAAACACCCAAAAATCACTTTTATCCCGCACAGCAAAACTCTTTTATATTTTTTCCAAATATTCACTTCCTTTTTTTCCCAATCTTAAAACCCTCCAAAAATCAATTTTACGCGCACATAAAACGCCCTTATCTTCTCCAACTCAAAATCTGACTCCCCAATTCCAACCACTTAATTTTCACATTCCACCTTCATCCAATTCGATCCCGCAATCCATTTTCCCAATTACCGCTGCCGCATCTGGGTAACGTAATCGAAGTTCATTACACTTCGATTCCGCTACCCACACATCTTTTGTTCCATATCGACAAACCCAATAGTATCCATTGTTTTACATATGGCACTTTGCCCAATCCAAGAAGCGCTTGGTTGAATTCAAAGTGTCACATATACACATTTCGGAAGCTATTGGTTTTGCCGATACCCCAAAAAGAGTGCTTCCGTGCGCCCGGGAGAACTTGAACTCAGGGTTCCAGCAGACCCTCGATCGAGGACTCACGACGCAGCTAATGGTGCCATGGATTGTCGATCTCCCATTCATCTCTTAAGCAACTTGAACGTTGCATTTGGGCATGGGATTGAATTTTGTTAGTAGGGGAACGTGAATTAATTTTTGTTAGTATAAAGAATAAAATTTGTTAGTGGGAATAGAATTAGTTAGTTTGAAGGAAAGGAATTCGGTTTTGTTAGGGAAAAGGTATTGAATGAAGTTTTGTTAGTGGGAACTAATAAATGGAATGTTGTTAGTGGGAAAATTGAAATTTTTAGTATGTATTATTTTTTTGTTGTTGTTGGAAATAAGGAAAAAGGGGAGGATTGTGATGATGGGGAAATAAAATTTAAAGGGAAAATGGAAAAATGTTGATAAAATAAATAAATTTTCAGAGGAAAAGGTAGGAGTGCCCAAAGGAAGGTGGAAATATTACGGCAGCAGTTGAAGTTGCGAATGGGAGATAGTCGATACGCCGGTATTCGCAACAGACTCTCCCTTCACTGCCGACCATTGTCCGCGGCTGCTTATTGGTTATTCGCAGCGAACCTTTCGAGAAAGGTCTTCCCCTATCCGCAACCCTGGGGACGCGTTTGGTTCCCCGGTCTGAGGGCACTATCGATAAATCGATAACGAGTATTATATACTATAATGAGAAGATAATTGGATGGGATAATTATATACTATAAAGATGGAATTTGAACGTTATATACTATTATGATAAAATAATTACATGAGACAAAGATACCATAGTGCGATACGATAAATATAAGATAATACGATAGAGATACGATAACGCGATAAGAAAAATACTAAAAATACTTTGACGACCAATTGAGAAGTATAGATGCAAGTGTAACGAACAACAACACAAGACAAGCATACAAAGTAGTGAAAAGGCTGAAACGTAGTTATCAGCCCAAAACCACGCTCTGTCGTGATGACCTCGGCAATATCATCGCCGATGAAACCAAGATAAAGGAAAGATGGGCATCCGATTTCAAGAACCTCCTTAATCCTCCGCACAGCTCCGAAAAAGTGGAGCCTACTGATGTCTGCGGAGAGCTTCCATTGGCCCCACCAACTCTGAATGAAGTTTGTTCCATCATCAAAGCCCAAAAGAATAATTAAGCGCCGGGCATCGATGAGATTCCAGTGGAGCTCATCAAATATGGTGGCATCATTGTTCATAAAACTATTCACAAGGTCATCCAGCACATTTGGCAGCAAGAACATGTGCCGAAAGAGTGGAGCCAATCAAAAGGTGACAAGCTACAGTGCGAAAATTATAGAGGTATATCACTACGAGGGTCATTCAACAAGTACTTAGCCTACAGAAGAAAAACGAAAATTTTGGAAAGGTGGCAATTTATTTTTCCACATAATCTCCTTCAAGCTCGATACACTTGGCCCAGCGATGCTCTAACTTTTTCAACCCGTCCAAAAAATACATTTTCTCGAGGGCTGCAAAATAGGCCTCCGTGGCGGCGATGACTTCCTCATTCGACCCAAATCTATTCCCGGCGAGTGATTTTTTCAGGTTTGGAAACAAAAAATAGTCGCTGGGGGCCAAATCTGGAGAGTACGGTGGATGCAGCAGCAATTCCTAGCGCAATTCGACCAATTTGACCATGGCGACGGCGGGGGTGTGAGCCGGCGCGTTGTCGTGGTGGAACAGCACTTTTTTCTTCGCCAAGCGGGGCCGCATTTTCTTCAATTCGACGTCAAATCGGCCCAATAAGTCTGCATAGTAGCGCCCCGTGATTGATTTACCCTCCTCGAGGTAATCGATGTGGATCAAACCTTGTGAATCCCAGAAAACGGTGGCCATCACCTTTCCGGCCGATCAAACAGTCTTCGCCTTCTTCGGAGCACGTTCGCCGGGTGAAGTCCACTGTTTTGACTTTTCCTTGGTCTCTGGTGTGTACCAGTGAATCCATGTTTCGTCGACGGTCACGAAACGACGCAAGAACTCCGCCGGATTGCGCTGAAACAGCGCCAAACACGTCACGTGGTCTTAAGGTTGCGCTTGTTTTCCGGTGTGAGCAAACGTGGCACCCATCGCGCCGACAGCTTTCTCATGCCCAGTTCTTCGTGTAGAATATGATGCACCGTTCCTTCTGCGATGCCCACAGTCTCAACTATCGCGCGAACCTTCAATCGACGGTCTGCCAACGCGAGATCATGGATTTTTTTAACGTTTTCCTCCGTAGCAGCCGTTTTCGGGGCATCTGGGCGTGGCTCATCAAAAACCGACGTGCAGCCACGAACAAACTCGTTGAACCAATTCTTGACGGTCGCCATCGAAGGAGAAAAGTCACCGTACACAGCATCCAAGCGAACGATATTGTTTTTTTTCCATTTTTGTACAACCGACCGACACGCTCGCTTCCAAAGGCTTTCAAAACAAACCTAATGAAGGGAATTGACTGACAGTAGGCTTTTAAAAGAATGTACTGCACGATGGTAAAACTCTTTTGTAATAGCAGCGCCATCGGGCGGTGAGGCTTAGTACTTGTTGAATGACCCTCGTACATTGTACGGCGTACTATATACGAGTATTTTTTAAAATCTTAGAAAATAAAATCGGATCATACGCCAACAGTTATATTGGGGAGTATCAAGGTGGTTTTAGAGCAGGTAGATCGACAATAGACCAATTGTTCACAGTCAAGCAGGTACTTGAAAAATGCTGGCAGTTCAACATAAACGTACACCAAATTTTCGCTGACTTTAAGCAAGCATACGACAGTATTGATCGTAATATACTGTACCAAGTAATGCTTTGCTTTGGCATCCCAGCCAAATCAGTCTGTTTTACCAAAATGACAATGTCGTCGACGACCTCCCAAGTCCGCATCAATAAAATGCTTTGCTTTGGCATCCCAGCCAAATTAGTCTGTCTTACCAAAATGACAATGTCGTCGACGACCTCCCAAGTCTGCATCAATAACCAACTCACCAATGCCTATGACACAAATATCGGCGAATTTGTGTATTTAGGCGCCAAAATAACGAAGACGGGTAATGAAATAGACGAAATACGGCGAGGAATACAGCTCGTAAATAAAATATTTTATTCAGTTTAGACAATCTTGAAGACCAGCTGCATACACAGGAAAAGAAAGGTCAAAGTATACAAATCTGTGATAAGACCTGTGTTAGACTATGGGTGTGAAACATGGATACTAACCCAAGCATCCGCAAATGTATTGAACGCCTGTGAGCCACGGGTCATGAGGCGAATAATCGGAGCAAAGGTAGACGGTGTAATAAACATAAGCAGTCGAGCAGCCCCGTGGTGATCAGGAGTGGCTGCTCCTGAAGAGAAAAGGTGGTCACCCCGTCGAAACTGCTTAGTTTGTTGTTTTACTAGTGTAAAGTAAACTGCATCCTTCAAGTTTCCATCCTTTAGGCAGAGATGAGTGGTTCACTTCTGCCACTTTAACATCTTTAGGTTTGACATTCCCCTTGTAATGCAACGACCTTCTTCGGTGAAAGTAACGGTTGCTTTTTGTGTAATGTTTGCGTTTGTCTCAAGCCTCCGTGTCCACTAACTTTAACGAGGCAAAACAATATTGAATTTCTGTAGAGTAGATTAATTGACACCTAATAGAACTTTTCTAAAGACAATAAAAATTGATCGGTACGTCTTGTAGAGTAGAGTACGCGTGATAAGTATTTTGTAGTGTAGCTTCGTGGCTCGACAAGAACCCGCCTCATATGATCCCGCAAATGCTAGTCGTCAAGCACGCGTACGCGGTCGTTAAGCGAAGCTAGTTAGCTGAGCTCGGTGTTGTTTTAGCTCGCTGACACTTGTGCCAGACCATCGGCACCCGTGTCCTACACGGACATTTCGAAAATCATTACAACGGGGACCACTGGCGAATCCGATACATGAGCTGTATGAAATTTTTGATGAACCGGAGGTCTCAACGGTTGTAAGACTGCGGAAGCTGCAAAGGGGCTGGACACATGGATACCCAAGAACGTATTCGCTGGGAGAACTGAAGGCCGGAGACCAGTGGCGAAACCGAGGAAACGGTGGTCTGATTCGATCGACGAAGACAGTTCATCGCTGCTCGGATCTCAAAATTGGAGGGCGCGGTCAATGGACCGCGAAAGTTGGAGTCGCTATTTGCAGGAAGCGAAGGCCCGAGAGGGGCTGTAATGCTACGAAGAAAAAGAAGACGTGATAAGAAATATGATAATTCTATATGATAAAAATACGATCCCTAGTCCTAACTTAATAGTAACTAATCTGTCAATACACTCAATACAGCTAAATATACAAAATATGGAAGTCTAATGCTCCGCTGATGTAATACGTGGGGACGACTCACCCCTTGAGAAGGGTCTCATAAATAAAGCCGGGCAATTCTCCGTATATTATTTACATTTGAGTCGTATGTCGTGACCATGTAAAGAGGCTCTAAATCATACCCCACTTGGCCTATCCGACGCCTTATTCTAGCCGGTATAAATTTTGGAGCGAACTTAGCTGCGAATTTATCAGCCGCGCTGCTCAATACATGGTTTCTAATGAAAACCATGTGTCGTGGTATGAATGTTCGGGTTCTAGCCCGCAAATTGTAATGACGCTGACCTTGAGCGTATGCCTAATTAAGTCTCTCTTTGACTCTGTCACGAATCTCCCTTAGTCGTTCGTGTGGAGTCATAAGCTCCACTTCCCCATCTTCAAAAGATGATAACTTCCTAAAAAGTTCATAGTCCGAGCCATGGTGAAGTAATGAGGGGAGCAACCAGTGGATTCATGTACTGTATTTCGAAGAGCTGCACCTGATTCCTTGAGGTACTTGGCCCACGTGCAGTGGTCATCTCGTATATAGGAGTGAATGGCAGCCAATATAGATTTGTTGACCTGTTCAGAAGCGTTGGACTGGAGTGAGTATTTCGAGGAAAAGATATGAGTAATGCCATATTCCTAAATGAATTAGGCGAAGTGTTTAGATGTGAACTGGACACCATTATCGGAGTGTATTGGCTCGGGCACACTAAAGGTGCAAAAGATGTCAAGAAGGTATTGGGTAACGTTTACGGTAGTGGCCGTGGGAAGGGCTTTCATCCATACAAATTTCATATAATGGTCGGGCACCACAAACAGTTGGCTATTTCCACTTTTAGAACGTGGCCAATAGTAATATCGCTGCAATACTTAGGTGGTCTTACATATGCCACAACGAGATGATTCCGGGCTATCGGGAGCTTGGGAAATCAGCCATGATTGCTGGCTCACGGGTATCCATGATTTGGTACGAGAAATGTCTAGATCCGGGTCGTTGTTTCTTCCCACATTTGTGTAGAAACGAGCATCTCTTATCCAGAGGTTTGGAAACCATGCTGGTTCTTTCGAAATCGAAAGGGTTGGCTCTAAATTCTCCGTTTCTGTAAAGGCAGAATCGATATAAAGGTGCTCAGGATGTAGTGGGAGGTACAGACACAAGAGTTCGTTGAGGCTCTCGTGAATTCGGGAAAGGGCGTCGGGAACGGTATTAGCTGAACCCTTGACATATTCAATGTTTTCACCCTTCTCGTCCTTTTAGAAAAGGATCTGCCAAAAGGCGCCCTTTAAGTCAAGACTAGGTTGATCGTAATCGTGCTAATAATCCATCGATTAACGGCGAAGGATATGTGTCCTTGACGGTAACTTCGTTAACACGTCAAGCATCTAGACATAAACGGACTTTTCCAGGTTTACGGACTAAGGTGACTGGAGAACTCCAGGAACAATGACTCTCGCCGATCACACCAAGAGCGAGAATACGGTCAAGTTCCATGTACAGCAGACCCTGTACGACGATAGAAACAGCTGGCTTGGCAATACCAGTGTCAGTGTGATGCGTGACCAATGACATTTTATCCAGAACAAGCTTGTTGAAGGAGGGGAATTGGGCAACTACTTGCTGCAATTTAAACTCCTGATCGGGCTTCAATTGGTGAAGAGTGTCAGCCTCTTCGGCTGGAGCCATGTCCTAAGACCCTGACGCTAGCCCCACTGTCCATCAGTCCAGTGAGCTGGTAACCTAAGACAATGATTTTACAGTATGGGCGAGGATCATTCAGATCGGGATCGGACTACCTAAACGATTGCTAGTTTATGTAAGAAGAGTTCGGCGGCAATAATTTATGGCACGAAGGCGTCTTCTGTCGCAACGTGTTGTAGGTGGCGTTGTAAAATGGATGCTAGGAGTAGCTTTACCAAGAGATGTCCTTTCGACCAAAGATAAGCAAACAATCATATGGATTATTCGGGCTTAACGACTGCGACGCAACTCGGGATCTACATTGGTGGCTGCGTCTACTGTTCTGACTCAAAGGTTGTTCCTTGTATGAGGGTTCGAAGTTCGAGGGTTGGGAGCGTGCAGATCCCTCACATTCGGGTCGCTCCTGTGATAGTTTCCCGGAGACTTACGTTTGGGACACTGAAGTTGGCGTACTCCTGGAGTACCACAACGAAAACAAAAGATACTTTGTATTGAAACGGGGCAGTTACCAAAAGAGTGGCTCATTTCTCTACAATTCCAGCATAAACGGAATTCGGGATTGTTAGTGGGATCGGGTGATCCAAAAGCTTCCACGAGCACGTCAATTGGGAAGTTTGTAATAGGAGGCTGGGTCAGCTCATGAACTGTATGTGTAGGCACAGTGGATCGTTCCGGCCGATTGAGATTCCACACGGATTCTGTAGAAATGCAACACTGCACCAGATCCTGTGTAGTCACGAAATGTCGACCAGCTAGATGATCTCGCAAACGCCGACTCATGTTACGATACAACAAGTGCTGCATATCTAAGTCGGACATTGTAGTAGTAGAGACAAGGTCTCTAAAGCATCGAAGAATTGGATGAAAGGCTCACCTTGAGCCTGAAGGCGGGCGTCCATCTGACTCGAACATCTAGATTCCTCACGAGCACGGAAGAATCCAGTTAGGAAGGATTGGATGAGGTTATGCCATTCTAAAGACTGAGCGTGAATTCCGTGGTACTTCCAGTACCATTCGAGGGCGAGACCTTTCAAAAATATGGATTTCTCTTGGAGACTGCGCTGCCATCGTAGCGGTGACAGGTTGAGATAATGGCCTGGCCTCTCGTGGTTGCCGCAATGGACTTAAAAGGTTGGACTGAAGAGATCCAGCGCGTCAGGCGCTGGATCTCTTCAGTCAGGCTATGATTTTATACAGCTCAGCTGCATTAATGGGAGACTGTACCATTTCGGAAGTCGATAAATGTCCCGAGGGCGAGCTCTCATCCGGGTCTATATTGATTGGGATGCAAACGTTCAGTTTCGTCTGAGTGAGATGGCATTGATTTGTTTGGATACTGAAAGGCAATCCGGTATCCATGCATCGGGTTTCTGTTCGCACAGGCACGTCGAACATTGATATGGCCTGACGTGTCGACTGTTCAGAAGGTATGAATTTATTGGGTGGTGGCGACGACAAGATTTAAATTTAATTTTTTTATGTATATATGTTATGTATATAGGTATGTTTCAATATTTAAACTCTACTTTAATCCTTGTTTTCAGTTATGACTTACTCTTAGTTCTCTTTGATTTCCAAATTTGATTTGGGTTATACTCAATTTTTAATTGTCTTTCTCAATATAATAAGTTTTTATTTTCAATTTTTTTTATATAATTCTAACGCTCATTGTGTGTGCGGGTGTGTGTGCATATGAACGTGCATGAATAAAGCGCGTGCTTGAGAGATTTTAGAAAGACAGTGAACAGCCCAAAGAAACAATTTTGAAACGAATGTAATTCCAAGGGGCATGTCGTCGTTAGGCCCCTGGTTCAAACCCGTAGGGACATATTTTCAACAACTTATGAGCGAAACGACCCCGGAACGTATAAAGCCAAAGAATGATAGATGCATGGAGGGTTAGAGGACTTTCTGAGGGCCTCCACATTGAGATGATACTTGTTTAAACCTCAAAATGGGCGTAATCTACCGATGACCTACAAATATGCATGGGGTGGACTGGATCGATTTCGAGAGTGGCATTGAAATCCTATACAGGAGAATAGCACCGCATTATTCGTCAACAATTCGCCCTCCGTCTCGCAAAACTCAAAAGAGTCGAAAACCACGGAAGCGCTCGCCAACATTATTCAAGAAACGAAAGTCCTAAAAATGGGTACAGAAGATATACAGTAGATGAAGAACCGGGTCGCCAACTGCAACAACAAGCCATCAGCTCGATACTGCGGCGCGACATCGAGCGATGATGTAGTGTGCCAGCGGAGGAGCAAGAATTTCTTCAATCACAAATTGACAAAAAAAAATCCTCAACTGCCAAACATTAACATCACTCAAGCCAACCATACAATTCAATAGAAAAGCCAAAACTAGCCAAACTGATTGGACGCCATGTTGCGTTAAACTGGGCGAGCATATATATATAAAAAAAACAGCCCTACAGATTTGGGCGCCATGATGTGTTAAATCCTTCTTTCTTTCTTTATCGCTAACGGATGCATAGCAACCAATAGGTCGCGATTGCAGTAAAAGATTTTAGAATTTAGAATACAAAAAGCCGCATGAAGGCGACTAAAATGAATATATTTTTAAAACCGGCCTAGATCGCCGCGTTGGTCGTGGGGTTGATTTTAGCACACTGAATAGCAGATAGAACGCGCGCATTTCCTGCTTCAGCACTCTCACACACACGCAGCACACACTCCTGAAAACTTCTTCAATACATTATGATTTTTATTAAATTTGAAAGAAAGAAATATTGTAGTGAAATGGAGGTATGAATGTGTCCGTAAAGGACTGCTGCCTCAGTGAAAGAGAATGTTCATATCAGCCGAGATTGGCCTTGTCTGGGGACGTGCGAATGCGCTGGCATGCTACCGTTGCGGTGTCGTGGGGCGGGTTCATTCCTCCAGCACAAGGACCCACTACAAAAGAATTTCGCATTCACGAATTTTTGGGTTTCAGAAGAAAAGATCGACCGAAGTCGAAAAAAACGTAGGTAGAAGGAAATTGCTTGCTCAGAGAACAAGTCGAAACGGATAAAAACATACGGACTTGGGGAGACTTCGTCGTTACCCGACGATTCTCATGGCCCACAAATAAGAGTGGGGCAACCGGATGGATGTGGTGCCCCCTCGCACCCGCCCAACCGTATCAAGATCCAAATGTTGAAGTGGCCATATATTTCCCTTTCGAGTGGAAAACTCATACAAACATACTTTGCATGAGCCTTCCCATCAAACGAGAAATATAACGGTGACCAATTTATGTCATAGAATTATATGATCGGGTCACATAACCGTATGCTATAAAAAGGGCACTTGAACTGAAGGCCACCCAACCCGGCAAGAGGCCCTGAAACTAGAAATCAGATGGAGTGCGCCCGATGGCTTACTCATTTTTTCTTGAAAAAAGCCTTCCAACGTGCCGAGTCATGTACCCGGTCAGGAGGAACAAAATGGAAAGATCGAAGGGTATATTTAACAATCCATTTTTATTCACTCAAAGCGTTCAACAAAAAAATTGGCAATAAACTTCGCTTATTATCTTTTGTCGTATTAAGTACAAAAAAAAATTTTCGTTTTTGTATGTTTCTGATATTAATTTTACTTGATCTTTATTTAAATATGTACTTTCACATAGAATGCGATGTGGTTGTGTCTTGCTGTAGTATTTTGGTCTACATGACGTTTTTCTACAACTCCACGAGCGCTATTAAGTGATATGTGGCGTTTTATTTTGATAGGTTTGTACGAACTAAAAACCTACGCGCAAACTTACAAAGCTTTTTAATCAAAAGCAGATAAAGAATAATAACCTACTTTTCGCTACTAATACCTTTCTTTTACAATTTATATTAAAGTAAAGTTTTTGTGTACATCATTATTTTCATTCACATCGCATCTTTAATCAGGCATACAAAAAAAAATTATCAATGTATATATATAATTATAATAACATTAATAATAGATTTCCCTAAAAAAGACTTGTAGTAAAGTATATAATATGTTTATTTAATTTTAATAATTTCGTTTTGTAATCATTCTTTTCTTTTGCTTATCGTTCAATAAAAGGAAGGTTATTTAACAAAAGTATAGGGCTTAGTTTGCAATTTCTTGTTTTCTATTTTTTTTTTGTTTGTTAAATATAGTAGATAAGATTTATTTGGTGGACAGAATGTCGATGTTGAATTGCGTTTTTGAGGGTAGTATTTTGCTAGAAATTTAATCTTGCTTGGAACGTACGTATGTGGTTGGAGGCGTGACTAGCAATTTGGAGTATTTTTTGTTAATTAATATTAAATGGATTTCTTCCCTTTTTTTATGAAAGGTTCCTGAGATCAAATTAGATCCCAGTATAATTGGTTACACATTAGTTTTTTTTATTTTAATTTACAACGAAAAAATACATCTTTCCTATATACTGTTTTTTTTTTTTATACAGTTCCTCATCTAAACCCATAAATAATAAATACTAGTGGTTTTAATTAAACGCGATCAAAATAACTTTAATATGTTCAATAAATGTGTAGTCTGAGTGGTTTAGTGTGTAGTCTGCGTGGTCTAGTGGTTAGAGCATGAACGGATAAACCGAAGGTCCCAGGTTCAAATCTCGTTGGGAGCAACGTGATTTAGTTCAGGGATTTTTAAGACAGACTACGAGTGTTCACTCAGTGGTGATATGTACTGATTTAATCAGATCATATCATAGCTGAGCAAGCACACGGGAGCATGGTACTGACCAAACCACCTTCCGAAAGAATTAATAGGCTCATGAGATACTCTAACTATGTCTAAGCGAAGGCCCGAGAGGGGCTGGAGTGCTACAAAGCAGATGTTCAATAAATAATGTTAAACTTTGTGCAACTCATTAACCATTAACAAACTATAAATGAATATGCATACTATATAATAGCTATTCATTTTTTCAGCAACTTGTGGTTATTTCTAGTTAAGATCATTCCAAGCTACAAAGATCTGCTAAATGAATCTCATACAAAGTACAAAAGAGTATATATATATTTTTTTTATGATTGTAGTCATAAAACCGAAGCACTTAACTGCATAAAACTTAAAGAAAACCGAGTTACCCCAACACCGACATTTCTCCTTACCCAGAGAGAAGGAATAAAAAAATACTGTGAGCACATGTTTCTCCCTGCTCTCCCGTTTTTAAAATAGGAAAATTCAAGCCTAATAGTTACATCGCGGCAAGTCATCACAACGATGTGTTCTTACCAGTTAATGAATTAAATATAAAATTCTGTACTTCCAGCACGTGCATTTCAGTCGCGCAAATATAAACTAATAATATGACATAGCCACTATATTGTATGAAACATAGAAAATCCCATAGTTTGTCACAGAATATGCTCAATAGAACACAATGCGAAAGTGCATGCCCATTAAAAACACGCCAGATCTACGCTAAACAGAAAAACCATTTCGATTTGGAGACGCAATTTGTCGGTAAAATTGGACAGGTGTCAGATCATTCCTTTCTAGTATATCTTGGTATCGATTCCATGCTGTGGAACTAAACAGTAGCTGGCCAGTGAAGCACAGAACCTTGCGGGCAACTTTCTTGGTCGTCACCTTGACTTTGTATATCACTCCCGAGTCGGAGTTCTTCGATTCGGACGTTGGAAGGATCGCTTGCAATTGGGTGTGTCCACGGCGTGGTGGATTGTTTTTGAGGAAGAGTGCAATACCTAGCATGAGCGCTATACAGCCTAATCCATCACAAATTCCATCAGCTTTTCCCCATTGCACAAACACAATGACACCAATACTTCTGCAAACCACAGTACGTCGACAGGATGACAACTACCGGGAATTGGCGCTGCCCGCATCCCTTCACTTGAACGCTTTTCCCGTTATTGCCGGCGATCACGATGTAATGAAAAATAAAATCACTTCACCTTGTCGCGCAAACGAACGACCAATTACACCACAAGTCACTCACAAGTAGTCACTGACTATCCCGAAATTGGAATCCATTGAAATCGCGAAAACTTTTAGGGAAGGGCCGTTCGGTCTTCTGTCCGGAGCCAGCTACGTTTCACAAGTGACCCAGCAAAATCTTCCAACTGGCTAACTACCGTTTATCTTGTCTCCAAGGTAGCAGCACACGCTCGATTCTTGATCTGCGACCGTTTGTCCGCTCGCCTGGCGAATTGTTTGTTCCCCGGTCGTCCGAGCTCACTACACAATGTCGTGCGACTTGCAATTGCTAATTCGCGTGTACTGATCCAAGATTTGCACTCAAGGCGCACGTTCCGTCGCAGTGACTGTTCTAATTCGAACTTGCAGCTTGTTGCCCTGCACTAAATCAGTGGTTCCACAACCTAAATTGTAATGGGCAGATTTAATTTTTTTTTTACGACCAAAATTTACGGAAGTAGGGAAATTTTAAATGAACTAAAGAAATTAAATAAAGTGAAGAAAATTTACATGAAGTAAAGAAATGAAAATTTTAGATAGTAATAAAATTTGAATTTTATGGCAAAGATAATTAACGGAGTAAATTTAAATTGTAATACAGAGGAAAATTGATATGAAGTTACATTTAATAATAATAATAAGAAGAAAAGCTATTCTACAAATTACAATTACAGGAAAAAAATTACATATTTTTTTTAATCTGCCATTACAATTTTGGATAGGAGATAGGGTTTTCGAGCTGTTTGCTAGTATAACTGCTCGATTACTACAGGGCAGCTAATTTTCTCGCGATCCCAGGGCGACGAGGATTGCGAAAAAGGAGCTGAAGGATCTTCAGTTAGAGCATCGGTTGGCTTCGGAGTCGAAACGCGGAGTGACGAATAATAAAAAAGAAAAAACAATTGACGGACGGACAGACTGACAAGTAGATTTACGTTTTGCTATGAGTGTGCAAACTTGCGTGTGGTTGAAGCTAAATACAGACGGAGAGAACAGACGTATATATATAACTATCGGCGCAGGTCTTTTGCGTGATATACTCCGACTTCTTTCCCCGATAGGTCAGTTAACAGGTAACGATTGGGTTCTACTACTTTCTGTATGCGGCTTTTCAGGAAACGCCGGTCCAGCTTGGCATTGTAATGTCCAGCGGCGCCACTTTGGCGAAAATTACGCCGAAAAACCTCATCTCCTTCTTTAAAATTGGAAGGTCGTGACCTGAGGTTGTACTGCGCCTCATTTGCACGTCCTGCGGCCTTCATCTTCCGTCCGATTTGTTGGCGGAGGTCTCCTAAACGCTCGTGGTACTCCAGCGCAACGACGGGATCTCCCAAACACTTCAATTGCCGTAATAGCCTGTATGATTTACCATGGCAAACCATGTGCTGTCCGAAGGCGGCAAAGTAAGGTGAGACACCGGTGACGGAATGATAAGATGACTGCAGAGCGCACGTGAAGGCGGACAATCTGCGGTTCCAATCTTTCTGAGTTGGATGAACATAGGAACGGATCGCGGCTAACAGTGTGCGATTCAAACGTTCAGATGCGTTAGACTGAGGAGAGTATATGGGCGTCAGTTGGTGTTCGACGCCATACTGTTCGAATAGGCCCTCAAACTGCCGAGATCTGAACGGAACTCCGTTGTCCGAGTACACACTTTCTGGTACCACGAACACGTGGAATACTCGACTCTCTAAAAATTTCACGATAGATGGAGTCGTGAATTTGCGAATAGGTTCCACCAGTGGGAATTTGGAGAGCTGATCTAAAACAACGATAGCTCCGATGTGTCCCATAGAATAACGGGGATATGGACCGAGTAGATCTATACACAGACGTTTGAATACGTGCTCTGGGATGTTGAGTTGACCCATAGGAGGTTGGGCGCTTTAGGCTCCTGACTCGATCTGGATCCCCACCATCCTGGACAATACCTCCATTTTCTTCGATTCTTGCAGTCTCTTTGCAGGTGCCCCTTCTCACCGCAATCCCAGCATCTAGGCGCACCATCTACCTGCCGCTCTCGCTCATTTTCCACGCGCTCACACCTGCACTCGTTTGCCATTACCTCATGGAGCCAGGCTGTGCTACGAGTCGCATTTTTCGCTGTCTCATAGTTCAGACTATAAACCAATGCGGCCTTAACCGTTTGCTTTTGAGCTAATCGCACAGCTTGTTGCAATTCCTGGTCCTTTAAGGCACTGATGAATGCTTCTGTCGCTGCATCATCTCGATGTTCTGGGTCGTAAGCTGGATAAGCCAAAAGTGCCAGTCGCTCAATGTCTTGGGCTAGCTGCTGTAAGGTTTCGCCAGACTTCTGCATCCGATTCCGTAGCTGTGCCCGATATATCTGCTTCAGATGGTCGCCTCCATAACGCATGTCGAGCGCGTTCAATATAGCAGCCGGGTTTGAGTGCAAATCAACGGGGATCCTCTGCAAAAGCTCGGCAGCTGGGCCTCTTAGAGCAAGAATCAATGCAGTTGCTCGTTCCTACTCATTCCAGTGATTTATGCGAGCGGCTGCTTCAAACTGGATTTTGTAAATACTCCAGACCGTTTGCCCATCGAATATTGGTGCTTGCACATTTCTGGATGTGCTTTGAGCTGCGGTTATAAGCGGGGCTGGTGAAGTGGTTACTAAGGCAGTAGTAACCACTTCACCAGCCCCGCTTATAACCGCAGCTTTCTTTTTTATAGTTTTCTTTTTTCACTTTTTCCATCTCATGGTTCATTCTCTCTTCGACCTGGCTGACCTTTTCCTCGACCTGGTAAACCTTTTCCTCGACCTGGTCAACCTTTTCGTCGACGCCTTTAATTTGTTTGTTAAGACTACCGAGCTCCGCTTTTATTTCGGTTGACTGCTTTTGAAAATCTGCCTTGATTTCGATCGCTTGTTGATCCAGCTTCGCTGATTGTTCATTAAGCTTCGCTGATTGTTCATCTAGCTTCGCAGTCAGACTGGATGACATCACCATTAACATTTGCATTAGCGCATTTTCTGGCTCCTTTGATTTTGGTTTTTCTACTTCTCCACCTTCTGCGCCTTTTTCCGCATCTGAGGGCTCACCCGAATCCAGATTCACGCCTTCCGACTCGATCGCGTCACGCAAGCGTGCAATCAGTATGGCCTTTGTACCTTGCTTGGCCAGATTTCGCTGTTCCAACTCCTCTTTGAGCTCCGACATGGTCAATTCATTAATTCTTAGATGTAAGTTTCCTGGCATTTTTAATTGTTTTGGCTATTTTTCCACCAGTTTCACGTTAATTTACACTATTGTGCACTTTAAAAATGTTTAATCGTTTTCACTTCCAAAATTTTCTATCCCACTTCTGACACCATTGTCGCGTGTTTTCGGTTCGCGGCCAATAATTTTAATGTTCCGGGAAAGTGAAAACGCAATGTCTTTTAATTTAAGTTAAAAGAATTTATTTAATTACAAAAATGCACAGTAAACAATTTAACAATTTCACTAATTTTAATTTTCACTATGAAAGATCTAACACTTGTCCATAAATTTCTTATCGCAATTGTCTTCTAAATCACTTCACTATTACGAAAATCACTTTTCTACTACTCGAATAATATCGCTTCCCACACACAATCGCAGTTCTTATCGCGGTCGAATGAATGATCCCCCCATTCATTCAGCTCGCCTTTATATAGGGTCTCTACCTATTCACCCATTTCTCGTACATTGGCGAATGTTCTACCGAGAGGTACCTGGTAGATTCGAGCAAATTAATGAATGGAGTGACGTCACTTGCAGATGTTGATCATGCTTGTTGGGTTCTCGTGGGTTCGAGTAAGTTCATTTGTTGACGTGAAAACAATTGCGACAGTAGCTCGCAGAATTATTTGTACATGTAATTATTTGTACATGTAACAATACGTTCCACTTCAGTGTAACAGTCACCGCAGATTTGGTCTGGTGAGCCATCTTCAAAAGTGATATTAATCTTGATGTACTCCTTCAGAAATCTAACGACACCAATTCTTCTTGCTTCATCGACCAAACAATCACCCAATGAGTACATTTCTTCGCCAATTAGCAGGCAAAGTCGACATGCGTTTGGAATGTTCATTGTGCTATAAAAAGGTTAAAAGGACGCTATTAACACAACTTAAGTACTAACAGAATAAAACCTTCACACAGTGGCCGAAACTGACGAACTATAACGAAACTCTCAAAAAAAAAACCAAAGATGATAAATAAAAATAATTAAATAGATGAATATTAGGAACAGTATTGGCGAATAGAATAAAAAAAGGGTATTGTAAGTTTATTTTGAAATTTAAAAGAAACTATTAGCAATATCAATATCACATCCGGTCTTTCCATTTCATCGGTTCCTTTCCAAGGTAAGGACACCAATGGTGAGCTCTTCCTGTTGCGTCACAAGGACTGCTCTCTTGCGGTACCATGAGGATCAGGGTTCGGAAGTGCTCTTTCGTTCGCAAGTTTTCACAAGGTACAACTTGTCAGCCCAGGGTGAATCCTGACCCGCAAGCAGCACGTGTCTTATCATGGATAGTCATGGACTAGCTAAGCAGCCAATCACGCGAAATCAAAATCCATGTAATGGAAGACACTTGAGCACCGCTTGGGTTAGGGTGCAGATCAGAATCCGCCGCGAATATGATGTTGGGATAACAACTTCCGAATACACATAAGGACTCTAATATAATTTGGCCTTACTAGTCATAAAAGTATAAGTCAAAGCAGGTCCAAACGATATTGATGTCCGAGGACAACACACGTCCAGAAGTTATTAACTTGCTGGGGCACGATTTGTGCAATATCTCTAAGTAGTTACCTACCCGCCAAAAATCTGGACACTTTGTAGGGTCACCTAGAGACGATAATCTGTCTCATGCTCACGACTGTTGATACAGCCGGGCTTTTCGGGCCCCACGTTGGGCGCCATTTTGTAGTGAAAGTAGGTAGGATATGTCCGTGTAGGACTGCAGCGATGGTTTGCTGCCTGAGTGGAAGAGGATGTTAAGATCCGCCGAGATTGGCCTTGTCTGGGGACGCGTGAATGCGCTGGCAGGCTAGCGTTGCAGTATCGTGGGGCGGGTTCTTTCTCCCTAGCACTAGGACCCATTATAAAAATATTTCGCATTCACGAATTAAGAGGGTCGAATGCCGATCGAATGGTGTCGAGGCCGAGGTAATCTACTAAGGGTTGCTATGTTTCTTCGAAGAACAAATTGGGCCGAGCAAAAACGGACTGACTGGCGGAGAGTTCGTCGTTACCGACGATTCTTATGGCCCACAAATAAGAGTGGGGCATCCAGATGGAGGTGGTGTCCCCTCGCACCCTCCCAACCGGATCAAGATCCAAACGTAGACGTAGCCATATATTTCCCATTTGAATGGAAAACTCATACAAACATAATTTGCATGAATTTTCCCATCAAATGAGAAATATAGACGTGGCCAATTTATGTTATAGAATTATGTGATGGGCACGCGACCGGAAGGCCACTCTACCTGGCAAGAGCCCCTGTTGTCAACAAAAAATGGAGGAGCTCGTCCGATGGCTAGCCCATGTTATAGGAGGAGCCTGCCATCGTTGCGGGTCCTATACCCAGTCAGGTAAAACGAAACGGAAAGACCGAAAGGTATAGGGTTTAACAATTCATTTCATTCATTGGAATTCAATGGCAACTAATATTAACAAAAGAGAACTGACAAGTTTTTCGATTATGTTAAAATGAAGTACAATCGCTATTACGGACGATATTTACATTATTTTTCTTGTCTCAAAAGGTTTAATGGAAGTTGTTCTTAAATTCGCTGCAGTGTTGAAAAATGTAAATTTTGTAATTTAGAAAAAGCTACGTATGCTTTTTAGCCAAAAAGAAAAACTTCGTTAATTTTTTCTCGTTAAGTTGAAGGAATGAATTTCACCAATCAAACACTTCAGCCTAATGTAAATTTTAACAGGATTCCGAGCTTGAGTCAAGAAAACCCGAATTTATGATTGAGATATTGTTTTAGGAGTGCAAAGCGACATAAGTATTGGTACAACTTGAAGATTTTTAGGGACAAAAATATTCGCTATCTTCAAAGTTATTTTTAAGAAAGACGTAAGGACAATTAATTTGGTAATACTACCTTTTGCAGTGGACAAACCATTGAAAACCCTTTCACTTCGCTTCTAGTTCTGCCAAATGAAATGTCGTTGTCAAGAAATGATTGTAGCGCAGGTTCGAGCAATGATGATTTTCATAAGAAGAGTAGGAACTTAAGTCCGTATGGAAGCTTGCGCAATAAGTTCCACACGGCGCAGGATGATTTTAAGTAATACCTTTGCGGGTTTCGTTTTGATTCCTATATAATTGAGCATTTATCTCCTTCGATCCTCTCATGCCGTGATAGACAAAAGAAAACACAAATACAATTCGAATGTATAATTAGCGATTCACTGCCTGAGAGTTAACTTTTACCAATTTGAAATATAAATGTTTGCAATCCTTGATCTTAACGCCACTACGTTTCATATAAAAAAAAGTCTATTCGGGCACCGTCACATATACGCAGATACACGCTTCCGGCATCTGACGACTGAGCAACGTATTGCCAAAATCACAATGGTTTTATAATAAAATTGAAGGCTAGTTATAATGATGATCTCCAGCAAATGCTTTGCTCTAGTACATGTACTTGGCAAGGTTATACAATTATGGTTGACTACTCCATTCTCACTAATTGCGTTGCTGTACATGCTTGATCTTGAGAAGTCCCTATCCTCAGCCAAAACTACATATGCGAACCATTCATCGCAATGCAAGATCCTGAAGCGAGTTTGGGATACGGACGCGAAAAACCCACGGGACGTTGATACCGATTTATTTACTTAATCAAGCGCGCCAATCCAATCATGTCGATATTAATAAAATCGATTGTTTTCCGGGTCGGAACGCGGAGTGGGACGATTGAAGAAAACGGTTAACGGACGGACATACTGACACGTATATTTACGTTTTGCTGTAAGAATGTAAACTTTTCGCGTGGTACGGACGGACAAAACTGTGGAGTACGGACGGACGAAACTGATGTATATAGGTGACTATCGACGCAGGTCTTTTGCGTGATATACCCCGACTTCTTTCCGCTGTCGTTGAGGAGGTAACGATTGGGTCCTACAACTTTCTGTACACGGCTTTTCAGGAAACGCCGGTCCAGCTTGGCGTTGTAATGCCCAGCAGCGTCACTTTGGCGAAAATTACGCCGAAAAACCTCATCTCCTTCTTTAACATTGGAAGGTCGTGACCTGAGGTTGTACTGCGCCTCATTTGCACGTCCTGCGGCCTTTATCTTCCGTCCGATTTGTTGGCGGAGGTCTACTAAACGCTCGTCGGGCTCCAGCCCAACGACGGGATCTCCCAAACACTTCAATTGCCGTAATAGCCTGTATGATTTACCACGGCAAATCATGTGCTGTCCGAAGGCGGCAAAGTAGGTGAGACACCGGTGACGGAATGATAAGATGGCCGCAGAGCGCACGTGAGGGCGGACAATCTGCGGTCCCAATCTTTCTGAGTTGGATGAACATAGGAACGGATCGCGGCTAACAGTGTGCGATTCAAACGTTCAGATGCGTTAAGACTGAGGAGAGTATATGGGCGTCAGTTGGTGTTCGACACCTTACTGTTCGAGTAGCCCTTTAAACTGCCGAGATCTGAACGGAACTCTGTTGTCCGAGTACACACTTTCTGGTACCATGAACACGTGCAATACTCGACTCTCTAAAAATTTCACGATGGATGGAGTCGTGAATTTGCGAATAGGTTCCACCAGTGGGAATTTGGAGAGCTGATCTAAAACAACGATAGCTCCGATGTGTCCCATAGAAGAACGGGGATATGGACCGAGTAGATCTATACACAGACGTTTGAATACGTGCTCTGGGACGTTGAGTTGACCCATAGGAGGTCGAAGAGGCTGGTTGGGCGCTTTAGTGCTTTTACAGGTCTCACAGGCGCTCACGTAGTCTTTGACCTGGGATGCCATTTTAGGCCAGAAGAAGTATTTCTTAAGTCGCCGAAGCGTCCGACCATAACCATCGTGGGCACTTAAAGGATGGTCGTATGCGCGGAGGATCAGATTGTGTGTAATTTCCTCCGGTACCCAGAGTTTCCAGGACTCTTCTTCCTGACATGGATCACCAGTGGCGTATTCATTCCGTCTATACACGTAGCCGTCTATCACTTTCAAATCAGGCAACTGTGATTGTTGGGTCACGATGGTTTGCCTCAACTCTTTGTAGCTGTCTGATTCGAAATGTGGGCTGTCCTAAACTATCTCCATGGGGTCCTCGTCGTTCACTGTTAATTCAGCTCCCTCGGGTGAAAACATTCGCGAGAGAGTGTCGGGCACGATGTTCTGGGTCTCTTTCCGGTGTTTGATGGAAAACTTGAACCCTTGCAGTTTAAGAGCACATCAGGCCAGGCGTCCATGGAAGTCGGCTTGGTTCATCAACCATTGCAGCGAAGCGTGGTCTGTGATGATTTCAAACTAGTGGCCTTCGATATAGGCTCGGAATTTCTTCACAGCCATCACCGCTGCCAAACATTCCTACTCGGACACGGTATAGATCCTTTGGGCCGAGTTCAGCTTATTGGACATGAAGGCAATGGGAGCTTCTTCTTCCTCATCCGTCAATTGCACAAGCACGGCTCCTACTCCATGTTTACTTGCGTCACAATGAATGGAGAAGGGCTTCTTAAAGTCGGGGCTGTGCAAAACCGGAGCTGATGTTAAGGCTTGTTTTAGCTCTTCAAATGCCTTTCGGCTGAGCTCGGCCCAAATGAACTTCCTGTAATGTGACGCCACGCCCGGGAATCGAAGTGATTCCGATCCCGAACCCTGGCATCCGGCCAGATATGTATGTCTTCGAGGTGCAAGCGGACTTCATCTTTCGTGCGGATATCATTGCACAGAAAATATTTTTTTTTTCAAATATTTATATCTGTGGATATAAATATTTGAAAAATAATTTTAATTAAACACCGATACATTTCGAAGCATATCTATCTGGCAATGCCTCCGACAGTTGCCATCAAAACGTCGAATAGATAGAAAAGTGGAAACTGGTTAGAAGTGTCATTCGGAGATAAACTAAAAAGTGCGGGCATTGTGGTGTCTCGGGAGTGTTCCCGCAAAACTTTCAACGTAAAATCTAATAAATACTAGTGAGAAAGTGCTCCATGAGGCTGATTATCCAATGTTGGCGGATTTTCCTATGTGTGTCCGACAAAGTGTGCTTGCCAAAATATAAAACAAGGCACAACTTCCTTTGTCTCGGTAAGTTCATGCATGACTATTTACGAAAATGCATTTATATTTAATACGATTTAAACCTGGCAGAAAAACTATCAAAATATCTATCCACCACGACCCGCGAGTCGAAAGAGACCTGCCAGTTGCCTAACGGAAGCGTCGACGTAGCAACCCCGTATTTCAAATAGTAATATGAAACTATCCTTACTTTACTGGGCTGCTATGGACATGATTTGTATATTCCAAAGCCACAGTAATTACAGGGACAAATACAACTCAAAACACATTGATTGATAAGTTTGGTCAAGTTTTTATAAGAAAAAAACGGAAAAATTGAACCAAATTCAAGGTTATATGCCAGCTGGAATTAGGGAGAGTTCTCTTGTGCCCTTTTAAGTACCAGTTACGAAATCATTGAATACTGCTGGATGTCAGTGCAACGAGGCATGATAGTAAATTTCATGATTCCAGTTTCAGGAATAATTGTAGCATCCACAATTCTTGGAACATTATGCTTACGAGAAATTGCTAATAAGCAAAGAGAAGTTTTTGCAGAAAGTATCGAAAATATACTGGAGAATGCAGCCAAATGTCATGAGATAAATGTAGGAAGTGTTATTGAAACAGATAAATGTTGTAAAACGGATGACAAGTCGATTGATGTCTATAGAAAGGGTAAATTCGATGACTCGAAATTCGACTTAGGGGTGCTATCAATTGTTGACTTGTCGTTACAAAGCTCAGCAGATGTACAAGATTTTACAGATTTTAAGCGAGCCGTTAAATTTTGGTTATTCTTCCAACCGACGTTCGCTGTATGTGGGTTTTTTCGGAGCTGTAGCACTGGAAAATCGACAATCATGTGTGATGCCAATCATATTTGCTATTTCTTATAATATTATGAACTGGTACCTGCTCATTCGATCACCATACATCTGTCCTATTGTCCAGGATCAAAGTCAAACGGCAAAATTTCAAACAAACGAATCGAATAATAAGGAAACGAATCAGCATACTGCCTGCACAGATACGATTCCATTAGTATGTGCCCCAAATGCTCTTCAAACTGGTCAAAAGCAAGCTGTTGTGGAGGACGCGATAAATGATTTAAACGCAACAGGAAATGGTAATGTTAGCGGTGGTCTGGCAGTTAGTGGATCCTTGGCGAATTGGAATACGGAATCAATAGGAGATGTATCGGTTACTTTGGATTCTATAAGCACGATAAGCACGATAAGCAATTAACTGAATGGGAGGGGATTTATTGCAAAATAATCAAAAAAAAAAAATAACCAAATGATAACGAATCTTACATAGATACATACAGGTTCATATACATATATGTATATTTAATATTTGTAGAATATTGGTGTTACATAAATGGTAATAACAAAAAAAAAAACTATTTTCTAAATAAGAAACAAGTGAAAACAATGAAATTATGCAAATTATGTGATTTGCAGAGAAAAATGTTAATAAGAATTTAATGAAATATTCATAGGAAACATGTTGGAAAGTGTTTTAAATTTTTTTTCGAAGAGAACAATATTTTAAAATTACGACAGGGTAAGAGTTATTTACATATAATTAAAATCCACCCCTTTAAGTTTTTAGGTTACTATTAATTGAGGTTAAAAATTAATTGAAACCTAAAACGCGCAGGATTTTTTTTTAAAAGGTCCAGCATAAATAAATGTGATAAGTTTCATAACAACGTTGTTCAAGTATTATTAGATTAAATTTTAATGTTCTTCCCTTTCTAAATATTATTTACAAAATACAAATTCATCAATGTTCTCTTCGATAAAAATATAGAATATCACACATATTCAAAGAATAAAGTCCAAAGCAATAGACCATTAGCTATATAAGTTGATAATTTGATAGTTCTAAATTTAGCGCTATATTTCATAGAACAGTTAATAAATATTTATTATTAATATATAATATGCAGCATACAATTCAAGGATCAATGGAATGAAATTTAATCTCAATTTTAATCAGCAATTAGAACTCAACTAAGTTTACAGTATTAACGACTCAAACTTGTTCCAATTTGAATGATTTGAATAATGAGTAATATCAAAAGACATTGATTATTATTTAATAATTAAATTTTTGTTCTATTGTTTTATTAATGCTTAGATGTAGTGATATATTTTGAAACCAAATATTAAATAGAAGAAAGAAACTACTGTGAATTACATGAAGACATATTGCAGGGAAACCTTTTTTGAACAAAATGGAAAATATAATATGAATTGCTAAGCGTAACCACGACTTTCCTTTTCAGTGGTTCTTCTTTTTCAGCGGGCAAGGAAGTGTAGGGTAGGTATGCCGTCGCGAGGGTAGGGTTTCGAAAAATCCGCTGAGGTCGGTTTCGCGTCGTGCGCGGTACGCGGTACCTTTGTTGTTTTGTCGCTTTATTAGAGTAGTTTTCGTCGGGTTGAGTTAGAGTAGCATACTTTTCGGTACCGCGTCGGAAATTCGGGAACGCGAAGTAAAAAGGAGATTTTGTTCTTTGACTGGTTATAGAAAGAAATACGGAGTAACGTAAAGTAGGTTTCTTCTCCGTATGGTTTTGTTTTGTAACGCGTTTATAAACGGGCGTGTACAGGTGGCTGAAAATATGTAAATGAGCGTAACCCATTCGGAGACCCGCGACCGAAATCCTCTCCGAACTAGCTGGCCGACAAGCAGCCACCGCGTGAATGGGTTACGGTGCACGGATTGGTTGACCGGTTGGTACCATCGGTTGGCACTACTCAGACTTAACGTCTAGAACCGATGAGAGGTCGGTTCCGCGGTCGGACGTAAAATGTTTAAAAATCATTACAAATGGCGCCCAACGTGGGGCCTAAAACATCCTAAGGGGGAAAAAAAATTCGCGTCTTCTGACGAGTTGGTCCTTTACGGAGGATGTAAGGTACTTTGGTACTCGAGTCCCACTATCAGGAGCAGTGGAGTTGTGTGATACACTCTAGCAGTCGCTTCACGTGAGTTGTAGCTTCCGCTCTCCTTTGTTTGATTTTGTTTTCGCGACAGAATCCTTCCGATGTGTTGTCCCAGGCTAACCCCTGTAAGGACCTTCTATTTTCTTGATGGAACTGCCAGCCTGATGGGTTTACCTATCAGCATGGACTCTCAAGAAAATAGAAGGCTACCTTGCCTTTATGTCGCGAAAGGATTCTACTTATTTCGTATGCGTGATTGACGAGTGGTATCGGTTCAACGTTTGGTGGCGTATGCTGGAGTTGCGAAGCCCGGAATGCTTCCACGCGTCGGGAATTTTGACCGCATACAAAACCGTTACGGTAGCTCTACCACTTGTCTCGTCGAGTCATTTAACGTAGTTTAGAGACGGTTTTTGTAATGTATGTGGGTTTAGGGGATAAATTTTGTAAATCGACCAAAAGCACCCTTTCTTCGGCAGATTACCACGCACTCTCATTTCCCGTTGGAGGAGTCGACTACTGGAAAGGAAAGTGTGTACTAAAAATTTTTTTTTCCTATCGTACTATTAATAGCTCGCCACTATCGGCCACTAACTTAGTAGTGAGTTTTCTTTTTCACTTATATAGTAGGAATAAGTATATCTTATATTATTTTTTTTTCAGTAATATTAGCAACAACCAAAACCAGCAACAACAAATATGGCAACGAAGCGGACCCCAGATAAGCGTTGGACCAGATCCAAAACGGTCCAACCAGCTAACTGCGGGATCTGCTTCGAAGACGTAGTGGAGGGCGTACACAGCGTGCGATTGGATTGTGGACACCTATTCCATCGTGCCTGTGTCCAACAGCTCCTCCTCACGTCCGAGCTTTGCCCGTTATGCCGGCGACCCATCGAGCGGACCGCCCTAGACGTCCCCCTCGGAACGCCCGTCCCAACGAGTGGGGCAGAGGCGAAAGGAGTTCCAGAGGCCGAACCGCCCCAACCACTGTTAGACCTTCAAGGAGCCGTAGGCGGTGAAGTGCCGGCTGCAGTTGTCGTGTCCGAGGTAACCCCCATGCCTTCCACCCACTCCATTGACACCCTCGTGGCGTTGATGCGAGATATGTCGGAGAGGATTGGCAACTTGGAGGGAAAACTCCAGAATCTCCCCATGAGCCAACCACTCAGCCGCGTGAGAACTCCGCTTGGCTGGGAGCCCAATCCCAGTGTGGCTATGCCCCACGCTCAACCATCCGATCAATGGGCCCTACCTCCAAGGAACTCGGGAATGGATCCCAGAGCTCCCGAATATAGACCACGACACAGCACCGCACCTCCGTTGGTACCTCCAGTCCCCGAGGCAGTTCCGTACAACAGGTCAATTGAGGATGCGATTCCCCCCGGGAACGCATTGACACCTTTTCGAGACCTGACGCCTCGTATCATGGAGAGTTGGCGCCTGAACTTCGCGGGTTTCAACGATATGATATCGGCGGACCGGTTCCTCTTCCGGATTCAGGCGTTAGTATCCAGCACCCTGGGAGGTGATTCCTCGGCCTTCCTCCGGCATGCACATCTTTTGTTCAGCGGTGACGCTGCCGACTGGTACTGGAGCTTTAGGGAATCGACGCCACGTCCCACTTGGAACTCTTTCAGTGCAGCCTTCCGCAATCGATTTGATGATGGCTTCACTGAGAGAGAACTAAGGGAACAATTAAAGAAACGGAAACAAGGCGCTCACGAACCGTTCGACCAGTACTACACAAGTATAGTGAGATTGAGCACTCGCTTGCGAACAACCATGCCCGAGGACGAACTGGTAGAAATTATCAGAGAGAATATGCGCTGGGATCTTCAGAACAGCCTTCTGCATTTTCCCATCAACACCATACAGGGATTGCGCCTCCATGCCCGTAGGCAAGAACAATTGGACGAGCGGCGAGGTACCTTCCGTCCACAACCTCGCATAACGGGACCAAATCCCCGAAATCATCATACCGCGGAGTTGATGGCAGCGGACCACCTGCTTGCTGACCCAGTACCAGTACCGAGGAGCGGAGCACCACAGGAGCTTGAGGACCCAGCATTGATTGATCGACCCTCCCTTGAAGCAATTACCAGCCCGACGGTCTGTTGGAACTGCCGACAAACGGGGCATCGGTTCTATGCATGTCCAGCGGAGCCGACGCTTTTCTGTTACCGATGCGGGAAGGCCGACACGTACGCACCTGACTGCGCAAATTGCAAACTGCGAAAAAACTTGCCACCGAGTGCCGCGACCACCCGTCGGCACTCCTAAACCCCGGACGAACCAATCCTGACCCCATCACTAGCTATGACCAAGCTCCCGACATGACTCCAATTCTGCTGACTCGCACCGCTAAACATAGTTCTCCCGAAGTTCCACAACCGACGCCATCCTTCGCCGAGGCCAACGCGCAGGGAAATGATAGCGAGGCGAAAGTTCCTTGGCATGTCAAACCTTTCCACGTCAGGCTGCGGAATTATTTGGCTACTCGACAGCGCATCTTCCATGAGGAGTTGGCTACAACTGTCCCACCGCGAAGAAAGCGAGCCACGCGTCGGATGCGGAGCTTCTGGAGAAAAGTCAGGCAGTCGAGGAAGGTGCTGAAGGAAATACACTTAGACGAATTATTGAGGGATGACGTTCGGCCATATGCGTCAGTACACCTCCTGCAAAAACGAGTGTCAGGCTTAGTCGATACGGGAGCCAGCGTTAATTGCATATCCGCCGATTTAGCAGGGGAGGTACTGGCAATGCACGCGGACCAAATCCGTCATTTCACCTCCTGTTTAAGCACGGCGGACGGAACTCGTCACTCTGTAGTGGGAAAAATTACGACGGATGTCACCTTTAAAGGAGTAACCAAACCTCTGGAATTTTACATCATACCTCAATTAACCCAGAATCTTTATCTAGGAGTGGATCCCACTCACTTATTACGACATACGCTGGATGTAAATCAGCAAGAGCGTCTTGACTCGGCTATATCGGCTTTTCCATCGCATGAGAAGGAAGGTCTCGGGCGGACTGCACTGGTGTTCCACACTATAGATGTGGGGGATGCTAAACCCATAAAACAGAGACATTTTGCCATATCTCCGGCGAAGGAAAAGTTGTTATATGCCGAAGTGGATCGAATGCTAGCATTAGGCTTAATCGAAGAATCACAGAGCGCGTGGGCTTCCCCAATCACCTTAGTTGTCAAGCCGAACAAGGTCCGGCTATGCTTAGATGCCAGACGCTTGAACGCCGTCACTGTCAAGGACGCATACCCTCTACCGTTGATTGAAGGCATTTTGAGTCGGTTGCCTAAAGCCCACTTCATCACGAGCTTAGACCTCAAGAACGCCTTTTGGCAAATTCGTTTAGACCCTGGTTCAAAGGGAAAACAGCCTTCACAGTCCCAGGTCGGCCCCTGTATCAATTCGTGACCATGCCATTCGGATTGTGCAGTGCCCCCCAAACAATGACGCGCCTTATGGATAAGGTGATACCACCTCATTTGCGGCACCAAGTTTTCGTTTACTTGGATGATCTGCTGCTTATAACCGAGACCTTTAACGAACACATCGACCTGCTTCAGGAGGTGGCTCTACACATGCGGAGGGCGAGGTTAACCATCAACATACAGAAGAGTCAGTTCGTGATGACGGAGGTGAAGTATTTAGGTCACATCATTGGGCATGGCCATATCAAGACCGATCCGGACAAGACTCAAGCGATTGACGTTTTTCCATTTCCCAAGACCACCAAGCAATTACGCCGATTTTTAGGCTTATGCGGATGGTACCAGCGTTTTGTACGTGACTATGCCACCATAACCACTCCTTTGACCGACATGCTGCGTAAGGGACGTAAATTCGTCTGGGAAGAGCCCAGCTTGCGAGCCTTTGAAGAGCTAAAGAAGAGTCTGACTACAGCCCCCGTACTGCACAGCCCGGACTTTGACAAACCGTTCTCAATCCATTGTGACGCGAGTCAACATGGGGTGGGAGCAGTCTTAGTCCAGGTTGCACAAGACGGCGAGGAGAGACCTATAGCCTTCATGTCTCACAAGTTGAACCCAGCCCAGCGAAATTACACGGTCTCCGAGCAGGAATGTCTAGCTGCGGTGTTGGCAGTGAAACGCTTCCGAGCCTATGTGGAGGGACACACCTTTGAAATCGTTACGGACCACGCTTCTCTGAAATGGCTAATGAGCCAGACTGATCTCAACGGCAGATTGGCCAGGTGGGCACTGAAATTACAGGCATTTGACTTCACCATTCGCCACCGAAAAGGAAGCCAGCATGTAGTCCCCGACACCCTATCCAGAATGTTCGCCCCTGAAGGAGCCGAGTTGGTTCAGGAGGACGACAGCCCCCAATTGATCGATCTGGACCATCCTGCCTTCAAGTCAGCCAGCTACACCCAACTGATTCACACTATCCAGAATCAACTGTCCCAGCTTCCTGAACTGCGGTTGACGGATGGATTTATTTATAAGCGGATGGGACACGCATCCGGAGACCCCATACAAGAAGAAGAACAGTGAAAGTTGTGGGTGCCCGAAGAATTAACCACTGATCTTATCAGACGGGCTCATGACCACCCATCAAGTGCGCACGGCGGATACGGTCGTACACTTAGGCGGTTGAAAACCTGTTTCTTTTGGCCTAACATGGCACAACAGATAAAGGCGTACGTAGCCTCCTGTGATCTATGCAAGTGCACTAAAGCGCCCAACACCATTCTTCGGCCTCCCATGGGTAAGGTTGAGGTCCCCGAACGCGTGTTCCAGCGCTTGTACATTGATCTTATCGGTCCTTACCCTCGATCTGCTTCTGGTCACACGGGAGCTGTCGTGGTCCTGGACCAGCTCTCTAAGTTCCCTATCATAGAACCACTACGTAACATGCACACTGGACCTATACTCAGCTTCTTGGAGAACCGAGTCTTTCACATGTTTGGAGTTCCAGAGAAACTTGTCTCCGACAACGGGGTCCAGTTCACCTCAAGCAAGTTCCGAGACCTAATGTCCAAATACGGCATCATCCACCAACGAACCGCCGTCTATTCACCACAAGCCAACGCATCCGAACGACAACCGTACGCTCATAGCGGCCATTCGCGCCTATGTCCATCCGAATCAGAAGGACTGGGATCGCAAGTTGTCCGGCATCACTAGTGCTCTGCGCTCGTCGTACCACGCCACTACCGGCATTTCGCCGTATTTCGCATTGTTCGGCCAGTACATGATCCGTCATGGAAGCGCTTACCGGCTATTGCGGCAGCTGAAATCGCTAGAGGACCCAATCGTGGTTCTGGAACCGCACGAAAAGCTCCAACTTCTGCGAGATCAACTGCGGGAGAAGATTGAAGAAAGTAGACTGATGGGGGAGGAGCGGTACAACTTGCGATCCCATCCTTCTGGCTTTAAGGCAGGCGACGAAATATATCGTCGAAACTTCCGGCAGAGCGATGCCACCCGACATTACAATGCCAAACTAGACAAGAAATTCGTGAAGTGTCGAGTCCTACAAGTAATAAGCCCCACACGATACCTCATCGCGGACATGGCTGGTAAAACCCTGGGAATTTACCATGCAAAATACTTTCGACGATGAAGTGCAACTATTTCACGCGAAGGAAAAAACCATGGCTTACCTAAATCTCTGCCTGGACGAAGACCTCCGAGTAACACCTGACTCCCTACTGTATAGCCACTATCGAGTCTGCACTGAAATTGTTGTAGCCTATTCCTCGAAATCGACCGTCGACCCGCCACGGCCCTAACCAAGACCTTTTACATAGGAGGCGGGATCGGAATTACTTCGATTTTGGGGGGGGGGGGGGAATGTGTAATGTGACGCCACGCCCGGGAATCGAAGTGATTCCGATCCCGAACCCTAGCATCCGGCCAGATATGTATGTCTTCGAGGTGCAAGCGGACTTCATCTTTCGTGCGGATATCATTGCACAGAAAATATTTTTTTTTCAAATATTTATATCTGTGGATATAAATATTTGAAAAATAATTTTAATTAAACACCGATACATTTCGAAGCATATCTATCTGGCAATGCCTCCGACAGTTGCCATCAAAACGTCGAATAGATAGAAAAGTGGAAACTGGTTAGAAGCGTCATTCGGAGATAACCTAAAAAGTGCGGGCATTGTGGTGTCTCGGGAGTGTTCCCGCAAAACTTTCAACGTAAAATCTAATAAATACTAGTGAGAAAGTGCTCTATGAGGCTGATTATCCAATGTTGGCGGATTTTCCTATGTGTGTGCATCCTGCGAGTGACATTGGCAGTTTGTCCGACAAAGTGTGCTTGCCAAAATATAAAACAAGGCACAACTTCCTTTGTCTCGGTAAGTTCATGCATGACTATTTACGAAAATGCATTTATATTAAATACAATTTAAACCTGGCAGAAAAACTATCAAAATATCTATCCACCACGACCCGCGAGTCGAAAGAGACCTGCCAGTTGCCTAACGGAAGCGTCGACGTAGCAACCCCGTATTTCAAATAGTAATATGAAACTATCCTTACTTTACTGGGCTGCTATGGACATGATTTGTATATTCCAAAGCCACAGTAATTACAGGGACAAATACAACTCAAAACACATTGATTGATAAGTTTGGTCAAGTTTTTATAAGAAAAAAACGGAAAAATTGAACCAAATTCAAGGTTATATGCCAGCTGGAATTAGGGAGAGTTCTCTTGTGCCCTTTTAAGTACCAGTTACGAAATCATTGAATACTGCTGGATGTCAGTGCAACGAGGCATGATAGTAAATTTCATGATTCCAGTTTCAGGAATAATTGTAGCATCCACAATTCTTGGAACATTATGCTTACGAGAAATTGCTAATAAGCAAAGAGAAGTTTTTGCAGAAAGTATCGAAAATATACTGGAGAATGCAGCCAAATGTCATGAGATAAATGTAGGAAGTGTTATTGAAACAGATAAATGTTGTGAAACGGATGACAAGTCGATTGATGTCTATAGAAAGGGTAAATTCGATGACTCGAAATTCGACTTAGGGGTGCTATCAATTGTTGACTTGTCGTTACAAAGCTCAGCAGATGTACAAGATTTTACAGATTTTAAGCGAGCCGTTAAATTTTGGTTATTCTTCCAACCGACGTTCGCTGTATGTGGGTTTTTTCGGAGCTGTAGCACTGGAAAATCGACAATCATGTGTGATGCCAATCATATTTGCTATTTTTTATAATATTATGAACTGGTACCTGCTCATTCGATCACCATACATCTGTCCTATTGTCCAGGATCAAAGTCAAACGGCAAAATTTCAAACAAACGAATCGAATAATAAGGAAACGAATCAGCATACTGCCTGCACAGATACGATTCCATTAGTATGTGCCCCAAATGCTCTTCAAACTGGTCAAAAGCAAGCTGTTGTGGAGGACGCGATAAATGATTTAAACGCAACAGGAAATGGTAATGTTAGCGGTGGTCTGGCAGTTAGTGGATCCTTGGCGAATTGGAATACGGAATCAATAGGAGATGTATCGGTTACTTTGGATTCTATAAGCACGATAAGCACGATAAGCAATTAACTGAATGGGAGGGGATTTATTGCAAAATAATCAAAAAAAAAAATAACCAAATGATAACGAATCTTACATAGATACATACAGGTTCATATACATATATGTATATTTAATATTTGTAGAATATTGGTGTTACATAAATGGTAATAACAAAAAAAAAAACTATTTTCTAAATAAGAAACAAGTGAAAACAATGAAATTATGCAAATTATGTGATTTGCAGAGAAAAATGTTAATAAGAATTTAATGAAATATTCATAGGAAACATGTTGGAAAGTGTTTTAAATTTTTTTTCGAAGAGAACAATATTTTAAAATTACGACAGGGTAAGAGTTATTTACATATAATTAAAATCCACCCCTTTAAGTTTTTAGGTTACTATTAATTGAGGTTAAAAATTAATTGAAACCTAAAACGCGCAGGATTTTTTTTTAAAAGGTCCAGCATAAATAAATGTGATAAGTTTCATAACAACGTTGTTCAAGTATTATTAGATTAAATTTTAATGTTCTTCCCTTTCTAAATATTATTTACAAAATACAAATTCATCAATGTTCTCTTCGATAAAAATATAGAATATCACACATATTCAAAGAATAAAGTCCAAAGCAATAGACCATTAGCTATATAAGTTGATAATTTGATAGTTCTAAATTTAGCGCTATATTTCATAGAACAGTTAATAAATATTTATTATTAATATATAATATGCAGCATACAATTCAAGGATCAATGGAATGAAATTTAATCTCAATTTTAATCAGCAATTAGAACTCAACTAAGTTTACAGTATTAACGACTCAAACTTGTTCCAATTTGAATGATTTGAATAATGAGTAATATCAAAAGACATTGATTATTATTTAATAATTAAATTTTTGTTCTATTGTTTTATTAATGCTTAGATGTAGTGATATATTTTGAAACCAAATATTAAATAGAAGAAAGAAACTACTGTGAATTACATGAAGACATATTGCAGGGAAACCTTTTTTGAACAAAATGGAAAATATAATATGAATTGCTAAGCGTAACCACGACTTTCCTTTTCAGTGGTTCTTCTTTTTCAGCGGGCAAGGAAGTGTAGGGTAGGTATGCCGTCGCGAGGGTAGGGTTTCGAAAAATCCGCTGAGGTCGGTTTCGCGTCGTGCGCGGTACGCGGTACCTTTGTTGTTTTGTCGCTTTATTAGAGTAGTTTTCGTCGGGTTGAGTTAGAGTAGCATACTTTTCGGTACCGCGTCGGAAATTCGGGAACGCGAAGTAAAAAGGAGATTTTGTTCTTTGACTGGTTATAGAAAGAAATACGGAGTAACGTAAAGTAGGTTTCTTCTCCGTATGGTTTTGTTTTGTAACGCGTTTATAAACGGGCGTGTATAGGTGGCTGAAAATATGTAAATGAGCGTAACCCATTCGGAGACCCGCGACCGAAATCCTCTCCGAACTAGCTGGCCGACAAGCAGCCACCGCGTGAATGGGTTACGGTGCACGGATTGGTTGACCGGTTGGTACCATCCGTTGGCACTACTCAGACTTAACGTCTAGAACCGATGAGAGGTCGGTTCCGCGGTCGGACATAAAATGTTTAAAAATCATTACATTCCCTTTCCGCAGCATGTCCGACAGGGGCGCTGAAACTGTGGCATCATTCCGAACGAACCTTCGGTACCAACCGCACACACCAAAGAAACGTCGTAGCTGCTTAACCGTTTTTGGTAAGGGGAACTCATCAGTCGCCCGAGTTTTGTCAAGACCCGTTTTGATGGTGCCATGTCCGATGACATGTCCTAGATATCGGACCTCGTTCATGACAAACTTACTTTTTTGTACGTTGATGGTGAGTCCCGCCTTACTGATATGCAGGGCTTCTTGTTGCAGGAGTAGTAGGAGGTGTTGGTCGAACGTTTCCGTGATGAGTAGAAGATCACCCAGGTACACGAACATTTGGTGTTTCAGATGAGTTGGAACTACTTTGTCCATCAGCCGGGTCATCGTTTGCGGAGCATTACACAGGCCAAAAGGCATTGTGACGAACTGATATAGTGGTCGTCTGGGCACTGTGAAGGCGGTCTTATCCCTCGACCCCTCATCGAGTGAAATTTGCCAGAAGGCATCTTTTAGGTGGAGACTG
The DNA here is from genome assembly GCA_963969285.1 of Odontomyia ornata. NCBI lineage: Eukaryota > Metazoa > Arthropoda > Insecta > Diptera > Stratiomyidae > Odontomyia > Odontomyia ornata. Next base: position 285,175,423 of record OZ017738.1, read on the forward strand.
GTAATATAATTCGCTTTCAGTAATCTCCCTGTTCAATGAAACCTTCGAAAACTATGTTGCGTGTTAGTTTGTTTGTTGTATTTAGCACTTGAACTAGTACAACCTAACACAGATTGAGAAGTTGCAACTGGCACTTTAACCAGCACAACCAAAAATAATCCTGAAAATATCGTAACTAGCACTTCAACTAGTACAACTAAATTTCCGACTGTCCCTTTCGGAATGACTGACTTGACGTTCTGATCAACAATGATAAATTTATTTACATGCTACAAAATATATATACATTAAATTTGCTTACTTCTAAATTCCTAAATCTACGTAATTCCCACAGTATGTCCGATTCGAAGTTGGTGGCGTCAGATTCCAGTGATGAAGATGCTCGCTGGCATGTCTGTTTGTGGAGCGGCTCGCGTTACTTCGCGGTGTCTGGTGCAGACGTTGCATATTGTTCTTCATGGGAATGAGTTGGTTTGTTGTCCTTCACATTCCGTGGGAACGTGTAGTTTTGATTTGTTCTTAACATTCTCCCCCCGTTGAATGTCTATTCAACTTGGCCTATATTTCCACGGTAAATTCCGAAGGACGTACTTGACGAGGAGCGGGTGTTGGTTTTCGCATGCATTTCCCATGGAAATGCTGAAATATGAGGTACACCAGTATGCAGATTCCAATTAAAAATGCTATATAGCTTATACTGAATTGATGAATGCTATGTTGTTGATAGTTATTTGGTAAATCCAAAATCGAGTGGTTATAGAGCAACTCCTGAATTTTGTCCAATTGCCGTAGTGATGTGTTGTACGGAATGAGGCTGGGACTCTGCAATTTCCTTGGTTCTTGTTTAATGGGCATTTCTAGAACACCCAGTGTTGAATAAGACGTCGTTCGATTCGTCTTCAAGGAATGGTGTCCTTGGATGGTACCTGATTCAAATTTTACCATCCAGCTAGGATTGACCGTTAATAGCCCAGAGCCTTCCACAGCTAGTTGAAGAATTTGTTTACCGCAAACTGCAGTAAGATGTATTTTTGCAAATACGCTGTAAATCCATTTGTTGGAGTCATGTAGCTGTATCCAGATAGTATTAGAATTTTTCTGGTCTAATTGGCACTCATGATGTGTTATATTATTTAGCAGGTTTATTTCACAGCTGCAAAAGGCTGCTTCTTTGCGGTATATGGGTCCCTTCAGCTTACACAAATATTTACCTTCATTCAGAGTTTTACAATCGGCCAAATCTAGCGAGTCCATTGGTATATATTCGTCCTTGTGAAGGTTTATTGCGAGGTATTGCGCGCATGGTTCTATGCTGAGAAACGAAGTATTGATGACTGCAGGAATCGGGATGATCTTAAATAAATTGAAATGCGTGTCATCGCTTAATGGGATCGTTATCTTAAAGATCACATTGTTGCCTGCGATGCCTCCTTGAATGTCCATCAATTTGTAAAGTTCAACGATATTTTCTTTATCAACAGGTAAATGAACAGAATTTGGTAGGTTAGAACGAAGCGTAGCGATTTCTGTGTGAAGTTCATTTGGTGATAAAATTGTTGGACTTATCCTACCGTGGTGTGTGTCAGTTAGAGCATCAAAAATAGCCGTTTGAATACGATGGAGATTTGCTGCTACTAAAACCATCTGGGTTGATACAGCTAATATGTTTTGAACTACCTTCAGTTCAAATTGCTCGGAATTCGTCTTGTTGATTTCGTTCGTAATCCGTATAGCTTCGTCTTCAAGTGTTTTGAATTTAATTTCAACGGCCTTCTGATCATGCTTCATGATATTCAAAGTCGAGTCTATAATCGATGTTTGATTTCGTAGAAGCTTAATGATGTGAGCTTCGTTGCCCTTCACATTGTTAATGGTTTTCGACATTTCTACTGCGTAATCAGAATCAAGTACGCCGAAAAGTGAATTCGCCAAATTGCCAATGATGTTGAAAGCGCCACGTTTCCTTCGGTTTGCAATAGTCAAATCTCTGAACGGTTGCAATTCCGATCTTACAGATTTAAATTGATTCACGATATGATGACATTGATTCGGTTGTTTAAGCAGCTGGCACAATTTCTCCAATGATGCTGTTCCATTTTTCAGAGTTCCAAACTCAAACCAAAATGGATTGAGATCCAAGTATACAACCAAGTTCCAGTGATTCGAGATGAATGCTGCTGTTCCCAAATGGTCAAAATATGCTCCCGGTTCAGTTTTAAATTTTTCAATATTGATGGAATTGCTTGATATCGTTGGTAAAAGTAAGCATACTGTGAAGAGTGTTGTCAGTACATTGCCTTTCGTCAACTTTATTCTCTTAGGTGGTTGCTCTGAATTTTCTTCCTCATCTTGCGTATTATCCTCCTGATCAGGGACATCAACTGCACTTGTTGGCTCAGCTTCTTGGTCGGGGAGTGGTGCTAGACGATGAATGGGTCGACGGAATACCCCTTTTGCAGTTTTAACGTCAACTACTCGGACCAAATTGTCATCGCCCTTGTATATTTTGATGATTCTCCCAAGAGGCCATTGCATTACGGGTATATTGTCCTCTTTTATTATTACTAACTTGTTCGGCTCAACATTGCTCTGACGTTCCTTCCACCTGTATCTATATTGTAGTTCGTTCAAGTATTCTGTGCTCCAGCGCCGCCAGAATTCACTTCTCAATTGATTGACCCGTTTCCATCTCGTTTGTAAACTCATTTCTGCAGGCATTGCTTGTTGGTCAACTTGCGCTGTCAAGGGCTCTCCTATCAAGAAGTGCCCTGGTGTTAGGGCACTTAGGTCATTTGGATCATCGGTCATTGGCGTTATCGGTCTCGAATTAAGAATTGCTTCAACTCCAATGACAAGTGTCTCCAATTCTTCATACGTGAGGGAAGCTGCGGACATACTTCGAAGAAGCAGATGTTTTGCCGATTTTACGGCAGCTTCCCATAGGCCGCCGAAGTGCGGAGCTCTCGGTGGTATGAAACGGAAGTTTATATTTTTTGCGCTGCAAGAGCTAATTATTTTTCCTTGAGATTCTGCAGAATGAATCGTGTCCTTGAGTTCTTCAAGTTGATTTCTAGCTCCAATGAAATTTGTCGCATTATCGCAATATAAATCACGACAATGGCCCCTTCTACCGATGAACCGATGCAGAGCTCCTAAAAATGATTCAGTAGATAGGTTCCCGACAACTTCAAGGTGTATAGCCTTTGTAGCAAAGCAACAGAATACAGCAATGTACCCTTTTTGTGGTCTTTTGCCTCTGAGTTGATAATGGATCCAGATTGGGCCACAGAAGTCTACTCCAGAGTTTAAGAATGGTCGCGAGGGTTGGATTCTAGAGGCTGGTAAATTACCCATCATCTGTGTCATCATCTTGGGTCTCGCCTTTGCACACTTTACACAATGTTGTACAATCGACCTCGCCAAAGATTTACCTTTCAGTGGCCAAAACTGTTGCCTCGTAATAGATAAAAATGTTTGTGCGCCACAGTGCAAATTTTCACGATGTAAACCTTCCATTATGAGCTTCGTGATTGGATCTGCTGAGGAAATCAGAATTGGATGTTTTGCTGCATATGTAAGATGAGAAGCTTCTAACCGACCGCCTACTCGAATGATACCATCATCATCTAAGATAGGGGAGAGGCTGCTTAACACGCTTGACTTTTTCACTTCCCCATACTTTTTCAATTGACTTATTTCTTCTTTGAAATCGGATTTCTGCATCTGCCGAACAATGAAGTTTTGGGCCTCATTTAATTCTTGTAATGAGAGCTCGAAACTTTTGGCTTTATCGGCAGCTGATGGTCTTGTGTGACAAATAAATCTCCTCATATAAGCTACAATTCGTTGTAGTTTACGGAAATTGTTCCTATGGTTGATTTTGTAGACAATCTCATCTTCTATATTATCGGTTGGAGGCTCGCGAGTAGCTGGTAATGCCACCTTTTTAGTTTCAGCAGTACTAGCTAGTTGATGGTTTTTTCCATAAGGTCCAGGCCATAACGACTCGTCACCATGTAGAAAAAACGGTCCATAAAACCACACACAACATGCAGCTAACCTTTCTGGAGCAAGTCCTCTAGACACAATATCTGCTGGATTATGCTTCGTAGTGACATGCCGCCATTGTTCAGGCCTCGAGTGCTCTTGAATCTTTGCGATTCTGTTTCCAACGAATACTTGAAAGGATGATGCTTCTGCGTTTATCCATGCTAACACAATTTCTGAGTCTGTCCACAGGAAAGTTTTAGCATCATGAAGCCTTAAATCATCCTTAATCCTTGTAACGAGTTGTGCTGCTAGTAACGCAGCACGTAGTTCTAATTTCTTATTCTCGGTTTTCGCTCGAAGGTAGATAACTGCCCCATAAGCCTTTTCAGAGGCATCAGCAAAGGCGTGTATCTGTAGGGACCGTGGCCTTTTAGCTCCAAACATATGCCGTGGGAATTTTATGTCATCTAGTGTTTTCATGCTATCTCGAAACCTTGTCCATTGTTTTCGAAATTCCGTTGGAAGTTCGTCATCCCAATCAATTTTGTGTTGCCAAAGCTGTTGTAAAAACATCTTTGCTGTAATGACTACTGGAGCCATTATTCCTAATGGATCAAATAATCGAGCCAAATCTGAGCTAACAGTTCTCTTCGTGATACGATCCTGATCAATGAATTTGGTCTTTATGCAGAATTTGTCTTCTTTCGGAAGCCATGTCAATCCTAACGTGCTTATTTTGGTATCTGTGGCCTTGTCAAAATCGACTTCCTCTTCCTGATCTTCCAGTGGAATTGATTGCAGAAGTTGTGGATGGTTACCACACCACTTCCTAAGTTTGAAGCCAGCAGTATTTAGTAAGGCAATAAGTTCCCTTTGCATTTCCTTTGCTTCATAAAGGTTGTCAGCGCCTGCCATAGCGTCGTCCATGTAGAAATGATTACTGAGTGCTTGAGCGCCAATGGGATATTTTGATGTACCTTCTTTAGCGAGTGTCTGCAAGCATTTGATTGCTAGATATGGTGCGGATCTAGTGCCATATGTGACGGTATTGAGTCGATACGTTTTCAATGCTTCATCAGGCATATTCCTCCAAAAGATTAACTGGAATGCTCGATCAGATGGATGTACTAGAATCTGACGGTACATTTTCTCTATATCGGAGGTGAAAACGTATCGTGGCAGGCGAATGCGGAGTAAAATTGTAAATAAGTCACCCTGTAACACAGGGCCCGTATGTAAAATATCATTCAATGAGTATCCTGAAGAGGTTTTGCAGGAGGCATCAAACACCACGCGTAACTTTGTAGTGCTACTTTCTGGCTTGAGCACGTAGTGATGCGGAAGGTAATAATGTGGTGATTGGAGTTCACCTTGTCTCACCTCTTCCATATGTCCCAGTCGTAAATATTCTTCCATAAACTGTGTGTATTGCAGCTTCAGTTCCGGATTCTTTGGGAGCCTTCTTTCCATGGCGTGGAATCGATTCAAAGCAGTCTGTCGCGATTCGCCCAGGATCATTGGGTCAGCATTGAAGGGTAGCGTGACAATATAACGTGTTGACTTATCTCTTGCGGGAGTGTCCGCGAAACGCGCTTCACAATCCTTTTCGGCACGTGTCATTGTATTTGTTGCATTCTCAAGCTCTTCTAGCTTCCAGAACCTATCGATGAGACTTGATACGTTATCTTCATCTTCGCTACAGATGCCACATGAAGCTGATGCTGATTCTAGTGCTTCGATCTTTCCGGTCACCAACCAACCGAACACTGAATTTTGCAAAATTGGTAGTTCCTTTCCTAATTTGACCTGTCCCGATTTCATTAGTTGATGATAAAATTCGGCTCCCAAGAGCAGATCTATCTTTGCTGGCTTGTTGAAGCTTGGGTCGGCCAACTCTACATTTTCTGGAATGTTCCACTTTGACGTGTCGATATATTGTGTTGGTTGTGGTGTCACGATCTTTGGAAGGACGTAAATCTCAGCACGCGTAGCGAAATTATTCAATCTGGATTTTAGTAAAAGATTGATTCGGTTTTTGGATATATTCCTGCCTCCTCCAATACCAGTTATAGACAAAGTTTCTGGCTGGCCTTTAAGATTCAATCTGTTTGCAGCTCGTTCAGTTATCAGATTAACCTGTGAACCTGAATCAAGGAGTGCACGGCATTCAATCTCTCCTCCATCGTCGGATGCGATCCTTACAACTGCTGTACCCAAAAGGACGTACGACTTCCCCTTCAGAGTGTCAAATGCTGCAAGCGTGGCTGGCGACTTGCCCACGGAAACCCCTTTTTCACTGTCAGCTGAACTCTTGTTAGTTGCATTAACTTGATGCATATTAATTTGGACAGCCTTCTCCGTGTGCAGTGGAGTGTTATGCTGCTTATTGCATTTCAAACACTTCCGTGAAATGCATGTCTTGGATAGATGTCCTGACTTCAAACAGTTGAAGCACAGGTTGTTGTTTCGCACGTGCTGTATTCGCTCGGTCGGATTTAGTTGCAAGAATGATTTGCAGGCAAATATTGGGTGGTTACTCTTGCAGAGGGCGCACGATTTTCCTTCCTGACTCGTAGTTGCTGAAGAAGCCGCGGCCTTCGCGACACGTGTCTTCTTTACGCTGATGCCCTTGGTGTTCGAAGCTTCCAGTGATTGAAAGCGCCGTTCCAAAAACTTAAGGCAGTCATCCATAGATTGTAAATCCTTGGGATTCTGAAGTGATTGTTCATACAGCTCACGTGTCTCCCTGCTCAACTTCTTCTGCAAGATATGCATTAATATGGTGTCCCAGGTGGCCGTATTGATTCTACAGTTTTGTAGTGCCATACAACATTCCCGTGTTGTATCGTAGATACGCTGAACTTCCAGTGCGGAATCAATTGACATTATGGGCTGATTGGTCAATCTATCGAGGATTCGAGACACCGCTAACCGTTTATTGTTGTACCTATCATTCAGTAAGCACCATGCTGAGTCATAATTTTCGCCTGTAGCTGATAGATGTCGAATGAGGCGTTCGGCTTCACCCCGAAGATTCGTTTTCAGGAACCACATCTTCTCCACATTGCTTAATGGTTGGTTGTGGATCATTTGCATGAATAGATCATGAAACTGAGGCCACTCCATATAATCGCCATATAATGGCAGTTTCAGTTTTGATGGTTGCATTACCTCTTGTTGTGCTACTCCTTGAAGTCTCATTTGTAACTCGATCAAGGTAGATTGAACGCGATCTTCTACCTCGGCGTAGGCATCCATATTCCAAACATCCTTCAATGCTGTCTCAACAATATGTTCCTGGTGCTGTTTAATTTCTTGCCAGTATTGTTGCAAGGTAACCAGTTTCACCTCATAGAATTGCCTGGGTTGCTTGGTATCGTGCAACTCAATGTTGTCTTTGATACGGTTAATAGCCTGAATTTTGAACGCTTGCTGTTGAAGCTGCTTCGATGCATTGTCCTTGCCTCGGGTGTCCAACTGACTTGATCCATTGGAAGCATTCGCAGCAGCTTCCTCCGCAACAGTTTCCTCCGTAGCAACTTCACCCGTAGCAGCTTTCTCCATAGCAGCTTCCCTTGCAGCCGTTTCTTGCTTCGCAGTTAATAACTTTTCGATCGCCACAATAACTCTCGAAAATTCCACGTTCACCGACTGGAAATACTCTTTGGTGAAATATTCGTGGTCCGGGTGAGCTTCTCGTTGTGCAGAAATTTCCTGGTCAAGCGCTTCGAATTGCTCCCATCGATTGATCAAGTCCCTTTTTCTTGACTGAAGATAGGCTTCCGATTTTCGCTCTAGAGCATCCTTCTTGAAATTCCTGATAATGTTGATTATCTGCCTTCCAGCCTCTGCCTGTCGTTGCACTAAAAGAAGCCATTCTGCGTCCATGATTATGCGTGTATTAGTGTAACACCAATCACGTCGGGGTCACCAAATATTTATGTTCAATGAAACCTTCGAAAACTATGTTGCGTGTTAGTTTGTTTGTTGTATCTAGCACTTGAACTAGTACAACCTAACACAGATTGAGGAGTTGCAACTGGCACTTTAACCAGCACAACCAAAAATAATCCTGAAAATGTCGTAACTAGCACTTCAACTAGTACAACTAAATTTCCGACTGTCCCTTTCGGAATGACTGACTTGACGTTCTGATCAACAATGATAAATTTATTTACATGCTACAAAATATATATACATTAAATTTGCTTACTTCTAAATTGCTAAATCTACGTAATTCCCACAGTATGTCCGACTCGAAGTTGGTTGCGTCAGATTCCAGTGATGAAGATGCTCGCTGGCATGTCTGTTTGTGGAGCGTAAGATTCCAGCGATGAAGATGCTCGCTGGCATGTCTGTTTGTGGAGCGGCTCGCGTTACTTCGCGGTGTCTGGTGCAGACGTTGCATATTGTTCTTCATGGGAATGAGTTGGTTTGTTGTCCTTCACATTCCGTGTGGGAACGTGTATTTTTGATTTGTTCTTAACACTCCCTCATATTCCATCGATGAGCGGAAGAGGGCAAGCGTCTTTGATGGTCACTGCATTTACCTTCCGGGCATCTATCTAAAGACGGACTTTACCTGGCTTCACCACCAAGGTTACCGGTGAGGACCAGGCATTTTGGGACTCCTCTATAACCCCCAACTCGAGCATCCTATACAAAACTGTATACACTAACTAGTCAAATCAAGTCAAGTCAAAAGCGCTTTATTTAATACTAATCGTTATAAATTTTAAAAGAATATAAAGCAAATTCCAAACAATAGCACTAACTTCTCCATGGCCGGTGAGATGGCATAGTGTCTCTGCTTAATTGGCTTACTACTGCCAGCATCGATGACATGTGAGACCAGGGTGGTGCGGCCAAGGCCTTGGGTAGCGTAAGATGGAAAAGCAGCGATGGATGCTTGCAGACGTTGTCGTTGGCTAGGTGTTAGTTCATGCTTATCGGGTATAGAAGCGAGTTCATTGACATATCTTGTATTTAAAGACAAATCTGTGTATAAATCTGGGGCCAATCCAAATTGAAGAACGAAATCGACAACAAGATAAACGTTCTGCGTCAGAGAAGGGATAATAAAGAAGGTAATATCCTTCGTCTGACCTCGGAACTTCACGGGCGTGGTTAATCTACCCTGGATAGAATGCTTGGTGCCATCCGCGGTGCTGATTTCAGAGCACCAGGGCTTAATCAAGGTAAGATGTTGATGGAGTACCTTCGAGCCAAGGCTCGAGGCAAAACAGCTGATACCGTGTCAATCAGTGAAATCGCGATTTCGCCCAATACTTTGATTGAGGCGTAAGGTCAGGAATCATTCTCAGAAACCTCCGAGATGTTACAAAAGTTTAATGTTTGACGGCAGGTGCGCACTCTCTTGCGGTAACTCCGCCAACGACGGATTGGCCATTTTGTTTTGCGCGGGCGAGAGGTGACTTCTTCGGAAGCAAATATTCGCTCTCGAGCCGCCCGATATTCCAGCAGTCGAACATGGTATGACTTTAGTACGCGCATTCGGGGCTGCCGAGGTTCTTCAGGCAGTGACTGCGGTGGTCGCTCCAACACTGTCGTTGGTGATGCTTCCGGAAGAGAGGGAACATCCGCAGTCATAGTTGTCATGGCTGGTGGGTTATCGTCAAGGTTGTTGGGGTTGGCAGCTGGCTGGGCACCTACTGCGGGGCTTTCGAGTACCGCTGAGGTGGTAGGGTACTCCCCCGTCCGTTTTTTGGAGTGGCATTATCTGGGCAGTCCGGAACATAGCTGTCCGACTCCATGTTTTCCTCCAGATCTGTGGTGTTGTATTTTGGTGCCACGTCCGCGATTCCACGCCGCGGACCCGTCCTCGCTAGGAGGTAAGGCCGTTCCCGGAGGTCTTCCTCGACCCCCTCCAGTCGACTCACGGGCCTCGGCAATATTCCATGTTCTGCGGGTCTGAGTTTGCGACATGGCGACGAAGTTCCGGCCTTAGGTTGCACTTCAAGACCCGCAGCAGTTGTGTGGATGGCATTGGTTCGAATAGCTGGTCGTTCAGCCGGAGGATGTCGTCCCGGTATTGATGAAAGGGCTCGTCCGGACGTTGCCATCTGGCATGGATCTTGTCCAGAACCCTCTCATCCATGTTGACCGTAGGGGACTCCATGCGGAGTACCTCCTTCTGCCGTGACCAGCGTACAGATGGTGGAGCCGAATGAATCCGCCAGTAGGACTCCAGTGCTGCCTCCCCTAAGCAGCATCGGCAAGTATCCTGCCATCGCCGTGTGGTCGCCTGCCAACATTTCTTCGACCAGCGACTCCACCTGACCGACTCCAGGGTGTTTGGCTCCCCGCTGAAGTACAGATTCCAGCCCCGGACGATGCTGGGAATATGCTTCGGCTTCAGCGTATAAGGTTCTTCCGGCGGAGCCATTGGACGTAGAGTCGGTGGTGGTACTTGGCTGAATCGTGGCGGAAGATCCCAGGAGTCCCAAGGTATATATCGAGATGCTGGATCCGGATCATCAGACCGATGGTAGTCTGTTCTCCGAATCTGGGTCGGCCGGTTCATAACTGGTTCCTGATGTCGTCGTGCCGATTTGATCCGTTGTAGCGTTGACTCGGTCTTTTCACAGCGAAGGACGAAGAAGCAGATACGTTCCACTTCGGTGTAACAATCACAGTAGATTTGGTCTGGGGGACCATATTCAAAATTTAGACCGCTCTTGAGGTATTCCTTCAGAAAGGTAACAACCCCAATACCTTCCCTTTCATACACCAAACAATCGTAGAGGGGATACATTCCCTCGCCGCTCTGTAGGCAAAGTCTACATGCATTTTGTAAATCCATTATGTTATCCTAGAAAAACTGGAATCTAATTGGGTAAAACACGTTATAAATATAAATTAAATATTGATGACAAAAAAAAAAAGATTTTTAAAAAAAGTGGCCGAAAGTGGCGAACTATAAAAAGACACCTCACAAACAATAATAATGTATGAAAAAAAATTTAATCGGCGTGAGCAAAATCGACGTGATCATAAAAAAATTCGGTCTTTCCATTTCGCCCCTTCTTCCCAAGCAAGGACACCAATGGCACACTCCTCTTGCTGCCACACTCTACACTCTTGTGGCACCATAAGGATTAGGGTTCGGAAGTACTCCTCTGTCCGCAAGTTTTCACAAGTTACAACTTATCAGCCCAGGATTGAATTCTGACCCACAAGCAGCGCGTGTCTTGCCATGGATAGTCATGGACTAGCTAAGCAGCCAATCACATGAAATCAAAATCCATGTAGTGAAAGACACTTAGGCACCGCTTGGTTTGGGGTGCAGATCAGAATCCTCCGCAATTAGAATGTTGGGATAATAACTTCCGAATACACATAGGGACTCTAATATCATTTGGCCTTACTAGTCATACAATGGTGGTAAACCACCAAAGTATGAGTTAAAAGCAGGTCCAAACGATATTGATGTCCGAGGACAATACACGTCCGGAAGTTACTAAATTGCTGGGGCATGATTAGTACAATAGCCCCAAGTAGTTACCTACCCGCCAATAATCTGGACACCTTGTCGGGTCACCTAGAGACGATGGACTGTCTCGTGCTCACGACTGTTGATACAGCCGGGCTTTTCGGGCCCCACGTTGGGCGCCATTTTGTAGTGAAATGGAGGTATGAATGTGTCCGTAAAGGACTGCAGCGATGGTCAGTTGCCTTGGCGAAAGAGGATGTTTATATCAGCCGAGATTGGCCTTGTCTGGGGACGCGCGGATGCGCTGGCAGGCTACCGTTGCGGTGTCGTGGGGCGGGCTCATTCCCCCTGCACAAGGACCCACTACAAAAGAATTTCGCATTCACGAATTCTTGGGTCTCAGAGAACAAGTCGAAACGGGTAAAAACATACGGACTTGGGAAGACTTCGTCGTTACCCGACGCTCAAAGCGTTCAACAAAAAATTGGCAATAAACTTCGCTTATTATCTTTTGTCGTATTAAGTACAAAAAAAATTTTCGTTTTTGTATGTTTCTGATATTAATTTTACATGATCTTTATTTAAATATGTACTTTCACATAGAATGCGATGTGGTTGTGTCTTGCTGTAGTATTTTGGTCTACATCACGTTTTTCTACAACTCCACGAGCGCTATCAAGTGATATGTGGCGTTTTATTTTGATAGATTTGTATGAACTAAAAACCTACGCCCAAACCTACAAAGCTTTTTAATCAAAAGTAGATAAAGAATAAGAACCTACTTTTCGCTACTAATACCTTTCTTTTACAATTTATATTAAAGTAAAGTTTTTGCATACATCATTATTTTCATTCACATCGCATCTTTGATCAGGCATACAACAAAAAATTATCAATGTATATATAGGGAGCGCAAATTAAAAATGCGGGAGTTTTTCAAAATTTTGAGAATTTATTTCAAAAAAAATTGTAACAGACTGATCAATCGAAGTATTGTCCATCGCTAGCCACTACTTTTTCCCATCTTTCTGGCAACATACGGATACCGCGACGAAAAAACGACTCGTCTTTTGACTCAATCCACGACCCGACCCAATTTTTGGCTTCCTCATAAGAACGAAAATGCTGATCAGCCAGGTCATGCGTCATCGATCGGAAAAAGTGGTAATCAGAAGGAGCAATGTCTGGGCTATACGGCGGGTGGGGTAGGACTTCCCATTTGAGTGTTTCCAAATAAGTTTTTACGGGTCTTGCAACATGTGGCCGAGCGTTATCGTGCTGCAAAATCACTTTGTCGTGCCTTTCCAAATATTGTGGCCGTTTATCACGCAATGCTCGGCTCAAACGCATCAATTGAGTTCGATACGAAGCTCCTGTGATCGTTTCACTCGGTTGCAGCAGCTCATAGTATACGACACCCAGCTGGTCCCACCAAATACACAGCATAAGCTTCTTTCCATGGATATTCGGCTTTGCCGTCGATGTTGAGGCATGACCGGGGTAACCATATGATTTTTTTCGCTTGGGATTGTCGTAGTGGATCCACTTCTCATCACCAGTAACGATGCGATGCAAAAAAACTTTCCTTTGTTGCCTTTGAAGCAGCTGTTCGCAAGTGAAAAACCGCCTTTCGACGTCTCTCGGCTTTAACTCGTACGATATCCAATGTCTTTGCTTTTGAATCATTTCCAATAGTTTCAATCGATGGGAAATGGCTTGGCGTGTAACTCCGAACGATTTGGCAAGTTCTTCTTGCGTTTGACATGAGTCCTCATCGAGTAATGCCTCCAATTCAGTATCTTCAATCTTCTTCGGCTGTCCTGGACGTTCTTTGTCTTCCACATCAAAATCACCACTTCTGAAATGCACAAACCACCTCTCGCACGTTGAAATCGAAAGAGCACACTCCGGATAAGCTTCGAAGAGTAATCGATGCGATTCAGCTGCACTTTTCTCCAAATTAAAGAAGTAGATCAAAACTTCAAAACTGAGAGCCAAAAAAACTTTGTTGTTTACACTCCGGGCAAATGACACATACTGAAAATGAAAGCTATGGAATGAGTTTATGACATGAATATAGTTTCAGTATTGTCTGATGGGTATATTCCGAACTACGCCATCTGTTGTTAATCCCGCATTACTAATTTGCGCTCCCAATATATAATTATAATAACATTAATAATAAGTTTCCCTAAAAAAGACTTGTAGTAAAGTATATAATATGTTTATTTAATTTTAATAATTTCGTTTTGTAATCATTCTTTTCTTTTGCTTATCGTTCAATAAAAGGAAGGTTATTTAACAAAAGTATAGGGTATAGTGTGCAATTTTCTATTTTTTTTTTGTTTGTTAAATATAGTAGATGAGATTTATTTGGAAGACTACCGGAGGGACATTTGGTCGATGGAATCATCCTATAAGAAAAAAAAGGTTAAATATGTGTAACAGATAGTTTCTATCAGGAGAAAGTTTCGGTTTATAGAATTTATTTTCCTGAGTGAAGAAAAAAAAATACATTTTTGCTATAAACTGTTTTTTTTTTTACAGTTCCTCATCTAAACCCATAAATAATAAATATTAGTGGTTTTACTTAAACACAAATAAAATAACTTTAATATGTTCAATAAATAATGTTGAACTTTGTGCAACTCATTAACCATTAACGAACTATAAATGAATATGCATACTATTTAATAGCTATTCGTTTTTTCAGCAACTTGTGGTTATTTCTAGTTAAGATCATTCCAAGCTACAAAGATCTGCTAAATGAATCTCATACAAAGTCCAAAAGAGTATATATATATTTTTTAATGATTGTAATCATAAAACCGAAGCACTTAACTGCATAAAACTTAAAGAAAACCGAGTTACCCCAACACCGACTTTTCTCCTTACCCAGAGAGAAGGAATAAAAAAATACTGTGAGCACATGTTTCTCCCTGCTCTCCCGTTTTTAAAATAGGAAAATTCAAGCCTAATAGTTACATCGCGGCAAGTCATCACAACGATGTGTTCTTACCAGTTAATGAATTAAATATAAAATTCTGTACTTCCAGCACGTGCATTTCAGTCGCGCAAATATAAACTAATAATATGACATAGCCACTATATTGTATGAAACATAGAAAATCCCATAGTTTGTCACAGAATATGCTCAATAGAACACAATGCGAAAGTGCATGCCCATTAAAAACACGCCAGATCTACGCTAAACAGAAAAACCATTTCGATTTGGAGACGCAATTTGTCGGTAAAATTGGACAGGTGTCACATCATTCCTTTCTAGTATATCTTGGTATCGATTCCATGCTGTGGAACTAAACAGTAGCTGGCCAGTGAAGCACAGAACCTTGCGGGCAACTTTCTTGGTCGTCACCTTGACTTTGTATATCACTCCCGAGTCGGAGTTCTTCGATTCGGACGTTGGAAGGATCGCTTGCAATTGGGTGTGTCCACGGCGTGGTGGATTGTTTTTGAGGAAGAGTGCAATACCTAGCATGAGCGCTATACAGCCTAATCCATCACAAATTCCATCAGCTTTTCCCCATTGCACAAACACAATGACACCAATACTTCTGCAAACCACAGTACGTCGACAGGATGACAACTACCGGAAATTGGCGCTGCCCGCATCCCTTCACTTGAACGCTTTTCCCGTTATTGCCGGCGATCACGATGTAATGAAAAATAAAATCACTTCACCTTGTCGCGCAAACGAACGACCAATTACACCACAAGTCACTCACAAGTAGTCACTGACTATCCCGAAATTGGAATCCATTGAAATCGCGAAAACTTTTAGGGAAGGGCCGTTCGGTCTTCTGTCCGGAGCCAGCTACGTTTCACAAGTGACCCAGCAAAATCTTCCAACTGGCTAACTACCGTTTATCTTGTCTCCAAGGTAGCAGCACACGCTCGATTCTTGATCTGCGACCGTTTGTCCGCTCGCCTGGCGAATTGTTTGTTCCCCGGTCGTCCGAGCTCACTACACAATGTCGTGCGACTTGCAATTGCTAATTCGCGTGTACTGATCCAAGATTTGCACTCAAGGCGCACGTTCCGTCGCAGTGACTGTTCTAATTCGAACTTGCAGCTTGTTGCCCTGCACTAAATCAGTGGTTCCACAACCTAAATTGTAATGGGCAGATTTAATTTTTTTTTTTACGACCAAAATTTACTGAAGTAGGGAAATTTTAAATGAACTAAAGAAATTAAATAAAGTGAAGAAAATTTACATGGAGTAAAGAAATGAAAATTTTAGATAGTAATAAAATTTGAATTTTATGGCAAAGATAATTAACGGAGTAAATTTAAATTGTAATACAGAGGAAAATTGATATGAAGTTACATTTAATAATAATAATAAGAAGAAAAGCTATTCTACAAATTACAATTACAGGAAAAAAATTACATATTTTTTTTTAATCTGCCATTACAATTTTGGATAGGAGATAGGAGGGTTTTCGAGCAGTTTGCTAGTATAACTGCTCGATTACTACAATATGTTCAGGTAATATTTAAATTATTTGTATTCTTTCTACATTCCTTTCTAGTATATAATTTTATCAAAACATATTTATATTCTTTCTACATTCCTTTTTGGTGTATAATTTGATCAAAACATATTTATAGACAACCGTAACGTAGGGTTTGGGTTTTTTTTCTCGTAAGAAAATTTTAAATGTTGAAAGAGTATTGTAAATTTGTTGAGAATTTCAATTTTTAATTTCGAATGAACGATGGTTTCAATTTAATTTTATGAGGATTTCACAGGAAAAAAAGAAAGAAGAGATTTACAGTTTGTAGGTGACGTGGTTGAAAAGAGGTATTCTGTGTCTTTAATGGCTTCTTGTTTTTAGGCTAGCAGTTTATAGTAAGTATATTTATCATTTGGATGCGTAATTGATAAAATATAGGAAAATGTAGAGTAATTTAAATGGGGAAAAATGTTCTCATTTATTGTTTTGGCTTTAGATCCTGCTTGAAAAACGTTTTTTATGTCGAAATATCACCTTCGTCAGTTTTTTTTTTTTTTTGATTGCCAGGCATGAAAGTTTTCGTCAGTTACTTTAACTTTTATCTAAATGATAAGCTACAGTTTGCTTCACTCCGCTTTTGTTTACAATTTACTTCTACCATTTAAAGTCTTCTACTCAGATGAATGTCAGCGAAGGTTATTGGTTTAGAATTTACGATCAAAGATTAAAAAAATGTCCTATTTTACCGTCAAATGAGAATGAATGTGCTATTCAATTGTTAAATAGGACTATGACATATATGATGATTCCTCGGGGATGAAAAATGATTGGCTCATTTGCTAGAAGCTACTCGCTGCAGATTTCACTCTGATATTCAACTCGCCAGTCTCGACCAGGATCACTTATTCAAGGTGCAGCAGCTTTTTTATTCACCA